>JALBWW010000004.1:15502500-16146212 GCA_023212625.1 Styphnolobium japonicum | reverse complement strand
GCCCATTTGTTCCTTTTCGGTTTACCTATGCTTATAAGAAATTCTAGGCCAAGTAGTTGATTTCTTCATGAAGCACATGAGTTACATGGTGTTTGAAACAGTGAATAGATGTTCGCTAAGCACACATGGAAGTAGAAGACTCAAGATATGTTCGTTTAAGAGTGTAGGCCCATTTGTTCATTTTCGGTTTATCTTGGCATATAACAAATTCTAGGCCATGTAGTTAATGTTTTCATGAAACAAGTGAGTGAGATGGTGATTTAGAGAGTCAATAGAGGTTCGCCAACCACCCATGGAGGTTGAAGACTCAACATATCTTCGTTTAGGAGTTGTAAGCCCATTTGTTCCTTTTCGGTTTACCTATGCTTATAAGAAATTCTAGGCCAAGTAGTTGATTTCTTGATGAAGCACATGAGTTACACGGTGTTTGAAACAGTGAATAGATGTTCGCTAAGCACACATGGAAGTAGAAGACTCAAGATATCTTCGTTTAAGAGTGTAGGCCCATTTGTTCATTTTCGGTTTATCTTGGCATATAACAAATTCTAGGCCATGTAGTTAATGTTTTCATGAAACAAGTGAGTGAGATGGTGATTTAGAGAGTCAATAGAGGTTCGCCAACCACCCATGGAGGTTGAAGACTCAAGATATCTTCGTTTAAGAGTTGTAAGCCCATTTGATCCTTTTCGGTTTACATATGCTTATAAGAACTTCTAGGCCAAGTAGTTGATTTCTTCATGAAGCACATGAGTTAGATGGTGTTTGAAACAGTGAATAGATGTTCGCTAAGCACACATGGAGGTTGAAGACTCAAGATATCTTCGTTTAAGAGTTGTAAGCCCATTTGTTCATTTTCGGTTTATCTTGGCATATAACAACTTCTAGGCCATGTAGTTTATGTTTTCATGAAACAAGTGAGTGAGATGGTGTGTGAGAGAGTAAATAGATGTTCGCCAACCACCCATGGAGGTCGAAGACTCAAGTAATCTTCGGATAAGAATTGTAAGCCCATTTCTTCCTTTTCGGTTTATCTTGGATTATAAGAACTTCTAGTCCAAGTTGTTGACGTTTTCATGAAACACATGAGTTAGATGGTGATTGAGAGAGTCAATAGAGGTTCGCCAACCACCCATAGAGGTTGAAGACTCATGATATCTTAAGTTAAGAGTTGTAAGCCCATTTGTTCCTTTTCGGTTAACCTAAGCTTATAAGAACATCTAGGCCAAGTAGTTGATCTCTTCATGAAACACATGAGTTACATGGTGATTGAGAGAGTCAATAGAGGTTGGCCAACCACCCATGGAGGTTGAAGACTCAAGATATCTTCGTTTAGGAGTTGTAAGCCCATTTGTTCCTTTTCGGTTTACCTAGGCTTAAAAGATATTCTAGGCCAAGTAGTTGATTTCTTCATGAAGCACATGAGTTACATGGTGTTTGAAACGGTGAATAGATGTTCGCTAAGCACACATTGAGGTTGAAGACTCCAGATATCTTCGTTTAAGAGTTGTAAGCCCATTTCTTCATTTTCGTTTTATCTTGGATTATAAGAACTTCTAGTCC
This sequence comes from Styphnolobium japonicum, assembly GCA_023212625.1. Lineage (NCBI taxonomy): Eukaryota > Viridiplantae > Streptophyta > Magnoliopsida > Fabales > Fabaceae > Styphnolobium > Styphnolobium japonicum. The sequence goes on along the minus strand of JALBWW010000004.1, from coordinate 16,144,652 downwards.
AAGTTGTTGATGTTTTCATGAAACACTTGAGTTAGATGGTGTTTGAGAGAGTCAATAGATGTTCGCAAACCACTCACGGAGGCTGAAGATTCAAGATATCTTCATTTTAGATTTGTAAGCCCATTTGTTCCTTTTCGGTTTTTCTTGCATTATAAGAACTTCTAGGCCAAGTAGTTGATTTCTTCATGAAGCACATGAGTTACATGGTGATTGAGAGAGTCAATAGAGGTTCGCCAACCACCCATGGACGTCGAAGACTCAAGATATCTTCGGTTAAGAGTTGTAAGCCCATTTGTTCCTTTTCGGTTTTTCTTGGATTATAAGAACTACTAGTCCAAGTTGTCGATGTTTTCATGAAACACATGAGTTAGATGGTGATTGAGAGAGTCAATAGAGGTTCGCCAACCACCCATGGAGGTTGAAGACTCAAGATATGTTCGGTTAAGAGTTGTAAGCCCATTTGTTCTATTTCGGTTTTTCTTGGATTATAAGAAATTCTAGTCCAAGTTGACGATGTTTTCACGAAACCCATGAGTTAGATGGTGTTTGAGAAAATCAATTGATGATCGCCAACCACCCATGGAGGTCGAAGACTCCAGATATCTTCGGTTAAGAATTGTAAGCCCATTTCTTCCTTTTCGGTTTATCTTGGATTATAAGAACTTCTAGTCCAAGTCGTTGATGTTTTCATGAAACAAGTGAGTGAGATGGTGTTTGAGAGAGTCAATAGATGTTCGCCAACCACCCATGGAGGTCGAAGACTTAAGATATCTTCGGTTAAGAGTTGTAAGCCCATTTGTTCCTTTTCGGTTTTTCTTGGATTATAAGAACTTCTAGTCCAAGTTGTCGATGTTTTCATGAAACACATGAGTTAGATGGTGTTTGATAGTGTCAATAGATGTTCGCCAACCACCCATGGAGGTTGAAGACTCAAGATATCTTCGTTTTAGATTTGTAAGCCCATTTGTTCCTTTTCGGTTTACCTAAGCTTATAAGAACATCTAGGCCAAGTAGTTGATTTCTTCATGAAGCACATGAGTTACATGGTGATTGAGAGAGTCAATAGAGGTTCGCCAACCACCCATGGAGGTTGAAGACTCAAGATATCTTCGTTTAGGAGTTGTAAGCCCATTTGTTCCTTTTCGGTTTACCTAGGCTTAAAAGATATTCTAGGCCAAGTAATTGATTTCTTCATGAAGCACATGAGTTACATGGTGTTTGAAACGATGAATAGATGTTCGCTAAGCACACATGGAGGTTGAAGACTCCAGATATCTTCGTTTAAGAGTTGTAAGCCCATTTGTTCATTTTCGGTTTATCTTGGATTATAAGAACTTCTAGTCCAAGTTGTTGATGTTTTCATGAAACACGTGAGTTAGATGCTGTTTGAGAGAGTCAATAGATGTTCGCAAACCAGCCACGGAGGCTGAAGATTCAAGATATCTTCGTTTTAGATTTGTAAGCCCATTTGTTCCTTTTCGGTTTACCTATGCATATACGAAATTCTAGGCCAAGTAGTTGATTTCTTCATGAAGCACATGAGTTACATGGTGTTTGAAACAGTGAATAGATGTTCGCTAAGCACACATGGAGGTTGAAGACTCCAGATATCTTTGTTTAAGAGCTGTAAGCCCATTTGTTCATTTTCGGTTTATCTTGGCATCTAACAACTTCTAGGCCATGTAGTTTATGTTTTCATGAAACAAGTGAGTGAGATGGTGTTTGAGAGAGTCAATAGATGTTCGCCCACCACCCATGGAGGTTGAAGACTCAAGATATCTTCGTTTTAGATTTGTAAGCCCATTTGTTCGTTTTCGGTTTTTCTTGGATTATAAGAACTTCTAGTCCAAGTTGTCTATGTTTTCATGAAACACATGAGTAACATGGTGATTAAGAGAGTAAATAGAGGTTCGCCAACCACCCATGGAGGTTGAAGACTCAAGATATCTTCGTTTTAGATTTTTAGTCCAGTTTTTCCTTTTCGGTTAACCTAAGCTTATAAGAACTTCTAGGCCAAGTAGTTGATTTCTTCATGAAGCACATGAGTTACATGGTGTTTGAAACAGTGAATAGATGTTCGCTAAGCACACATGGAGGTTGAAGACTCCAGATATCTTCGTTTAAGAGTTGTAAGCCCATTTGTTCATTTTCGGTTTATCTTGGCATATAACAACTTCTAGGCCATGTAGTTTATGTTTCCATGAAACAAGTGAGTGAGATGGTGTTTGAGAGAGTCAATAGATGTTCGCCAACCACCCATGGAGGTCGAAGACTCAAGATATCTTCGGTTAAGAGTTGTAAGCCCATTTGTTCCTTTTCGGTTTTTCTTGGATTATAAGAACTTCTAGTCCAAGTTGTTTATGTTTTCATGAAACACATGAGTTACATGGTGATTAAGAGAGTAAATAGAGGTTCGCCAACCACCCATGGAGGTTGAAGACTCAAGATATCTTCGTTTTAGATTTGTAAGCCCATTTGTTCATTTTCGGTTTATCATGGCATATAACAACTTCTAGGCCATGTAGTTTATGTTTTCATGAAACAAGTGAGTGAGATGGTGCTTGAGAGAGTCAATAGATGTTTGCCAACCACCCGTGGAGGTTGAAGACTCAAGATATCTTCTTTTTAGATTTGTAAGCCCATTTGTTCCTTTTCGGTTTACCTAAGCTTATAAGAACTTCTAGGCCAAGTAGTTGATTTCTTCATGAAGCACATGAGTTACATGGTGTTTGAAACAGTGAAAAGATGCTCGCTAAGCATACATGGAGGTTGAAGACTCCAGATATCTTCGTTTAAGAGTTGTAAGCCCATTTGTTCATTTTCGGTTTATCTTGGCATATAACAACTTCTAGGCCATGTAGTTTATGTTTTCATGAAACAAGTGAGTGAGATGGTGTTTGAGAGAGTCAATAGATGTTCGCCAACTGATCAATCAATTTGAGACACTTATGTTAGCTTTGTATTAGGCATTATTAGATGTTTATTGTGCCCAATATTAGTACTTTAGATGAGTTTAATGTTGTTGGGCTTCATTGGGCTTTAATGCAAATATTGAATAATTTTTGGATTTTGATGCATTTTGACCTTTCTTCCTTGGGTAGGTCATAACTTGGGACTCGGTGATCCAATTGAGGTGATCTTGGTGTCTTTGGAAAGCTAAGACAATGCTCTACAAGTTTCATGAAGAACTCAAGAGCTGGATCGGAATGCTAAGGGTCCAAAATTTCCTTGCAATGCAGAGTGGGTTTGCTGTCACGGAACCATCTGGGCAGTATGCACATATTGGACTATATAGTGGGTTATAGGCCTCCTCTTGGGCTGAAACTTGGTCACTTGAAAGATAAGACCCATATCTCCAACTTCAATGAAGACCATTTTGTCAATAGATGTCGTTTTAGGCATGCTTCAGAAGCTACAAGTTGGTCTGAATTTGGAAACACGTTCTTCCAACCTAACTTGAGGTAGGTGAAGTGTTTTTGGCATTTCTGGAGTTCTAAAAGTCCAAATGACATGATTCAAATTGGAGATTTTCAAGGAGACAACTGGCTACAACTTTGATGAAGACATCCAAGCCCAAATACACCGTCTAGGTGATGAATTTGAAGCCAGAAGTCGGATAAGAGTTGTTGACTAAAAGCCACCAACCATACACCAACCCACCTACCATGCACCAACCCACCAACCATGCATCAAGCTTCCATTTTTGACAAATTTCAGATTCTTATAGCTTGTATTCAGATTATGTACATGTACAAATTGGCTTCTAGGATTAGTATAAATAGACCCAACCTCTTTGTATTAGAGGCATTCAATTTAGAAGTAAGTTTCAAGAAAGTTTAAGTATTTGTGAGAGTTTTCTTTCTCTTCTTCTTCATTCTCTTTGCAATTTCGTTTTTGTTCTTTAAATTCTGAGTTCTTCCTTCCCATCCATGGAAGGCTAGGCTCTCATAATCAATCCAAGGGATTAGCCATCTTGTTGTTTAATTTGGAGATCTTGGTATACTTGTTCATATTGCTTAATTGTTATTCAAGTTTCTCTTCTTCCTCTTTTGATTTTTATCTAGATTAAATTGCTTAATTTGATTTAGATGTTGATGTGGTAATAGCTTTATTATCATGTATTCAAAGAGGATCATAAAGATTAAACAATGTATTAAAGCTTTTTGATAGATTGTTTAGCTTGGTTAAATTCTAGATCTTAAGTTAATCTATGTTGGATGGTGCTTACTTTATCTAACCTTGGTTAATCAAATCCTAGATGCTTATCTAGTAAAGAATTCTTGGATCATGTTAAGGCTTCTTGATGTGATCTAAGGCCAAGAACTTGGTTAGCAATTAAGTGAATTCCTTGTGATCAATGATGAGTTAAACTCAAGATCGGTAAATTTCCTTGGATTGGTTGTTTCTTTATATTTGTTTACAACTTTGAATCTCCTACTTTTATTAATCTTGTTAATCAACAACAAACCCCCCCTTTTCTAAGTATCTTGATTTAATTAAATCTTTGTTTTTGGATCCTTGAGAGACGATTCGGTTCATTCTCTATACTACAAATTAGTTTGTGAACCGGTTATTTTATTTGATAGGTCTCGACATCCTCTTGTCAAATTTGGCGCCGTTCTTGCAGGGATCCAAGGCAACTATTTGATCATTTCAAGATCCCATCTAACTCTAACAAATGTGTTTGTTTTGTTTTTGAAGCTTTTTCAAGTGGGATTCGGCTGAAATTGGATAAAGGGCGTTGTGTCAAGAATTTTGGTTCGGGCATCTCAGATTGATCTGAATTTTGGTACACAAATGGAAAATATTATTCTGAGAAAGGCTCACTGTATACAGTGAGGTCACCCTTATTTTTGCCAAATTCCATCGTTTAGACCACTTTTTCAATTTTTTAAGATTTTTTATTATTTTGTTGGATAGCATTTTTGTGTAGATTTTATCCTGTGGTGGTTCCATAATTTTTAAAATTCATTTGATACTGTTTTTATTTTTGTTTAATTTTTTTGGAGTATTTGTTTTTGGAATTTTTAGTGTTTTAGTTGTTATTGCTTTTCTAATACCTTCTTATGAACTGCATGCTGTATGACTAGATCTGATCCTGGTACCTTGCATTCATTTGATCCTGAAATTGATAGAACATTTCATACACTTCATAGAATTCATAGGACTGGTAGTAGCATTCATAGAGCTAATAGAATTACTTCTGGAATTGGGCTTGAACTTGACATTGCACCTAATCTTGTTGACTCTTTTAATCCTGTTGAGTCCGTCAGTTAGTACTTCACGTCTCGATCTTGAATCTGTTGATTTTACTATGGCTGACTATAACAATAGGACCCTTAAGGAATTGGCTGCACCTGATGTGAATTATCAACCTTTGTGCATTCAATATCCTGAACTTAATGTTGATTTTGAGTTGAAATGCGGATTGATACACTTGTCGCCCAAGTTTCATGGTCTTGCGGTGAAGATCCACATAAGCATTTGAAGGAGTTCCATGTTGTCTGCTCCACCATGAAACCTCATGGAATAGTGAAAGATCACATCAAGCTAAGGGCCTTTCCTTTCTCTTTGGATGGTCTTTGCTAAGGATTGGTTGTATTACTTACAACCTTTGCCATCACTTCTTGGAATGACATGAAAAGATTATTTACGGAAAAGTTCTTTCCTGCATCAAGAACTGCCGCAATAAGGAAAGATATTTGTGGCATAAGGCAAATCGCTGGTGAAACTCTCCATGAGTATTGGGAGAGATTCAAGAAATTATGCTCAAGCCGCCCACACCATCAAATTAGTGATCAACTCTACGATCCAATACTTCTATGAAGGATTGATGCCAATGGAAAGGAGTATGATTGATGCTGCAAGTGGTGGAGCATTGGTAGATAAAACTCCACTTTGCCGTAAACTTAATTGCAAACATGGCGAAGAAATTCTCTCGGAATTTGGTACTCGAATAGGTCTTGCAACTGCAATAGTCAATGAAGTTAATACCTCTTCACATGCCGATCAACAAAGGGTGGAACATAGATTGGATGAGCTCACTTCTTTGGTTAGACAAATGGCAATAGGACAACACGAACCACGTGTGCAAACCCCTGCAAGAGTTTGTAGCATATGTTCTAGTTCCTCTCATCCTACTGATTCATGCCCCACATTGCAAGATGATTCTCGAGTTTCAAGACCAATGTGGTCGCACTGGTATATTTCCCGGGAAGCCACAATTCCATCAAAGAACAACAACGAAATATGATCCATTCTCCAACACTTACAACCCTGGTGGAGGGACCATCCCAATACGAGATATGGGAATGCATCAAATCGTGACCACAAAACCAAGATAGACCACCATTCCAAAGAAAGAAGCAAGGACAAATCGGTTTCGACCACATGTTGGACCAAGTAGACCACCATTCCAAAGAAGAAGGTCCTGTAGCCACAAAATCGAGCCCTCATTGGAGGATTTGGTGAAACAGCTTGGCCACCAATAACATCCAGTTTCAACAGAGAACTGAAACCACCATTCGAACTTGGAGACTCAAATTGGTCAACTTGCCACATCAATTCATGAATTAAAGTCACAGGGGTTACGGCCAATTACCCTCTCAAACCACTCCAAATCCTAGAGGCAATGTTAGTGCTATAGCTTTACGCAGTGGTAAGCAAATCAATGGACCAAAGGCAGAGATACTTCCAGATTCTACCCTTGGCCCGTGAGAAACAAGATTCTACAAAGCAACTTCAAGTTCTGCGGCTAATTCGAATCTTGTCAGCGCAGATTCAAGACAAATGATCCTACAACGGCCAAGCGAAAAATTGGATCAAATCAGCTGATAGAAAATTCAAGATGAGAAAAAGTGAGCATCCAAAAAGTCGTTCCAACATTCCTCTTCCTTTTCCCAACCGAATGATACACTGAGGCATATGGTTGAAGCAGACTTGGATAAGGAAATTATGGAGACTTTTCAGAAGGTTGAGGTGAATATACCTCTCTTGGAGGCAATTAAACAAATCCCCAAGTATGCCAAGTTCTTGAAAGAGATGTGCACCCATAAGAGGAAGCTAAAGGGCACTGAAAAAGTGAGTATGGGGAGAAATGTCTCTGCTTTGATTCACCCAACCTGCCTCCCAAATGCAAGGATCCGAGGCACTTTTACCATCCCTTGCACCATAGGGCACCAACAATTCACTCATGCCTTGCTAGACTTGGGAGCCTCCATCAATGTAATGCCAAAGTCAGTTTACACTTCCTTGCATATGGGAGAGCTAAAGCCTACCGGCATTGTCATTCAGTTAGCAAACCGGAGCACTGCACAACCTGCGGGAGTGTTGGAGGACGTTCTGGTTCGGGTACATAATTTAATATTCCCGGTGATTTTTATGTGTTGAATATGGAAGATGAATACGCCTCTTCCCCACCCCATTGATCTTAGGTAGGCCATTTTTGAAAACTCGCTAAAACTAAGATTGATGTGCATGCCGGTACCACTTTCCATGGAATTTGGTGATGATATCATTCAGTTTAACATTTTTGATGCCATGAAATACCCTTTAGAGGATCATTCTGCTTTTTCATTTTGATGTCATTGATTTCTTGGTTGATGATATACATGCTGATATGTTGGCGAGTTTCTGAAATTGTAGGATACACCGATAGCATAGCTTGTGATACTTGTTCTGCCTCGCTTGGACTTTTTGGTTGTAAACCCACTACAATGTGTGCACTTTGTCTTTGAGATTTCTACATACTTATCATGTCTTTGTTGTTAATTCACGACATTGATGATTACATTTACATTATTAATGGCAATGATGTTGTTATGAATGATGTTATCATTCATCCTGCCGCTAAGTGTGATTCTTTTGATTCCATAGGATATGATGATGTTGTTTTGCAAGATTGTGCACGACTTGCGAGTGCAGTGCAATCACGAGAATTTAGCAGATTTGGTTTCGGTTCCAAAACTAGTAACGTCAGTCCAACAACCAGCCTCCATTGAACTTAAGCCCTTGCCCGAGCATTTGGACTATGCATTCTTGGAGAAGGAAGAGAAGCTCCTGGTCATTGTGGCTAAACACCTCCAACCTGAGCAAGAAACCAGTTATTGGAAGTCTTGAAGCAACATAAAAGGGCAATTGGTTGGACACTTGCGGACATTCCTGGTATTAACCCCTCCACATGCATGCACGAGGATATTACTTGAGGAGGAAACTAAACCGGTGAGACAACCCCGGAGGAGACTGAATCCTCTCATTCTAGATGTGGTGAAAAAGAAGTGACCAAGCTCTGCAGGTGGCATTATCTATCCCATCTCTCGACAAAGAAGTGGGTGAGCCGGTGCAAGTAGTTCCAAAGAAATCCGGGTGACTGTTGTGGCCAACCGTAAGAATGAGCTCATTCCAACCCGAGTGCGAGAATAGCTGGAGAGTCTCGCATTGACTACGACGCGTCTCAACCAAGCCACTCGGAAAGATCATTACCCCCTTCCGTTCATTGATCGAATCTTTGAGAACGGTTGGCTGGTAAGTCCCATTACTGCTTTTTAGATGGCTACACTGGATACTTCCAAATCCACATTGCACCGGAGGATCAGGAGAAGACCACATTTACTTGTCCCTTCGGCACCTTTGCTTACTGAGGCCGGATGCCCTTCGGCCTCTGCAATGCCCTGGTACCTTCCAACGGTGCATGGTGAGCATATTTTACGATTTCTTAGAGGAATGCATGGAGGTATTTATGGATGACTTTTACTGTCTATGGTTCTTCTTTTGATTCATGTTTAGCTTGACCTATCTAGAGTACTGCAAAGATGTATTGAGACTAACCTTGTGCTAAATTTTGAGAAATGCCATTTTATGGTAGAACAGGGTATAGTTTTAGGCCATGTAGTATCCAGTAAGGGCATTGAGGTAGATCCTGCCAAGATTGATGTAATTACTTGTCTATCTTACCCCACATGCGTGCGGGAAGTGCGTTCTTTTCTTGGTCATGCAGGTTTCTACAGGCGCTTCATTGTCGACTTCAGCAAGATTGCTCTTCCACTTTCCCGATTCCATCGAGAAAGATGTGGAGTTCAATTTTGATGACAAGTGCAAGGCAGCTTTCAACCACTTGAAGCAGGCCTTGACTAGTACCCCTATCATCCAGCCACCTGACTGGACATTGCCATTTGAGTTAATGTGTGATGCTTCTAACTATGCAGTAGGAGCAGTCTTGGCACAGAGAGTGGGGAAAGCTTCTCATGTGATATACTATGCTTCCGTAACTCTAGATCTTGCTCGAGGCCAACTATACCACAACCGAAAAAGAACTTTTAGCCATTGTTTTTGCTTTGGATAAGTTTAGATCATATTTGCTTGGTTCTAAGGTTGTTGTGTTTGCGATCATGCGACTCACGAAGTTCCTTTTGAAGAAGCCGAGATGCAAAGCCCGACTAATAAGATGGATGCTCTTGCTCCAAGAGTTTCACATAGAGATCCGTGACAAGAGTGGAGCGAGAGAACCTAGTGGCGGATCATTTGAGCCGCATTGAAGGGGCTTGGATCCCTTCCTGTGCGGGACTCCTTCCCGGATGAGCGGCTTATGCGGTGCAAGGTAAGAACACCTTCCCTTGGTTTGCCGATATGGTGAATTTCTTGGTTGCTACGCTTTTTCCCTCACATTTCACTCGTGCACAAATTTATAAACTTAAGAGTGAATCAAAATATTATGTGTGGGATGATCCATATCTGTGGCGATTTTGTAGTGACCAAATTATTAGGCGATGTGTGCCTAATCAAGAGTTTCATTCTGTTCTTAGCTTTTGTCATGCATTTGCATGTGGTGGACATTTTGGGCCTCAACGTACGGCTAGGAAAGTTTTAGACTACGGTTTATATTGGCCTACCTTGTTTCATGATGCATATTTGTTCTGTAAGTCTTGTGAACGATTGTCGAGAACAGGGAACATTTCTCGCAGAATGAGATGCCCCAAAGAACCTCTCTTGTATTGTGAAATCTTTGACGTATGGGGTATTGATTTCATGGGACCTTTTCCTCGTTTCCTTTGGTTATGTTTACATTTTGCTAGTTTGTTGATTATGTATCAAAATGGGTGGAGGCTAAAGCCACTCGGACTAATGATTCCAAAGTTGTTGTGGATTTTGTTAGATCACGCATTTTCTGCGAGTTTGGAATCCCGAGAGCTATCATCGATGATCAAGGCACCCATTTACATGCTTAGGAGCATGGAGGGATTGATGAGGAAATATGGCGTGTTGCATAAAGTTTCTACACCTTACCATCCCTGGACTAATGGTCAAGCCGAGGTCTCCAATAGAGAGATCAAGCGCATACTTGAAAAAAGCAGTCCAACCTAATCGGAAGGATTGGAGCATGAGGCTTGAGGATGCTCTTTGGGCTTACGGACCGCTTACAAAACTCCAATCGGGATGTCTCCATATCGGATAGTCTATGGTAAGGCATGCCACTTACCGATAGAAATTGAGCACAAAGCATATTGGGTCATGAAGCAATGCAACATGAATTTGGCCGAGTCGGCATAGAGCGGAAGTTGCGATTCTGAGGAATTGGAAGAGATCCGCCTAGATGCCTATGAGAGCTCCCGACTCTACAAAGAAAAGACCAAAGCCTTCCATGATAAGTTTATTCTTCTAAGGAGTTTTCAGTTGGGCAAAAAGTTCTCTTGTTTAATTCTCGCCTTAAGTTGATGCCTGGTAAATTAAGGTCTAGGTGGGACGGTCCGTTTGTTGTCACTAACATTTTTCCTCATGGTGCAGTGGAAATTAAGAGTGAAGCCACCAACAAAGTGTTCAAAGTTAATGGTCACCGCCTCAAAATTTTTTATGAAGGAGCTCAAGAGAACCTCGTGGAGGAAGTTCAACTGCAGGATGCCCTCTACCATGATTGATCACTACTGTGTTGAACCAAAAAAAAAAAAGAAAAAAAAAAGAAGACAAAAGAAAAAAAAAAAAGAAGAAAAAAAAAATAGAAAAGAAAAGCCACGATTAATGTCAATTGCCAGAGATTGAATCATTATTGGGGAGAACCCATCGCTCGTGCAAAGTCTTCAATCACGCTGGCTAAGGACATTAAAAGTAGCGCTTCTTGGGAGGCAACTCAAGCTTTCTAACTCTTTCATCTTTCAACTTTGACTTTTTTTTTTTTTGCAATCACAGGAATCGAGACAGAAACTTGGTGCCAAGCGAGAAAATCTATCAGAGTTTGATTTTTCTGTCTTAATTTTGTTATTTTTCGTTGACAGATGATTTTTCACCGGTTAAATGGCGGATAACGGTACTCCGTGAAAATCTTTTTCGGTCCCTTCAGTTACCCACAAACACTGAAATCTGTACATAATTTTACTCAATTTTTTCTCTCTCTCTTTCTTCTTTCTTTCGAAATGGATAATCAGCTTTTTAATCTCCGCAAGCAATTCCCTTCTCTCCCTCAAAATGCTTTAACTAACATTTATTGTGCAAGGTTTGAGAGATTAAGGATGCTTATGCACAAAGGCATCCCTGCGGATATACGTTGGTTGATCGAAGCAAAGGTCCGACTCAGAGGTGAATTTTCTGACGCTCTTGTTTCATATATGCCAGGGCTAGGCAAAAGTTCATATGCAAAGAAGAGAAGAGCAAAAAGGTTACGAGTCTGCTATAAATGTGCAAGATGGACCTGTAACACAAAATGCAAATCAATTGGAATGACGTCTATAAACCGAGATGATAAAATTAACTTCATAAAGGATGGCATGAGTAAGGAGTCTTTAGATAACATTCTATTGACTCTTGAGACGCATCCTAGTGGAGATGTGCAGAGAGTACTTCTCGATTTATGGCCAATATTCCAAGATGAACATGAACGTTATAGTCTCGGGAATCTGACTCAAAAAGACCCTGTTTGCCAATTTTTAAGAAAATTGGATGGAAAGCCGACCATCGGCCCATAGAGAGCTTCAAGACGTTACTGGACGTAAAACCAGAGGAAAATGTGAGCCACAATCACACCTCCTGTAAGTATTTTTTTTTTCTTTTATTTTTTTTTTCCTGTTTATTAAAAAAAAAAATCAAAAAAAAATCAAAAAAAAAAAATCAAAAAAAAAAAAAATAGCCGTATTTTTTTTGAAATATGCGTTGCATATTTTCAAACTTCTTCTGACACATATAGATTAGTCTTTTATCATTGTCATATAGCTATTATCATTGTTGTGCTTATTTTCAAACTTACTCCTCGACACACCTGATTCTACCCCTCCTTTATAGGTGTAATTATTACCTTTGAGTTTTGATGCCTTTAAATAATGCACTTTGCTCTCTTCAGATCATTGATAAGGTGAGAGTACGAAAAAAAAAAAAAACAAAGAGAAAAAAATGGAAGTCACTTCAGTTCGTCGGATCAAGAGTGTTTGTGTCTTTTGTGGATCTAATCCTGGGAAAGATAAAGAGTTTGTAAATATTGCACACCATCTTGGTCGAGTGCTAGCTGAGAGAGAAATCCGTTTAGTTTATGGAGGAGGTAGTCTTGGGTTAATGGGTTGTGTAGCAAACTGCTGCACATTTAGGAGGTGGCAAAGTCCTTGGTATCATTCCCGATCCTTTATCGACCAAAGAAGCCCATTGGAAAAACATTAGGGGATGAAGTAATAGTATTTTGCATGCACCAACGCATGAACATTATGATCGCCAATGCTGATGCCTTTATTGCCCTACCTGGTGGTTTTGAAACTTTGGAAGAACTCTTTCAAATTACATCCTGGTCACAGCAGAACTTTCACCAAAAACCCATAGGTATATTAAATGTTAATGGTTTTTATGACAGTTTGTTTTGTTTTCTTGATCATGCTGTAGAAAAAAGGTTCATCTCACAAGCGACACGTCAAAGTCTTGTAACTGCTACAACTCCTGAACAATTGCTCGATCAACTCAATGCATTTGTACCACAACGTGATCCAGCAATGGCTCCACGGAATTGGGAACAAGGCAGCAGCAGCAAAAAGCAAAAACTTGATTTGACTTTGTCTTTGTGAATTTTTGTTTTCTCTTATGGTTTTAGTTTTTTTTGTAATTTTTCTTATTTCAGGCCCGATTTGCAGTTTTCTGGTAAGACCTTCTACACTCTACCTATCTTTATTTTGACATTGGGGACAATGTCTTTAATTAGTTGGGGGGAGGGATAGTTGACATTACCATGTACATAGTTTAGTTAAAAAAAAAAAAAAAAAACTAATCTTTATTGTTACTAACTTTTTAGATGTATGATGGCAGAGTAAGGAGTAGTTTTGCTCTTGAGACGCATCTTAACTTGCATTTCATAATAGGTCTTAAATCATCTTTGTTCTTGTATATATATTAAAAAATATATATAAAAAAATAAAAAAAAAAAAAAATAAAAACACACACACACAATTTTGATCTTTTCAATTGATTTTGATACAAGCATGTGCTGAATCTGAGCTTAATTGATGATAAAAGTATGCAAAACAGTTTATAGTTGAATCATTTTCATGATATACATGTGTATATGATTGTGGATATTAGGAAGAAGGCATGGTTGAATTGAGTGAATGTTCCATACCTTTGTGAGTTTTGGGCTTTTCCAAGTTTGATACTTACACTTGGTTATTTTCTTTCATGAGTGATGTCAATTATGAATTTATTTTCTAGAACTTGCATTGAATCGATTTGAGATTACATTGGTCTGTATGTTGCATGAAAATGACAGAGGCATTTTTTTTTTCTTGACTTAGCCGCTTTGGCCAAATAAACCTACCTTGCATTTATCCAATTATTAACTCCCTCTAAACCTATTTGCCTATTCTTTGTTCTTAGCTCATTACAAGCTTTGAGTGAAAAACCATGTTTTACCTTACCTTAGGGAATGGGAGAGCATTGATTTTCTTATTGGAGGAGTTCTTTTGCTTGCAATGATTTAAGTGTGGGGGAATTGGTGTGCTGATACGAAATGCTTGGTATAAAAAAAAAGAAAAAACAAAAAAACAAAAACAAAAAAAAACAAAAAAAAAAGAAAGAAAAAAGAATAGAAAAAGGAAGGAATGTGTGAAGAGAATGAGCATTTTATGGTTTTGGGTAAAAAAAAATTATTCTTTCTACTTGAATTACTCCTCAATGCTCTTTTATTCTCTTTGGTTTTAACCTGCTATTATCTATATTGTTCCCTTCCTTCACCTTATAAGTTCCATTACAACCTTTTTGAAAGACCTCTTGATTTTTGCAATTTATTTGATCTAAGTAGTGGAGAATTGATGTATATGCAAGCCTATGGTAAAATACTTTCATAATTTGACCCGAGTTGAGCGTAAACGATTAACCTAAACACCTTGTGTGATTTGAGTGACACTTGTGAAGAATTTTACTCAATCGAACATGCCTATTTACGATTAAAGCATGATTATGCTATACTTTATTCTCAATTGATTTGATTCAACTATTCTTTGTTAAGCATACTTTACTTATTAATTATGGTTTATATTTGATACAATGCTTGTATTTAAAAATTAGTTGAATTGATTAAATAAAATATTACATGTTTGTGGGTATCATCCTGGTAAACCCTCACGAGACTACAACTCGTCCACTAGGGACACCTAGGGGTTTAAAGGCTTGTGGCACATGCTAAGTGCCATCGTGTTTTCCTACGGAAGTGGATTAGATTAGGTACAATCAGTTTTTATGTTTTTAGTTTAATAATATGATGTTTCTTGTTTTTCTTTAGTTTCGTTGTTATGTGTTTTGCCCAGGAGTACAAAAGCTTAAGTGTGGGGGAATTTGATCAATCAATTTGAGACACTTATGTTAGCTTTGTATTAGGCATTATTAGATGTTTATTGTGCCCAATATTAGTACTTTAGATGAGTTTAATGTTGTTGGGCTTCATTGGGCTTTAATGCAAATATTGAATAATTTTTGGATTTTGATGCATTTTGACCTTTCTTCCTTGGGTAGGTCATAACTTGGGACTCGGTGATCCAATTGAGGTGATCTTGGTGTCTTTGGAAAGCTAAGACAATGCTCTACAAGTTTCATGAAGAACTCAAGAGCTGGATCGGAATGCTAAGGGTCCAAAATTTCCTTGCAATGCAGAGTGGGTTTGCTGTCACGGAACCATCTGGGCAGTATGCACATATTGGACTATATAGTGGGTTATAGGCCTCCTCTTGGGCTGAAACTTGGTCACTTGAAAGATAAGACCCATATCTCCAACTTCAATGAAGACCATTTTGTCAATAGATGTCGTTTTAGGCATGCTTCAGAAGCTACAAGTTGGTCTGAATTTGGAAACACGTTCTTCCAACCTAACTTGAGGTAGGTGAAGTGTTTTTGGCATTTCTGGAGTTCTAAAAGTCCAAATGACATGATTCAAATTGGAGATTTTCAAGGAGACAACTGGCTACAACTTTGATGAAGACATCCAAGCCCAAATACACCGTCTAGGTGATGAATTTGAAGCCAGAAGTCGGATAAGAGTTGTTGACTAAAAGCCACCAACCATACACCAACCCACCTACCATGCACCAACCCACCAACCATGCATCAAGCTTCCATTTTTGACAAATTTCAGATTCTTATAGCTTGTATTCAGATTATGTACATGTACAAATTGGCTTCTAGGATTAGTATAAATAGACCCAACCTCTTTGTATTAGAGGCATTCAATTTAGAAGTAAGTTTCAAGAAAGTTTAAGTATTTGTGAGAGTTTTCTTTCTCTTCTTCTTCATTCTCTTTGCAATTTCGTTTTTGTTCTTTAAATTCTGAGTTCTTCCTTCCCATCCATGGAAGGCTAGGCTCTCATAATCAATCCAAGGGATTAGCCATCTTGTTGTTTAATTTGGAGATCTTGGTATACTTGTTCATATTGCTTAATTGTTATTCAAGTTTCTCTTCTTCCTCTTTTGATTTTTATCTAGATTAAATTGCTTAATTTGATTTAGATGTTGATGTGGTAATAGCTTTATTATCATGTATTCAAAGAGGATCATAAAGATTAAACAATGTATTAAAGCTTTTTGATAGATTGTTTAGCTTGGTTAAATTCTAGATCTTAAGTTAATCTATGTTGGATGGTGCTTACTTTATCTAACCTTGGTTAATCAAATCCTAGATGCTTATCTAGTAAAGAATTCTTGGATCATGTTAAGGCTTCTTGATGTGATCTAAGGCCAAGAACTTGGTTAGCAATTAAGTGAATTCCTTGTGATCAATGATGAGTTAAACTCAAGATCGGTAAATTTCCTTGGATTGGTTGTTTCTTTATATTTGTTTACAACTTTGAATCTCCTACTTTTATTAATCTTGTTAATCAACAACAAACCCCCCCTTTTCTAAGTATCTTGATTTAATTAAATCTTTGTTTTTGGATCCTTGAGAGACGATTCGGTTCATTCTCTATACTACAAATTAGTTTGTGAACCGGTTATTTTATTTGATAGGTCTCGACATCCTCTTGTCACCAACCACCCATGGAGGTCGAAGACTCAAGATATCTTCGGTTAAGAATTGTATGTCCATTTCTTCCTTTTCGGTTTATCTTGGATAATAAGAACTTCTAGTCCAAGTTTTTGATGTTTTCATGAAACACATGTGTTAGATGGTGATTGAGAGAGTCAATAGAGGTTCGCCAACCACCCATGGAGGTTGAAGACTCAAGATATCTTTGGTTAAGAGTTGTAAGCTCATTTGTCCCATTTCGGTTTTTCTTGGATTATAAGAAATTCTAGTCCAAGTTGTTGATGTTTTCATGAAACACATGAGTTAGATGGTGTTTGAGAGAATCAATAGATGTTCGCCAACCACCCATGGAGGTCGAAGACTCCAGATATCTTCGGTTAAGAATTGTAAGCCCATTTCTTCCTTTTCGGTTTATCTTGGATTATAAGAACTTCTAGTCCAAGTTGTTGATGTTTTCATGAAACACGTGAGTTAGATGGTGTTTGAGAGAGTCAATAGATGTTCGCCAACCACCCATGGAGGCTGAAGATTCAAGATATCTTCGGTTAAGAGTTGTAAGCCCATTTGTTCCTTTTCGGTTTTACTTGGATTATAAGAACTTCTAGTCCAAGTTGTTGATGTTTTCATGAAACACATGAGTTACATGGTGATTGAGAGAGTCAATAGAGGTTCGCCAACCACCTATGGAGGCTGAAGACTCAAGATATCTTCGTTTTAGATTTGTAAGTCCAGTTGTTCCTTTTCGGTTTACCTAAGCCTATAAGAAATTCTAGGCCAAGTAGTTGATTTCTTCATGAAGCACATGAGTGATTAATCAATTTGAGACACACATGTTAGCTTTGTATTAGGCTTTATTAGATGTTTATTGTGCCCAATATTAGTATTTTAGATGAGTTTAATGTTGTTGGGCTTCATTGGGTTTTAATTTAAATATTTGATAATTTTCGGATTTTGATGCATTTTGACCTTTCTTCCTTGGTTAGGCCATAACTTGGGACTCAGTGATCCAATTGAGGTGATTTTGGTGTCTTTGGAAAGCTAAGACAATTCTCTACAAGTTTCATGAGAACTCAAGAGCTGGATCAGACTTCTAAGGGTCCAAAATATCCTTGCAATGCAGAGTAGGTTTGCTGTCAGGAAAATCTGAGCAGTGTAAACATATTGGACTACATAGTGAGTTATAGGCCTCCTCTTGAGCTGAAACTTGGCCATTGGAAAGATAAGACCCATATCTCCAACTTCACTGAAGACCATTTAGTCAATAGATGTCGTTTTAGGCATGATAATGAAGCTACAAGTTGGTTTGAATTTGGAAACACGTTCTACCAACCTAACATAAGGTAGGTTCAGTGTTTTTGGCATATCTGGAGTTCTAGACGTCCAAATGGCATGATTCAAATTGAAAATTTTCATGGAGACAACTGGCTACAACTTTCATGAAGACCTCCAAGCCCAAATGCACCGTTTAGGTGATGAAAATGAAGCCAGAAGTCGGATAAGAGTTATTGACTAAAAGCCACCAACCATACACCAACCCACCTACCATGCACCAACCCACCAACCATGCATTAAGCTTCCATATTTGACAATTTTCATATTTTTATAGGTTGTATTCAGATTATGTACATGTACAAATTGGCTTCTAGGATTAGTATAAATAGAGCCAATCTCTTTGTATTAGAAGATTCAATTTGAAGTAAGTTAGAATTCAATTTTGTAGTAAGTTTGAGTATTTGTTAGTTTTCTTTCTCTTCTTCTCCCTTCTCTTTAGAATTTCATTTTTGTTCTTTATTTTCTGAGTTCTTCCTTCCCATCCATGGAAGGCTAGGCTCTTATAATCAATCCAAGGGATTAGCCATCATGATATTTAATTTGGAGATCTTGTTTCGCTTGTTCATATTGCTTAATTGTTATTCAAGTTTCTCTTCTTCCTCTTTTGATTTTTATCTAGATTGAATTGCTTAATTTGATTTAGATATTGATGTGGTAATAGCTTTATTATCATGTGTTCAAAGAGGATCACAAAGAATAAACAATTTATTAAAGCTTTTTGATGGATTGTTTAGCTTGGTTAAATCCCCGATCTTAAGTTAATCTATGTTTGGATGGTGCTTACTTTATCTAACATTGGTTAATTAAATTCTAGATGCTTATCTAGTAGAGGATTCTTGGATCATGTTGAGGCGTCTTGATATGATCTAAGGCCAAGAACACGGTTAGCAATTAAGTGAATTCCTTGTGATCAATCATGAGATAAACTCAAGATCGGTAAATTTCCATGGATTGGTTGTTTCTTTAGATTTGTTTTCAACTTTAAGTCTTATATTTTTATCAATATTGTTAATCAACAACAAAACCCTCCATTTTAATTATCTTGATCTGATTAAATCTTTGTTCTTTTTGGATCCTTGAGAGACGATTCGGTTCATGCTCTATACTACAAATTAGTTTGCGAACCGGTAATTTTTATTATTTGACAGGGTCTCGACAACCTCTTGTCAATGAGTTAGATGGTGTTTGAAACAGTGAATAGATGTTCGCAAGCACACATGGAAGTTGAAGACTCAAGATATCTTCGTTTAAGAGTGTAGGCCCATTTGTTCATTTTCGGTTTATCTTGGCATATAACAACTTCTAGGCCATGTAGTTAATGTTTTCATGAAACAAGTGAGTGAGATGGTGATTTAGAGAGTCAATAGAGGATCGCCAACCACCCATGGAGGTTGAAGACTCAAGATATCTTCGTTTAAGAGTTGTAAGCCCATTTGATCCTTTTCGGTTTACCTAAGCTTATAAGAACTTCTAGGCCAAGTAGTTGATATCTTCATGAAGCACATGAGTTAGATGGTGTTTGAAACAGTGAATAGATGTTCGCTAAGCACACATGGAGGTTGAAGACTCAAGATATCTTCGTTTAAGAGTTGTAAGCCCATTTGTTCATTTTCGGTTTATCTTGGCATATAACAACTTCTAGGCCATGTAGTTTATGTTTTCATGAAACAAGTGAGTGAGATGGTGCTTGAGAGAGTCAATAGATGTTCGCCAACCACCCATGGAGGTCGAAGACTCAAGATATCTTCGGTTAAGAATTGTAAGCCCATTTCTTCCTTTTCGGTTTATCTTGGATTATAAGAAATTCTAGTCCAAGTTGTCGATGTTTTCATGAAACACATGAGTTAGATGGTGTTTGAGAGAGTCAATAGATGTTCGCCAACCACCCATGGAGGTTGAAGACTCAAGATATCTTCGTTTTAGATTTGTAAGCCCATTTGTTCCTTTTCGGTTTACCTAAGCTTATAAGAACTTCTAGGCCAAGTAGTTGATTTCTTCATGAAGCACATGAGTTAGATGGTGTTTGAAACAGTGAATAGATGTTCGCTAAGCACACATGGAGGTTGAAGACTCAAGATATCTTCGTTTAAGAGTTGTAAGCCCATTTGTTCATTTTCGGTTTATCTTGGCATATAACAACTTCTAGGCCATGTAGTTTATGTTTTCATGAAACAAGTGAGTGAGATGGTGCTTGAGAGAGTCAATAGATGTTCGCCAACCACCCATGGAGGTCGAAGACTCAAGATATCTTCGGTTAAGAATTGTAAGCCCATTTCTTCCTTTTCGGTTTATCTTGGATTATAAGAACTTCTAGTCCAAGTTGTTGATGTTTTCATGAAACACATGAGTTAGATGGTGTTTGAGAGAGTCAATAGATGTTCGCCAACCACCCATGGAGGCTGAAGACTCAAGATATCTTCCTTTTAGATTTGTAAGCCCATTTGTTCCTTTTCGGTTTACCTAAGCTTATAAGAACTTCTAGGCCAAGTAGTTGATTTCTTCATGAAGCACATGAGTTAGATGGTGTTTGAAACAGTGAATAGATGTTCGCTAAGCACACATGGAGGTTGAAGACTCAAGATATCTTCGTTTAAGAGTTGTAAGCCCATTTGTTCATTTTCGGTTTATCTTGGCATATAACAACTTCTAGGCCATGTAGTTTATGTTTTCATGAAACAAGTGAGTGAGATGGTGCTTGAGAGAGTCAATAGATGTTCACCAACCACCCATGGAGGTTGAAGACTCAAGATATCTTTGGGTAAGAGATGTAAGCCCGTTTGTTCCATTTCGGTTTATCTTGGATTATAAGAAATTCTAGTCCAAGTTGTCGATGTTTTCATGAAACACATGAGTTAGATGGTGTTTGAGAGAGTCAATAGATGTTCGCCAACCACCCATGGAGGTCGAAGACTCAAGATATCTTCGGTTAAGAATTGTAAGCCCATTTCTTCCTTTTCGGTTTATCTTGGATTATAAGAACTTCTAGTCCAAGTTGTTGATGTTTTCATGAAACACTTGAGTTAGATGGTGTGTGAGTGAGTCAATAGATGTTCGCCAACCACCCATGGAGGCTGAAGACTCAAGATATCTTCGTTTTAGATTTGTAATCCCATTTATTCCTTTTCGGTTTACCTAAGCTTATAAGAACTTCTAGGCCAAGTAGTTGATTTCTTCATGAAGCACATGAGTTATATGGTGTTTGAAACAGTGAATAGATGTTCGCTAAGCACACATGGAGGTTGAAGACTCAAGATATCTTCGTTTTAGAGTTGTAAGCCCATTTGTTCATTTTCGGTTTATCTTGCCATATAACAACTTCTAGGCCATGTAGTTTATGTTTTCATGAAACAAGTGAATGAGATGGTGCTTGAGAGAGTCAATAGATGTTCGCCAACCACCCATGGAGGTTGAAGACTCAAGATATCTTCGGTTAAGAGATGTAAGCCATTTTGTTCCTTTTCGGTTTTTCTTGGATTATAAGAAATTCTAGTCCAAGTTGTCGATGTTTTCATGAAACACATGAGTTAGATGGTGTTTGAGAGAGTCAATAGATGTTCGCCAACCACCCATGGAGGTTGAAGACTCAAGATATCTTCGTTTTAGATTTGTAAGCCCATTTGTTCCTTTTCGGTTTACCTAAGCTTATAAGAAATTCTAGGCCAAGTAGTTGATTTCTTCATGAAGCACATGAGTTAGATGGTGTTCGAAACAGTGAATAGATGTTCGTGAAGCACACATGGAAGTTGAAGACTCAAGATATCTTCGTTTAAGAGTTGTAAGCCCATTTGTTCATTTTCGGTTTATCTTGGCATATAACAACTTCTAGGCCATGTAGTTTATGTTTTCATGAAACAAGTGAGTGAGATGGTGCTTGAGAGAGTCAATAGATGTTCGCCAACCACCCATGGAGGTTGAAGACTCAAGATATCTTCGGTTAAGAGATGTAAGCCCTTTTGTTCCTTTTCGATTTTTCTTGGATTATAAGAAATTCTAGTCCAAGTTGTCGATGTTTTCATGAAACACATGAGTTAGATGGTGTTTGAGAGAGTCAATAGATGTTCGCCAACCACCCATGGAGGTTGAAGACTCAAGATATCTTCGTTTTAGATTTGTAAGCCCATTTGTTCCTTTTCGGTTTACCTAAGCTTATAAGAACTTCTAGGCCAAGTAGTTGATTTCTTCATGAAGCACATGAGTTAGATGGTGTTTGAAACAGTGAATAGATGTTCGCTAAGCACACATGGAGGTTGACGACTCAAGATATCTTTGTTTAAGAGCTGTAAGCCCATTTGTTCATTTTCGGTTTATCTTGGCATCTAACAACTTCTAGGCCATGTAGTTTATGTTTTCATGAAACAAGTGAGTGAGATGGTGCTTGAGAGAGTCAATAGATGTTCACCAACCACCCATGGAGGTTGAAGACTCAAGATATCTTCGGGTAAGAGATGTAAGCCCTTTTGTTCCATTTCGGTTTATCTTGGATTATAAGAAATTCTAGTCCAAGTTGTCGATGTTTTCATGAAACACATGAGTTAGATGGTGTTTGAGAGAGTCAATAGATGTTCGCCAACCACCCATGGAGGTTGAAGACACAAGATATCTTCGGTTAAGAGTTGTAAGCCCATTTGTTCCTTTTCGGTTTTTCTTGGATTATAAGAAATTCTAGTCCAAGTTGTCGATGTTTTCATGAAACACATGAGTTAGATGGTGTTTGAGAGAGTCAATAGATGTTCGCCTACCACCCATGGAGGTTGAAGACTCAAGATATCTTCGTTTAAGATTTGTAAGCCCATTTGTTCCTTTTCGGTTTACCTAAGCTTATAAGAACTTCTAGGCCAAGTAGCTGATTTCTTCATGAAGCACATGAGTTAGATGGTGTTTGAAACAGTGAATAGATGTTCGCTAAGCACACATGGAGGTTGAAGACTCAAGATATCTTCGTTTAAGAGTTGTAAGCCCATTTGTTCATTTTCGGTTTATCTTGGCATATAACAACTTCTAGGCCATGTAGTTTATGTTTTCATGAAACAAGTGAGTGAGATGGTACTTGAGAGAGTCAATAGATGTTCGCCAACCACCCATGGAGGTTGAAGACACAAGATATCTTCGGTTAAGAGATGTAAGACCTTTTGTTCCTTTTCGGTTTTTCTTGGATTATAAGAAATTCTAGTCCAAGTTGTCGATGTTTTCATGAAACACATGAGTTAGATGGTGTTTGAGAGAGTCAATAGATGTTCGCCAACCACCCATGGAGGTTGAAGACTCAAGATATCTTCGTTTTAGATTTGTAATCCCATTTGTTCCTTTTCGGTTTACCTAAGCTTATAAGAAATTCTAGGCCAAGTAGTTGATTTCTTCATGAAGCACATGAGTTAGATGGTGTTTGAAACAGTGAATAGATGTTCGCTAAGCACACATGGAGGTTGAAGACTCAAGATATCTTCGTTTAAGAGTTGTAAGCCCATTTGTTCATTTTCGGTTTATCTTGGCATATAACAACTTCTAGGCCATGTAGTTTATGTTTTCATGAAACAAGTGAGTGAGATGGTGCTTGAGAGAGTCAATAGATGTTCGCCAACCACCCATGGAGGTTGAAGACTCAAGATATCTTCGGTTAAGAGTTGTAAGCCCATTTGTTCCTTTTCGGTTTTTCTTGGATTATAAGAAATTCTAGTCCAAGTTGTCGATGTTTTCATGAAACACATGAGTTAGATGGTGTTTGAGAGAGTCAATAGATGTTCGCCAACCACCCATGGAGGTTGAAGACACAAGATATCTTCGGTTAAGAGTTGTAAGCCCATTTGTTCCTTTTCGGTTTTTCTTGGATTATAAGAAATTCTAGTCCAAGTTGTCGATGTTTTCATGAAACACATGAGTTAGATGGTGTTTGAGAGAGTCAATAGATGTTCGCCAACCACCCATGGAGGTTGAAGACTCAAGACATCTTCGTTTTAGATTTGTAATCCCATTTGTTCCTTTTCGGTTTACCTAAGCTAATAAGAACTTCTAGGCCAAGTAGTTGATTTCTTCATGAAGCACATGAGTTAGATGGTGTTTGAAACAGTGAATAGATGTTCGCTAAGCACACATGGAGGTTGAAGACTCAAGATATCTTCGTTTAAGAGTTGTAAGCCCATTTGTTCATTTTCGGTTTATCTTGGCATATAACAACTTCTAGGCCATGTAGTTTATGTTTTCATGAAACAAGTGAGTGAGATGGTGCTTGAGAGAGTCAATAGATGTTCGCCAACCACCCATGGAGGTCGAAGACTCAAGATATCTTCGGTTAAGAATTGTAAGCCCATTTCTTCCTTTTCGGTTTATCTTGGATTATAAGAACTTCTAGTCCAAGTTGTTGATGTTTTCATGAAACACATGAGTTAGATGGTGTTTGAGAGAGTCAATAGATGTTCGCCAACCACCCATGGAGGTTGAAGACTCTAGATATCTTCGTTTTAGATTTGTAAGCCCATTTGTTCCTTTTCGGTTTACCTAAGCTTATAAGAACTTCTAGGCCAAGTAGTTGATTTCTTCATGAAGCACATGAGTTAGATGGTGTTTGAAACAGTGAATAGATGTTCGCTAAGCACACATGGAGGTTGAAGACTCAAGATATCTTCGTTTAAGAGTTGTAAGCCCATTTGTTCATTTTCGGTTTATCTTGGCATATAACAACTTCTAGGCCATGTAGTTTATGTTTTCATGAAACAAGTGAGTGAGATGGTGCTTGAGAGAGTCAATAGATGTTCGCCAACCACCCATGGAGGTTGAAGACTCAAGATATCTTCGGTTAAGAGATGTAAGCCCTTTTGTTCCTTTTCGGTTTTTCTTGGATTATAAGAAATTCTAGTCCAAGTTGTCGATGTTTTCATGAAACACATGAGTTAGATGGTGTTTGAGAGAGTCAATAGATGTTCGCCAACCACCCATGGAGGTTGAAGACTCAAGACATCCTCGTTTTAGATTTGTAAGCCCATTTGTTCCTTTTCGGTTTACCTAAGCTTATAAGAACTTCTAGGCCAAGTAGTTGATTTCTTCATGAAGCACATGAGTTAGATGGTGTTTGAAACAGTGAATAGATGTTCGCTAAGCACACATGGAAGTTGAAGACTCAAGATATCTTCGTTTAAGAGTTGTAAGCCCATTTGTTCATTTTCAGTTTATCTTGGCATATAACAATTTCTAGGCCTTGTAGTTTATGTTTTCATGAAACAAGTGAGTGAGATGGTGCTTGAGAGAGTCAATAGATGTTCGCCAACCACCCATGGAGGTCGAAGACTCAAGATATCTTCGGTTAAGAATTGTAAGCCCATTTCTTCCTTTTCGGTTTATCTTGGATTATAAGAACTTCTAGTCCAAGTTGTTGATGTTTTCATGAAACACATGAGTTAGATGGTGTTTGAGAGAGTCAATAGATGTTCGCCAACCACCCATGGAGGTTGAAGACTCAAGATATCTTCGTTTTAGATTTGTAAGCCCATTTGTTCCTTTTCGGTTTACCTAAGCTTATAAGAAATTCTAGGCCAAGTAGTTGATTTCTTCATGAAGCACATGAGTTAGATGGTGTTCGAAACAGTGAATACATGTTCGCGAAGCACACATGGAAGTTGAAGACTCAAGATATCTTTGTTTAAGAGTTGTAAGCCCATTTGTTCATTTTCGGTTTATCTTGGCATATAACAACTTCTAGGCCACGTAGTTTATGTTTTCATTAAACAAGTGAGTGAGATGGTGCTTGAGAGAGTCAATAGATGTTCGCCAACCACCCATGGAGGTTGAAGACACAAGATATCTTCGGTTAAGAGATGTAAGACCTTTTGTTCCTTTTCGGTTTTTCTTGGATTATAAGAAATTCTAGTCCAAGTTGTCGATGTTTTCATGAAACACATGAGTTAGATGGTGTTTGAGAGAGTCAATAGATGTTCGCCAACCACCCATGGAGGTTGAAGACTCAAGACATCTTCGTTTTAGATTTGTAATCCCATTTGTTCCTTTTCGGTTTACCTAAGCTAATAAGAACTTCTAGGCCAAGTAGTTGATTTCTTCATGAAGCACATGAGTTAGATGGTGTTTGAAACAGTGAATAGATGTTCGCTAAGCACACATGGAGGTTGAAGACTCAAGATATCTTCGTTTAAGAGTTGTAAGCCCATTTGTTCATTTTCGGTTTATCTTGGCATATAACAACTTCTAGGCCATGTAGTTTATGTTTTCATGAAACAAGTGAGTGAGATGGTACTTGAGAGAGTCAATAGATGTTCGCCAACCACCCATGGAGGTTGAAGACACAAGATATCTTCGGTTAAGAATTGTAAGCCCATTTCTTCCTTTTCGGTTTATGTTGGATTATAAGAACTTCTAGTCCAAGTTGTTGATGTTTTCATGAAACACTTGAGTTAGATGGTGTTTGAGTGAGTCAATAGATGTTCGCCAACCACCCATGGAGGTTGAAGACTCTTGATATCTTCGTTTTAGATTTGTAAGCCCATTTGTTCCTTTTCTGTTTACCTAAGCTTATAAGAACTTCTAGGCCAAGTAGTTGATTTCTTCATGAAGCACATGAGTTAGATGGTGTTTGAAACAGTGAATAGATGTTCGCTAAGCACACATGGAAGTTGAAGACTCAGGATATCTTCGTTTAAGAGTTGTAAGCCCATTTGTTCATTTTCGGTTTATCTTGGCATATAACAACTTCTAGGCCACGTAGTTTATGTTTTCATGAAACAAGTGAGTGAGATGGTGCTTGAGAGAGTCAATAGATGTTCGCCAACCACCCATGGAGGTTGAAGACTCAAGATATCTTCGGTTAAGAGATGTAAGCCCTTTTGTTCCTTTTCGGTTTTTCTTGGATTATAAGAAATTCTAGTCCAAGTTGTCGATGTTTTCATGAAACACATGAGTTAGATGGTGTTTGAGAGAGTCAATAGATGTTCGCCAACCACCCATGGAGGTTGAAGACTCAAGATATCTTCGTTTTAGATTTGTAAGCCCATTTGTTCCTTTTCGGTTTACCTAAGCTTATAAGAACTTCTAGGCCAAGTAGTTGATTTCTTCATGAAGCACATGAGTTAGATGGTGTTTGAAACAGTGAATAGATGTTCGCTAAGCACACATGGAGGTTGAAGACTCAAGATATCTTCGTTTAAGAGTTGTAAGCCCATTTGTTCATTTTCGGTTTATCTTGGCATATAACAACTTCTAGGCCATGTAGTTTATGTTTTCATGAAACAAGTGAGTGAGATGGTGCTTGAGAGAGTCAATAGATGTTCGCCAACCACCCATGGAGGTCGAAGACTCAAGATATCTTCGGTTAAGAATTGTAAGCCCATTTCTTCCTTTTCGGTTTATCTTGGATTATAAGAACTTCTAGTCCAAGTTGTTGATGTTTTCATGAAACACATGAGTTAGATGGTGTTTGAGAGAGTCAATAGATGTTCGCCAACCACCCATGGAGGTTGAAGACTCAAGATATCTTCGTTTTAGATTTGTAAGCCCATTTGTTCCTTTTCGGTTTACCTAAGCTTATAAGAAATTCTAGGCCAAGTAGTTGATTTCTTCATGAACCACATGAGTTAGATGCTGTTCGAAACAGTGAATACATGTTCGCGAAGCACACATGGAAGTTGAAGACTCAAGATATCTTCGTTTAAGAGTTGTAAGCCCATTTGTTCATTTTCGGTTTATCTTGGCATATAACAACTTCAAGGCCACGTAGTTTATGTTTTCATGAAACAAGTGAGTGAGATGGTGCTTGAGAGAGTCAATAGATATTCGCCGACCACCCATGCAGGTTGAAGACTCAAGATATCTTCGGTTAAGAGATGTAAGACCTTTTGTTGCTTTTCGGT
This sequence comes from Styphnolobium japonicum, assembly GCA_023212625.1. Lineage (NCBI taxonomy): Eukaryota > Viridiplantae > Streptophyta > Magnoliopsida > Fabales > Fabaceae > Styphnolobium > Styphnolobium japonicum. The sequence continues at coordinate 16,117,004 of JALBWW010000004.1, read as the reverse complement.
TTTTCTTGGATTATAAGAAATTCTAGTCCAAGTTGTCGATGTTTTCATGAAACACATGAGTTAGATGGTGTTTGAGAGAGTCAATTGATGTTCGCCAACCACCCATGGAGGTTGAAGACTCAAGATATCTTCGTTTTAGATTTGTAAGCCCATTTGTTCCTTTTCGGTTTACCTAAGCTTATAAGAACTTCTAGGCCAAGTAGTTGATTTCTTCATGAAGCACATGAGTTAGATGGTGTTTGAAACAGTGAATAGATGTTCGCTAAGCACACATGGAGGTTGAAGACTCAAGATAGCACATGAGTTATATGGTGTTTGAGAAAGTCAATAGATGTTCGCCAACCACCCATGGAGGTCGAAGACTCAAGATATCTTCGGTTAAGAATTGTAAGCCCATTTCTTCCTTTTCGGTTTATCTTGGATTATAAGAACTTCTAGTCCAAGTTGTTGATGTTTTCATGAAACACATGAGTTAGATGGTGTTTGAGAGAGTCAATAGATGTTCGCCAACCACCCATGGAGGCTGAAGACTCAAGATATCTTCGTTTTAGATTTGTAAGCCCATTTGTTCCTTTTCGGTTTACCTAAGCTTATAAGAACTTCTAGGCCTAGTAGTTTATTTCTTCATGAAGCACATGCGTTAGATGGTGTTTGAAACAGTGAATAGATGTTCGCTAAGCACACATGGAGGTTGAAGACTCAAGATATCTTCGTTTAAGAGTTGTAAGCCCATTTGTTCATTTTCGGTTTATCTTGGCATATAACAACTTCTAGGCCATGTAGTTTATGTTTTCATGAAACAAGTGAGTGAGATGGTGGTTGAGAGATTCAATAGATGTTCGCCAACCACCCATGGAGGTCGAAGACTCAAGATATCTTTGGTTAAGAATTGTAAGCCCATTTCTTCCTTTTCGGTTTATCTTGGATTATAGGAACTTCAAGTCGAAGTTGATGATGTTTTCATGAAACACATGAGTTAGATTGTGTTTGAGAGAGTCAATAGATGTTTTCCAATCACCCATGGAGGCTGAAGATTCAAGATTTCTTCGGTTAAGAGTTGTAAGCCCATTTGTTCCTTTTCGGTTTTTCTTGGATTATAAGAACTTCTAGTCCAAGTTGTTGATGTTTTCATGAAACACATAAGTTACATGGTGATTGAGAATGTCAATAGAGGTTCACCAACCACCCATGGAGGTTGAAGACTCAAGATATCTTCGTTTAGGAGTGCTAAGCCCATTTGTTCCTTTTCGGTTTACCTAAGCTTATATGAAATTCTAGGCCAAGTAGTTGATTTCTTCATGAAGCACATGAGTTAGATGGTGTTTGAAACAGTGAATAGATGTTCGCTAAGCACACATGGAGGTTGAAGACTCAAGATATCTTCGTTTAAGAGTTGTAAGCCCATTTGTTCATTTTCGGTTTATCTTGGCATATAACAACTTCTAGGCCTTGTAGTTTATGTTTTCATGAAACAAGTGAGTGAGATGGTGCTTGAGAGAGTCAATAGATGTTCGCCAACCACCCATGGACGTCGAAGACTCAAGATATCTTCGGTTAAGAATTGTAAGCCCATTTCTTCCTTTTCGGTTTATCTTGGATTATAAGAACTTCTAGTCCAAGTTGTTGATGTTTTCATGAAACACATGAGTTAGATGGTGTTTGAGAGAGTCAATAGATGTTCGCCAACCACCCATGGAGGCTGAAGATTCAAGATATCTTCGGTTAAGAGTTGTAAGCCCATTTGTTCCTTTTCGGTTTTTCTTGGATTATAAGAACTTCTAGTCCAAGTTGTTGATGTTTTCATGAAACACATGAGTTACATGGTGATTGAGAGAGTCAATAGAGGTTCGCCAACCACCCATGGAGGTTGAAGACTCAAGATATCTTCGTTTAGGAGTTGTAAGCCCATTTGTTCCTTTTCGGTTTACCTAAGCTTATAAGAAATTCTAGGCCAAGTAGTTGATTTCTTCATGAAGCACATGAGTTAGATGGTGTTTGAACAGTGAATAGATGTTCGCTAAGCACACATGGAAGTTGAAGACTCAAGATATCTTCGTTTAAGAGTTGTAAGCCCATTTGTTCATTTTCGGTTTATCTTGGCATATAACAACTTCTAGGCCATGTAGTTTATGTTTTCATGAAACAAGTGAGTGAGATGGTGCTTGAGAGAGTCAATAGATGTTCGCCAACCACCCATGGAGGTCGAAGACTCAAGATATCTTCGGTTAAGAATTGTAAGCCCATTTCTTCCTTTTCGGTTTATCTTGGATTATAAGAACTTCTAGTCCAAGTTGTTGATGTTTTCATGAAACACATGAGTTAGATGGTGTTTGAGAGAGTCAATAGATGTTCGCCAACCACCCATGGAGGCTGAAGATTCAAGATTTCTTCGGTTAAGAGTTGTAAGCCCATTTGTTCCATTTCGGTTTTTCTTGGATTATAAGAACTTCAAGTCCAAGTTGTTGATGTTTTCATGAAACACATGAGTTAGATGGTGATTGACAGAGTCAATAGACGTTCGCCAACCACCCATGCAGGTTGAAGACTCAAGATATCTTCGTTTAAGAGTTGTAAGCCCATTTGTTCCTTTTGGGTTTACTTAAGCTTATATGAAATTCTAGGAAAAGTAGTTGATTTCTTCATGAAGCACATGAGTTAGATGGTGTTTGAAACAGTGAATAGATGTTCGCTAAGCACACATGGTGGTTGAAGACTCAAGATATATTCGTTTAAGAGTTGTAAGCCCATTTATTCATTTTCGGTTTATCTTGGCATATAACAACTTCTAGGCCATGTAGTTTATGTTTTCATGAAACAAGTGAGTGAGATGGTGTTTGAGAGAGTCAATAGATGTTCGCCAACCACCCATGGAGGTCGAAGACTCAAGATATCTTCGGTTAAGAATTGTAAGCCCATTTCTTCCTTTTCGGTTTATCTTGGATTATAAGAACTTCTAGTCCAAGTTGTTGATGTTTTCATGAAACACATGAGTTAGATGGTGTTTGAGAGAGTCAATAGATGTTCGCCAACCACCCATGGAGGCTGAAGATTCAAGATATCTTCGTTTTAGATTTGTAAGTCCAGTTGTTCCTTTTCGGTTTACCTAAGCTTATAAGAACTTCTAGGCCTAGAAGTTGATTTCTTCATGAAGCACATGAGTTAGATGGTGTTTGAAACAGTGAATAGATGTTCGCTAAGCACACATGGAGGTTGAAGACTCAAGATATCTTCGTTTAAGAGTTGTAAGCCCATTTGTTCATTTTCGGTTTATCTTGGCATATAACAACTTCTAGGCCATGTAGTTTATGTTTTCATGAAACAAGTGAGTGAGATGGTGCTTGAGAGAGTCAATAGATGTTCGCCAACCACCCATGGAGGTCGAAGACCCAAGATATCTTTGGTTAAGAATTGTAAGCCCATTTCTTCCTTTTCGGTTTATCTTTGATTATAGGAACTTCAAGTCCAAGTTGTTGATGTTTTCACGAAACACATGAGTTAGATTGTGTTTGAGAGAGTCAATAGATGTTCGCCAATCACCCATGGAGGCTGAAGATTCAAGATTTCTTCGGTTAAGAGTTGTAAGCCCATTTGTTCCTTTTCGGTTTTTCTTGGATTATAAGAACTTCTAGTCCAAGTTGTTGATGTTTTCATGAAACACATAAGTTACATGGTGATTGAGAATGTCAATAGAGGTTCACCAACCACCCATGGAGGTTGAAGACTCAAGATATCTTCGTTTAGGAGTGCTAAGCCCATTTGTTCCTTTTCGGTTTACCTAAGCTTATAAGAAATTCTAGGCCAAGTAGTTGATTTCTTCATGAAGCACATGAGTTAGATGGTGTTTGAAACAGTGAATAGATGTTCGCTAAGCACACATGGAGGTTGAAGACTCAAGATATCTTCTGCTAAGAATTGTAAGCCCATTTGTTCCTTTTGTTTATCTTGGATTATAAGAACTTCTAGTTCGAGTTGTTGATGTTTTCATGAAACACATGAGTTATATGGTGTTTGAGAAAGTCAATAGATGTTCGCCAACCACCCATGGAGGTCGAAGACTCAAGATATCTTCGTTTTAGATTTTTAGTCCAGTTTTTCCTTTTCGGTTTACCTAAGCTTATAAGAACTTCTAGGCCAAGTAGTTGATTTCTTCTTGAAGCACATGAGTTAGATGGTGTTTGAAACAGTGAATAGATGTTCGCTAAGCACACATGGAGGTTGAAGACTCAAGATATCTTCGTTTAAGAGTTGTAAGCGCATTTGTTCATTTTCGGTTTATCTTGGCATATAACAACTTCTAGGCCATGTAGTTTATGTTTTCATGAAACAAGTGAGTGAGATGGTGCTTGAGAGAGTCAATAGATGTTCTCCAACCACCCATGGAGGTCGAAGACCCAAGATATCTTTGGTTAAGAATTGTAAGCCCATTTCTTCCTTTTCGGTTTATCTTTGATTATAGGAACTTCAAGTCCAAGTTGTTGATGTTTTCATGAAACACATGAGTTAGATTGTGTTTGAGAGAGTCAATAGATGTTCGCCAATCACCCATGGAGGCTGAAGATTCAAGATTTCTTTGGTTAAGAGTTGTAAGCCCATTTGTTCCTTTTCGGTTTTTCTTGGATTATAAGAACTTCTAGTCCAAGTTGTTGATGTTTTCATGAAACACATAAGTTACATGGTGCTTGAGAATGTCAATAGAGGTTCACCAACCACCCATGGAGGTTGAAGACTCAAGATATCTTCGTTTAGGAGTGCTAAGCCCATTTGTTCCTTTTCGGTTTACCTAAGCTTATAAGAAATTCTAGGCCAAGTAGTTGATTTCTTCATGAAGCACATGAGTTAGATGGTGTTTGAAAGAGTGAATAGATGTTCGCTAAGCACACATGGAGGTTGAAGACTCAAGATATCTTCGTTTAAGAGTTGTAAGCCCATTTGTTCATTTTCGGTTTATCTTGGCATATAACAACTTCTAGGCCTTGTAGTTTATGTTTTCATGAAACAAGTGAGTGAGATGGTGCTTGAGAGAGTCAATAGATGTTTGCCAACCACCCATGGAGGTCGAAGACTCAAGATATCTTCGGTTAAGAATTGTAAGCCCATTTCTTCCTTTTCGGTTTATCTTGGATTAAAAGAACTTCTAGTCGAAGTTGTTGATGTTTTCATGAAACACATGAGTTAGATGGTGATTGACAGAGTCAATAGACGTTCGCCAACCACCCATGGAGGTTGAAGACTCAAGATATCTTCGTTTAAGAGTTGTAAGCCCATTTGTTCCTTTTAGGTTTACCTAAGCTTATAAGAAATTCTAGGAAAAGTAGTTGATTTCTTCATGAAGCACATGAGTTAGATGGTGTTTGAAACAGTGAATAGATGTTCGCTAAGCACACATGGAGGTTGAAGACTCAAGATAGCACATGAATTATATGGTGTTTGAGAAAGTCAATAGATGTTCGCCAACCACCCATGGAGGTCGAAGACTCAAGATATCTTCGGTTAAGAATTGTACGCCCATTTCTTCCTTTTCGGTTTATCTTGGATTATAAGAACTTCTAGTCCAAGTTGTTGATGTTTTCATGAAACACATGAGTTAGATGGTGTTTGAGAGAGCCAATAGATGTTCGCCAACCACCCATGGAGGCTGAAGACTCAAGATATCTTCGTTTTAGATTTGTAAGTCCAGTTGTTCTTTTTCGGTTTACCTAAGCTTATAAGAACTTCTAGGCCAAGTAGTTGATTTCTTCATGAAGCACATGAGTTAGATGGTATTTGAAACAGTGAATAGATGTTCGCTAAGCACACATGGAGGTTGAAGACTCAAGATATCTTCGTTTAAGAGTTGTAAGCCCATTTGTTCATTTTTGGCTTATCTTGGCATATAACAACTTCTAGGCCATGTAGTTTATGTTTTCATGAAACAAGTGAGTGAGATGGTGCTTGAGAGAGTCAATAGATGTTCGCCAACCACCCATGGAGGTCGAAGACTCAAGATATCTTCGGTTAAGAATTGTAAGCCCATTTCTTCCTTTTCGGTTTATCTTGGATTATAAGAACTTCAAGTCCAAGTTGTTGATGTTTTCATGAAACACATGAGTTAGATGGTGTTTGAGAGAGTCAATAGATGTTCGCCAACCACCCATGGAGGCTGAAGATTCAAGATTTCTTCGGTTAAGAGTTGTAAGCCCATTTGTTCCTTTTCGGTTTTTCTTGGATTATAAGAACTTCTAGTCCAAGTTGTTGATGTTTTCATGAAACACATGAGTTACATGGTGATTGAGAATGTCAATAGAGGTTCACCAACCACCCATGGAGGTTGAAGACTCAAGATATCTTCGTTTAGGAGTGCTAAGCCCATTTGTTCCTTTTCGGTTTACCTAAGCTTATAAGAACTTCTAGGCCAAGTAGTTGATTTCTTCATGAAGCACATGAGTTAGATGGTGTTTGAAACAGTGAATAGATGTTCGCTAAGCACACATGGAGGTTGAAGACTCAAGATATCTTCGTTTAAGAGTTGTAAGCCCATTTGTTCATTTTCGGTTTATCTTGGCATATAACAACTTCTAGGCCATGTAGTTTATGTTTTCATGAAACAAGTGAGTGAGATGGTGCTTGAGAGAGTCAATAGATGTTCGCCAACCACCCATGGAGGTTGAAGACTCAAGATATCTTCGGTTAAGAATTGTAAGCCCATTTCTTCCTTTTCGGTTTATCTTGGATTATAAGAACTTCTAGTCCAAGTTGTTGATGTTTTCATGAAACACATGAGTTAGATGGTGTTTGAGAGAGTCAATAGATGTTCGCCAACCACCCATGGAGGCTGAAGATTCAAGATTTCTTCGGTTAAGAGTTGTAAGCCCATTTGTTCCTTTTCGGTTTTTCTTGGATTATAAGAACTTCTAGTCCAAGTTGTTGATGTTTTCATGAAACACATGAGTTACATGGTGATTGAGAGAGTCAATAGAGGTTCGCCAACCACCCATGGAGGTTGAAGACTCAAGATATCTTCGTTTAGGAGTTGTAAGCCCATTTGTTCCTTTTCGGTTTACCTAAGCTTATAAGAAATTCTAGGCCAAGTAGTTGATTTCTTCATGAAGCACATGAGTTAGATGGTGTTTGAAACAGTGAATAGATGTTCGCTAAGCACACATGGAAGTTGAAGACTCAAGATATCTTCGTTTAAGAGTTGTAAGCCCATTTGTTCATTTTCGGTTTATCTTGGCATATAACAACTTCTAGGCCATGTAGTTTATGTTTTCATGAAACAAGTGAGTGAGATGGTGTTTGAGAGAGTCAATAGATGTTCGCCAACCACCCATGGAGGTCGAAGACTCAAGATATCTTCGGTTAAGAATTGTAAGCCCATTTCTTCCTTTTCGGTTTATCTTGGATTATAAGAACTTCTAGTCCAAGTTGTTGATGTTTTCATGAAACACATGAGTTAGATGGTGATTGAGAGAGTCAATAGAGGTTCGCCAACCACCCATGGAGGTTGAAGACTCAAGATATCTTCGTTTAAGAGTTGTAAGCCCATTTGTTCCTTTTCGGTTTACCTAAGCTTATAAGAAATTCTAGGAAAAGTAGTTGATTTCTTCATGAAGCACATGAGTTAGATGGTGTTTGAAACAGTGAATAGATGTTCGCTAAGCACACATGGAGGTTGAAGACTCAAGATAGCACATGAGTTATATGGTGTTTGAGAAAGTCAATAGATGTTCGCCAACCACCCATGGAGGTTGAAGACTCAAGATATCTTCGGTTAAGAATTGTAAGCCCATTTCTTCCTTTTCGGTTTATCTTGGATTATAAGAACTTCTAGTTCAAGTTGTTGATGTTTTCATGAAACACATGAGTTAGATGGTGTTTGAGAGAGTCAATAGATGTTCGCCAACCACCCATGGAGGCTGAAGACTCTAGATATCTTCGATTAAGAGTTGTAAGCCCATTTGTTCCTTTTCGGTTTTTCTTGGATTATAAGAAATTCTAGTGCAAGTTGTCGATGTTTTCATGAAACACATGAGTTAGATGGTGTTTGAGAGAGTCAATAGATGTTCGCCAACCACCCATGGAGGTTGAAGACTCAAGATATCTTCGTTTAAGAGTTGTAAGCCCATTTGTTCATTTTCGGTTTATCTTGGCATATAACAACTTCTAGGCCATGTAGTTTATGTTTTCATGAAACAAGTGAGTGAGATGGTGCTTGAGAGAGTCAATAGATGTTCGCCAACCACCCATGGAGGCTGAAGACTCTCGATATCTTCGATTAAGAGTTGTAAGCCCATTTGTTCCTTTTCGGTTTTTCTTGGATTATAAGAAATTCTAGTCCAAGTTGTCGATGTTTTCATGAAACACATGAGTTAGATGGTGATTGACAGAGCAATAGACGTTCGCCAACCACCCATGGAGGTTGAAGACTCAAGATATCTTCGTTTAAGAGTTGTAAGCCCATTTGTTCCTTTTAGGTTTACCTAAGCTTATAAGAAATTCTAGGAAAAGTAGTTGATTTCTTCATGAAGCACATGAGTTAGATGGTGTTTGAAACAGTGAATAGATGTTCGCTAAGCACACATGGAGGTTGAAGACTCAAGATAGCACATGAGTTATATGGTGTTTGAGAAAGTCAATAGATGTTCGCCAACCACCCATGGAGGTCGAAGACTCAAGATATCTTCGGTTATGAATTGTAAGCCCATTTCTTCCTTTTCGGTTTATCTTGGATTATAGGAATTTCAAGTCCAAGTTGTTGATGTTTTCATGAAACACATGAGTTAGATTGTGTTTGAGAGAGTCAATAGATGTTCGCCAATCACCCATGGAGGCTGAAGATTCAAGATTTCTTCGGTTAAGAGTTGTAAGCCCATTTGTTCCTTTTCGGTTTTTCTTGGATTATAAGAACTTCTAGTCCAAGTTGTTGATGTTTTCATGAAACACATATGTTACATGGTGATTGAGAATGTCAATAGAGGTTCACCAACCACCCATGGAGGTTGAAGACTCAAGATATCTTCGTTTAGGAGTGCTAAGCCCATTTGTTCCTTTTCGGTTTACCTAAGCTTATAAGAAATTCTAGGCCAAGTAGTTGATTTCTTCATGAAGCACATGAGTTAGATGGTGTTTGAAACAGTGAATTGATGTTCGCTAAGCACACATGGAGGTTGAAGACTCAAGATATCTTCGTTTAAGAGTTGTAAGCCCATTTGTTCATTTTCGGTTTATCTTGGCATATAACAACTTCTAGGCCTTGTAGTTGATGTTTTCATGAAACAAGTGAGTGAGATGGTGCTTGAGAGAGTCAATAGATGTTTGCCAACCACCCATGGAGGTCGAAGACTCAAGATATCTTCGGTTAAGAATTGTAAGCCCATTTCTTCCTTTTCGGTTTATCTTGGATTAAAAGAACTTCTAGTCGAAGTTGTTGATGTTTTCATGAAACACATGAGTTAGATGGTGATTGACAGAGTCAATAGACGTTCGCCAACCACCCATGGAGGTTGAAGACTCAAGATATCTTCGTTTAAGAGTTGTAAGCCCATTTGTTCCTTTTAGGTTTACCTAAGCTTATAAGAAATTCTAGGAAAAGTAGTTGATTTCTTCATGAAGCACATGAGTTAGATGGTGTTTGAAACAGTGAATAGATGTTCGCTAAGCACACATGGAGGTTGAAGACTCAAGATATCTTCGTTTAAGAGTTGTAAGCCCATTTGTTCATTTTCGGTTTATCTTGGCATAAAACAACTTCTAGGCCATGTAGTTTATGTTTTCATGAAACAAGTGAGTGAGATGGTACTTGAGAGAGTCAATAGATGTTCGCCAACCACCCATGGAGGTTGAAGACTCAAGATATCTTCATTTAAGAGTTGTAAGCCCATTTGTGTATTTTCGGTTTATTTTCGCATATAACAACTTCTAGGCCATGTAGTTTATGTTTTCATGAAACAAGTGAGTGAGATGGTGCTTGAGAGAGTCAATAGATGTTCGCCAACCACCCATGGAGGCTGAAGACTCTAGATATCTTCGATTAAGAGTTGTAAGCCCATTTGTTCCTTTTCGGTTTTTCTTGGATTATAAGAAATTCTAGTCCAAGTTGTCGATGTTTTCATGAAACACATGAGTTAGATGGTGATTGACAGAGCAATAGATGTTCGCCAACCACCCATGGAGGTTGAAGACTCAAGATATCTTCGTTTAAGAGTTGTAAGCCCATTTGTTCCTTTTCGGTTTACCTAAGCTTATATGAAATTCTAGGCCAAGTAGTTGATTTCTTCATGAAGCACATGAGTTAGATGGTGTTTGAAACAGTGAATAGATGTTCGCTAAGCACACATGGAGGTTGAAGACTCAAGATAGCACATGAGGTATATGGTGTTTGAGAAAGTCAATAGATGTTCGCCAACCACCCATGGAGGTCGAAGACTCAAGATATCTTCGGTTATGAATTGTAAGCCCATTTCTTCCTTTTCGGTTTATCTTGGATTATAGGAATTTCAAGTCCAAGTTGTTGATGTTTTCATGAAACACATGAGTTAGATTGTGTTTGAGAGAGTCAATAGATGTTCGCCAATCACCCGTGGAGGCTGAAGATTCAAGATTTCTTCGGTTAAGAGTTGTAAGCCCATTTGTTCCTTTTCGGTTTTTCTTGGATTATAAGAACTTCTAGTCCAAGTTGTTGATGTTTTCATGAAACACATAAGTTACATGGTGATTGAGAATGTCAATAGAGGTTCACCAACCACCAATGGAGGTTGAAGACTCAAGATATCTTCGTTTAGGAGTGCTAAGCCCATTTGTTCCTTTTCGGTTTACCTAAGCTTATAAGAAATTCTAGGCCAAGTAGTTGATTTCTTCATGAAGCACATGAGTTAGATGGTGTTTGAAACAGTGAATTGATGTTCGCTAAGCACACATGGAGGTTGAAGACTCAAGATATCTTCGTTTAAGAGTTGTAATCCCATTTGTTCATTTTCGGTTTATCTTGGCATATAACAACTTCTAGGCCTTGTAGTTTATGTTTTCATGAAACAAGTGAGTGAGATGGTGCTTGAGAGAGTCAATAGATGTTCGCCAACCACACATGGAGGTCGAAGACTCAAGATATCTTCGGTTAAGAATTGTAAGCCCATTTCTTCCTTTTCGGTTTATCTTGGGTTATAAGAACTTCTAGTCCAAGTTGTTGATGTTTTCATGAAACACATGAGTTAGATGGTATTTGAGAGAGTCAATAGATGTTCGCCTACCACCAATGGAGGCTGAAGATTCAAGATTTCTTCGGTTAAGAGTTGTAAGCCCATTTGTTCCGTTTCGGTTTTTCTTGTATTATAAGAACTTCTAGTCCAAGTTGTTGATGTTTTCATGAAACACATGAGTTACATGGTGATTGAGAGAGTCAATAGAGGTTCGCCAACCACCCATGGAGGTTGAAGACTCAAGATATCTTCGTTTAGGAGTTGTAAGCCCATTTGTTCCTTTTCGGTTTACCTAAGCTTATAAGAAATTCTAGGCCAAGTAGTTGATTTCTTCATGAAGCACATGAGTTAGATGGTGTTTGAAACAGTGAATAGATGTTCGCTAAGCACACATGGAAGTTGAAGACTCAAGATATCTTCGTTTAAGAGTTGTAAGCCCATTTGTTCATTTTCGGTTTATCTTGGCATATAACAACTTCTAGGCCATGTAGTTTATGTTTTCATGAAACAAGTGAGTGAGATGGTGTTTGAGACAGTCAATAGATGTTCGCCAACGACCCATGGAGGTCGAAGACTCAAGATATCTTTGGTTAAGAATTGTTAGCCCATTTCTTCCTTTTCGGCTTATGTTGGATTATAGGAACTTCAAGTCCAAGTTGTTGATGTTTTCATGAAACACATGAGTTAGATTGTGTTTGAGAGAGTCAATAGATGTTCGCCAATCACCCATGGAGGCTGAAGATTCAAGATTTCTTCGGTTAAGAGTTGTAAGCCCATTTGTTCCTTTTCGGTTTTTCTTGGATTATAAGAACTTCTAGTCCAAGTTGTTGATGTTTTCATGAAACACATAAGTTACATCGTGATTGAGAATGTCAATAGAGGTTCACCAACCACCCATGGAGGTTGAAGACTCAAGATATCTTCGTTTAGGAGTTGTAAGCCCATTTGTTCCTTTTCGGTTTACCTAAGCTTATAAGAAATTCTAGGCCAAGTAGTTGATTTCTTCATGAAGCACATGAGTTAGATGGTGTTTGAAACAGTGAATAGATGTTCGCTAAGCACACATGGAAGTTGAAGACTCAAGATATCTTCGTTTAAGAGTTGTAAGCCCATTTGTTCATTTTCGGTTTATCTTGGCATATAACAACTTCTAGGCCATGTAGTTTATGTTTTCATGAAACAAGTGAGTGAGATGGTGTTTGAGAGAGTCAATAGATGTTCGCCAACCACCCATGGAGGTCGAAGACTCAAGATATCTTCGGTTAAGAATTGTAAGCCCATTTCTTCCTTTTCGGTTTATCTTGGATTATAAGAACTTCTAGTCCAAGTTGTTGATGTTTTCATGAAACACATGAGTTAGATGGTGTTTGAGAGAGTCAATAGATGTTCGCCAACCACCCATGGAGGCTGAAGACTCAAGATATCTTCGGTTAAGAGTTGTAAGCCCATTTGTTCCTTTTCGGTTTTTCTTGGATTATAAGAAATTCTAGTCCAAGTTGTCGATGTTTTCATGAAACACATGAGTTAGATGGTGTTTGAGAGAGTCAATAGATGTTCGCCTACCACCCATGGAGGTTGAAGACTCAAGATATCTTCGTTTAAGATTTGTAAGCCCATTTGTTCCTTTTCGGTTTACCTAAGCTTATAAGAACTTCTAGGCCAAGTAGTTGATTTCTTCATGAAGCACATGAGTTAGATGGTGTTTGAGAGAGTCAATAGATGTTCGCCAACCACCCACGGAGGTTGAAGACTCAAGATATCTTCGGTTAAGAGTTGTAAGCCCATTTCTTCCTTTTCGGTTTATCTTGGATTATAAGAACTTCTAGTCCAAGTTGTTGATGTTTTCATGAAACACATGAATTAGATGGTGTTTGAAAGAGTCAATAGATGTTCGCCAACCACCCATGGAGGCTGAAGACTCAAGATATCTTCGGTTAAGAGTTGTAAGCCCATTTGTTCCTTTTCTGTTTTTCTTGGATTATAAGTAATTCTAGTCTAAGTTGTCGATGTTTTCATGAAACACATGAGTTAGATGGTGTTGTTTGAGAGAGTCAATAGATGTTCGCCAACCACCCATGGAGGTTGAAGACTCATGATATCTTCGTTTTAGATTTGTAAGCCCATTTGTTCCTTTTCGGTTTACCGAAGCTTATAAGAACTTCTAGGCCAAGTAGTTGATTTCTTCATGAAGCTCATGTGTTAGATGGTGTTTGAAAGAGTGAATAGATGTTCGCTAAGCACACATGGAGGTTGAAGACTCAAGATATCTTCGTTTAAGAGTTGTAAGCGCATTTGTTCATTTTCGGTTTATCTTGGCATATAACAACTTCTAGGCCATGTAGTTTATGTTTTCATGAAACAAGTGAGTGAGATGGTGCTTGAGAGAGTCAATAGATGTTCGCCAACCGCCCATGGAGGTCGATGACTCAAGATATCTTCGTTTAAGAATTGTAAGCCCATTTCTTCCTTTTCGGTTTATCTTGGATTATAAGAACTTATAGTCCAAGTTGTTGATGTTTTCATGAAACACATGAGTTAGATGGTGTTTGAGAGAGTCAATAGAGGTTCGCCAACCACCCATGGAGGTACCCAAACTTTCTTGGGTCCTTTGATGTCAGTTTTGGGCACGGTGCCCTTAGGAACCCATATCTTCTTTTGTCCAACATGTAAATTCTTTCTGATTCTACATGTAGATGCACCATGTCCTTTCTTGCCACAATAAAAACAAGTTATAAATGGACCACTTGACATTGTACTGGAAACAAAGAAACTTTTGTCGAATTTTTGTTGAGTCTTGGGTTTGTATCCCAAACCTGCTTTATCAAATACACATCTTTGTTTTCCAAGCAATGTGTTGAGATTATCTCTTCCAAATGTAAATTTTGCAAGATTGTTTTTCAAGTCCTCAATTTCTTTTTCAGAATTTAAGCAGGAGTAACATGAAAAGGTTTAGCCTTTAAGTAGAGCAGGAAGAATTAGCATCAATCAATCCAAGGGTTTCATTTTCTAATTTTAGTTCCTCAATCTCCTTATTTAAACAAGCAATTTGATTTTCTAAAGACATGATAGATTTTTTTGAGGTTGAGACTAACTTTGCTAATCTCATAGATTCTTCATGCAAGGGATTGAGATGTTACCTCTAAATCATCATTTGCCATGAGACAAAGATTGGCTTCCTCATTGTCGGAGTCATCCGATGAACTCAAGTCATTGTCCTCCCATGCAATGTATGCTCTTCTTCCTTTCTTTTCTTGCTTTGGTTTTCTATCAAATCTTTCCATCTTCTTTTGGTATAGAGGACAGTCCATCTTCATGTGACCTGGTTTGCCACATTCAAAGCAAGTAGGTGGAGTAGGTGTTGAACCTTCTCCTTTGATAAAGTTTTTCTTTGGAGGAAAGGGTGGCCTTCTTCCATTGTTTTTCTTTTTGAGAAATTTTCCAAATTTTCTCACAAGAAGACTAAAGTTTTCTTCATTCATTTCAAGATCCTCTATAGAGCCTTCATCATCATCTTCATTATCATAGTGAGATGAGGTTGCCTTTAGAGCTATTCCTTTCTTCTTCTTGTCAACTCCTTCATGTTCACTGAGTCTTATTAACTCCATTTCATGTTCTTGGAGTTTTCCAAAAGTGTTGGAAGAGTCATTGTTGCTAAGTTTCTTGATTCTGAGATTGCTGTCACTTTGGGTTGCCATTCCCTGTTTAAACATCTCAAAACTTTGTTAATTAAATCTTCATCTGGAAATGTTTTTCCCAATGAGGATAGATGATTAACTATATGAGTGAATCTCTTTTGCATATCTTGTATGCTTTCACCTTGATTCATTCTAAAGAGTTCATACTCATGTATGAGAGTGTTAATTCTAGACCTCTTTACCTCACTGGTTCCTTCATGGGTTACTTGAAATGCATCCCACATTTCTTTTGCAGTTTTGCAGTTGGAGATGCGAAAGTATTCATCATAACCTAAGGCACTAGTAATGATGTTTTTGGCCTTAGCATTATGTTGAACTTTCCTTTTATCATCATCAGTCCATTCAGCTCTTGGTTTAAGAATCTCATGGTTATCAACCACCTTCTTTGGAACAAAAGCACCATTTTCAACGGCATCCCAAATATCAATATCAATAGATTCCATGAAAATTCTCATTCATTCTTTCCAATAAGTATAACCAGTACCATTGAAAGCTGGAGGTCTATTAATAGAAGCTCCTTCGGGTAAAGCAAATTGAAAAGAAGCCATCTCTTGAAGCTGTTAAGCTCTTTACACAAGAGTCAAGCTCTGATACCACTTGTTACCAAGTGGCTTCAATAACTCAAGAGGGGGGGTGAATTGAGTTTTCAAAAACTTTCACAAAGTTTGTTTCAATGATGCTAATTATATTGAATCAATGGACTTGTAAAGGATAATGACTAAGATTAATGAGCTTTTTAATACAGAAAATATAAGACAAGAATTCACAACATTAAAAACATCAAGCTAGATAAGTTGATAGAATATAACTTATAAGTAAAAGATAAGGGTTGAGAGAATGCAAACAAGATTTATACTGGTTCAATCACTTCTTGTGATCTACGTCCAGTCCTCGAGATCGTCCACCTGAGATTTCAACTATACTTCAAGCTTCTAACTTGGGTGCTTGATAAAAACCCTTACAATATAAAGCACTCTTCACTTAGTATGGGATCCTCCACCCTCTATGTGCAAGAGCCTCCCTCAATACAATAAGGAATTTCTCTCCTTCAACTTACACAAGATAATCTAATGATTTTTGGTAGATTGTAACTCTCACAAGAGCAGATATACAACTTGAGGAACAGATGAGTATATGATCAAATCACTAAGCAAGCTTTTTCAAATAGAAAACAGAGTATGATGAACTGAAGATTAGAAAAAGCTCTTTCAAAATGAATTTATGATCTTAGGTGTGTTTGAAACTTAATTTAGATGAGCTATAAATAGCTCTTTCAAGTTTTTGATCCGTTGGGTAGTAGGTAAGTATTAAAACAATATTTAAACTAGCCGTTGGAAAAGTTTCTGGAGCGTGTGTAGTCGACTACACAACTATTGTAGTTGACTACCATGCCTTTCTGACTTTTAAAAACATGAGAGTTTATTATTGAAAGAATGAATGTAGTCGACTACACTTACAAGGTAGTCGACTACAATAGCTCTCGGACTCTTTTTAAAAGCAAGGCAACTGAGATATATTATCAAAAATAATATGTAGTCGACTACAGAGCTTATGTAGTCGATTACATGTCTACTCTGGTTTATGCACTTTTAAAAAGGAACAATTTTTTAAAACGATGTAGTCGACTACAATAACTTTGGTAGTCGACTACAAATGTCCTCGGGTTAACATGTATTTAACAAAAGTATTTTTATCAGCATTGTAGTCGACTACAAGCATCCTCGGGACATTTATAAATGACAGGCATTTCAAGGTTTTGCCTATTTGTAGTCGACTACAATACTTGTGTAGTCGACTACAAGTTTGTTCTGACTTTTGGAAAACGTTGTAAACTTAACATTTTCCAGCTGTGTAGTCAACTACATCAACCTTGTAGTCGACTACAAGTGACTTCAAAACTCTTTTTTGATAAGTTAAAAAATCTTTCTTTCCAAAGCATTTTTGAAGATAACTATCTTTTTATCAAACCTTATTTTAGGAATAGTTTTGTAAGATTAAAATAAAATGCTTGCTAAGTGATTTCAGCAATTAAATACTCTTACAATGATAAGTAAAAACCTATAACTCTTGAGTACTCCTTGTGAACTTGTTCTTGTCTTATTGGTGCGGAATCCTTTGTTTGGTTATCATCAAAATTCTATATGACAAATGTTGTTCACATGAGAGTGTCAATAGAGGTTCGCCAAGCACCCTTAGTGGTTGAAGAATCAAGATATCTTTGTTTAAGAGTTGTAAACCCATTCGTTCCTTTTCGATTGACCTAAGCTTATAAGAACTTCTAGGCCAAGTGGTTGATGTTTTTATGAAACACATGTGTTAGATGGTGTTTGAAACAGTGAATAGATGTTCGCTAAGCACACATAGAGGTTGAAGACTCAAGATATCTTCGTTTAAGAGTTGTAAGCCCATTTGTTCATTTTCTGTTTATCTTGGCATATAACAACTTCTAGGCCATGTAATTTATGTTTTCATGAAACAAGTGAGTGAGATGGTGTTTGAGAGAGTAAATAGATGTTCGCCAACCACCCATGGAGGTCGAAGTCTCAAGATATCTTCGGTTAACAATTGTAATCCCATTTCTTCCTTTTCGGTTTATCTTGGATTATAAGAACATCTAGTCCAAGTTGTTGATGTTTTCATGAAACACATGAGTTAGATGGTGTTTGAGAGAGTCAATAGATGTTCGCCAACCACCCATAGAGGTTGAAGACTCAAGATATCTTCGTTTTAGAGTTGTGTGCCAATTTGTTCCTTTTCGGTTTATCTTGCATTATAAGAACTTCTAGGCCAAGTGGTTGATGTTTTCATGAAACACATGAGTTAGATGGTGTTTGAGAGAGTCAATAGATATTCGCCAACCACCCATGGAGGTTGAAGACTCAAGATATGTTCGATTAAGAGTTGTAAGCCCATTTGTTCCTTTTCGGTTTATCTTGGATTATAAGAACTTCTAGGCCAAGTTGTTGGTGTTTTCATGAAACACATGAGTTAGATCGTGTTTGAGATAGTCAATAGATATTCACCAACCACCCTTGGAGGTTGAAGACTCAAGATATCTTCGGTTAAGAGTTGTAAGCCCATTTGTTCCTTTTTGATTTATCTTGGATTATAAGAACTTCTAGGCAAAGTAGTTGATGTTTTCATGAAACAAGTGAATTAGATGGTGTTTGAGAGAGTCAATAGATGTTCGCCAACCACCCATGATATAACCAAGTGAAAGACAAGAAGGGGGGTTGAATTGTGTTTCTTAACCCTTTTTGAAAAATAAAAGATTTTTCTTTTAACAAGCGATTGAACACAGTGAAGGATAAAGTTTAACAAATAAAGAACGTAAAAACAACACTGCTCAGTCCTATTGGACTCTAAGGATTTTGAAAAGACTTTTAAGAAAATAGTTAACAAGTTCAAATAACTAATTAAAAAGTCTTTGTTAATGAACACAATAGTAAGCCCCAGAAGTTAGTGGAGAAAATAAAACACACTATAAGAGAAGAGAAGCTTACACACGAGATTTATCCTGATTCACTCTTACCAACCAAGAGCTACGTCCAGTCCTTTCAACCAGAAGGATTTTCAACTAATCTTTTTCAGATTACAAGTATTTTCAACCTCTTCAGGTTCAACCACACCAGTATTCTTTTATACACAGCCTCTTCAGGCTTACAACGCTAAGATGAATAAGTATAAGAAGATGAATGCTTGAGTTTGAAACTCACTAACAAATGAGAATAGACAATGAATCTCAAGACTTTTTCTTCTTACAAGTATATAGAATTCCAAGAAGAGATAAAGCTTTTTAGACTTTGTAAGATGCTTCGGCAAAGATCACTTCTTGTTTTCTTCAAGTGCTGCTCCTTCTATTTATATGAAAGAACAAGTTAAGCAGGCTTCATGAGCTTCATCGTCCAACGGAAACATTTATTACCGTTCTGAGTAGCATTAAATGTATCTACTGAAAATGTGCTGAGCTTCTTCTGAAAAGTGACTTTGATTCTAAGAGATTTCCAATCATGTGATAACAAAGTCCTGATTTGTCTGAGATCGCAGAAAGTTCCTTATTTGCAGATCTTTGTAGTTGTTAGACAATGTCAGCAAAAGTGGCTCAGTGGACTTCTTCTATTGCCGTGAGCTGTCAGAGTTCTTTTCCAGCATTTAATGAGGAACAGATCATTTTTGAATTTTAACTTGGACGAGAGCTTGAGCTTGAACTTTGTAATAGAGATTTGAGTCTGAGCTTTGGCAAAAGGATAGTATTGGACGTAGACTATCAAACTATTTGTTTTATAAAAAAACTTCATTGAAGAATTCCTAAAATAATTGTAACAGAGTCAATATTTAAAGGAATTATAGTTTTATCAAAAACACTTTGTCGAAACACTTACTTGTTCAAGCTTAATAAATATTTTTGTTATCTTCAAAACTTAACAGGGAAAGCTTGAGTTTTTTGACATTAGTGCTAAACCTTTTATAAGAATTTGGTTTCAACAATCTCCCCCTTTTTGATGATGACAAAACTTTTAATTTGATTGAACACAGATTCTTTTTAAAACATTATTTGCTCCCCCTAAGAAAAACATTTCAAAGAGATGGACTCAGAGTCTGTTGGACGCAGTACAAGAAATTTATTTTTACAAAAAACAAATTTCAAGAGCAAGTAACATTATTTCTGTGTCGAAGTTTAGTACTTAAGAGAGAAACGTTAACCGAGACAATACCTTTTGAAAAGAAATAACCATGCTAACATTTAGAGCAGATCCTTCACAGCAACACAGGGTATTAGCAGAGTAGTCACAATTTCAATTAAAGCATTTATAAGAGGGCAACATAATAGACGAGACAAGGATAATGAAACAACCAGATAAAAAAATTCACAGTTTCATTGAATCAGTATAAGTTATAAAACAGGTTTGTACAAATCAAATTCCCATTATTCTCCCCCTTTGTCATCAGACAAAAGGAAGAAGGACATCATTGTCAAAAAAAGAATTTTGGCTAAACAAAATTAAGAGGAAGAAGGCAGAGGAGGAGGAGGTGGCCCTTGTTGAAAAAGAGATTTGAGGAGGTCTTCAACTCTCTTGTACATTAAGTCCATTTGATTATTCACATAGGCCTGAAACGCTGGGGGCACTTGGGTGAGAGTTTCAGCAGGAGGTTGTGGTTCCAAAACAACTAACTCAGTGGAGGTAGCAGGCGGGGTCACTTCCTTTCGCTGCTGAACAGATTCAACTTCGTCTTCAGACAGAGGAAGATCAAAATCCCAAGGAAGAGAATCTCTCCGGTATCCAAACATTTGATCCCAGGGATAAGGTCTGCCTATGTTGTCAGACGGAGGTCCAGAGACATAGCTTGGACAAGAGAAGATCGTTGGTAAAGGCGAGTTCAGAGGCAGTCCAAGAATATCATCTACCATAAAGATAGGACGAAAACACTGGAAGCTTTGATCAGGCACCGTTATAGTATCTTCCTTATCTTCATCGCTTAGACCTGAAGAAGACGCTTGTTGCTCACATTCCCATATGTACTTTTCCCAGAAGGTCTTGGCCTCGTTCTCCTCAGCTTCTCCTTTATTTGAAACTTGCCACAAGAAATCAACATCAACATCAGGGGAACTTAAGCTCCCAAAATTTGGTTTGAAGTGGATAGGCTTGGGAAAGGTGGCTTGGCTTCTGTACTTTTTCAAATCTTTGTTTTTATTCAAATCCACCATTGGCAACCTTGGACAAACCCGATCCGGCTGAATCTTGATGGCAGTTGCAGAAGAGATGATCATAGAAGGGGGTACAAATCTCACATCCTTCAACAGAAGACTCCCCTTGATGATACTGACAAGGATGGTGTCAAATGGACTCGCAAACTGACCCATTTCTTCCAAAGTGACTGGTTTGAAGGAGAGGTCACTAGGGAAGATATGAACCTTTGTTGAGCAACCATCATAGCATCGGGAGCGTCTTGCTGTGAGTGAGAGAGAAGAGTCCTTGGATTCCCAAAGGAGAATAATGTGGGGAGTAACGCCCACAGAGAAGGGGTTAAGGTGGGAGGAGTTTGAGAAGGTCTTTTGTGAGGGTGAAGGTGAATAAGGTTTGAAAGGAATTGTGTGAGTTTGAGAAGAAGGTTCAGTGTTTAAGGGAGAGGAAGTGATTTGAGAGGTTGGGAAAGAGGTTTGTAGTTCTGGTAGAGAAGAGGGTAAAGTGGAGGAAGAGGGAATGGTAGGAAGAGGTTCCTTAGGAATGGACGCAAGCTTGGAGGAGGGTTTCCTTGTGATGGGTAGCTTCGTCCTGGTTCCCTTCGGAATGCTCGCAATGGACGCAACCTTCATCCTTTTAGCGATAGGTTGGTCATCATCAGAGTCATCGTCCATTATGAGTCTTCGCTTTGGAATGGCTTGGACGGATGGTGACTTCTGCTTTGGACTCTCGGCCTTTGCAGTTTTTAGAGGCTCTGTCTGGTCAAGAAAATCTTGGACGCTCTGAAGTTTCATCCTTAGTAAATTGCTTCGTCCAAAGATTTGTTGCTCTTGGATTTGTCCAAAGATCCTCTTCTTCTCTTCAACATCTTTAGTCTCATAGGGACTAAAGATACCTTGATCTTTGAAGATCTTGGTTAGGAGGACACCATAGGAGATGGTGGTCTTCTTCCCTTTTCTTTGCACACTTCTCTTGAAGTTCTTAAACAGCAGGGAAGGGAGATTGATCTGTTGACACAGTACCATATGACACAGGCAGAAGGCATGCACTGTAGAGACTGAATCTTTGGACCCTGCCTTGTGGAGTACTGCCTTGTTCAGAAGTTGATGCAATACTCTTGCCTTGTCATTCATCTTGGATGCAGTTATTTTTCCCGTGGATGACTCCTTTAGTAAGGTGTCTAGGACAGCATCTGTCCCACCAAAAGCTTTCTCCCAGTCTGAAGAGATGGTGGCTCCTTCCAACCAACATTGTGTGGCGTTGGAGATGGTTACCTCTGAAACAACAACGGGTTTTCCCAAAACACACCCCCTGACCTCAGTCGCAGACACAGATGCGTCTTTCCAGAACATTTTTACCAACTCCGGATAAACTTCCACCGGTTCTCTGAAGTAGTTATCCCATCCAGCACCGACAAGACACTCTTTGATATCTATCCCACATTCTGCTAAAATTGAAGTTTGGAACGAGTATTCGACCGATACCTCGGCTCTTTCAACATCAAGGGTCTTTCCTCTGGCCATTTCTCAGGGATAGGAAATTTGAGAGAGAGAGAGAGAGAAATTTGCTAAGGTTCTTTTTGCAAAGGTTTTCTTTCAAGGCTTGAAGGCGTAAAAATTTGATCTTGAAAAGAAAGAAAATATTTATAGAAGAAGGTAGGTTTTTACACTGAGAGGTTTCTGAAAGAAAACGAATCGTTTTTCCTTTTTTTAAAAGAGAAACAAACACATTAAATGTGTATTAAAAGCAACTGTCACGTCCGCAGTAAAAAGTTACTTTCGTGACCTTTCAAAGACTAACACAGCGTGGAAAATTTGAAAAGTTTCAAACAAGATAAATGCAAATGATATATGTCTTATCAAGAAATTTACCACACTATTTAACAAGTATAAAGCATTTTGGACGTAGATCTTCAATGGACGCAAGAAGTATTAATTCTTTACAAAATGCATACTTAGATGTTTTCAAATAAGAGTGAATCTATCCTCTGAGAGAGGTTTTGTGAAAATATCTGCCCATTGATGATCTGTATCTACATATTGAATATCAAACACACCTTTCTGAATATAGTCTCTTATAAAGTGATGTTTGATTTCAATGTGTTTTGCCCTTGAGTGTAGTATAGGATTTTTTGATAAGTTAATTGCAGCAGTATTATCACATAGTAAAGGAATCTTACTTTCAAAGATGTTGTAATCTTCTAATTGAAGTTTGATCCTGAGTAGTTGAGAGCAACAATTGGACGTAGAAATATATTCAGCTTCAGCTGTTGATAGAGCAATTGTGCTTTGTCTCTTGCTGGACCAAGATACTAGATTTCCTCCAATGAAGTGACATCCTCCACTTGTACTTTTCCTTTCGATTCTATCTCCAGCATAGTCAGCATCACAAAAACCAACTAATCTGTACTCATGAGATTTCTTAAATACTAAATCAAGAATAGTAGTTCCTTTCAAGTATCTGAAAATTCTTTTTACAGCAATTAAGTGTGACTCTCTAGGATCAGATTGAAAACGTGCACAAAGACACAAACTAAACATTATATCAGGTCTGGACGCAGTGAGATATAAGAGTGATCCGATCATACCTCTGTATACCTTTTCGTCCACCTTTTTATCCTTATCGTCCAATCCTAGTGTGGACGATGGATGCATTGGTGTGCTCATAGTTTTGCAAACGTCCATCTTGAATTTCTTCAGAAGTTCATTTGTGTATTTTGTCTGATGTATGTAGATTTCGTCCAGTGTCTGTTTCACTTGCAAACCCATAAAGAATTTTAATTCTCCCATTAAGCTCATTTCGAATTCCTTCTGCATCAGATTGGAAAATTCCTTGCAAAGAGATTCATCAGTAGCTCCAAAAATAATATCATCAACATAAATTTGAACTATAATGAATTTTGAGTTTTTGTCTTTGCGAAAAAGAGTAGTGTCAACTTTTCCTCTAGAAAAACCGCTTTC
The DNA here is from genome assembly GCA_023212625.1 of Styphnolobium japonicum. Classification (NCBI taxonomy): domain Eukaryota; kingdom Viridiplantae; phylum Streptophyta; class Magnoliopsida; order Fabales; family Fabaceae; genus Styphnolobium; species Styphnolobium japonicum. The sequence goes on along the minus strand of JALBWW010000004.1, from coordinate 16,093,491 downwards.
TTTTAAAAACGTGCTTAACCTTTCATATCAGGCTCGAGGAGCTTGCTTTAATCCATACAGGGCCTTTTTTAATTTGAAAACATGCCCAGGGAAATTTTGATCCTTGAAACCAGGTGGTTGTTTAACGAAAACTTCTTCATTGATTATACCATTTAGAAACGCACTTTTTACATCCATTTGATAAAGCCTCATGCTATGATGAGCAGCAAATGAAAGTAAGATGCGTATGGCTTCTAATCTAGCTACAGGAGCAAAAGTTTTAGTGTAACACCCCGAAATTTCTATTTTTAATTGAAATATTGATTTTCTCAATTTTCTGAACTTCATTAAAAATTAGTATATTTTCTTGAACGCTATGTGTCGATTCGGGCCAATTTCAGAAAATAAAAATAAAAGTTTATATTTTTCGGCCTGTAAATACCTTAACTATTTATTAGGGCCGGGGAAAGTCACGAAACTTGATTCTAAGACCAGATTCTTAAGTTTTCTATTTTTGGGAATTTTTAGTTTTTGCTGACCTTATGTGTTAAACCGGGGGTATTTCGAATAATAAAATAATAATTTTAAAATTTTGACCCATAAATGCTTTGACCATTTATCAGGAGTAGGAGAGTTTACGAAACTCAAATCCGGGAACAGATTTAGAAATTTTTCATTTTAAGGGATTTTATCATGAAACAAAATTTAGGCGTATTTTATTTTTCATTAGACGATACATACTAGTATTTATACGTAGAATACACATGCTTCTCCAAGCTTCTCCAAACTTCTACAAGCTTCAAGGTGGGTGGACAAACAAGTGGGAGGGATGAAAATGCCATTATCTATAAACTTTTTAATTACCAAATTGTCCTAAACTTTGCCTATAAATAAGCATGCAAGCACCTTTGAAAACTCACCAATTTCCTCTCCTTTCTCTCTCAAATCCCGCGGCCAAGCCCTTGAGTTTTCTTTTCAAAGTTTGTGATACAAGTTCCATCCATAGTTTTAGAATCCAAACATCATTTTAGGAAGATCTTGTGTAGAAAGTTTCTTGAGAAGAAATTGTTCTCAAACCATTTTCTTGAGAAAATCCCAAAGTTGAAGAATCAAAAGGATATTTGTTGGTGGAAGAACAAAGAACTTTCACAAAGTTCTCTTGAGGAATTTTAAACCAAGGTAAGGGAGAGTTTTCTTTATCAACCAATCTTGTGGTAGGAAAATATGATTATGGTTCATGTTCTTAAAATTTCGTGTGAGTAGTTATAATTGATATTTAAATTGTTTATGCTTTATGTTTCTTGATTTATGATTTGTGTTTTGTGTTTATATGCTTTATTTAGTGTTTATGTGCTTTATTTAGCCTATGTGTTTTTATGGCTTTGAAATATTGCATATATGGTAATATTAGATGCATAATATTTCTTGGACATACATATGGTTGGTTGGTGTTATGGAAATCATGGTGGAAAAATGATGGATTTTGGTCCAAAGACCTTTGAACATTTTAAACACTCCATAGTTCCAAAGGAGTTCATTTTATTAATTGTTTAACTTAATTAATTAGGGGATGTTTAATTAAGTTAATGATTTCTGTAAATAAATAGAAAAGAGCGAAATTATTAAACAAAGCCGAAATAATGCTTTAATTTATACTTATGCTTGTTTTAATTGATCTTTATCAATAATAATAATAATATATTGGGAAATAATTAAATAAGCTCAAAATAGCTTCGTTTTTACGAAAAACACTTTCACGCGATTTGGAGTTTACGTAAAACCCTTTCGTAGTTGAAAAGTGATTTTTAAAAGCTCTACGCGATTAAAATGGACAGAAAACACTTTACCCGATTTGGTGTTTCTGAGAAAACCCTTTCGCGGTTAAAAAGTGATTTATTTATGCCTTATGTATTAAAATGGATGAGAAAACACTTTTACCCGATTTGGTGTTTACGTAAAACCCTTTCGCGGTTAAAAAGTGATTTATTTATGCCTTATGTATTAAAATGGACAGAAAACACTTTACCCGATTTGGTGTTTACAAGAAACCCTTTCGCGGTTAAAAAGTGATTTATTTATGCCTTATGTATTAAAATGTCTGAGAAAACACTTTACCCGATTTGGTGTTTACGTAAAACCCTTTCGCGGTTAAAAAGTGATTTATTTATGCCTTATGAATTAAAAACTACAGAATATGTTTTACGCAATTTGGAATTTACAGAAAACCTTTTTACTGTTAAAAAGTAAATCTTTAAGCCTAGACCGATTAAAATATGATATTTATGTCTTACGCGATTAGGAAATTACAGAAAAAGCTTTATGCGATTGAAAAATAATTATTTTGTCTTACGCGATTGAAAAATATTAAACTTGAAGTTACCCGACTTGAAAAACAGAAAAATAGTTTTACGCGAGTGAAAAACGTAACAGAAATGTTACATGACAGAAAAACTATAACATGAGGGTTATATGTTTGAAAAATCGTAACTATAGTGTTACGTGATTTTGAAATTCCTAGGGGATTGTTTTATTCCGTTTATAAATAAATTGCATTTTTGTGTGTTGCATTAAGAAAAGTCTGTAAAGATTTGTGGTCAAGGCTTTAATGCCGAGGAGATTGAGTGACACCTTAGTAAGGGTGCGAATTGTGTAGTGAAGATCTATGAATGATCTTGGGGACGTCGGGGTGCGGAAACTCCACAGGGGGCCAGTTGGAAGCACTGTGCCGTGGTAATATGATTGCAACACACCGAACGATCCCGACCAGACACTATCCTATTCCCGATTGGTGGAGAGTGTTCTCGTGAGCCAAGTTGCGCAATTGAGATTATATTGCACTTTTGAGGCTAATGAGATACGGAACATGTACTCCCAATCACTCTCTCCGACTGTTGTGTATAGCTCCATGGAGTAGGGGTCAATCATTGAGTTTGTGCATAGTCAGTTGTTACACTTTGTTGCTTTATCTTGGTCTATGTCAAACTTGATGTGATAATAGGTATAAGCTTGTTAAATAGTTATTATGTTGTGTAGATTGATTGTACTATCTTTTCTATCTTGCTTGATTGGTTTATGATGATATTAGAATCTCACCCGTTCTATTATATTATTATATTTGTGATCTGGATATGAAGACCAAGATGGGCGACAGCGTGAATTCTTGGGATTCATCCAAGTCCAATTCCATGGAGGTCCACAGCGTGGCGCGTACACTTAGAAACGGAATGCGTAGAGTATGTAGGAGACATATCTCTCACACTGTAGGACCCGTCATGGGAATCCTATTAGTTCATTTACTATTACTTGCTTTGTAGAAATGTTGATGCCAATAAGGGATCTGTGGGGTTTTGGCACTGAGTATACTCCTCAGGAAGACTCTGAAGTTTCTTCCGCTAGAACTCCTAGGCGTAGAACTGCTAGAATTTCTGTAAGGAGGCCTACTAACTTTGGATGGCTTGCACCGAAAGGCCCATATCGGAGGAGGATCCAGAAGAAGATCCCGAAGAGGATCCGGAGGAAGATCCTGAGGAGGATCCGGAGGAGGACCCTTCTCCGTAGGTAGACTTTGATGGCCAGATAATATTAATATATTAGTATTGTATGTTTATTTATTTTCTTGTTAGTACTTATGATTTGTATTATGTATTACCGATAAACTTAAACAGTAAGTAATATAAAGTATGCGTATTATTCATATCTCAATATGTAAATTATTACTACTCTGTTTGATTAATGTCTTATCCGCGAAAAGAAATTTTAGAACTCATATTTTATATACAGATATTACAAAATTATTATTAAACTTAAATTAATATTTAGTTAAATGTGATATCCTACCGAGGGTGTTACATTAGTTGGTATCAGAGCTTTGGTTTAAAGCTCTCGGATTTGTGGGGTTCGGTCTGTTATGTTTGTGTTGTGTTCTCTGTGTTATTGTTTCCGAAAGGGGACAATATTGTTTGGAGTGGTTACTTTTGTTTCCACTATGTTTTGATTTTTATTAGTTTTCAAGGAAGCAATGACTCGTAGTGGAGGCACTCATGTGAACACAGGACGTGACAATAACAATAACAATGACATGGCTCATTGCCGCGAGAATGCAACGAATGGCTGATGTATTAGTCCAACAAAATCAAAGAGCTGCACAACGACAAGAAGCAGCCGCTGATACTCTAAATTTGTCTGAATTTCGCCGTAACAATCCTCCCCAGTTTAAAGGAGAATTTGATCCCGAGAAAGCTAGTCTTTGGATCAAAGAGTTAGAAAAGATTTTTAGGGGAATGGGCTGTACCGATGAGCGTAAGGTAACTTATGCTACTTTTATGCTTGTTGGCGATGGTGAAGACTGGTGGATAGGAGCACAACAACTGTTGGAAGCTGAGGGAAGAATTATTACTTGGGAACTTTTCCGCAGCAAATTCCTGGAAAAGTATTTTCCAGCCAGTATTAGACATGCTAAGGAAATGGAGTTTCTTGGTCTAAAGCAAGGAGGGATGACGGTCAGCGAGTATGCGGCCAAGTTTGAAAGTTTGTCTAAATTCTCTAGATACTTTCAGCTCCAGCCCGATGAGGAGTGGAAGTGTCGGAAGTTTGAAGAGGGGTTGAGACATGATTTGAAGAGGGCAGTGTTATCTTTGGGAATATCTGAGTTCCCAACAATTTTAGATAAGTGTCGCCGAATCGAGGAGTTAGATCGATCTCGGGATACTAGACCTCGCAACTTTGGACCAACTCGATTCCAAAGGGGTGGAAGTAGTAGTAGTTTTCAGAGGGGGAGTAACAACAATAACAACCGGTTCCAACAGAAACCCTATTCACGACCACCGGGGAGTCAACAACAACAATCTTATGGAGGAAACTCAACAATACCTCCATTAAGATGTTTAAAGTGTGGAAAAGGGCATTTGGCTAAAGATTGCACGATCAAAGGCATTCTATGTTTTAGATGCGGAAAGCAGGGGCACATGGCCAAGGATTGCATGCAGCCAAAGGCAGAATCTTCTATCAGTAATGTACGTGCTTCTAGACCACAAGCTGGGGGAAGAGTCTACACTATGAGTGGAGCAGAAGCCTCCCAATCTGAAGATCTGATTAAGGGGGATTGTGACATAGGAGGTAAGCCTTTAATTGTACTGTATGATTCCGGAGCAACACATTCTTTTATTTCCTATGACTGTGTGGATCAATTAGGATTACCTGTGTCCTATTTGCCATTTGATTTGATTATTTCTACTCCTACTGCCAAACCTGTGATAACTGCTCAAGTTTGTCTAAACTGTCCTATTACCGTTAGAAGCCGAAAATTTTGGGTTGACTTGATCTGTTTACCACTTTCTCAAATAGACATAATCCTAGGAATGGATTGGTTATCTTCTAATCATATCCTATTGTTGAAACCAATTTCTTATAAAAAGGTTTAAGTTCTAATTTCTTAAAAGCTATAAGCTTTCCCTGTCAAGTTTTGAGGATAACAAAAATATTTATTTAGTTTGAACAAGTAAGTGCTTCGACAATAGTTTTAACAAATCGCTACTGGTCGTGCGTCCAATATGCTATAACTCCTCGTGCGTCCAATGTGCTATAACTCTTCATGGGTCCAATGAACGTATTTTATACTTTTACTATTGGTGCGTCCAATACTTGTATGCATATACTGTTACTTTTTATTAGTTCGTCCAAGACGATCTGTCTGCCAAAGCTCGGACTTAACTCACTCTTTCAAAGTTCAAGTTCAAGCTCTCGTCCAAGTAAATTTTCAAAAATGAAGAACTGTTCCTCATTAAATGCTAGAAAAGAACTCTGACAGCTCACGGCGACAGAAGAAGTCAACTAAGCCACTTTTGCTGACATTGTCTAACAACTACAAAGATCTGCAAATAAGAAACCGTCTGCATTCTTAGACAAATCAGGACTTTTGTTTTCATTGATTGGAAATCTCAGAGAATAAAAGTCACCGTCAGAAGAAGTTCAGCACTTTTCCTGTAGATGCATTTAATGCTACTCGAGCGGTAATAAATATTTCCGTTGGACGATCTAGCCCATGAAGTCTGCTCAAATTTGTTCTTACTTATAAAAGAGAAGAAGCAGCACTTGAAGGATAGAGATCTTTTGCCGAAGCATCCTTCAATAGTCTAAAAAGCTTTACTTCCATATTCGTGTAAAAAGAAAAAGCCTTGAGATTTCTATTGTCTATTCTCATTTGTTAGTGAGTTTCAACTCAAGCTTTCATCTACTTTCATCTATTCATCTTAAGCCTTGTAAGCCTGAAGAGGCTGTGTGTAAAAGAATACTTGTGAGATAGAACCTGAAGAGGTTGAAAATACTTGTTACCTGAAGAGGTGCATAATACTTGTAATCGTGAAAAAGATTAGTTGGAAAATCCTTCTTGTTGAAGGGACTGGACGTAGCTCTTGGTTGATAAGAGTGAACCAGGATAAATCTTGTGTGTAAGCTTCTCCTCTCTTCTAGTGTGCTTTATTATTTTCACTAACCTCTGGGGTTTTCCATTGTGTTTATTAACAAAACTCTTTTTATTTGGTTTTAGAACGTGTTAACTATTTTATTAAAAGTCTTTTCGAAACCCTTGGAGTCCATTAGGACTAAGTGGTGTTAGTCCTAAGCACCTTGCTTGTTAAACTGTCTCTTTCGCTGTGTTCTACTTTCTTTTGAAAAGGAAAATCTTTTTATTAAATTAAAAAAGGGTTAAGAAACACAATTCAACCCCCCTTCTTGTGTTTCATTTGGTTATTTCAATTGGTATCAGAGCTCAGCCTCTTGGGTTGAGCATCTAACAGTGCAGAGGAAAAAGATCCAGTACACCCTTTAATGGAGAACGAAGGACAAGCGGTGAACAGACCACCTCTATTCAATGGAAACGACTATGATTACTGGAAGAAGAGAATGATTGCCTTTTTTGATGCCCAAAATATGGACATTTGGGATCTAGTTCAAAATGGATATCAAACACCCACCAACGCAGAAGGACAGGATCTCCCTCGACCACAATGGACGGAAGGACAACGAACCAGACATCAGCTTAACTCAAAAGCCAAACATTATCTTATGTGTGCCATCACCAGATCAGAGCACGACAAAGTCCATAGCTGTGAAACAGCTAAAGAGATATGGGATACTCTGGCATTAGCACATGAAGGCTCATCTCAAGTCAAAGAATCAAAGATAAGCATGCTGGTTCACCAGTATGAGCTCTTCAAAATGGGAGAGCATGAAAACATTGATCAAATGTTTGGACGATTCCAAACAATAATCAATAACTTGAGATCTCTCGGGAAAGAACTACGATAATCAAGATCATATCGAAAAATCCTAAGAAGTCTTTCCGCATGCAGTGGAGACCTAAGGTTACCGCCATACAGAAGCAAAGAATCTAGCTTCTCTTACCATGGAGGAACTATTGGGTTCTCTTAAAGTTCATGAGCTGGAACTTCAAGAAGAGGAAAGCTCAAGAAAAGGGAAATCAATTGCCCTTAAAGCTCACAAAGGCAGTACGTCCAAAGCACTTAAAGCTGAAAAATCTTCAGACGAGGCCGAGTCATCTGAAGATAATATATCTGATAATGACGAGTTATCTTTCATCTCTAGAAAGATACAAGCAATGTGGAAAAAGAAAGGAGGTATGCGGAGAAAGCACTTTGGACGAAGGTCATCAAAGGACAAAACAGAAACAAAAGACAAGAGTCCAATCATATGCTACGAATGCAAGAAGCTCGGACACATTAAAGCGGAATGTCCTTCACTAAACAAGGAGAAAGAGAAAAGGAGATTCTTTCCAAAGAAGAAAAGAGGATTAATGGCCACCTGGGAAGATCTTGATCTTTCAACTACTGATGATGAAGAAGAAGCAAATCTATGTCTCATGGCTAACACCGTGTCAGAAGAAGAAGAAGATGAGGTAACTAACTGCGATCTTGATCTTCAGAATGCATTTGATGAGTTGTTAAATAATTCATCTATTTTAGCGGTTGAATATAAATCCTTGAAAAGAAAGTTTTCAAAATTAACTAGAGAATATGGAAAAATGTTTTCAAAAACAAGAACTTGAAATTTTTGTGAAAAATTAAAAGCTGAAAATGCTCTTTTAAAAACATCTTCTCGAGTCCAACACTTCAGTATGAAGTTGATAAACTTCATAATGAGGTAAAAGAGTTAACGGAGGACCTCAGAAATTTGTAAAAGCACCAACAACCTAAACATTTTACTCAAATATTCCAGACCCTCGTGACAAATCGGGATTGGGATATCAAGACACTGATAAACAGTTTCTTCAAAAAACTACTACTCAACCTAATTTCATTAAGAATGTTTGTAAAAAGAACGTTTACTCTTCCTCAATAGATTTTTTTAATAAAAGGTCAAAATATTATGGATCTCCAAGAGCTAACCAAAAAGGACCCAAAAGATATGGGTACCTAAGGATATGATAATTCCTCTTGCAAATGTGCTTAGCAACAAGAAAAAGACACTGTCATGGTACACGGACAGTGGTTGCTCCACGGCACATGACGGAGAAAGGTCTATGTTCCAAGACATCAAAACTAATAAAGGAGGCTCCGTCACGTTTGGAGGAAACCAGAAAGGTAAAATAGTTGGAATAGGTAAGATTGGTAAGCATCCTTTTCCCTCTATCGATAATGTTCTTCTAGTTGAAGGATTGAAACATAATCTGCTTAGCATTAGTCAATTATGTGATAGTGGATCTAATGTTTCATTCAATCAAGGAGAATGTATAGTTAAAAACTATGACGGATCCATACTCTTCATTGCTAAAAGGCAAAACAATCTTTATAAAATTGACTTGGAAGATCTTTCAGATCAAAATGTATCATGCCTAGTTTCCATAAAAGGAGAACAGTGGATATGGCACAAGAAGCTTGGTCATGCAAGTTTGAGATTAATCTCTAAACTGAATAAGCATAACCTCGTAAGAGGACTACCAAAGCTTGTGTACAAATCAGATGTTCTTTGTGAAGCGTGTCAAAAGGGGAAACAAATCAAAAATTCTTTTGAGTCCAAAAACATCGTTTCCACCTCTAGACCACTAGAATTGTTACATCTTGATTTATTTGGTCCTACAAGAACTTCTTCACTAAATGGAAAGAAATATGGATTGGTCATAGTAGATGACTATACTAGATGGACATGGGTTATGTTTCTAGCTCACAAGGATGAGTCTTTCAAAGTCTTTTCTATTTTCTGTAAAAGAATTCAAAATGAAAAAGGAATGTGTATCAACTCAATCCGAAGTGATCATGGAGGAGAATTTGAGAATGAGAGCTTCCAATTGTTCTGTGAAGAAAACGGTATTCATCACAACTTCTCTGCCCCAAGAACACCACAACAAAATGGTGTGGTAGAAAGAAAAAATAGATCTCTTCAAGAGATGGCTAGAACAATGCTCAATGACAACTCAATCTCCAAACACTTCTGGGCTGAAGCTGTTAACACTGCGTGTTATATTCAAAACAGAATATATATTAGACCTATTTTAAGTAAGACTCCTTATGAATTGTGGAAAGGACGAAAACCCAACATCTCTTACTTTCATTCTTTTGGCTGTCAATGCTTTATTTTGAATACTAAAGATTCTTTAGGAAAGTTTGATGCTAAAGTTGACTCTGGTATCTTCTTAGGATACTCAGAAACATCTAAAGCATATAGAGTATATAACTCTCGCTCTCTAACTGTTGAAGAATCTGTTCATGTTAAATTCAATGACAAAAAGCCTGACAATGACTTGTCAGAGCTAGATGAGTCCTTTGCAGAGTTAAACTTAAAAGACAAAGGAGAAGAATCAGCAACCCAAAACAAAGAAGCATTGGACGATGAAAGAAAAGAAGAAACAACTGATGGTCAAAGATGCTGGCATTTCAAAACTTATCATCCAGAACACCAAATAATTGGTAATCCAGATGATAAAGTACGTACAATGTAACATCCCTAAATTTCATATGTTATGACTTAGCTAAATACTTGGAATGAATTGTATGTTTTGTTACAGAAAAGGTGATAGATTGAGTTAGAATGATTGATTTGAGATTTTGGCTATACCGGTGAACTCGGTAGAACCTAAGGAAGAGATAGGTAGAATCTAAACTCTTAGATTTACTCTGGCTAAGTTAGGACCTACTGGTAAATTTAATTTTCTTCAGGACCTATTGGGAATTATTAGAAATCACAAGGGTATTTTAGTCTTTTTACACCTCAGTGGCAATTTGGTATTTTTCCACATAAGTGGGGGGCAAAGTTGACAAAGCAACTTCACCCCCTTGTGGTTAAGAGGACCGGCCAGCCTAGGGAGCCAAAGGGCTCATCCTCTCCAAAATCTCTAAGTTTCCATAGCCAAAGCTTGCTCCAAGTTCAAGGGTCCAAAGTAAGTGTTTTTATGCACCTTTTGGCTTAAGTCCTTTGATGGTTATTGATCACTATGATCTCTTCTTCAATCCTATGGTATTAGTTTCTTGAGGAACTCATTTTCATCCCCAAGAATCAAGAACACCCATGTCTAAAAGTTGGTTGTTTTGGTTGAATGTTTTGAAGGAAGTTGAAGGGAAGCTTGTCTTGACTAACAATCCCATCTTGGAATCAAGATAGGAGCACTTCAAGGTGAGTGTGGATTTACTTGTGTTATTGTATGATGTTCTTAGAGTGAAAGTGTATGATGTAGGATTAAGCTTGAATCTAGGGTTTTCTCCTATGCTTGAGGTTGGATGTGTTCTTATTACATGTTTTCAAGGATTAGGGTTTAGGGAAAATGAGTGGAATGATTGGTATACTTGATGGATTTGAGGACATGATCCCATAGAGAATTTAGGGTTTTGATTTGAAGTTGGGCGTGGCACTATTCCCGCCTGTAAGACCCACCACGGGCGTGGTCCCCACCACGGCCCGGCCGTGGTCCTCTCTGGATAGGAAATGTTGGTGTCTCGTGCCCAACCACGGCCGTGGTCCCCACCACGGGCTGGCCGTGGTTGGCTCTGGAAAGAAAAATGTTGTGTGCTGAAATCTGACCACGGGTGTGGTGGCCACCAGGGGCTGGCCGTGGTCCAGACCACGGGCGTGGTGCCAACCAGGGGCAGGCCGTGGTTGTCTCTGTTTTCAATTTCTTGAGTTTTGTTTTCTGAACCGTGGCCGTGGTTACCACCACGGGCTGGCCGTGGTTGACTCTGTTTGTGATATTGTGATGCTTATGCCTAGGGTCTTGATACCATATGCTAGGTTTAGGATGAAGAATGACTTAGCATTAGAATGAGATGTGTAGCTAAGTAAGAATGCTTGATAGAATTGACTTAGCACTATTGTAACTAAGTAAGAATGCTTGCCAGAGTTGAGCATGATGGTTATGTGTTGTATTTGCTTGAATTGTTTACATGTAATGCTATTATGATGATATTATGAATGAGCATGATATGAGTATGAGAACATTGCATTGCATAGCGAGATGGCCTAACCGGAAGGGGTTAGTGTACAAAACAGAGGGGTGCCTAGCTGATGAGCTAGATGGAAATGAAATAGCATACCTAATTGCATTGCATTGCGAGGTGGCCTAACCATTGAAAGGGTTAGTGTACAAAACAGAGGGGTGCCTAGCTTATTAGCTAGAAGGAAACGGAATTGGCATAACACATTCATATGCATATTGCGAGGGCCTAACCGAAAGGGGTTAGTGCACAACAAGAGGAGCGGAGAAAGAAAAAGTGTGAATAAAAGGTGTGAACATCATGTGCATTCATTCATTGCATTGGTTGGTTGGTGTTACTTGACATATTGTGAGTTATGTTATACTTGCTCTCTACTTACATTTATACTTTATCTGCAAGTTATTCATATTCACTGGGAAGTTGTTCTCACCACCTCTTTCTCAGATTCGCAGGAACACCCCGGACCCTCTACGGGTTAAGTACGGAGGATTCTGTTGGTTATTTTAGGGATTTATATTTTTGGTGGAGTTAAGCTCCGTGATGTAACTATAACAGGATGTGTATTATTCTGATGTAGATGTTACAGGGAACTGAATACTACTTTTGATGTACTCGGTTCTGTATATGTTTAGTGTGCTCAGTCAGGATAGTGTTTAGAATACACTTGTATAACGTTGCATACTCTGATAATGTATTGGTTGAGATCTGAGATCTCTTGATGATATATGTGTATGTGTATATATATAATATATGTACTCTGGTTGGTTTGAAATGGTTGTTGGAAATCCGCTGCTTATGTTATATTTTGTGGTAATGTTCAAGAAACAAATGAAACGCTGCCGAATTTTCTATATATATATATTCCACGTAAGGCTTATGGTTGGTAAATGACATAGTAACTAATAGGCCTTACATTTTTGGTATCAGAGCAGTTCTTCCTAGAGGACTGTAATATATGGGTCTAGAGTTATACTGAGCACTTAGGATGTATGCCTATAGCTTTTCATATACTTCTGATATATTGCATGTGGGGAGTTGGGACTGATCAACCCGATATTTTCTATGCTGTATACAGAGTTATGAGTGGACTAGGGCGAACACGTAGTGGAGGCCGAGGCAGAGGCCGAAGCCAACCCACTGCAAATACTAATGAGGGTGATGGTCTGGTGGCTGTGCTTGCACATTTGGCTCAAGCCATAGACCGTATGCCTGGACCCCAGCATGATGGAAATCCTAATGCGGGACTTGTCGTTCCTCAACAGTTGGGACTGACGGAGTTCTGTAAAAGGGATCCCCCATCTTTTCATGGGAATTATGACCCAATGGCCGCTGAGAGGTGGGTGAAACACCTTGAGAAGATCTTCGAGGCCATGCAGGTGTCGATGAGCAGAAAGTCATCTTTGCTGCTTATAAGTTGGAGGATGAAGCTGAACATTGGTGGGAAGCTTCTCATCCTGGATTGCTCATACGTGAGGATCCCATCAGTTGGGAAACGTTTAAGATGGCATTTTTGCGTAAGTATTTCCCTGCAAATGTCAGATTCAAAAGGAACAAGAGTTTATGCATTTAACACAGGGAGATCTCACAGCTGGTCAATATGCAGCTAAGTTTGATGAACTATCTAAATACTCTAGTTACCTGCAAAATGGACCGAATGAGAATTGGAAGTCCATTCAGTTTGAAAGGGGACTTGAGTTTGAGTTAAGAAAGGCTGTAGCTGGTTTTGAGATTAGAGAGTTTGCTTCTCTAGTTGAGAAGTGCCTGATTATGGAAGAGTGCATGAATCCAGTTACTGAAAGTAGTCAGGGAACTGGGAAGAGGAAAGTGGAAGTTACTCAGCCTGCACGAGGTACTAAGAGGGCTAAGGTGGAATTGTGCAAGACGTGTGGGAAACCGCACCAAGGTGCTTGTCGGGCGAATGTATGTTTTGCTTGTGGTCAGAAGGGACACATTGCAAAATACTGCCCACAACGAATAGTGATATGCTTCAAGTGCCAGCAGAAGGGGCACACTTCCCGAAATTGCCCACAGATTTCTAAGGCACCTGTTTCTACCCCTAGACCGCTTACTCAGGGGAGAGTGTATACCCTCAGTGGGGCAGAGGCACAGGCGGAGGATTTGATCCAAGGTATGTGCTTACTGAATGGTCAGGACTTAATTGTACTGTTTGACTCTGGGGCAACCCATTCATTCATTTCTAATGCATGTGTGAAATCCTTGAGTCTAACCACTACTTCCTTACCTTATACACTCGGTGACTACTCCTGCTAAGGATAAGATTCTTACCACCCACATTTGTTTAAACTGTAAATTTGTGTTCCAGAATCGAACCTTTGTTGTTGATTTGATCTGTCTACCATTGAGAGGGTTAGATATTATCTTGGGTATGGATTGGCTTGCAACCAACCAAGTGTTGTTAGATTGTTGTAATAAGATTGTCATTATTCCTCCTGTTACAAACCATACACTGATTCCTGAAATTGCCATATTACCCAAAGTGTCAGAGTTGAACCATTGCCTGATGGATGGGAGTCAAGTATACATGGTACTATTTTCTTTAGACTTAGAGGTTCAGTCAGACTTGGTAGGAATGCCAGTAGTGAGTGAATTCATGGATGTTTTTCCTAAGGAAATTCCTAGTTTACCACCTGATAGAGAGGTAGAGTTTGTTATAGACTTAGTACCGGGAGCCGGACCTATGTCTGTAGCACCTTACAGAATGTCACCATTGGAACTAGGAGAACTTAAGAAACAAGTAGAGGAACTATTGGAAAGAGGATTCATTAGACCCAGTGTGTCTCCATGGGGAGCACCTGTGTTATTGGTGAAGAAGAAGGATGGGAGTATGAGGTTGTGTGTGGATTACCCAGCTTGAATAAGATTACCATAAAGAATAGGTATCCATTACCTAGGATAGATGATTTACTTGACCAACTTAGAGATGCCACGGTATTCTCTAAAATTGATCTTCGCTCGGTTACCATCAAATTAAGATAAAGCCGATGATGTACCAAAGTCTCGCTTTTAGAACTAGGTATGGGCACTATGAGTATTTGGTGATGCCATTTGGTTTAACTAATGCTCCAAATGTGTTTATGGATTACATGAATAGAATTTTCAGACCGTACCTAGATAAGTTTGTGGTAGTGTTCATAGATGATATTCTCATATATTCGCAAACAATGAAGAACATGAGGAACATCTTAGAATAGTACTACGTATACTCGAGAGAGAGGAAATTGTATGCTAAACCACGAGAAGTGTGAATTTTGGCTGAATGAAGTGAAGTTTTTAGGGCACACTATATCCCAGGACGGGGTAGCAGTGGACTCTAGTAAGGTTGAGGCGGTTGTACAGTGGGAGCGACCAAAGTCGGTTACTGAGATTAGAAGTTTTCTAGGATTAGCTGGATACTACCGGAAGTTCATTCGGGGTTTTTCTCAGTTGGCACTTCCTTTAACTGAATTGACCCGGAAAGGACAAGCCATGGTATGGAGTGAAAAGTGTGAGAAGAGTTTTCAGGAACTCAAACGTAGATTGACCACAGCTCCAGTTTTAGTTATTGCCGACCTATCCAAAGATTTGGAGGTGTACTGTGATGCCTCTAAATTGGGCTTAGGGTGTGTGTTAATGCAGGATAGGAAGGTAGTGGCTTATGCATCTAGACAACTTAGAACCCATGAGAAGAATTATCCGACCCATGACCTAGAACTTGCAGCCATAGTTTTTGCACTTAAGATCTGGAGACATTATTTGTATGGTGTAAAGTTTGAGGTGTTCAGTGATCATAAGAGCTTGAAGTATCTATTTGATCAGAAGGAACTGAACATGAGACAAAGAAGGTGGATGGAATACCTGAAGGATTATGACTTCGAATTGAAGTATCATCCTGGCAAGGCCAATGTTGTGGCTGATGCCCTCAGTAGGAAGTCTCTGCACGTATCTCAGATGATGGTGCATGAGTTAGACCTGGTAGAACAATTTCGAGACCTTAGCATCCAAGTGGATATGAGTAGTGTGACACTAAGACTAGCTTTGTTAGAAATCTCATGTGACCTTAAGGACCAGATTAGACATGAACAAAGTCTGGATAAGGAACTACAAGATCGTAGGGTCTCAATAGCTTTTTCCTTAGAGGATGATGGATTGATTAGGTATAGACAAAGGATTTGTGTTCCTAAAGGGGGAAACCTTAAAGAACAAATTCTGGAGGAAGCTCATAAGAGTAAGTTCTCGATACATCCTGGTGCGACTAAGATGTATCAAGATCTGAAAGAAAGATTTTGGTGGCCGGGAATGAAAAGAGATGTGGCTGAGTATGTGGCCAAATGTTTGACTTGTCAGAAAGTCAAGATTGAACACCGTAAACCAAAATTTAATGCTCCAACCTTTAGAAATTCCAGAGTGGAAGTGGGACAAAATTACCATGGACTTTGTAACCAGTTTGCCTAGGGTACAGAAGGGTTATGATGCTATATGGGTCATTGTGGATAGACTGACTAAGTCTGCCCATTTTCTTCCCATTAAGATTTCTTATTCCCTAGATAAACTTGCTGAGCTGTTCGTTGGAGAGATTGTTCGATTGCACGGTGTGCCATTGAGCATTGTGTCAGATAGAGATCCCAGATTTACCTCTAGATTTTGGAATGCCTTACATCAATCTTTTGGGACTAAGCTCAATTTCGATCTTGCTTATCACCTCGTTAGATCGATGGTCAGTCCGAGCGGACTATCCAAACATTAGAAGATATGTTGAGAGCTTGTGTTCTTGAGGATAAGGGTAGTTGGGATAGATACTTACCGTTGGTAGAGTTTGCTTACAACAACAGTTTCCATTCCAGCATTGGGATGGCACCGTATGAGGCACTCTATGGTAGAAAATGTAGGTCACCTTTGTGTTGGTACGAGGTAGGTGAGCGGAACCTATTAGGACCTGAGTTAGTTCAAGAAACTACCGAAAAGATTAGGGTTATACAGGAGAAAATAAGAATTGCTCAGAGTCGACAAAAGAGTTATGCTGACAAAAGAAGGCGTCCTCTAGAGTTTGAAGAGGGTGACCATGTGTTTCTTAGAGTCTCACCCATGACAGGAATTGGTAGGGCCATTCGGGCAAAGAAGTTAAATCCTCGTTTCATTGGTCCGTTTCAAATTCTAAAGCGTATTGGACTTGTAGCTTACCATATAGCTCTTCCTCCACATCTGTCCAATCTCCATCCTGTGTTTCATGTATCCCAGTTGAGAAAGTATGTTCCGGATCTTTCACACATCATTGAGGTTGAGTCGGTACAATTGAGAGCTGACCTTACGTTTCAGGCTAAGCCAGCTAAGATCATTGACCGCAGCAGTGAAGTCCCCGAGGAACAAGACTATTTCCCTGGTGAAGGTGCTTTGGGATGGACAACACCAAGAGGCTACGTGGGAATTGGAGGAGGATTTGCACAAGCTGCATCCCGATCTATTCTGATCAGGTATATCTTTAACTCAATTTTGTGGGCAAAATTCTTTTAAGGGGGGGAGAATGTAACATCCCTAAATTTCATATGTTATGACTTAGCTAAATACTTGGAATGAATTGTATGTTTTGTTACAGAAAAGGTGATAGATTGAGTTAGAATGATTGATTTGAGATTTTGGCTATACCGGTGAACTCGGTAGAACCTAAGGAAGAGATAGGTAGAATCTAAACTCTTAGATTTACTCTGGCTAAGTTAGGACCTACTGGTAAATTTAATTTTCTTCAGGACCTATTGGGAATTATTAGAAATCACAAGGGTATTTTAGTCTTTTTACACCTCAGTGGCAATTTGGTATTTTTCCACATAAGTGGGGGGCAAAGTTGACAAAGCAACTTCACCCCCTTGTGGTTAAGAGGACCGGCCAGCCTAGGGAGCCAAAGGGCTCATCCTCTCCAAAATCTCTAAGTTTCCATAGCCAAAGCTTGCTCCAAGTTCAAGGGTCCAAAGTAAGTGTTTTTATGCACCTTTTGGCTTAAGTCCTTTGATGGTTATTGATCACTATGATCTCTTCTTCAATCCTATGGTATTAGTTTCTTGAGGAACTCATTTTCATCCCCAAGAATCAAGAACACCCATGTCTAAAAGTTGGTTGTTTTGGTTGAATGTTTTGAAGGAAGTTGAAGGGAAGCTTGTCTTGACTAACAATCCCATCTTGGAATCAAGATAGGAGCACTTCAAGGTGAGTGTGGATTTACTTGTGTTATTGTATGATGTTCTTAGAGTGAAAGTGTATGATGTAGGATTAAGCTTGAATCTAGGGTTTTCTCCTATGCTTGAGGTTGGATGTGTTCTTATTACATGTTTTCAAGGATTAGGGTTTAGGGAAAATGAGTGGAATGATTGGTATACTTGATGGATTTGAGGACATGATCCCATAGAGAATTTAGGGTTTTGATTTGAAGTTGGGCGTGGCACTATTCCTGCCCAGAAGACCCACCACGGGCGTGGTCCCCACCACGGCCCGGCCGTGGTCCTCTCTGGATAGGAAATGTTGGTGTCTCGTGCCCAACCACGGCCGTGGTCCCCACCACGGGCTGGCCGTGGTTGGCTCTGGAAAGAAAAATGTTGTGT
This sequence comes from Styphnolobium japonicum, assembly GCA_023212625.1. Taxonomy (NCBI): domain Eukaryota; kingdom Viridiplantae; phylum Streptophyta; class Magnoliopsida; order Fabales; family Fabaceae; genus Styphnolobium; species Styphnolobium japonicum. The sequence goes on along the minus strand of JALBWW010000004.1, from coordinate 16,075,487 downwards.
GCTGAAATCTGACCACGGGTGTGGTGGCCACTGGGTGGCCGTGGTCCGCACCACGGGCGTGGTGCCAACCGAGGCAGGCCGTGGTTGTCTCTGTTTTCAATTTCTTGAGTTTTGTTTTCTGAACCGTGGCCGTGGTTACCACCACGGGCTGGCCGTGGTTGACTCTGTTTGTGATATTGTGATGCTTATGCCTAGGGTCTTGATACCATATGCTAGGTTTAGGATGAAGAATGACTTAGCATTAGAATGAGATGTGTAGCTAAGTAAGAATGCTTGATAGAATTGACTTAGCACTATTGTAACTAAGTAAGAATGCTTGCCAGAGTTGAGCATGATGGTTATGTGTTGTATTTGCTTGAATTGTTTACATGTAATGCTATTATGATGATATTATGAATGAGCATGATATGAGTATGAGAACATTGCATTGCATAGCGAGATGGCCTAACCGGAAGGGGTTAGTGTACAAAACAGAGGGGTGCCTAGCTGATGAGCTAGATGGAAATGAAATAGCATACCTAATTGCATTGCATTGCGAGGTGGCCTAACCATTGAAAGGGTTAGTGTACAAAACAGAGGGGTGCCTAGCTTATTAGCTAGAAGGAAACGGAATTGGCATAACACATTCATATGCATATTGCGAGGGCCTAACCGAAAGGGGTTAGTGCACAACAAGAGGAGCGGAGAAAGAAAAAGTGTGAATAAAAGGTGTGAACATCATGTGCATTCATTCATTGCATTGGTTGGTTGGTGTTACTTGACATATTGTGAGTTATGTTATACTTGCTCTCTACTTACATTTATACTTTATCTGCAAGTTATTCATATTCACTGGGAAGTTGTTCTCACCACCTCTTTCTCAGATTCGCAGGAACACCCCGGACCCTCTACGGGTTAAGTACGGAGGATTCTGTTGGTTATTTTAGGGATTTATATTTTTGGTGGAGTTAAGCTCCGTGATGTAACCATAACAGGATGTGTATTATTCTGATGTAGATGTTACAGGGAACTGAATACTACTTTTGATGTACTCGGTTCTGTATATGTTTAGTGTGCTCAGTCAGGATAGTGTTTAGAATACACTTGTATAACGTTGCATACTCTGATAATGTATTGGTTGAGATCTGAGATCTCTTGATGATATATGTGTATGTGTATATATATAATATATGTACTCTGGTTGGTTTGAAATGGTTGTTGGAAATCCGCTGCTTATGTTATATTTTGTGGTAATGTTCAAGAAACAAATGAAACGCTGCCGAATTTTCTATATATATATATTCCACGTAAGGCTTATGGTTGGTAAATGACATAGTAACTAATAGGCCTTACATACAAGATCTACCTTCAGAGAATACTCAAATGTAGCCTTCATCTCTGAAATGGAACCAAGAAAAATAGAAGAAGCACTGAAGGACGAAGGATGGATCTTAGCCATGCAAGAAGAGCTAAATCAATTTAAAAGAAATGATGTTTGGACGCTGGTTCAAAAGCCTAAAGACAAGTCCATCATCGGCACAAAATGGATATTCAAAAACAAACTGGACGAAGATGGTAAGATTGTGAGAAACAAAGCAAGGTTGGTAGCCCAAGGTTACTCACAACAAGAAGGTATTGATTTCACTGAAACTTTTGCTCCTGTAGCTAGACTAGAAGCCATACGCATTTTACTTTCATTTGCTGCTCATCATAGCATGAGACTATATCAAATGGACGTAAAAAGTGCATTTCTAAATGGTATAATCAATGAAGAAGTTTTCGTTAAACAACCACCTGGTTTCGAGGATGAAAATTTCCCGGAGCATGTTTTCAAATTAAAAAAGGCCTTGTACGGTTTAAAACAAGCTCCTCGAGCCTGGTATGAAAGGTTAAGCACCTTTTTAATAGAAAACGGTTTCTCTAGAGGAAAAGTTGACACTACTCTTTTTCGAAAAGACAAAAACTCGAAATTCATTTTAGTTCAAATTTATGTTGATGATATTATCTTTGGAGCTACTGATGAATCTCTTTGCAAGGATTTTTCCAATCTGATGCAGGAGGAATTCGAAATGAGCTTAATGGGAGAATTAAAATTCTTCTCGGGTTTGCAAGTAAAGCAAACATTGGACGAAATCTACATTCATCAGACCAAATATACAAATGAACTTCTGAAGAAATTCAAATTGGACGATTGCAAAACAATGAGCACACCAATGCATCCATCATCCACACTAAGATTGGACGATAAGGATAAAAAGGTGGACGAAAAGGTATACAGAGGTATGATCGGATCACTCTTATATCTCACTGCGTCCAGACCTGATATAATGTTTAGTGTGTGTCTTTGTGCACGTTTTCAATCTGATCCTAGAGAGTCACACTTAATTGCTGTAAAAAGAATATTCAGATACTTGAAAGGAACTACTAATCTGGGCTTGGTATTTAAGAAATCTCATGAGTACAGATTAGTTGGTTTTTGTGATGCTGACTATGCTGGAGATAGAATCGAAAGGAAAAGTACAAGTGGAGGTTGTCACTTCATTGGAGGAAATCTAGTATCATGGTCCAGCAAGAGACAAAGCACAATTGCTCTATCAACAGCTGAAGCTGAATATATCTCTGCGTCCAATTGTTGCTCTCAACTACTCTGGATCAAACATCAATTAGAAGACTACAACATCTTCGAAAGTAAGATTCCTTTACTATGTGATAATACTGCTGCAATTAACTTATCAAAAAAATCCCATACTACACTCAAGGGCAAAACACATTGAAATCAAACATCACTTTATAAGAGACTATATTCAAAAAGGTGTGTTTGATATTCAATATGTGGATACAGATCATCAATGGGCAGATATTTTCACAAAACCCCTCTCAGAGGATAGATTCACCCTTATTCGAAAACATCTAAGTATGCATTTTGTAAAGAATTAATATTTCTTGCGTCCATTGAAAATCTGCGTCCAAAATGCTTTGTACTTGATAAATGGTGTGGTAAATTTCTTGATAAGACATAAATCATTTGCACTTATCTTGTTTGAATCTTTTCAAATTTCCCACGCTGAGTCAGTTTTTGAAAGGTCACGAAAGTAACTTTTTACTCATGACGTGATGCTTGCTTTTAATACACATTTATTGTGTTTGTTTTATTTTAAAAAAAAAAAAAAAAAACGATTCGTTTTCTCTCAAGAAACCTTTCAGTGTAGAAACCTACCTTCTTCTATAAATATTTTCCTTCTTTACAAGATCAAATTTTTACGCCTTCAAACATTGAAAGAAAACAGTTGCGAAAAGAAACTTAGCAAATTTCTCTCTCTCTCTTTCAAATTTCTTTAACCCTAAGAAATGGCCGGAGGAAAGACCCTTGATGTTGAAAGAGCCGAGGTATCAGTTGAATACTCGTTCCAAACTTCCATTTTAGCAGAATGTGGAATAGATATCAAAGATTGTCTCGTCTTTCGGATGGGATAGTTACTTGAGAACCTGTGGAGGTGTATCCGGATTTGGTGAAAATGTTCTCGAAAAATGCATCCGTGTTCCGCAATGCAGGTCGTGGATGTGTTTTGGGAAAACCCGTTGTGGTTTCGTGAGGTAACCATCTCAAACGCCACCCAATGTTGGTTGGAAGGAGCCACCATCACTTCTGATTGGGAAAAAGCATTTGGGGGAACTGATGCTGTTCTTGACACCTTACTAAAGGAGTCATCCACGGGGAAGATAACTGCCTCCAAGATGAATGACAAGGCAAGAGTTTTGCATCAACTTCTAAACAAGGCAATACTCCACAAAGCGGGGTCCAAAGACTCTCGGTCTCTACAGCTCATGCCTTACACTGTGTCATCCGATCTTTGTGTCAACAGGTCAATCTCCCTTCTCTGCTTTTTAAGAACTTCAAGAGAAGTGTACAAGGAAAAGGGAAGAAGACCACCATCTCCTATGGTGTTCTCTTAACCAAGATCTTCAGAGATCAAGGTATCTTTAGTCCCCATGAAACTAAAGATGTTGAAGAGAAGAAGAAGATTTTTGGACGGATCCAAGAGCAACAAATCTTTGGACGAAGCAATCTTCTAAGGATGAAACTTCAAAGCGTCCAAGATTTTCTAGACCAGAAAGAGCCTCTTATTCTTTCAAAGACTGAGAGTCCAAAGAAGAAATCACCGTCCGTCCAAGCCCTTCCCAAGCGAAGACTCATAATGGACGATGACTCAGAAGATGACCAACCCATCGCTAAAAGGATGAAGGTTGCGTCCATTGCGAGCATCCCAAAAGGAACCCGGACAAAGCTACCCATCACTAGGAAACCCTCTTCCAAGCTTGCGTCCATTCCTAAGGAACCTCTTCCTACCATTCCCTCTTCCTCCACTTTACCCTCTTCTCAAACAGAACCACAAACTTCCTTCCCAACCTCTCAAATAACTTCCTCTCCCTTAAACACTGAACCTTTTTCTTCTCAAACTCACATATTACCTTCCCAATCTCCTTCGCCTTCCCCCTCTCAAAAGACCTTCTACAACTCCTCTCATCTTAATCTTTTCTCTGTGGGAGTTTCCCCTCACATTATCCCTCTTTGGGAATCCAAGGACTCTTCTCTCTCACTCACAGCAAGACGCTCCCGGTGCTGTGATGGTTACTCAACAAAAGTCCACATCTTCCCTAGTGACCTATCCTTCAAACCTGTCACCTTGGAAGAAATGGGACAGTTTGCGAGTCCTTTTGACACCATCCTTGTCAGTGTCATTAAGGGAGTCTTCTCGTTGAAGAATTTGAGATTTGTACCCCCTTCATCGATCATCTCCTCTACAACTGCCATCAAGATTCAAATAGGATCGGGTTTGTCCAAGGTTGCCAATGGTGGATTTAAATAAAAACAAAGACTTGAAAAAGTACAGAAGCCAAGCCACCTTTCCCAAGCCTATCATCTTTAAGCCAAACTTTGGGAGCTTACGTTCCCCTGATGTTGATGTTGATTTCTTGTGGCTTGTTTCGAATAAAGGAGAAGCTGTGGAGAACGAGGCTAAGACCTTCTGGGAAAAGCACATTTGGGAGTGTGAGCAACAAGCGTCTTCTTCAGGACTAAGTGATGAAGATAAGGAAGATATCATAACTGTGCCTGGTCAGAGCTTCCAGTGTTTTCGTTCTATCTATATGGTAGATGATCTTTTTGGACTGCCTCTGAACTCGCCATTGCCAACAATCTTCTCTTGTCCAAGCTATGTCTCTGGACCTCCGTCTGACAACATAGGCGTGCCTTATCCACAGGATCAAATGTTTGGTTACGGAGAACCTCTCTTCCTTGGGATGTTGACCTTCCTCTGTCTGAAGACGAAGTTGAGTCTATTGTGCAGCAAATGGATGTGACCCCTCCTGCTTCCACCACTGAGTTAGCTATTGTGGAACCACAACCTTCTGCTGACCTTCTCACCCAAGTGCCCCCAGCTTTTCAGGCCTATGTGAATAATCAAATGGACGTAATGTACAAGAGAGTTGAAGACCTCCTCAAGTCTCTTTTTCAACAAGGGCCACCTCCTCCTCCTCCACCTTCTTCCTCTTGATTTTATTTTATTTTCTTTTAGCCAAATTTTTTTGACAGTGATGTTTTCTCTTCTTTCTTTTTGTCTGATGACAAAGGGGGAGAATATTGGGAATTTGATTTGTTTTAAACAAATTTATTTTATAATTTATACTGATTCAATAAAACTATGTTTTTCTCTCATCTGGTTGTTTCATTATCCTTGTCTCGGTTATTCTGTTTGCCTTTGTGTTCTTTGTGTAGGATTTGATCTAATTTTTTTTAGCTTGGTTTATTTCTTTTCAAAAGTATTGGGAATTTGATTTGATTTCAAAAGTATTGTCTCTGTTAAACTCTTTTCTCAAGAACTAAACTTCGATACAAAGATAATATTACTTGCTCTTGAAACTTGTTTCGTTAAAATAAATTTCATGTACCACGTCCAATCGACTCTGCGTCCAACAGACTTGGAGTCCGTCCCTTAGAAATGTTTTTTCTTAGGGGGAGCAATTTTGTTTTAAAAGGAATCTGTGTTCAACCAAATTAATAGTTTTTGTCATCATCAAAAAGGGGGAGATTGTTGAAACCAATTTCTTATAAAAAGGTTTAAGTTCTAATTTCTTAAAAGCTATAAGCTTTCCCTGTCAAGTTTTGAGGATAACAAAAATATTTATTTAGTTTGAACAAGTAAGTGCTTCGACAATAGTTTTAACAAATCGCTCGGTCGTAAGGCCCAATATGCTATAACTCCTCGTGCGTCCAATGTGCTATAACTCTTCATGGGTCCAATGAACGTATTTTATACTTTTACTATTGGTGCGTCCAATACTTGTATGCATATACTGTTACTTTTTATTAGTTCGTCCAAGACGATCTGTCTGCCAAAGCTCGGACTTAACTCACTCTTTCAAAGTTCAAGTTCAAGCTCTCGTCCAAGTAAATTTTCAAAAATGAAGAAGCTGTTCCTCATTAAATGCTAGAAAAGAACTACGGATGACTCACGGCGACAGAAGAAGTCAACTAAGCCACTTTTGCTGACATTGTCTAACAACTACAAAGATCTGCAAATAAGAAACCGTCTGCATTCTTAGACAAATCAGGACTTTTGTTTTCATTGATTGGAAATCTCAGAGAATAAAAGTCACCGTCAGAAGAAGTTCAGCACTTTTCCTGTAGATGCATTTAATGCTACTCGTAATCGGTAATAAATATTTCCGTTGGACGATCTAGCCCATGAAGTCTCTGCTCAAATTTGTTCTTACTTATAAAAGAGAAGAAGCGACACTTGAAGGATAGAGATCTTTCTTGAAGCATCCTTCAATAGTCTAAAAAGCTTTACTTCCATATTCGTGTAAAAAGAAAAAGCCTTGAGATTTCTATTGTCTATTCTCATTTGTTAGTGAGTTTCAACTCAAGCTTTCATCTACTTTCATCTATTCATCTTAAGCCTTGTAAGCCTGAAGAGGCTGTGTGTAAAAGAATACTTGTGAGATAGAACCTGAAGAGGTTGAAAATACTTGTTACCTGAAGAGGTGCATAATACTTGTAATCGTGAAAAAGATTAGTTGGAAAATCCTTCTTGTTGAAGGGACTGGACGTAGCTCTTGGTTGATAAGAGTGAACCAGGATAAATCTTGTGTGTAAGCTTCTCCTCTCTTCTAGTGTGCTTTATTATTTTCACTAACCTCTGGGGTTTTCCATTGTGTTTATTAACAAAACTCTTTTTATTTGGTTTTAGAACGTGTTAACTATTTTATTAAAAGTCTTTTCGAAACCCTTGGAGTCCATTAGGACTAAGTGGTGTTAGTCCTAAGCACCTTGCTTGTTAAACTGTCTCTTTCGCTGTGTTCTACTTTCTTTTGAAAAGGAAAATCTTTTATTAAATTAAAAAAAGGGTTAAGAAACACAATTCAACCCCCCTTCTTGTGTTTCATTTGGTTATTTCACCTATTAGACTGTTCCAATAAAACCTTGGTATTTCCTGAGGTTGAGAATTCTGGATTTATAACGGCCAACCAAGTTAATGCTTCTTTGAAAGAAGGAGCTCAAGGATACATGCTACTATTTTCTTCGGAGGTCAAGGGTGAGCAGGATGTGAATACTATTCCTGTAGTCAGTGAGTTTCCTGAAGTTTTTCCTGATGATATTCCTGGATTACCACCAAATAGAGAGATAGATTTTTCTATCGATCTTGTATCTGGATCTGGTCCTATTTCTATAGCACCTTATAGGATGGCGCCGTCTGAGTTAATTGAGCTTAAGAAGCAGTTAGAGGAGTTGTTAGGAAAACAGTTTGTGAGGCCTAGTGTTTCACCTTGGGGAGCTCCAGTTTTGCTTGTCAAAAAGAAGGATGGAACTTCTCGTCTATGTGTGGATTATCGACAGTTGAATAAGATTACAATTAAGAATAAGTATCCACTGCCTAGGATAGATGATTTGATGGATCAGCTAAGGGGAGTCATTGCTTTCTCAAAGATAGATTTACGATCTGGTTATCACCAAATTCGTGTAAAAGCAGAAGATGTACCAAAGACTGCATTTAGAACACGCTATGGTCATTACGAGTATTTAGTGATGCCTTTTGGTGTGACTAATGCTCCAGCAATATTCATGGACTACATGAATAGAATCTTTCGTCCCTACCTAGACAGATTTGTCGTTGTTTTTATTGACGACATTATGATCTATTCTCGTAATCGGGATGAACACGCTGAACATCTTAGTGTGGTTCTCCAGATTCTTAAGGAGAAGGTTTTATACGCAAAGTTGTCTAAATGTGAATTTTGGTTGGAAGAAGTTCAATTTTTGGGTCATGTGATCTCGAAAGAAGGAATTGCTGTAGATCCGTCAAAAGTTGAAGCGGTACTTCAATGGGAGAGACCTAAGACCGCAACGGAGATCCGAAGCTTTGTAGGATTAGCCGGTTATTACCGGAGATTTATAGAAGGATTTTCTAAGATAGCAGGACCTCTGACACAACTCACGCGAAAGAACCAGACTTTTATTTGGAATGATGCGTGTGAGGAAAGTTTTCAAGAATTAAAAAGGCGTTTGACTACCTCACCAGTTTTAATTTTACCTGATCCTAATGAACCTTTTGAGGTATATTGTGATGCTTCACATCAAGGTTTAGGATGTGTGTTGATGCAAAATAGAAAGGTAGTAGCTTATGCTTCTAGGCAATTAAAAGTGCATGAAAGGAATTACCCTACCCATGATTTAGAACTAGCAGCTGTAGTATTCGCATTAAAAATTTGGAGACATTTTCTTTATGGTGCAACATTTAATGTTTTTAGTGACCATAAGAGTTTAAAATACCTGTTTGATCAAAAGGAGCTTAATATGAGGCAAAGACGGTGGTTAGAATTCTTAAAGGACTATGATTTTCAACTTCAGTACCATCCCGGAAAAGCGAACATTGTAGCAGATGCTTTAAGTAGGAAGATAATTAGTGTCTCTAATATGATGATGAAGGAAAGAGAATTGTTAGAGCAATTTAGGGATATGAATTTATCTGTAGATATAACACCGGGAAAATTGTGTTTAAATATGACCACCATCTCAAATGATTTGATGAACGATATTAGGATTGAACAGGGAGGTGACCAGTACTTGCAGAATGAGATTGAATTGATTAAGCAGAATATGGTATCAAATTTTAAGGTAGGATCAGATGGAATTTTGAGGTTTAGGGATAGAATTTGTTTACCAAATGATCATGAGCTGAAAAGGATAATTTTAGATGAAGCCCATAAGAGTAAATTGAGTATGCATCCTGGAGCGACCAAAATGTACCAAGATTTAAAGCAATTGTATTGGTGGCAAGGGATGAAGAGAGACATTGCTAATTATGTAGCATCGTGTTTGATCTGTCAAAAGGCGAAGGTAGAACATCAAAAACCTTCAGGAATGTTACAACCTCCAACTATTCCTGAATGGAAATGGGATGGCATTGCGATGGATTTTGTAGTTGGACTGCCAAAGACAAGAAAGGGTTTTGATTCCATTTGGGTAATTGTTGATCGGCTTACGAAGTCTGCACACTTCTTACCTATCAACATCAGATATTCAATGGAAAAGTTGGCTCAAGTGTACATTGGTGAAATTATTAGACTTCACGGTGTACCTTCAAGTATCATTTCAGATAGAGACCCCAGATTTACTTCGAGATTTTGGCAGAGTTTACAAGAAGCTATGGGGACAAAACTTCGTTTGAGTTCTGCATACCATCCACAAACTGATGGTCAATCAGAAAGGACAATTCAGTCATTGGAAGACTTGTTGAGAGCTTGTGTACTTGAACATTCTGGGAGTTGGGATGAATTTCTACCTTTGATAGAATTTACCTACAACAATAGCTTTCATTCAAGTATAGGAATGGCACCCTATGAAGCATTATATGGACGACGGTGTCGAACACCTTTGTGCTGGTATCAGGATGGTGAGAATCTAGCATTAGGACCTGATCTTGTACAACAAACCACTGAGAAGGTAAAGATGATTCAGGAAAAGATGAGGGTAACTCAAAGTCGACAGAAAAGTTATGCTGATAAGAGAAGGAGACCTCTTGAGTTCGAGGAAGGTGAGCATGTGTTTTTGAGAGTCACACCCATGACTGGGGTCGGTCGGGTAATTAAATCCAGAAAACTCACTCCAAAATTCATCGGACCATATCAAATTCTTCGTCGGATTGGTCCTGTTGCATATCAAATAGCTTTACCACCCTTTTTGTCTAATCTACACAATGTTTTTCATGTTTCGCAATTACGAAAGTATATTTCTGATCCAAGTCATGTCATAGAACCGGATACAGTACAATTGAAAGAAAACCTAACCTATGAGACTTTACCTGTTAAGATTGAGGATAGGAGGGTGAAGCAACTCAGAGGAAAAGACATTGCTTTGGTAAAAATAATCTGGAACGATGTGACCGGTGAAGCAACGTGGGAATTGGAGAACAAGATGAAAGAACAATATCCGTATTTGTTTTAAGATACAACAATTTCGAGGACGAAATTCTTGTTAGAGGGGGAGAGTTGTAACACCCCGAAATTTCTATTTTTAATTGAAATATTGATTTTCTCAATTTTCTGAACTTCATTAAAAATTAGTATATTTTCTTGAACGCTATGTGTCGATTCGGGCCAATTTCAGAAAATAAAAATAAAAGTTTATATTTTTCGGCCTGTAAATACCTTAACTATTTATTAGGGCCGGGGAAAGTCACGAAACTTGATTCTAAGACCAGATTCTTAAGTTTTCTATTTTTGGGAATTTTTAGTTTTTGCTGACCTTATGTGTTAAACCTGGGTATTTCGAATAATAAAATAATAATTTTAAAATTTTGACCCATAAATGCTTTGACCATTTATCAGGAGTAGGAGAGTTTACGAAACTCAAATCCGGGAACAGATTTAGAAATTTTTCATTTTAAGGGATTTTATCATGAAACAAAATTTAGGCGTATTTTATTTTTCATTAGACGATACATACTAGTATTTATACGTAGAATACACATGCTTCTCCAAGCTTCTCCAAACTTCTACAAGCTTCAAGGTGGGTGGACAAACAAGTGGGAGGGATGAAAATGCCATTATCTATAAACTTTTTAATTACCAAATTGTCCTAAACTTTGCCTATAAATAAGCATGCAAGCACCTTTGAAAACTCACCAATTTCCTCTCCTTTCTCTCTCAAATCCCGCGGCCAAGCCCTTGAGTTTTCTTTTCAAAGTTTGTGATACAAGTTCCATCCATAGTTTTAGAATCCAAACATCATTTTAGGAAGATCTTGTGTAGAAAGTTTCTTGAGAAGAAATTGTTCTCAAACCATTTTCTTGAGAAAATCCCAAAGTTGAAGAATCAAAAGGATATTTGTTGGTGGAAGAACAAAGAACTTTCACAAAGTTCTCTTGAGGAATTTTAAACCAAGGTAAGGGAGAGTTTTCTTTATCAACCAATCTTGTGGTAGGAAAATATGATTATGGTTCATGTTCTTAAAATTTCGTGTGAGTAGTTATAATTGATATTTAAATTGTTTATGCTTTATGTTTCTTGATTTATGATTTGTGTTTTGTGTTTATATGCTTTATTTAGTGTTTATGTGCTTTATTTAGCCTATGTGTTTTTATGGCTTTGAAATATTGCATATATGGTAATATTAGATGCATAATATTTCTTGGACATACATATGGTTGGTTGGTGTTATGGAAATCATGGTGGAAAAATGATGGATTTTGGTCCAAAGACCTTTGAACATTTTAAACACTCCATAGTTCCAAAGGAGTTCATTTTATTAATTGTTTAACTTAATTAATTAGGGGATGTTTAATTAAGTTAATGATTTCTGTAAATAAATAGAAAAGAGCGAAATTATTAAACAAAGCCGAAATAATGCTTTAATTTATACTTATGCTGTTTTAATTGATCTTTATCAATAATAATAATAATATATTGGGAAATAATTAAATAAGCTCAAAATAGCTTCGTTTTTACGAAAAACACTTTCACGCGATTTGGAGTTTACAGAAAACCCTTTCGTAGTTGAAAAGTGATTTTTAAAAGCTCTACGCGATTAAAATGAATGAGAAAACACTTTACCCGATTTGGTGTTTACAGAAAACCCTTTCGCGGTTAAAAAGTGATTTATTTATGCCTTATGTATTAAAATGGACAGAAAACACTTTTACCCGATTTGGTGTTTACAGAAAACCCTTTCGCGGTTAAAAAGTGATTTATTTATGCCTTATGTATTAAAATGGACAGAAAACACTTTACCCGATTTGGTGTTTACAGTAAACCCTTTCGCGGTTAAAAAGTGATTTATTTATGCCTTATGTATTAAAATGTACAGAAAACACTTTACCCGATTTGGTGTTTACAGAAAACCCTTTCGCGGTTAAAAGTGATTTTTTATGTCTTATGAATTAAAAACTACGAGAATATGTTTTACGCAATTTGGAATTTACAGAAAACCTTTTTACTGTTAAAAAGTAAATCTTTAAGCCTAGACCGATTAAAATATGATATTTATGTCTTACGCGATTAGGAAATTACAGAAAAAGCTTTATGCGATTGAAAAATAATTATTTTGTCTTACGCGATTGAAAAATATTAAACTTGAAGTTACCCGACTTGAAAAACAGAAAAATAGTTTTACGCGAGTGAAAAACGTAACATAAATGTTACATGACAGAAAAACTATAACATGAGGGTTATATGTTTGAAAAATCATAACTATAGTGTTACGTGATTTTGAAATTCCTAGGGGATTGTTTTATTCCGTTTATAAATAAATTGCATTTTTGTGTGTTGCATTAAGAAAAGTCTGTAAAGATTTGTGGTCAAGGCTTTAATGCCGAGGAGATTGAGTGACACCTTAGTAAGGGTGCGAATTGTGTAGTGAAGATCTATGAATGATCTTGGGGACGTCGAGTGCGGAAACTCCACAGGGGGCCGCTTGGAAGCACCGTGCCGCGTGGTAATATGATTGCAACACACCGAACGATCCCGACCGGACACTATCCTATTCCCGATTGGTGGAGAGTGTTCTCGTGAGCCAAGTTGCGCAATTGAGATTATATTGCACTTTTGAGGCTAATGAGATACGGAACATGTACTCCCAATCACTCTCTCCGACTGTTGTGTATAGCTCCATGGAGTAGGGGTCAATCATTGAGTTTGTGCATAGTCGGTTGTTACACTTTGTTGCTTTATCTTGGTCTATGTCAAACTTGATGTGATAATAGGTATAACTGTTAAATAGTTATTATGTTGTGTAGATTGATTGTACTATCTTTTCTATACTGCTTGATTGGTTTATGATGATATTAGAATCTCACCCGTTCTATTATATTATTATATTTGTGATCTGGATATGAAGACCAAGATGGGCGACAGGCGTGAATTCTTGGGATTCATCCAAGTCCAATTCCATGGAGGTCCACAGGCGTGGCGCGTACACTTAGAAACGGAATGCGTAGAGTATGTAGGAGACATATCTCTCACACTCCGTAGGACCCGTCATGGGAATCCTATTAGTTCATTTACTATTACTTGCTTTGTAGAAATGTTGATGCCAATAAGGGATCTGTGGGGTTTTGGCACTGAGTATACTCCTCAGGAAGACTCTGAAGTTTCTTCCGCTAGAACTCCTAGGCGTAGAACTGCTAGAATTTCTGTAAGGAGGCCTACTAACTTTGGATGGCTTGCACCCGAAAGGCCCATATCGGAGGAGGATCCAGAAGAAGATCCCGAAGAGGATCCGGAGGAAGATCCTGAGGAGGATCCGGAGGAGGACCCTTCTCCGTAGGTAGACTTTGATGGCCAGATAATATTAATATATTAGTATTGTATGTTTATTTATTTTCTTGTCAGTACTTATGATTTGTATTATGTATTACCGATAAACTTAAACAGTAAGTAATATAAAGTATGCGTATTATTCATATCTCAATATGTAAATTATTACTACTCTGTTTGATTAATGTCTTATCCGCGAAAAGAAATTTTAGAACTCATATTTTATATACAGATATTACAAAATTATTATTAAACTTAAATTAATATTTAGTTAAATGTGATATCCTACCGAGGGTGTTACATTTAGTGAATACAATACCTCCTTGTTGTGAGTAACCTTGGGCTACTAACCTTGCTTTGTTTCTCACAACCTTACCATCTTGACAAGAGGTTGTCGAGACCCCGTCAAATAATAATAATTTACTGGTTCGCAAACTAATTTGTAGTATAGAGCATGAACCGAATCGTCTCTTAAGGATCCAAAAAGAACAAATATTTAATCAGATCAAGATAATTAAAAGGGGGTTTAGATGATTTGAAAAGAAAATATACCAGTTGAATTAAAGAAATGCAATTAACAAATTAACCAATCCAAGGAAATTTACCGATCTTGAGTTTAACTCATCATTGATCTCAAAGAATTCACTTAATTGCTAACCGTGTTCTTGGCCTTAGATCACATCAAGACGCCTCAACATGATCCAAGAATCCTCAACTAGATAAGCATCTAGGATTTAATTAACCAAGGTTAGATAAAGTAAGCACCATCCAAACATAGATTAACTTAAGATCAAGAATTTAACCAAGCTAAACAATCCATCAAAAAGCTTTAATAAATTGTTTATTCTATGTGATCCTCTTGAATACATGATAATAAAGCTATTATCACATAAACATCCAAATCAAATTAAGCAATTCAATCTAGATCAAAATTAAAAGAGGAAGAAGAGAAACTTGAATAACAATTAAGCAATATGAACAAGTAAAACAAGATCTCCAAATTAAACATCAAGATGGCTAATCCCTTGGATTGATTATGAGAGCCTAGCCTTCCATGGATGGGAAGGAAGAACTCAGAAATAAAAGAACAAAAAAGATATTCTAAAGAAAATGAAAAAGAAGAGAAAGAAAACTCTCACAAATACTCAAACTTTCTTCAAACTTACTTAAAATTGAATCATCATAATACAAAGAGATTGGCTCTATTTATACTAATCCTAGAAACCAATTTGTACATGTACATAATCTGAATACAACCTATAAAAATATGAAAATTGTCAAATATGGAAGCTTGATGCATGGTTGGTGGGTTGGTGCATGGTAGGTGGGTTGGTGTATGGTTGGTGGCTTTTAGTTAACAACACTTATCCGACTTCTGGCTTCATTTTCATCACCTAGACGGTGCATTTTGGCTTAGAGGTCTCATGAAAGTTGTAGCCAGTTGTCTCCTTGAAATTTTACAATTTGAATCATGCCATTTGGACGTTTAGAACTCCAGATATGCCAAAAACACTGAACCTACCTCATGTTAGGTTGGTAGAACGTGTTTCTAAATTCAAACCAACTTGTAGCTTCATTATCATGCCTAAAACGACATCTATTGACTAAATGGTCTTCAGTGAAGTTGGAGATATGGGTCTTATCTTTCCAATGGCCAAGTTTCAGCCCAAGAGGAGGCCTATAACTCACAATGTAGTCCAATATGTACACACTGCCTAGATTTTCGTGACAGCAAACCCACTCTGCATTGCAGGGATATTTTGGACCCTTAGAAGTCTGATCCAACTCTTGAGTTCTTCATGAAACTTGTAGAACATTGTCTTAGCTTTCCAAAGACACCAAGATCACCTCAAATGGATCACCGAGTCCCAAGTTATGGCCTAACCAAGGAAGAAAGGACAAAATGCATCAAAATCTGAAAATTATTCAATATTTGCATTAAAGCCCAATGAAGCCCAACAACATTAAACTCATCTAAAATACTAATATTGGGCACAATAAACATCTAATAAAGCCTAATACAAAGCTAACAAAAGTGTCTCAAATTGATTGATCAAATTCCCCCACACTTAAGCTTTTGCACTCCTAGGCAAAACGCATAAGAACAAAACTAAAGAAAAACAAGAAACATCATATTATGAAATTAAAAGCATAAAAGCACGATGGCACTTAGCATGTGCCACAAGCCTTTAAACCCCTAGGTGTCTCTAGTGAACGAGTTATAGTCTCATGAGGGTTTACTAGGATGATACCCACAAACATGTAATACTTTATTAAATCAATTCAACTAATTTTTAAATACAAGCATTGTATCAAATATAAACTATAATTAATAAGTTAAGTATGTTTAACAAAGAATAGTTGAATCAAACCATTTGAGAATAAAGTATAGCATAATCATGCTTTAATCAGAAATAGGCATGTTCAAATTGAGTAAAATTTCTCACAAGTGACACTCAAATCACACAAGGTGTTTAGGTTAACTGTTTACGCTCAACTCAGTCAAACTATGAAAGTATTTTACCATAGGCTTGCATATACATCAATTCTCCACTACTTAGATCAAATAAATTGCAAAAATCAAGAGGTCTTTCAAAAAGGTTGTAATGGAACTTATAAGGTGAATGAAGAAAACAATATGGATAATAGCAGGTTAAAACCAAAGAGAATAAAAGAGCATTGAGGAGTAACTCAAGTAGAAAGAATAATTTTTTTACCAAAAACCATAAAATGCTCATTCTCTTCACACATTCCTTCATTTTTCTATTCTTTTATTTTTCTTTTATTTTTCTCCTTTTTTTTGTTTTTTGTTTTTGTTTTTTTTTTTTTTTGTACCAAGCATTTCGTATCAACACACCAATTCCCCCACACTTAAATCATTGCAAGCAAAAGAACTCCTGCAATAAGAAAATCAATGCTCTCCCATTCCCTAAGGTAAGGTAAAACATGGTTTTTCACTCAAAGCTTGTAATGAGCTAAGAACAAAGAATGGGCAAATAGGCTCAGAGGGAGTTAATATTTGAATAAATGCAAGGTAGGTTTATTTGGCCAAAGCAGCTAAGTCAAGAAAAATGCCTCTATCATTTTCATGCAACATACAGACCAATGTAATCTCAAATCGATTCAATGCAAGTTCTAGAAAATAAATTCATAATTGACATCACTCATGAAAGAAAATAACCAAGTGTAAGTATCAAACTTGGAAAAGCCCAAAACTCACAAAGGTATGGAACATTCACTCAATTCAACCATGCCTTCTTCCTAATATCCACAATCATATACACATGTATATCATGAAAATGATTCAACTATAAACTGTTTTGCATACTTTTATCATCAATTAAGCTCAGATTCAGCACATGCTTGTATCAAAATCAATTGAAAAGATCAAAATTTTGTGTGTGTGTGTGTGTGTTTTTTTTTTTAATATATATACAAGAACAAAGATGATTTAAGACCTATTATGAAATGCAAGTTAAGATGCGTCTCAAGAGCAAAACTACTCCTTACTCTGCCATCATACATCTAATAAGTTAGTAACAATAAAGATTAGCTTGTTAGTTTTTTTTTTTTTTTAACTAAACTATGTACATGGTAATGTCAACTATCCCTCCCCCCAACTAATTAAAGACATTGTCCCCAATGTCAAAATAAAGATAGGTAGAGTGTAGAAGATCTTACCAGAATACTGCAAATCAAGCCTGAAATAAAAAAATTACAAAAAAAACTAAAACCATAACAAAAAACAAAAATTTACAAAGACAAAGTCAAATCAAGTTTTTGCTTTTTGCTGTTGCTGCCTTGTTCCCAATTCAGTGGAGCCATTGCTGGATCACGTTATGGTACAAATTCGTTTAGTTGATCGAGCAATTGTTCAGGAGTTGCAGCAGTTACAAGACTTTGACGTGTCGCTTGTGAGATGAACCACTGTTCTACAGCATGATCAAGAAAACAAAACAAACTGTCATAAAATCCATTAACATTTAATATACCTATGGGTTTTTGGTGAAAGTTCTGTTGTGACCAGGATGTAATTTGGAAGAGCTCTTCCAAAGTTCCAAAACCACCAGGTAGGGCAATAAAGGCATCAGCATTTGCTATCATAATGTTCATGCGTTGGTGCATGCAAAATACCATTACTTCATCCCCTAATGTTTTTCCAATGGGCTTGCTGATAGATAAAGGATTGGGAATGACACCAAGGACTTTGCCACCTCCTAAATGTGCAGCAGTTGCAACACAACCCATTAACCCAAGACTACCTCCTCCGTAAACTAAATGGATTTCTCTCTCAGCTAGCACTCGACCAAGATGGTTTGCAATATTTACAAACTCTTTATCTTTCCCAGGATTAGATCCACAAAAGACACAAACACTCTTGATCCGACGAACTGAAGTGACTTCCATTTTCTTTTTTTTTTCTTTGTTTTTTTTATACTCTCACCTTATCAATGATCTGAAGAGAGCAAAGGGTAATATTTAAAGGCATCAAAACTCAAAGGTAATAATTACACCTATAAAGGAGGGGTAGATCTGTGTGTCAGGTATGTTTGAAAATAAGCACAACAATGATAATAGCTATATGACAATGATAAAAGACTAATCTATATGTGTCAGAAGAAGTTTGAAAATATGCAACGCATATTTCAAAAGAATACGGCTACTTTTGATTTGATTTTTTTTTATTTTTTTTTAATTTAATTTTTTTTAATAAACAAGAAGAGAAAAAAATTAAAAAATAAAAAATAATACTTACAGGAGGTGTGATTGTGGCTCACATTTTCCTCTGAACTTCATTTAAAATTAGTGTATTTTCTTGAACGCTATGTGTCGATTCGGGCCAATTTCAGAAAATAAAAATAAAATTTTATATTTTCGGCCTGTAAATACCTTAACTATTTATTAGGGCCGGGGAAAGTCACGAAACTTGATTCTAAGACCAGATTCTTAAGTTTTCTATTTTTGGGAATTTTTAGTTTTTGCTGACCTTATGTGTTAAACCGGGGGTATTTCGAATAATAAAATAATAATTTTAAAATTTTGACCCATAAATGCTTTGACCAGTAGGAGAGTTTACGAAACTCAAATCCGAGAACAGATTTAGAAATTTTCCATTTTAAGGGATTTTATCATGAAACAAAATTTAGGCGTATTTTATTTTTCATTTGACGATACATACTAGTATTTATACGTAGAATACACATGCTTCTCCAAGCTTCTCCAAACTTCTACAAGCTTCAAGGTGGGTGGACAAACAAGTGGGAGGGATGAAAATGCCATTATCTATAAACTTTTTAATTACCAAATTGTCCTAAACTTTGCCTATAAATAAGCATGCAAGCATCACTTGAAAACCTCACCATTTCCTCTCCATTCTCTCTCAAATCCCACGGCCAAGCCCTTGAGTTTTCTTTTCAAAGTTTGTGATCCAAGTTCCATCCATAGTTTTAGAATCCAAACATCATTTTAGGAAGATCTTGTGTAGAAAGTTTCTTGAGAAGAAATTGTCCTCAAACCATTTTCTTGAGAAATCCCAAAGTTGAAGAATCAAAAGGATATTTGTTGGTGGAAGAACAAAGAACTTTCACAAAGTTCTCTTGAGGAGTTTTAAACCAAGGTAAGGGAGAGTTTTCTTTATCAACCAATCTTGTGGTAGGAAAATATGATTATGGTTCATGTTCTTAAAATTTCGTGTGAGTAGTTATAATTGATATTTAAATTGTTTATGCTTTATGTTTCTTGATTTATGATTTGTGTTTTGTGTTTATATGCTTTATTTAGTGTTTATATGCTTTATTTAGCCTATGTGTTTTATGGCTATGAAATATTGCATATATGGTAATATTAGATGCATAATATTTCTTGGACATACATATGGTTGGTTGGTGTTATAGAAATCATGGTGGAAAAATGATGGATTTTGGTCCAAAGACCTTTGAACATTTTAAACACTCTATAGTTACAAAGGAGTTCATTTTACTAATTGTTTAACTTAATTAATTAGGGGATGTTTAATTTAGTTAATGATTTCTGTAAATAAATAGAAAAGAGCGAAATTATTAAACAAAGCCGAAATAATGCTTTAATTTATACTTATGCTGTTTTAATTGATCTTTATCAATAATAATGATAATATATTGGGAAATAATTAAATAAGCTCAAAATAGCTTCGTTTTTACGAAAAACACTTTTATGCGATTTGGAGTTTACAGAAAACCCTTTCGTAGTTGAAAAGTGATTTTTAAAGCTCTACGTGATTAAAATGAACCGAAAATACTTTACCCAATTTGGTGTTTACAGAAAACCCTTTCGCGGTTAAAAAGTGATTTATTTATGCCTTATGTATTAAAATGGACAGAAAACACTTTACCCGATTTGGTGTTTAACAGAAAACCCTTTCGCTGTTAAAAGGTGATTTATTTATGCCTTATGTATTAAAATGGACAGAAAACA
Source organism: Styphnolobium japonicum (assembly GCA_023212625.1). NCBI lineage: Eukaryota > Viridiplantae > Streptophyta > Magnoliopsida > Fabales > Fabaceae > Styphnolobium > Styphnolobium japonicum. Next base: position 16,055,243 of record JALBWW010000004.1, on the reverse strand, counting down.
CTTTACCCGATTTGGTGTTTACAGAAAACCCTTTCGCGGTTAAAAAGTGATTTATTTATGCTATATGTATTAAAATGTACTGAAAACACTTTACCCGATTTGGTGTTTACAGAAAACCCTTTCGCGGTTAAAAAGTGATTTATTTATGCCTTATGAATTAAAAACTGCAGAATATGTTTTACGCAATTTGGAATTTACAGAAAACCTTTTTGCTGTTAAAAAAATGAATCTTTAAGCCTAGACCGATTAAAATATGATATTTATGTCTTACGCGATTAGGAAATTACAGAAAAAGCTTTATGCGATTGAAAAATAATTATTTTGTCTTACGCGATTGAAAAATATTAAACTTGAAGTTACCCGACTTGAAAAACAGAAAAATAGTTTTACGCGAGTGAAAAACGTAACAGAAATGTTACATGACAGAAAAACTATAACAGGAGGGTTATATGTTTAAAAAAACGTAACTATAGTGTTACGTGATTTTGAAATCCCTAGGGGACTGTTTCATTCCGTTTATAAATAAATTGCATTTTTGTGTGTTGCATTAAGAAAAGTCTGTAAAGATTTGTGGTCAAGGCTTTAATGCCGAGGAGATTGAGTGACACCTTAGTAAGGGTGCGAATTGTGTAGTGAAGATTTATGAATGATCTTGGGGACGTCGGGGTGCGGAAACTCCACAGGGGGCCAGTTGGAAGCACCGCTGTGCCGTGGTAATATGATTGCAACACACCAAACGATCCCGACCAGACACTATCCTATTCCCGATTGGTGGAGAGTGTTCTCGTGAGCCAAGTTGCGCAATTGAGATTATACTACACTTTTGAGGCTAATGAGATACAGAACATGTACTCCCAATCACTCTCTCCGACTGTTGTGTATAGCTCCATGGAGTAGGGGTCAATCATTGAGTATGTGCATAGTCAGTTGTTACACTGTTGCTTTATCTTGGTTTATGTCAAAATTGATGAGATAATAGGTATAATTGTTAAATAGTTATTATGCTGTGTAGATTGGTTGTACTATCTTTTCTATACTGCTTGATTGGTTTATGATGATATTAGAATCTCACCCGTTTTATTATATTATTATATTTGTGATCTGGTTATGAAGACCAAGATGGGCGACAGGCGTGAATTCTTGGGATTCATCCAAGTCCAATTCCATGGAGGTCCACAGGCGTGGCGCGTACACTTAGAAACGGAATGCGTAGAGTATGTTGGAGACATATCTCTCACACTCCGTAGGACCCGTCATGGGAATCCTATTAGTTCATTTACTATTACTTGTCTTGTTTAAAAGAGGTCTAATATATATTCTGTTTTGAATATAACATGCAGTGTTAACAGCTTCAGCGCAGAAGTGTTTGGAGATTGAGTTGTCATTGAGCATTGTTTTAGCCATCTCTTGAAGAGATCTATTTTTTCTTTCTACCACACCATTTTGTTGTGGTGTTCTTGGGGCAGAGAAGTTATGAAGAATACCATTTTCTTCACAGAACAATTGGAAGCTCTCATTCTCAAATTCTCCTCCATGATCACTTCAGATTGAGTTGATACACATGCCTTTTTCATTTTGAATTCTTTTACAGAAAATAGAGAAGACTTTGAAAGACTCATCCTTGTGAGCTAGAAACATAACCCATGTCCATCTAGTATAGTCATCTACTATGACCAATCCATATTTCTTTCCATTTAGTGAAGAAGTTCTTGTTGGACCAAATAGATCAAGATGTAACAATTCTAGTGGTTTAGAGGTGGAAACGATGTTTTTGGATTCAAAAGAGTTTTTGATTTGTTTCCCCTTTTAACATGCTTCGCAGAGAACGTCTGATTTGTACCCAAGCTTTGGTAGTCCTCTTATGAGGTTATGCTTATTTAGCTTAGAGATTAATCTCAAACTTGCATGACCAAGCTTCTTGTGCCATCTCCACTGTTCTCCTTTTATGGAAACTAGACATGATACATTTTGATCTGAAAGATCTTCCAAGTCAATTTTATAGAGATTGTTTTGCCTTTTAGCAGTGAAGAGTATGGATCCGTCAGAGTTTTTAACTATACATTCTCCTTGATTGAATGAAACATTAGATCCACTATCACATAATTGACTAATGCTAAGCAGATTATGTTTCAATCCTTCAACCAGAAGAACATTATTGATAGAGGGAAAAGGATGCTTACCAATCTTACCTATTCCAACTATTTTACCTTTCTGGTTTCCTCCAAACGTGACGGAGCCGCCTGAATTAGTTTTGATGTCTTGGAACATAGACCTTTCTCCCGTCATGTGCCGTGAGCAACCACTGTCCAGGTACCATGACAGGTGTCTTTTTCTTGTTGCTAAGCACATCTGCAAGATGAATTATCATATCCTTAGGTACCCATATCTTTTTGGGTCCTTTTTGGTTAGCTCTTGGAGATCCATAATATTTTGACCTTTTATTAAAGAGATCTATAGAGGAAAGGTAAACGTTCTTTTTATAAAGATTCTTAAAAGATTTAGGTTGAGTAGTAGTTTTTTGAAAAATCTTTTTATCAGAATCTTGATATCCCAATCCAGATTTGTCACGAGGGTCTCTGGAATATTTGAGTAAAATGTTTAGGTTGTTGGTGCTTTTCACAAATTTACTGAGGTCCTCCGTTAACTCTTTTACCTCAGTATGAAGTTTATCAACTTCATCTGAAGTGTTGGACTCAGAAGATGTTTTCAAAAGAGCATTTTCGATTTTTAATTTTTCACAATAAATTTCAAGTTCTTGTTTTTCTGAAAACATTTTTCCATATTCTTTTGTTAATTTTGAAAACTTTCTTTTCAGGGATTTATATTCAACCGCTAAAATGGATGAATTATTTAACAACTCATCAAAAACATTTTGAAGATCAAGATTGTAAGACCTAATAACTACTATGTTATTTACCAACCATAAGCCTTACGTGGAATATATAAATGTAGAAAATTCGGCAGCGTTTCCTTTGTTTCTTAAACATTACCACAAACTATAACATAAGCAGCAGATTTCCAACAACCATTTCAAACCAACCAGAGTATAATCCTACATCATACACTTTCACTCTAAGAACATCATACAATAGTACAAGTAAATCCACACTCACCTTGAATTTTGCTACATGTCTCGCACCACCACATACGAAACACCCTCCAATAATTCCTTGGCATGGACCCAGGTGCGGACTTCCGCACTTCCGGCATGGTTCCACTCCGGTCCCTACTGTACCCGGTGCCCTCTTAGTGTTCCGTGCTGGCTGGTTATTCTCCGCCTTTCTCTTTCCAGTTCCTTAACTGCTCTCAGTAATAGGATTCATGCACTCTTCCATGATTAAACACTTCTCAACCAGGGAAGCAAACTCCCTAATCTCAAAACCTGCTACAGCCTTTCTCAACTCAAACTCAAGTCCCCTCTCAAACTGAATGGACTTCCAAATCTCATTCGGTCCATTTTGAAGGTAACTAGAGTATTTTGACAACTCATCAAACTTAGCTGCATATTGACCAGCTGTGAGATCTCCCTGTGTTAAGCGCATAAACTCTTGTTCCTTTTGGATCCTGACATTTGCAGGGAAATACTTCCGCAGAAATGTCGTCTTAAATGTTTCCCAAGTGAGGGGATCCTCACGTAGGAGTAATCCAGGATGAGTAGCTTCCCACCAATGTTCAGCTTCATCCTCCAACTTATAAGCAGCAAAGTTGAGCCAAATGTGCAAGCACAGCCACCAGACCATCACCTTCATTAGTATTTGCAGTGGGTTGGCCTCGGCCTCTGCCTCGACCTCTACTACGTGTTCGCCCTAGTCCACTCATAACTCTATATACAGCACAGAAAATATCGGGTTGATTAGTCCCAACTCCCCACATGCAATATATCAGAAGTATATGAAAAGCTATAGGCATACATCCTAAGTGCTCAGTATAACTCTAGACCCATATATTACAGTCCACTAGGAAGAACTGCTCTGATACCAAAAAAGTAAGACCTAATAGTTACTATGTTATTTACCAACCATAAGCCTTACGTGGAATATATAAATGTAGAAAATTCGGCAGCGTTTCCTTTGTTTCTTAAACATTACCACAAACTATAACATAAGCAGCGGATTTCCAACAACCATTTCAAACCAACCAGAGTACATATATTATATATATACACATACACATATATCATCAAGAGATCTCAGATCTCAACCAAAATATTATCAGAGTACGCAATATTATACAAGTGTATTCTAAACACTATCCTGACTGAGCACACTAAACATATACAGAACCGAGTACATCAATAATAGTATTCAGTTCCTTGTCATATCTACATCAGAATAATACACATCCTGTTATGGTTACATCACAGAGCTTAACTCCACCAAAATACAAATCTCAAAAATGAATCAACAGAATCCTCCATACTTAACCCGTAGAGGGTCCGGGGTGTTCCTGCGAGTCTGAGAAAGAGGTGGTGAGAACAACTTCCCAGTGAATATGAATAAACTTGCAAATAAAGTATAATTGTAAGTAGAGAGCAAGTATAACACAATTCACAATATGTCAAGTAACACCAACTAACCAATGCAATGAATGAATGCACATGATGTTCACACCTTTTATTCGCACTTTTTCTTTCTCCACTCCTCTTGTTGTGCACTAACCCCTTTTGGTTAGCCCTCGCAATATGCATATGAAATGTGTTATGCCAATTCAGTTTCCTTCTAGCTAATAAGCTAGGCACCCCTCATTCTTGTACACTAACCCTTTCCGGTTAGGCCACCTCGCAATGCAATGCAATTAGGTATGCTATTTCATTTCCATCTAGCTCATCAGCTAGGCACCCCTCTGTTTTGTACACTAACCCTTTCTGGTTAGGCCATCTCGCTATGCAATGCAATGTTCTCATACTCATATCATGCTCATTCATAATATCATCATAATAACATTACATGTAATCAATTCAAGAATATACAACACATACCCATCATGCTCAACTCTATCAAGCATTCTTACTTAGTTACAATAGTGCTAAGTCACTTCTATCAAGCATTCTTACTTAGCAACACATCTCATTATAATGCTAAGTCATTCTTCATCCTAAACCTAGCATATGGTATCAAGACCCTAGGCATAAGCACCACAATAACACAAACAGAGTCAACCACGGCCAGGGTGTGGTGGTAACCACGGCCAGGGTGTGGTGGTAACCACAGCCACGGTTCAGAAAAACAGAAACTCAACACTTTATAAACAGAGACAACCACGGCCAGGGTGTGGTACAGACCACGCCCGTGGTGGTATTTCCAGAGCCAACCACGGCCAGCCCGTGGTGAAGGCCACGGCCGTGGTGTGGTATTTAAACATGAAACCAAACTTCCAGAGACAACCACAGCCAGACCGTGGTGGAGGCCACGGCCGTGGTTGGCCACGAGACACCAAAATTTCCATTCCAGAGAGAACCACGGCCAGGCCGTGGTAGAGACCACGCCCGTGGTTTGGAATTCTGGGCAGGAATAGTGCCACGCCCAACTTCAAATCAAAACCCTAATTTCAACTCAAGCCATTGATTATTGTTTGGAATCGTCCAAACATTTGATCAATGTTTTCATGCTCTCCCATTTTGAAGAGCTCATACTGGTGAACCAGCATGCTGATCTTTGATTCCTGGACTTGAGATGAACCTTCATGTGCTAAGGCCAGAGTATCCCATATTTCTTTAGCTGTTTCACAGTTATGAACTTTATCGTGCTCTGATCTGGTGATGGCACACATAAGATAGTGTTTGGCTTTTGAGTTAAGCTGATGTCTGGTTCGTTGACCTTCCGTCCATTGTGGTCGAGGGAGTTCCTGTCCTTCTGCGTTGGTGGGTATTTGATATCCATTTTGGACTAGGTCCCAAATGTCCATATTTTGGGCATCAAAAAATGCAATCATCATCTTCTTCCAGTAATCATAGTCGTTTCCATTAAATAAAGGTGGTCTGTTCACCGCTTGTCCTTCGTTTTCCATTTAAGGGTGTACTGGATCTTTTCCTCTGCACTGTTAGATGCTCAACCCAAGAGGCTGAGCTCTGATACCAATTGATATAACCAAGTGAAACACAAGAAGGGGGGTTGAATTGTGTTTCTTAACCCTTTTTGAAAAATAAAAGATTTTCCTTTTAACAAGCAATTAAACACAGTGAAGGATAAAGTTTAACAAATAAAGAACGTAGCAACAACACTGCTCAGTCCTATTGGACTCTAAGGATTTTGAAAAGACTTTTAAGAAAACAGTTAACAAGTTCAAATAACTAATTAAAAAGTCTTTGTTAATAAACACAATAGTAAGCCCCAGAAGTTAGTGGAGAAAATAAAACACACTATAAGAGAAGAGAAGCTTACACACGAGATTTATCCTGGTTCACTCTTACCAACCAAGAGCTACGTCCAGTCCCTTCAACCAGAAGGATTTTCAACTAATCTTTTTCAGATTACAAGTATTATTCACCTCTTCAGGTTACAAGTATTTTCAACCTCTTCAGGTTCAACCACACCAGTATTCTTTTATACACAGCTTCTTCAGGCTTACAACGCTAAGATGAATAAGTATAAGAAGATGAATGCTTGAGTTTGAAACTCACTAACAAATGAGAATAGACAATGAATCTCAAGACTTTTTCTTTTTACAAGTATATAGAATTCCAAGAAGAGATAAAGCTTTTTAGACTTTGTAAGATGCTTCGGCAAAGATCGCTTCTTGTTTTCTTCAAGTGCTGCTCCTTCTATTTATATGAAAGAACAAGTTGAGCAGGCTTCATGAGCTTCATCGTCCAACGGAAACATTTATTACTGTTCTGAGTAGCATTAAATGTATCTACTGAAAATGTGCTGAGCTTCTTCTGAAAAGTGACTTTGATTCTAAGAGATTTCCAATCATGTGATAACAAAGTCCTGATTTGTCTGAGATCGCAGAAAGTTCCTTATTTGCAGATCTTTGTAGTTGTTAGACAATGTCAGCAAAAGTGGCTCAGTTGATTTCTTCTATTGCCGTGAGTTGTCAGAGTTCTTTTCCAGCATTTAATGAGGAACAGTTCTTCATTTTTGAATTTTAACTTGGACGAGAGCTTGATCTTGAACTTTGTAATAGAGATTTGAGTCTGAGCTTTGGCAAAAGGATAGTATTGGACAAACCAATAAAATAGTAACAGTAAATGCATATAATCATTGGACGCACCAATAATAATAATATACTTAGACAGTCTTTGGACGCACCAATAATAATAGTAAACGCATATAATGCATATGACACAGTGGACGCAAAAAAGGTTTCGTAGAAACCGTATTGGACGATGACTATCAAACTATTTGTTTTATAAAAAAACTTCATTGAAGAATTCCAAAAATAATTGTAACAGAGTCAATATTTAAAGGAATTATAGTTTTATAAAAAACACTCTGTCGAAACACTTACTTGTTCAAGCTTAATAAATATTTTTGTTATCTTCAAAACTTAACAGGGAAAGCTTGAGCTTTTTGACATTAGTGCTAAACCTTTTATAAGAATTTGGTTTCAACAACCCATAGAGGTTGAATACTCAAGATATCTTCGATTAAGAGTTGTAAGCCCATTTGTTCCTTTTCGGTTTATCTTGGATTATAAGAACATCTAGTTGAAGTCGATGATGTTTTCATGAAACACATGAGTTAGATGGTGTTTGAGAGAGCAATAGATGTTCGCCAACCACCCATAGAGGTTGAAGACTCAAGATATCTTCGTTTTAGAGTTGTGTGCCAATTTGTTCCTTTTTGGTTTATCTGGGATTAGAAGAAGTTCTAGGCCAAGTGGTTGATGTTTTCATGAAACACATGAGTTAGATGGTGTTTGAGAGATTCAATAGATGTTCGGCAACCACCCATGGAGGTTGAAGACTCAAGATATCTTCGGTTATGAGTTGTAAGCCCATTTGTTCCTTTTCGGTTTATATGGGAATATAAGAACTTCTAGGCCTTGTAGTTTATGTTTTCATGAAACAAGTGAGTTAGGTTGTGTTTGAGAGAGTCAATAGATGTTCGCCAACCAGCCATGGAGGTCAAAGACTCAAGATATCTTCGGTTAAGAATTGTAAGCCCATTTCATCCTTTTCGGTTTATCTTAGATTATAAGAACTTCTTGTCCAAGTTGTTGATGTTTTGATGAAAGACATCAGTTAGATGGTGTTTGAGTGTGTCAATAGACGTTCACCAAGCACCCATAGTGGTTGAAGACTCAAGATATCTTCGTTTTCGAGTTGTGTGCTAATTTGTTCCATTTCGGTTTATCTTGGATTATAAGAACTTCTACGCCAGGTGGTTGATGTTTTTATGAAACACATGAGTTAGATGGTGTTTGGAACAGTGAATAGATGTTCGCTAAGCACACATGGAGGTTGAAGACTCAAGATATATTCGTTTAAGAGTTGTAAGCCCATTTGTTCATTTTCGGTTTATCTTGGATTATAAGAACTTCTAGTCCAAGTTGTAGATGTTTTGATGAAAAACATCAGTTAGATGGTGTTTGAGAGTGTCAATAGATGTTCACCAAGCACCCATAGTGGTTGAAGACTCAAGATATCTTCGTTATAGAGTTGTGTGCCAATTTGTTCCTTTTCGGTTTATCTTGGATTATAAGAACTTCTAGGCCAAGTGGTAGATGTTTTTACGAAACACATGAGTCAGATGGTGTTTGAAACAGTGAATAGATGTTCGCTAAGCACACATGGAGGTTGAAGACTCAAGATATATTCGTTTAAGAGTTGTAAGCCCATTTGTTCATTTTCGGTTTATCTTCGCATATAACAACTTCTAGGCCTTGTAGTTTATGTTTTCATGAAACAAGTGAGTTAGGTTGTGTTTGAGAGAGTCAATAGATGTTCGCCAACCAGCCATGGAGGTCAAAGACTCAAGATATCTTCGGTTAAGAATTGTAAGCCCATTTCTTCCTTTTCGGTTTATCTTAGATTATAAGAACTTCTTGTCCAAGTTGTTGATGTTTTGATGAAAGACATCAGTTAGATGGTGTTTGAGTGTGTCAATAGACGTTCGCCAAGCACCCATAGTGGTTGAAGACTCAAGATATCTTCGTTTTCGAGTTGTGTGCTAATTTGTTCCATTTCGGTTTATCTTGGATTATAAGAACTTCTACGCCAAGTGGTTGATGTTTTTATGAAACACATGAGTTAGATGGTGTTTGGAACAGTGAATAGATGTTCGCTAAGCACACATGGAGGTTGAAGACTCAAGATATATTCGTTTAAGAGTTGTAAGCCCATTTGTTCATTTTCGGTTTATCTTGGATTATAAGAACTTCTAGTCCAAGTTGTTGATGTTTTGATGAAAAACATCAGTTAGATGGTTTTTGAGAGTGTCAATAGATGTTCGCTCCGCACCGATAGTGGTTGAAGACTCAAGATATCTTTGTTTTAGAGTTGTGTGCCAATTTGTTCCTTTTCGGTTTATCTTGGATTATAAGAACTTCTAGGCCAAGCGGTTGATGTTTTTATGAAACAAATGAGTTAGATGGTGTTTGAAACAGTGAATAGATGTTCGCTTAGTACACATGGAGGTTGAAGACTCAAGATATATTCGTTTAAGAGTTGAAAGCCAATTTGTTCATTTTCTGTTTATCTTCGCATATAACAACTTCTAGGCCATATAGTTTATGTTTTCATGAAACAAGTAAGTTAGGTTGTGTTTGAGAGAGTCAATAGATGTTCGCCAACCACGCATGGAGGTCGAAGACTCAAGATATCTTCGGTTAAGAATTGTAAGCCCATTTCTTTTTTTTCGGTTTATCTTGGATTATAAGAACTTCTAGTCCAAGTTATTGATGTTTTGATGAAAGACATCAGTTAGATGGTGTTTGAGAGTGTCAATAGATGTTCGCCAAGCACCCATAGTGGTTGAAGACTCAAGATATCTTCGTTTTAGAGTTGTGTGCCAATTTGTTCCTTTTCGGTTTATCTTGGCATATAAGAATTTCTAGGCCAAGTAGTTGATGTTTTCAGGAAACAAGTGAGTGAGATGGTGTTTGAGAGAGTCAATAGATGTTCGGCAACCACCCATGGAGGTCGAAGACTCAAGATATTTTCGGTTAAGAGTAGTAAGCCCATTTCTTCCATTTCGGTTTATCTTGGATTGTAAGAATTTCTAGGCCAAGTTGTTGATGTTTTGATGAAAGACATCAGTTAGATGGTGTTTGAGAGAGTCAATAGATGTTCGGCAACCACCCATGGAGGTTGAATACTCAAGATATCTTCGGTTAAGAGTTGTAAGCTCATTTGTTCCTTTTCGGTTTATCTTGGCATATAAGAATTTCTAGGCCATGTAGTTGATGTTTTCATGAAACAAGTGAGTTAGATGGTGTTTGAGAGAGTCAATAGAAGTTCGGCAACCACCCATGGAGGTGAAAGACTCAAGATATCTTCCGTTAAGAGTTGTAAGCCCATTTGTTCCTTTTCGGTTTTTATTGGAATATAAGAACTTCTAAGCCAAGTTGTTGATGTTTTGATGAAAGACATCAGTTAGATGGTGTTTGAGAGTGCCAATAGATGTTCGCCAAGCAACCATAGTGGTTGAAGACTAAAGATATCTTTGTTTTAGAGTTGTGTGCCAATTTGTTCCTTTTCGGCTTATCTTGGATTATAAGAACTTCTAGGCCAAGTGGTTGATGTTTTTACGAAACACATGAGTCAGATGGTGTTTGAAACAGTGAATAGATGTTCGCTAAGCACACATGGAGGTTGAAGACTCAAGATATATTCATTTAAGAGTTGTAAGCCCATTTGTTCATTTTCGGTTTATCTTCGCATATAACAACTTCTAGGCCATGTAGTTAATGTTTTCATGAAACAAGAGAGCTAGATTGTGTTTGAGAGAGTCAATAGATGTTCGTCAACCAGCCATGGAGGTCGAAGACTTAAGATATCTTCGGTTAAAAATTGTTAGCCCATTTCTTCCTTTTATGTTTATGTTGGATTATAAGAACTTCTAGTCCAAGTTGTTGATGTTTTGATGAAAGACATCGTTAGATGATGTTTGTGAGTGTCAATAGAAGTCCACCAAGCACCCATAGTGGTTGAAAACTCAAGATATCTTTGTTTTAGAGTTGTGTGCCAATTTGTTCCTTTTCGGTTTATCTTGGATTATAAGAACTTCTAGGCCAAGTGGTTGATGTTTTTATGAAACAAATGAGTTAGATGGTGTTTGAAACAGTGAACAGATGTTCGCTAAGCATACATGGAGGTTGAAGACTCAAGATATATTCGTTTAAGAGTTGTAAGCCCATTTGTTCATTTTCGGTTTATCTTCGCATATAACAACTTCTAGGCCAAGTAGTTTATGTTTTCATGAAACAAGTAAGTTAGGTTGTGTTTGAGAGAGTCAATAGATGTTCGCCAACCACGCATGGAGGTCGAAGACTCAAGATATCTTCGTTTAAGAATTGTAAGTCCATTTCTTCCTTTTCGGTTTATCTTGGATTATAAGAACTTCTAGTCGAAGTTATTGATGTTTTGATGATAGACATTTGTTAGATGGTGTTTGAGAGTGTCAATAGATGTTCGCCAAGCACCCATAGTGGTTGAAGACTCAAGACATCTTCGTTTTAGAGTTGTGTGCTAATTTGTTCCTTTTCGGTTTATCTTGTATTATAATAACTTCTACGCCAAGTGGTTGATGTTTTTATGAAACACATGGGTTAGATGGTGTTTGGAACAGTGAATAGATGTTCGCTAAGCACACATGGAGGTTGAAGACTCAAGATATATTCGTTTAAGAGTTGTAAGCCTTTTTGTTCATTTTCGGTTTATCTTCGCATATAACAACTTCTAGGCCATGAAGTTTATGCTTTCATGAAACAAGTGAGTTAGGTTGTGTTTGAGAGAGTCAATAGATGTTCGCCAACCAGCCATGGAGGTCGAAGACTCAAGATATCTTCGGTTAAGAATTGTAAGCCCATTTCTTCCTTTTCGGTTTATCTTGGATTATAAGAACTTCTAGTCCAAGTTATTGATGTTTTGATGATAGACATCAGTTAGATGGTGTTTGAGAGTGTCAATAGATGTTCGCCAAGCACCCATAGTGGTTGAAGACTCAAGACATCTTCGTTTTAGAGTTGTGAGCTAATTTGTTCCTTTTCGGTTTATCTTGGATTATAAGAACTTCTACGCCAAGTGGTAGATGTTTTTATGAAACAAATGAGTTAGATGGTGTTTGGAACAGTGAATAGATGTTAGCTAAGCACACATGGAGGTTGAAGCTCAAGATATATTCGTTTAAGAGTTGTAAGCCCATTTGTCACTTTCGGTTTATCTTGGATTATAAGAACTTCAAGTCCAAGTTGTTGATGTTTTGATGAAAAACATCAGTTAGATGGTATTTGAGAGTGTCAGTAGATGTTCGCCAAGCACCCATAGTGGTTGAAGACTCAAGATATCTTCGTTTTAGAGTTGTGTGCCAATTTGTTCCTTTTCGGTTTATCTTGGATTATAAGAACTTCTAGGCCAAGCGGTTGATGTTTTTATGAAACAAATGAGTTAGGTGGTGTTTGAAACAGTGAATAGATGTTCGCTAAGCACACATGGAGGTTGAAGACTCAGGATATATTCGTTTAAGAGTTGTAAGCACATTTGTTCCTTTTCGGTTTATCTTGGCAAATAAGAATTTCTAGGCCAAGTAGTTGATGTTTTCATGAAACAAGTGAGTTAGATGGTGTTTGAGAGAGTCAATAGATGTTCGGCAACCACCCAAAGTGGTTGAAGACTCAAGACATCTTCGTTTTAGAGTTGTGTGCTAATTTGTTCCTTTTCGGTTTATCTTGGATTATAAGAACTTCTGCGCCAAGTGGTTGTTGTTTTTATGAAACACATGAGTTAGATGGTGTTTGGAACAGTGAATAGCTGTTAGCTAAGCACACATGGAGGTTGAAGCTCAAGATATATTCGTTTAAGAGTTGTAAGCCCATTTGTCACTTTTGGTTTATCTTGGATTATAAGAACTTCAAGTCCAAGTTGTTGATGTTTTGATGAAAAACATCAGTTAGATGGTATTTGAGAGTGTCAGTAGATGTTCGCCAAGCACCCATAGTAGTTCAAGACTCAAGATATCTTCGTTTTAGAGTTGTGGGCCAATTTGTTCCTTTTCGGTTTATCTTGGATTATAAGAACTTCTAGGCGAAACGGTTGATGTTTTTAAGAAACACATGAGTTAGATGGTGTTTGAAACATTGAATAGATGTTCGCTATGCACACATGGAAGTTGAAGACGCAAGATATATTCATTTAAGAGTTGTAAGCCCATTTGTTCATTTCTGGTTTATCTTCGCATATAACAACTTCTAGTGTAACAGCCCGTGCTCTAGGTTTGACGACTGTCCCCACACACCAACACGAGTCTTGTAGCGTGCTTATGTCCTCACTCACACGCACCCTGAGAACATCCCAGGGGGTCAGCCATCCCAGAATTGCTCCAGGCCAAGCACGCTTAACCTTGGAGTTTCTAAGTTATGGGCTCCCGAAAAGAAGATGCGTCTTGTTGATATAGGTAGTACCTATCAAATCCTATATGAGCTTCCTTAATTGCACAGTCCCATACCTGCACAATCTTGGAATTCCCCTCTTCTACTGGTGTGGGCTCGGTTCATTCATGTCACCCCTCCGCCTAGAAGCCTGCCAGGAGCCTCTCATTGTCCGTGCCTCTAGCACTGGCAATCATTCCCCGCCCTCTTTAGCCCCGGGTATTACATCTAGGCCTTGTAGTTTATGTTTTCACGAAACAAGTGTGTTAGGTTGTGTTTGAGAGAGTCAATAGATGTTCGGCAACCACCCATGGAGGTTGAAGACTCAAGATATCTTCGGTTAAGAGTTGTAAGCCCATTTGTTCCTTTTCGGTTTATATTGGAATATAAGAACTTCTAAGCCAAGTTGTTGATGTTTTGAAGAAAGACATCAGTTAGATGGTGTTTGAGAGTGTCAATATATGTTCGCCAAGCACCCATAGTGGTTGAAGACTCAAGATATCTTCGTTTTAGAGTTGTGTGCCAATTTGTTCCTTTTCGGCTTATCTTGGATTATAAGAACTTCGAGGCCAAGTGGTTGATGTTTTTACGAAACACATGAGTCAGATGGTGTTTGAAACAGTGAATAGATGTTCGCTAAGCACACATGGAGGTTGAAGACTCAAGATATATTCATTTAAGAGTTGTAAGCCCATTTGTTCATTTTCGGTTTATCTTCGCATATAACAACTTCTAGGCCTTGTAGTTTATGTTTTCATGAAACAAGTGAGTTAGGTTGTGTTTGAGAGAGTCAATAGATGTTCGCCAACCAGCCATGGAGGTCGAAGACTTAAGATATCTTCGGTTAAGATTTGTAAGCCCATTTCTTCCTTTTATGTTTATGTTGGATTATAAGAACTTCTAGTCCAAGTTGTTGATGTTTTGATGAAAGACATCAGTTAGATGGTGTTTGTGAGTGTCAATAGATGTCCACCAAGCACCCATAGTGGTTAAAAACTCAAGATATCTTCGTTTTAGAGTTGTGTGCCAATTTGTTCCGTTTCGGTTTATCTTGGATTATAAGAACTTCTACGCCAAGTGGTTGATGTTTTTATGTAACACATGAGTTAGATGGTGTTTGAAACAGTGAATAGATGTTCGCTAAGCACACATGGAGGCTGAAGACTCAAGATATATTCGTTTAAGAGTTGTAAGCCCATTTGTCATTTTCGGTTTATCTTGGATTATAAGAACTTCAAGTCCAAGTTGTTGATGTTTTGATGAAAAACATCAGTTAGATGGTGTTTGAGAGTGTCAGTAGATGTTCGCCAAGCACCCATAGTGGTTCAAGACTCAATATATCTTCGTTTTAGAGTTGTGTGCCAATTTGTTCCTTTTCGGTTTATCTTGGATAATAAGAACTTCTAGGCGAAACGGTTGATGTTTTTAAGAAACACAAGACTTAGATGGTGTTTGAAACATTGAATAGATGTTCGCTAAGCACACATGGAGGTTGAAGACTCAAGATATATTCGTTTAAGAGTTGTAAGCACATTTGTTCATTTTCGGTTTATCTTGGATTATAAGAACTTCTAGTCGAAGTTGTTGATGTTTTGATGAAAAATATCAGTTAGATGGTGTTTGAGAGTGTCAGTAGATGTTCGCCAAGCACCCATAGTGGTTCAAGACTCAAGATATCTTCGTTTTAGAGTTGTGTGCCAATTTGTTCCTTTTCGGTTTATCTTGGATTATAAGAACTTCTAGGCGAAACGGTTGATGTTTTTAAGAAGCACATGAGTTAGATGGTGTTTGAAACATTGAATAGATGTTCGCTAAGCACACATGGAGGTTGAAGACTCAAGATATATTCATTTAAGAGTTGTAAGCACATTTGTTCATTTTCGGTTTATCTTCGCATATAACAACTCCTTGGCCATGTAGTATAAGTTTTCATGAAACAAGTAAGTTAGGTTGTGTTTGAGAAAGTCAATAGATGTTCGTCAAGCACCCATAGTGGTTGAAGACTGAAGATATATTCGTTTAAGAGTTGTAAGCACATTTGTTCCTTTTCGGTTTATCTTGGCAAATAAGAATTTCTAGGCCAAGTAGTTGATGTTTTCATGAAACAAGTGAGTTAGATGGTGTTTGAGAGAGTCAATAGATGTTCGGCAACCACCCATGGTGGTTGAAGACTCAAGATATCTTCGGTTAAGAGTTGTATGCCCATTTGTTCCTTTTCGGTTTATCTTGGATTATAAGAACTTCTGCGCCAAGTGGTTGTTGTTTTTATGAAACACATGAATTAGATGGTGTTTGGAACAGTAAACAGATGTTCGCTAAGCACACATGGAGGTTGAAGACTCAAGATATATTCGTTTAAGAGTTATAAGCCCATTTGTCATTTTCGGTTTGTCTTGGATTATAAGAACTTCAAGTCCAAGTTGTTGATATTTTGATGAAAAACATCAGTTAGATGGTGTTTGAGAGTGTCAGTAGATGTTCGCCAAGCACCCATAGTGGTTCAAGACTCAAGATATCTTCGTTTTAGAGTTGTGTGCCAATTTGTTCCTTTTCGGCTTATCTTGGATTATAAGAACTTCGAGGCCAAGTGGTTGATGTTTTTACGAAACACATGAGTCAGATGGTGTTTGAAACAGTGAATAGATGTTCGCTAAGCACACATGGAGGTTGGAGACTCAAGATATATTAATTTAAGAGTTGTAAGCGCATTTGTTCATTTTCGGTTTATCTTCGCATATAACAACTTCTAGGCCTTGTAGTTTATGTTTTCATGAAACAAGTGAGTTAGGTTGTGTTTGAGAGAGTCAATAGATGTTCGCCAACCAGCCATGGAGGACGAGGACTTAAGATATCTTCGGTTAAGATTTGTAAGCCCATTTCTTCCTTTTATGTTTATGTTGGATTATATGAACTTCTAGTCCAAGTTGTTGATGTTTTGATGAAAGACATCAGTTAGATGGTGTTTGTGAGTGTCAATAGATGTCCACCAAGCACCCATAGTGGTTGAAAACTCAAGATATCTTCGTTTTAGAGTTGTGTGCCAATTTGTTCCTTTTCGGTTTATCTTGGATTATAAGAACTTCTACGCCAAGTGGTTGATGTTTTTATGTAACACATGAGTTAGATGGTGTTTGAAACAGTGAATAGATGTTCGCTAAGCACACATGGAGGTTGAAGACTCAAGATATATTCGTTTAAGAGTTGTAAGTCCTTTTGTTCATTTTCGGTTTATCTTCGCATATAACAAATTCTAGGCCATGTAGTTTATGTTTTCATGAAACAAGTGAGTTAGGTTGTGTTTGAGAGTGTCAATATATGTTCGCCAACCAGCCATGGAGGTCGAAGACTCAAGATATCTTTGGTTAAGAATTGTAAACCCATTTCTATCTTTTCGGTTTATCTTGGATTATAAGAACTTCTAGTCCAAGTTGTTGATGTTTTGATGCAAGACATCAGTTAGATGGTGTTTAAGAGTGTCAATAGATGTTCGCCAAGCACCCATAGTGGTTGAAGACTCAAAACATCTTCGTTTTAGAATTGTGTGCTAATTTGTTCCTTTTCGGTTTATCTTGGATTAAAAGAACTTCTAGGCCAAGTGGTTGATGTTTTTATGAAACACATGAGTAAGATGGTGTTTGGAACAGTGAATAGATGTTCGCTAGGCACACATGGAGGTTGAAGACTGAATATATATTCGTTTAAGAGTTTAAGCCCATTTGTCATTTTCGATTTATCTTGCATTATAAGAACTTCTAGTCCAAGTTGGTGACGTTTTGATGAAAAACATCAGTTAGATGGTTTTTGAGAGAGTCAATAGATGTTCGTCAACCAGCCATGGAGGTCGAACACTCAAGATATGTTCGGATAAGAATTGTAAGCCCATTTCTTCCTTTTCTGTTTGTCTTGGATTATAAGAACTTCTAGTCCAAGTTATTGATGTTTTGATGATAGACATCAGTTAGATGGTGTTTGTGAGTGTCAATAGATGTTCGCCAACCACGCATGGAGGTCGAAGACTGAAGATATCTTCGGTTAAGAATTGTAAGCCCATTTCTTCCTTTTCGGTTTATCTTGGATTATAAGAACTTGTAGTCCAATTTATTGATGTTTTGATGATAGACATCAGTTAGATGGTGTTTGAGAGTGTCAATAGATGTTCGCCAAGCACCCATAGTGGTTGAAGACTCAAGACATCTTCGTTTTAGAGTTGTGTTCTAATTTGTTCCTTCTCGGTTTATCTTGGATTATAAGAACCTCTACGCCAAGTGGTTGATGTTTTTATGAAACACATGAGTTAGATGGTGTTTGGAACAGTGAATAGATGTTCGCTAAGCACACATGGAGGTTGAAGACTTAAGATATATTCGTTTAAGAGTTGTAAGCCCTTTTGTTCATTTTCGGTTTATCTTCGCATATAACAACTTCTAAGCCATGTAGTTTATGCTTTCATGAAACAAGTGAGTTAGGTTGTGTTTGAGAGAGTCAATAGATGTTCGCCAACCAGCCATGGTGGTCGAACACTCAAGATATGTTCGGATAAGAATTGTAAGCCCATTTCTTCCTTTTCTGTTTGTCTTGGATTATAAGAACTTCTAGTCCAAGTTATCGATGTTTTGATGATAGACATCAGTTAAATGGTGTTTGTAAGTGTCAATAGATGTTCGCCAACCACGCATGGAGGTTGAAGACTCAGGATATCTTCGGTTAAGAATTGTATGCCCATTTCTTCCTTTTCGGTTTATCTTGGATTATAAGAACTTCTAGTCCAAGTTATTGATGTTTTCATGAAACAAGTGAGTTAGATGGTGTTTGAGAGAGTCAATAGATGTTCGGCAACCACCCATGGTGGTTGAAGACTCAAGATATCTTTGTTTTAGGGTTGTGTGCCAATTTGTTCCTTTTCGGTTTATCTTGGCATATAACAACTTCTAGGCCATGTAGTTTATGTTTTCATGAAACAAGTAAGTTAGGTTTTGTTTGAGAGAGTCAATAGATGTTCGGCAACCACCCATGGAGGTTGAAGACTCAAGATATCTTTGGTTAAGAGATGTAAGCCCGTTTGTTCCTTTTCTGTTTATCTTCGCATATAACAACTTCTAGGTCATGTAGTTTATGTTTTCATGAAACAAGTAAGTTAGGTTGTGTTTGAAAGAGTCAATAGATGTTCGTCAAGCACCCATAGTGGTTGAAGACTGAAGATATATTCGTTTAAGAGTTGTAAGCACATTTGTTCCTTTTCGGTTTATCTTGGATTGTAAGAACTTCTAGGCCAAGCGGTTGATGTTTTTATGAAACAAATGAGTTAGATGGTGTTTGAAACAGAGAACAGATGTTCGCTAAGCACACATGGAGGTTGAAGACTCAGGATATATTCGTTTAAGAGTTGTAAGCCCATTTGTTCATTTTCGGTTTATCTTCGCATATAACAACTTCTAGGCCATGTAGTTTATGTTTTCATGAAACAAGTAAGTTAGGTTGTGTTTGAGAGAGTCAATAGATGTTCGCCAACCACGCATGGAGGTCGAAGACTGAAGATATCTTCGGTTAAGAATTGTAAGTCCATTTCTTCCTTTTCGGTTTATCTTGGATTATAAGAACTTCTAGTCCAATTTATTGATGTTTTGATGATAGACATCAGTTAGATGGTGTTTGAGAGTGACAATAGATGTTCGCCAAGCACCCATAATGGTTGAAGACTCAAGATATCTTCGTTTTAGAGTTGTGTGCCACTTTGTTCCTTTTCGGTTTATCTTGGATTATAAGAACTTCTATGCCAAGCGGTTGATGTTTTTATGAAACAAATGAGTTAGATGGTGTTTGAAACAGTGAATAGATGTTCGCTAAGCACACATGGAGGTTGAAGACTCAAGATATATTCATTTAAGAGTTGTAAGCCCATTTGTTCATTTTCGGTTTATCTTCGCATATAACAACTTCTAGGCCTTGTAGTTTATGTTTTCATGAAACAAGTGAGTTAGGTTGTGTTTGAGAGTGTCAATAGATGTTCGCCAACCAGCCATGGAGGTCGAAGACTTAAGATATCTTCGGTTAAGAATTGTAAGCCCATTTCTTCCATTTATGTTTATGTTGGATTATAAGAACTTCTAGTCCAAGTTGTTGATGTTTTGATGAAAGACATCAGTTAGATGGTGTTTGTGAGTGTCAATAGATGTTCGCCAACCACGCATGGAGGTCGAAGACTCAAGATATCTTCGGTTAAGAATTGTATGCCCATTTCTTCCTTTTCGGTTTATCTTGGATTATAAGAACTTCTAGTCCAAGTTATTGATGTTTTGATGATAGACATCGGTTAGATGGGGTTTGAGAGTGTCAATAGATGTTCGCCAAGCACCCATAGTGGTTGAAGATTGAAGACATCTTCGTTTTAGAGTTGTGTGCTAATTTGTTCCTTTTCGATTTATCTTGGATTATTAGAACCTCTACGCCAAGTGGTTGATGTTTTTATGAAACACATGAGTCAGATGATGTTTGGAACAGTGAATAGATGTTCGCTAAGCACACATGGAGGTTGAAGACTCAAGATATATTCGTTTAAGAGTTGTAAGCCTTTTTGTTCATTTTCGGTTTATCTTCGCATATAACAACTTCTAGGCCATGTAGTTTATGCTTTCATGAAACAAGGGAGTTAGGTTGTGTTTGAAAGAGTCAATAGATGTTCGCCAACCAGCCATGGTGGTCGAACACTCAAGATATCTTCGGTTGAGAATTGTAAGCTCATTTCTTCCTTTTCTGTTTATCTTGGATTATAAGAACTTCTAGTCCAAGTTATTGATGTTTTGATTATAGACATCAGTTAGATGGTGTTTGAGAGTGTCAATAGATGTTCGCCAAGCACCCAAAGTGGTTGAAGGCTCAAGACATCTTCGGTTAAGAGTTGTAAGCCCATTTGTTCCTTTTCGGTTTATCTTGGATTATAAGAACTTCTAGCCCAAGTTGTTGATATTTTCATGAAACAAATAAGTTAGGTTGTGTTTGAGAGAGGCAATAAATGTTCGCCAACCACCCATGGAGGTCGAAGACTCAAGATATCTTCGGTTAAGAATTGTAAGCCCGTTTTTTCATTTTCTGTTTATCTTCGCATATAACAACTTCTAGCCCATGTAGTTTAAGTTTTCATGAAACAAGTAAGCTAGGTTGTGTTTGAGAGAGTCAATAGATGTTCGTCAAGCACCCATAGTGGTTGAAGACTGAAGATATATTCGTTTAAGAGTTGTAAGCACATTTGCTCCTTTTCGGTTTATCTTGGCATATAAGAATTTCTAGGCCAAGTAGTTGATGTTTTCATGAAACAAGTGAGTTAGATGGCGTTTGAGAGAGTCAATAAATGTTCGCCATAGTGGTTGAAACAGTGAATAGATGTTCGCTAAGCACACATGGAGGTTGAAGACTCAAGATATAATTGTTTAAGAGTTGTAAGCCCATTTCTTCAGTTTCGGTTTATCTTCGCATATACCAACATCTAGGCCATGTAGTTTATGTTTTCATGAAACAAGTAAGTTAGGTTGTGTTTGAGAGAGTCAATAAATGTTCGCCAACCACCCATGGAGGTCGAAGACTCAAGATATCTTCGGTTAAGAATTGTAAGCCCATTTCATCCTTTTCGGTTTATCTTGGATTATAAGAACCTCTAGTCCAAGTTATGATGTTTTGATGAAAGACATCAGTTAGATGGTGTTTGAGAGTGTCAGTAGATGTTCGCCAAGCACCCATAGTGGTTGAAGACTCAAGATATCTTCGTTTTAGAGTTGTGTGCCAATTTGTTCCTTTTTGGTTTCTGTTGGCATATAAGAATTTCTAGGCCAAGTAGTTGATGTTTTCATGAAACAAGTGAGATAGATGGCGTTTGAGAGAGTCAATAGATGTTCGGCAACCTCCCCTGGAGGTCGAAGACTCAAGATATCTTCGGTTTAGAGTTGTAAGCCCATTTCTTCCTTTACGGTTTATCTTGGATTATAAGAACTTCTAGGCCAAGTTGTTGATGTTTTTACGAAACACATGAGTCAGATGGTGTTTGAAACAGTTAATAGATGTTCTCTAAGCACACATGGAGGTTGAAGACTCAAGATATATTCATTTAGGAGTTGTAAGCCCGTTTGTTCAATTTCGGTTTATCTTCGCATATATCAACTTCTAGGCCTTGTAGTTTATGTTTTCATGAAACAAGTGTGTTAGGTTGTGTTTGAGAGAGTCAATAGACGTTCGCCAACCACCCATGGAGGTCGAAGACTCAAGATATCATCGGTTAAGAGTTGTAAGCCCATTAGTTCCTTTTTGGATTATCTTGGATTATAAAAACTTCTAGTCCAAGTTGTTGATGTTTTCATGTAACACATGAGTTAGATGGTGTTTGAGAGAGTCAATAGATGTTCGCCAAGCACCCATAGTGGTTGAAGACTCAAGACATCTTCGTTTTAGAGTTGTGTGCCAATTTTTTCCTTTTCGGTTTATCTTGGATTATAAGAACTTCTAGGCCAAGTGGTTGATGTTTTTACGAAACACATGAGTCAGATGGTGTTTGAAACAGTTAATAGATGTTCTCAAAGCACACATGGAGGTTGAAGACTCAAGATATATTCATTTAGGAGTTGTAAGCCCGTTTGTTCAATTTCGGTTTATCTTCGCATATAACAACTTCTAGGCCTTGTGGTTTATGTTTTCATGAAACAAGTGTGTTAGGTTGTGTTTGAGAGAGTCAATAGATGTTCGCCAACCACACATGGAGGTCGAAGACTCAAGATATCATCAGTTAAGAGTTGTAAACCCATTTGTTCCTTTTTGGTTTATCTTGGATTATAAGAACTTCTAGTCCAAGTTGTTGATTTTTTCATGTAACACATGAGTTAGATGGTGCTTGAGAGAGTCAATAGATGTTCGCCAAGCACCCATAGTGGTTGAAGACTCAAGATATCTTCGTTTTAGAGTTGTGTGCCAATTTGTTCCTTTTCGGTTTATCTTGGCATATAAGAATTTCTAGGCCAAGTAGTTGATGTTTTCATGAAACAAGTGAGTTAGATGGCGTTTGAGAGAGTCAATAGATGTTCGGCAACCTCCCATGGAGGTCGAAGACTCAAGATATCTTCGGTTTAGAGTTGTAAGCCCATTTCTTCCTTTGCGGTTTATCTTGGATTATACGAACTTCTAGGCCAAGTTGTTGATGTTTTTACGAAACACATGAGTCAGATCGTGTTTGAAACAGTTATTAGATGTTCTCTAAGCACACATGGAGGTTGAAGACTCAAGATATATTCATTTAGGAGTTGTAAGCACGTTTGTTCAATTTCAGTTTATCTTCGCATATAACAACTTCTAGGCCTTGTAGTTTATGTTTTCATGAAACAAGTGTGTTAGGTTGTGTTTGAGAGAGTCAATAGATGTTCGCCAACCACCCATGGAGGTCGAAGACTCAAGATATCATCGGTTAAGAGTTGTAAGCCCATTAGTTACTTTTTGGTTTATCTTGGATTATAAAAACTTCTAGTCCAAGTTGTTGATGTTTTCATGTAACACATGAGTTAGATGGTGTTTGAGAGAGTCAATAGATGTTCGCCAAGCACCCATAGTGGTTGAAGACTCAAGATATCTTCGGTTTAGAGTTGTGTGCCAATTTTTTCCTTTTCGGTTTATCTTGGATTATAAGAACTTCTAAGCCAAGTGGTTGATGTTTTTACAAAGCACATGAGTCAGATGGTGTTTGAAACAGTTAATAGATGTTCTCTAAGCACACCTGGAGGTTGAAGACTCAAGATATATTCATTTAGGAGTTGTAAGCCCGTTTGTTCAATTTCGGTTTATCTTCGCATATAACAACTTCTAGGCCTTGTAGTTTATGTTTTCGTGAAACAAGTGTGTTAGGTTGTATTTGAGTGAGTCAATAGATGTTCGCCAACCACCCATGGAGGTCGAAGACTCAAGATATCATCAGTTAAGAGTTGTAAGCCCATTTGTTCCTTTTTGGTTTATCTTGGATTATAAAAACTTCTAGTCCAAGTTGTTGATGTTTTCATGTAACACATGAGTTAGATGGTGTTTGAGAGAGTCAATAGATGTTCGCCAAGCTCCCATACTGGTTGAAGACTCAAGATATCTTCGTTTTAGAGTTGTGCGCCAATTTTTTCCTTTTCGGTATATCTTGGATTATAAGAACTTCTATGCCAAGTGGTTGATGTTTTTATGAAACACATGAGTTAGATGGTGTTTGAAACAGTGAATAGATGTTCGCTAAGCACACATGGAGGTTGAAGACTCAAGATATATTTGATTAAGAGTTGTAAGCCCATTTGTTCATTTTCGGTTTATCTTCGCATATAACAACTTCTAGGCCATGTAGTTTATGTTTTCATGAAACAAGTAAGTTAGGTTGTGTTTGAGAGTGTAAATATATGTTCGGCATCCACCCATGGAGGTCGAAGACTCAAGATATCTTCAGTTAAGAATTGTAAGCCCATTTCATCCTTTTCGGTTTATCTTGGATTATAAGAACCTCTAGTCCAAGTTATGATGTTTTGATGAAAGACATCAGTTAGATGGTGTTTGAGAGTGTCAATAGATGTTCGCCAAGCACCCATAGTGGTTGAAGACTCAAGATATCTTCATTTTAGAGTTGTGTGCCAATTTGTTCCTTTTCGTTTTATGTTGGCATATAAGAATTTTTACGCCAAGTAGTTGATGATTTCATGATACAAGTGAGTTAGATGGCGTTTGAGAGAGTCAATAGATGTTCGGCAACCTCCCCTGGAGGTCGAAGACTCAAGATATCTTCGGTTTAGAGTTGTAAGCCCATTTCTTCCTTTACGGTTTATCTTGGATTATAAGAACTTCTAGGCCAAGTTGTTGATGTTTTGATGAAAGACATGAGTTAGATGGTGTTTGAAACAGTGAATAGGTGTTCGCTTAGCACACATGGAGGTTAAAGACTCAAGATATATTCATTTAGGAGTTGTAAGCCCAGTTGTTCATTTTCGATTTATCTTCGCATATAACAACTTCTAGGCCAAGTAGTTGATGTTTTCATGAAACAAGTGAGTTAGATGGTGTTTGAGAGTGTAAATATATGTTCGGCATCCACCCATGGAGGTCGAAGACTCAAGATATCTTCGGTTAATAGTTGTAAGCCCATTTCTTCCTTTTCGGTTTATCTTGGATTGTAAGAACTTCTAGGCCAAGTTGATGATGTTTTGATGAAAGACGTCAGTTAGATGGTGTTTGAGAGTGTCAATAGATGTTCGCCAAGCACCCATAATGGTTGAAGACTCAAGATATCTTCGGCTAAGAGTTGTAAGCCCATTTGTTCCTTTTCTGTTTATCTTCGCATATAACAATTTCTAGGCCACGTAGTTTATGTTTTCATGAAACAAGTAAGTTAGGTTGTGTTTGAGAGAGTCAATAGATGTTCGTCATGCACCCATAGTGGTTGAAGACTCAAGATATCTTCGTTTTAGAGTTGCGTGTCAATTTATTCCTTTTCGGTTTATCTTGGCATATAAGAATTGCTAGGCCAAGTAGTTGATGTTTTCATGAAACAAGTGAGTTAGATGGTGTTTGAGAGAGTCAATAGATGTTCGGCAACCACCCATCGAGTTTGAAGACTCAAGATATCTTCGGTTAAGAGTTGTAAGCCCATTTGTTCCTTTTCGGTTTATCTTTGATTATAAGAACTTCTAGTCCAAGTTGTTGATGTTTTCATGTAATACATGAGTTAGATGGTGTTTGAGAGAGTCAATAGATGTTCGCCAAGCACCCATAGTGGTTGAAGACTCAAGATATCTTCGTTTTAGAGTTGTGTGCCAATTTTTTCTTTTTCGGTTTATCTTGGATTATAAGAACTTCTAGGCCATGTGGTTGATGTTTTTACGAAACACATGAGTCAGATGGTGTTTGAAACAGTGAATAGATGTTCGCTAAGCACACATGGAGGTTGAAGACTCAAGATATATTCGTTTAAGAGTTCTAAGCCCATTTGTTCATTTTCGGTTTATCTTCGCATATAACAACTTCTAGGCCATGTAGTTTATGTTTTCATGAAACAAGTGTGTTAGGTTGTGTTTGAGAGAGTCAATAGATGTTCGCCAACCACCCATGGAGGTCGAAGACTCAAGATATCTTCGGTTAAGAATTCTAAGCCCATTTCTTCATTTTCGGTTTATATTGGATTATAAGAACTTCTAGTCCAAGTTATTGATGTTTTGATGAAAGACATCAGTTAGATGGTGTTTGAGAGTGTCAATAGATGCTCCCCAAGCACCCATAGTGGTTGAAGACTCAAGATATCTTCGTTTTAGAGTTGTGCGCCAATTTGTTCCTTTTCGGTATATCTTGGATTATATGAACTTTTATGCCAAGTGGTTGATGTTTTTATGAAACACATGAGTTAGATGGTGTTTGAAACAGTGAATAGATGTTCGCTAAGCAAACATGGAGGAGGTTGAAGACTCAAGATATATTCGTTTAAGAGTTGTAAGCCCATTTGTTCATTTTCGGTTTATCTTCGCATATAACAACTTCTAGGCCATATAGTTTATGTTTTCATGAAACAAGTGAGTTAGGTTGTGTTTGAGAGAGTCAATAAATGTTCGCCAACCACCCATGGACGTCGAAGACTCAACATATCTTCGGTTAAGAATTGTAAGCCCATTTCTTCCTTTTCGGTTTATCTTGGATTATAAGAACCTCTTGTCCAAGTTATGATGTTTTGATGAAAGACATCAGTTAGATGGTGTTTGAGAGTGTCAATAGATGTTCGCCAAGCACCCATAGTGGTTGAAGACTCAAGATATATTCGTTTAAGAGTTGTAAGCCCATTTCATCCTTTTCGGTTTATCTTGGATTATAGGAACCTCTAGTCCAAGTTATGATGTTTTGATGAAAGACATCAGTTAGATGGTATTTGAGAGTGTTAATAGATGTTTGCCAAGCACCCATTGTGGTTGAAGACTCAAGATATCTTCGTTTTAGAGGTATGTGCCAATTTGTTCCTTTTCGGTTTATGATGGGATATAAGAATTTCTAGGCCAAATAGTTGATGATTTCATGATACAAGTGAGTTAGATGGCGTTTGAGAGAGTCAATAGATGTTAGGCAACCTCCCCTGGAGGTCGAAGACTCAAGATATCTTCGGTTTAAAGATGTAAGCCCATTTCCTCCTTTTCGGTTTATGTTGGATTATAAGAACTTCTAGGCCAAGTTGTTGATGTTTTGATGAAAGACATCAGTTAGATGGTGTTTCTGATTGTCAATAGATGTTCGCCAGGCACCCATAGTGGTTGAAGACTCAAGATATCTTGGCTTTAGAGTTGTGTGCCAATTTGTTCCTTTTCGGTTTATCTTGGATTATAAGAACTTCTAGGCCAAGTGGTTGATGTTTTATGAAACACATGAGTTAGATGGTGTTTGAAACAGTGAATAAATGTTCGCTGAGCACACATGGAGGTTGAAGACTCAAGATATATTCATTTAGGAGTTGTAAGCCCAGTTGTTCATTTTCGGTTTATCTTGGCATATAAGAATTTATATGCCAAGTAGTTGATGTTTTCATGAAACAAGTGAGTTAGATGGTGTTTGAGAGAGTCAATAGATGTTCGGCAACCACCCATGGAGGTCGAAGACTCAAGATATCTTCGGTTAAGAGTTGTAAGCCCATTTCTTCCTTTTCGATTTATCTTGGATTGTAGAAACTTCTAGGCCAAGTTGTTGGTGTTTTGATGAAAGACGCCAGTTAGATGGTGTTTGAGAGTGTCAATAGATGTTCGCCAAGAACCCATAGTGGTTGAAGACTCAACATATCTTCGTTTTAGAATTGTGTGCCAATTTGTTCCTCTTCGGTTTATCTTGGATTATAAGAACTTATAGGCCAAGTGGATTTCGTTTTTATGAAACAATTGAGTTAGATGGTGTTTGAGAGAGTCAATAGATGTTCGGCAACCACCCATGGAGGTTGAAGAATCAAGATATCTTCGGTTAAGAGTTGTAAGCCCATTTGTTCGTTTTCGGTTTATCTTGGATTATAAGAACTTCTAGGCCTAGTTGTTGATGTTTAGATGAGAGACATCAGTTAGATGGTGTTTGAGAGTGTCAATAGATGTTCGCCAAGCACCCATAATGGTTGAAGACTCAAGATATCTTCGGTTAAGAGTTGTAAGCCCATTTATTCCTTTTCGGTTTATCTTGGATTATAAGAACTTCTAGGCCAAGTGGTTGATGTTTTGATGAAAAACATCAGTTAGATGGTGTTTGAGAGTGTCAGTAGATGTTCGCCAGGCACCCATTGTGGTTGAAGACTCAAGATATCTTCGTTTTAGAGTTGTGTGCCAATTTGTTCCTTTTCGGTTTCTCTTGGATTATAAGAACTTCTAGGCCAAGTGGTTGATGTTTTTATGAAACACATGAGTTAGATGGTGTTTGAAACAGTGAATAGATGTTCGCTAAGCACACATGGAGGTTTAAGACTCAAGATATATTCGTTTAAGAGTTGCAAGCTCATTTGTTCATTTTCGGTTTATCTTCGCATATAACAACTTCTAGGCCATGTAGTTTATGTTTTCATGAAACAAGTGAGTTAGGTTGTGTTTGAGAAAGTCAATAGATGTTCGCCAATCACCCATGGAGGACGAAGACTCAAGATATTTTCGGTTAAGAATTTTAAGCCCATTTGTTCCTTTTTGGTTTATCTTGGATTATAGGAACTTCTAGGAAAAGTTGTTGATGTTTTCATGAAACAAGTGAATTAGATGGAGTTTGAGTGAGTCAACAGATGTTCGCCAACCACCCATAGAGGTTGAGTACTCAACATATCTTCGGTTAAGAGTTGTAAGCCCATTTGTTCCATTTCGATTTATCTTGGATTATAAGAACTTCTAGTTGAAGTCGATGATGTTTTCATGAAACACATGAGTTAGATGGTGCTTGAGAGAGTTAATAACTGTTCGCCAACCACCTATGGAGGTCGAAGACTCAAGATATCTTCGGTTAAGAGTTGTAAGCCCATTTCTTCCTTTTCGGTTTATCTTGGATTATAAGAACTTCTAGGCCAAGTTGTAGATGTTTTGATGAAACACATCAAATAGATCGTGTTTGAGAGTGTCAATAGATGTTCACCAAGCACCCATAGTGGTTGATGATTCAAGATATCTTCGGTTAAGAGTTGTAAGCCCATTTGTTCCTTTTCAGTTTATCTATGATTATAAGAACTTCTAGTCCAAGTTCATGATGTTTTCATGAAACACATGAGTTACATGGTGTTTAAGAGAGTCAATAGCTGTTCGCCAACCACCAATATAGGTTGAAGACTCAAGATATCTTCGTTTTAGAGTTGTGTGCTAGTTTGTTCCTTTTCGGTTTATCTTGGATTATAATAACTTCTAGGCCAAGTGGTTGACGTTTTTATGAAACATATGAGTTAGATGGTGTTTGAAACAGTGAATAGATGTTCGCTAAGCACACATGGAGGTTGAAGACTCAAGATATATTCGTTTAAGAGTTGTAAGCCCATTTGTTCATTTTCGGTTTATCTTCGCATATAACAACTTCTAGGCCATGTAGTTTATGTTTTCATGAAACAAGTGAGTTAGGTTGTGTTTGAGAGAGTCAATAGATGTTCGCCAACCACCCACGGAGGTCGAAGACTCAAGATATCTTCGGTTAAGAATTGAAAGCCCATTTGTTCCTTTTTGGTTTATCTTGGAATATAGGAACTTCTAGGCAAAGTTGTTGATGTTTTCATGAAACAAGTGAATTAGATGGTGTTTGAGTGAGTCAACAGATGTTCGTCAACCACCCATAGAGGTTGAATACTCAAGAAATCTTCGGTTAAGATTTGTAAGCCCATTTGTTCCTTTTCGGTTTATCTTGGATTATAAGAACTTCTAGTTGAAGTTGATGATGTTTTCATGAAACACTTGAGTTAGATGGTGTTTGAGAGAGTCAATAGATGTTCGCCAAACACCCATGGACGTTGTAGACTCAAGATATCTTCGTTTTAGAGTTGTGTGCCAGTTTGTTCCTTTTCGGTTTATCTTGGATTATAAGTTGTTCTAGGCCAAGTGGTTGATGTTTTCATGAAACACATGAGTTAGATGGTGTTTGAGAGAGTCAATAGATGTTCGCCAACCACCCATGGAGGTTGAAGACTCAAGATATCTTCGGTTAAGAGTTGTAAGCTCATTTGGTCCTTTTCGGTTTATCTAGGCATATAAGAATTTCTAGGCCCAGTAGTTGATGTTTTTATGAAACAAGTGAGTTAGATGGAGTTTTAGAGTGTCAATAGATGTTCGCCAACCACCCATGGAGGCCGAAGACTCAAGATATCTTCGGTTAAGAATTTTAAGCCCATTTCTTCCTTTTCGGTTTATCTTGGATTATAAGAACTTCTAGTCCAAGTTGTTGATGTTTTGATGAAATACATCAGATAGATGTTGTTTGAGAGTGTCGATAGATGTTTCCCAAGCACCCATAGAGGTTGGAGACTCAAGATATCTTCGTTCTAGAGTTGTTTGCCAATTTGTTCCTTTTCGGTTTATCTTGGATTATAAGAACTTCTAGGCCAAGTGGTTGATGTTTTTATGAAACACATGAGTTAGATGGTGTTTGAAACAGTGAATAGATGTTCGCTAAGCACACATGGAGGTTGAAGACTCAAGATATATTCGTTTAAGAGTTGTCAGCCCATTTGTTCATTTTCGGTTTATCTTGTTATATAACAACTTCTAGGCCATGTAGTTTATGTTTTCATGAAACAAGTGAGTTAGGTTGTGTTTGAGAGAGTCAATAGTTGTTCGCCAACCACCCATGGTGGTCGAAGACTCAAGATATCTTCGGTTAAGAATTGTAAGCCCATTTCTTCCTTTTCGGTTTATCTTGGATTATAAGAACTTCTAGTCCAAGTTGTTGATGTTTTCATGTAACACGTGAGTAAGATGGTGTTTGAGAGAGTCAGTAGATGTTCGCCAACCACCCATAGAGGTTGAAGACTCAAGATATCTTCCTAGAGGACTGCAACATATGGGTCTAGAGTTATACTGAGCACTTAGGATGTATGCCTATAGCTTTTCATATACTTCTGATATATTGCATGTGGGGAATTGGGACTGATCAACCCGATATTTTCTGTGCTGTATACAGAGTTATGAGTGGACTAGGGCGAACTCGTAGTGGAGGTCGAGGCAGAGGCCGAGGCCAACCCACTGCAAATACTAATGAAGGTGATGGTCTGGTGGCTGTGCTTGCACATTTGGCTCAAGCCATAGACCGTATGCCTGGACCCCAGCATGATGGCAATCCTAATGCGGGACTTGTCGTTCCTCAACAGTTGGGACTGACGGAGTTCTGTAAAAGGGATCCCCCATCTTTTCATGGGAATTATGACCCAATGGCCGCTGAGAGGTGGGTGAAACACCTTGAGAAGATCTTCAAGGCCATGCAGTGTACTGATGAGCAAAAAGTTATCTTTGCTGCTTATAAGTTGGAGGATGAAGCTGAACATTGGTGGGAAGCTACTCATCCTGGATTACTCCTACGTGAGGATCCCCTCACTTGGGAAACATTTAAGACGGCATTTCTGCGGAAGTATTTCCCTGCAAATGTCAGGATCCAAAAGGAACAAGACTTTATGCACTTAACACAGGGAGATCTCACAGCTGGTCAGTATGCAGCTAAGTTTGATGAATTGTCAAAATACTCTAGTTACCTTCAAAATGGACCGAATGAGATTTGGAAGTCCATTCAGTTTGAAAGGGGACTTGAGTTTGAGTTGAGAAAGGTTATAGCTGGTTTTGAGATTAGGGAGTTTGCTTCCCTGGTTGAGAAATGTTTAATTATGGAAGAGTGCATGAATCCTGTGGCTGAGAGCAGTCAAGGAACTGGGAAGAGAAAGGTGGAAGTTACTCAGCCTGCACGAGGTACTAAGAAGGCTAAGGTGGAATTGTGCAAGACATGTGGGAAACCGCATCAAGGTACTTGTCAGGCGAATGTATGTTTTGCTTGTGGCCAGAAGGGACTCATTGCAAAATACTGCCCACAACGAATAATGATCTGCTTCAAGTGCCAGCAGAAGGGGCACACTTCCCGAAATTGCTCACAGGTTTCTAAGGCACCTGTTTCTACCCCTGGACCGCTTACTCAGGGGAGAGTGTATACCCTCAGTGGGGCAGAGGCACAAGCGGATGATTTGATCCAAGGTATGTGCTTACTGAATGGTCAGAACTTAATTGTACTGTTTGACTATGGGGCAACCCATTCATTCATTTCTAATGCATGTGTTAAGTCCTTGAGTCTGATCACTACTTCCTTACCTTATACATTGTCAGTGACTACTCCTGCTAAGGATAAGATTCTTACCACCTACATCTGTTTAAACTGTAAATTTGTATTCCAGACTCGAACCTTTGTTGTTGATTTAATCTGTTTACCATTGAGAGGGTTAGATATTATCTTGGGTATGGATTGGCTTGCAACCAACCAAGTGTTGTTAGATTGTTGTAATAAGATTGTCATTATTCCTCCTGTTACAAACCATACACGGATTCCTGAAATTGCCATGTTACCCAAAGTGTCAGAGTTGAACCATTGCCTGATGGATGGGAGTCAAGTATACATGGTACTATTTTCTTTAGACTTAGAGGTTCAGTCAGAATTGGTCGGAGTGCCAGTAGTCAGTGAATTCATGGATGTCTTTCCTAAGGAGATTCCTAGTTTACCACCTGATAGAGAGGTAGAGTTTATTATAGACTTAGTACCGGGAGCCGGACCTATGTCTGTAGCACCTTACAGAATGTCACCATTGGAACTAGGAGAACTTAAGAAACAAGTAGAGGAACTATTGGAAAGGGGATTCATTAGACCCAGTGTGTCTCCATGGGGAGCACCTATGTTATTGGTGAAGAAGAAGGATGGGAGTATGAGGTTGTGTGTGGATTACCGGCAGTTGAATAAGATTACCATAAAGAATAGGTATCCATTACCTAGGATAGATGATTTAATTGACCAACTTAGAGATGCCACGGTATTCTCTAAAGTTGATCTTCGTTCTGGTTATCATCAAATTAAGATAAAGCCAGATGATGTACCAAAGTCTGCTTTTAGAACTAGGTATGGACACTATGAGTATTTGGTGATGCCATTTGGTTTAACTAATGCTCCAGCGGTGTTTATGGATTACATAAATAGAATTTTCAGACCGTACCTAGATAAGTTTGTGGTAGTGTTCATAGATGATATTCTCATATACTCGCAAACAGCGGAAGAACATGAGGAACATCTTAGAATAGTACTGCAGATACTCAGAGAGAGGAAATTGTATGCTAAACCCGAGAAGTGTGAATTTTGGTTGAATAAAGTGAAGTTTTTAGGGCACACTATATCCCAAGACGGGGTAGCAGTGGACTCTAGTAAGGTTGAGGCAGTAGTACAGTGGGAGCGACCAAAGTCGGTTACCGAGATTAGAAGTTTCCTAGGGTTAGCCGGATACTACCGGAAGTTCATTCGGGGTTTTTCTCAGTTGTCACTTCCTTTAACTCAATTGACCCGGAAAGGACAAGCCATGGTATGGAGTGAAAAGTGCGAGGAGAGTTTTCAGGAACTCAAACATAGATTGACCACAACTCCAGTTTTAGTTATTGCTGACCTATCCAAAGATTTGGAGGTGTACTGTGATGCCTCTAAATTGGGTTTAGGATGTGTGTTGATGCAGGATAGGAAGGTAGTGGCTTATGCATCTAGACAACTTAGAACTCATGAGAAGAATTATCCGACCCATGACCTAGAACTAGCAGCCATAGTTTTGCACTTAAGATCTGGAGACATTATTTGTATGGCGTGAAGTTTGAGGTGTTCAGTGATCATAAGAGCTTGAAGTATCTATTTGATCAGAAGGAACTGAACATGAGACAAAGAAGGTGGATGGAATACTTAAAGGATTATGACTTTGAGTTGAAGTATCATCCTGGCAAGGCCAACGTTGTGGCTGATGCCCTTAGTAGGAAGTCTCTGCACGTATCTCAGATGATGGTGCATGAGTTAGACCTGGTAGAGCAATTTCGAGACCTTAGTATCCAGGTGGATATGAGTAGTGTGACACTGAGATTAGCTCTATTGGAAATCTCGTGTGACCTTAAAGATCAGATTAGACAGGAACAAAGTTTGGATAAGGAACTACAAGATCGTAGGGTCTCAATAGCTTTTTCTTTAGAGGATGATGGTTTGATTAGGTTTAGACAAAGGATTTGTGTTCCTAAAGGGGGAAACCTCAAGGAACAAATTCTGGAGGAAGCTCATAAAAGTAAGTTCTCGATACATCCTGGTGCGACTAAGATGTATCAAGATCTGAAAGAAAGATTTTGGTGGCCGGGAATGAAAAGAGATGTGGCTGAGTATGTGGCCAAATGTTTGACTTGTCAGAAAGTCAAGATTGAACACCAGAAACCAGCTGGAATGCTCCAACCTTTGGAAATTCCAGAGTGGAAGTGGCACAAAATTACCATGGACTTTGTAACTAGTTTGCCTAGGGTACAAAATGGTTACGATGCTATATGGGTCATTGTGGATAGACTGACTAAGTCTGCCCATTTTCTTCCCATTAAGATTTCTTATTCCCTAGATAAACTTGCTGAGTTATTTGTTAGAGAGATTGTTCGATTGTACGGTGTGCCATTGAGCATTGTGTCAGATAGAGATCCCAGATTTACCTCTAGATTTTGGAATGCCTTACATCAGTCTTTTGGGACTAAGCTCAGTTTCAGTACTGCTTATCACCCACAGTCTGATGGTCAGTCCGAGCGAACTATCCAAACATTAGAAGATATGTTGAGAGCTTGTGTTCTCGAGGATAAGGGTAGTTGGGATAGGTACTTACCATTGGTAGAGTTTGCTTACAACAACAGTTTCCATTCCAGCATTGGGATGGCACCATATGAGGCACTCTATGGTAGAAAATGTAGGTCACCTCTGTGTTGGTATGAGGTAGGTGAGCGAAACCTGTTAGGACCTGAGTTAGTTCAAGAAACTACCGAAAAGATTAGGGTTATACAGGAGAAAATAAGAATTGATCAGAGTCGGCAAAAGAGTTATGCTGACAAAAGAAGGCGTCCTCTAGAGTTTGAAGAGGGTGATCATGTGTTTCTTAGAGTCTCACTCATGACAGGAATTGGTAGGGCCATTCGGGCTAAGAAGTTAAATCCTCGTTTCATTGGTCCGTTTCAAATTCTAAAGCGTATTAGACTTGTAGCTTACCATATAGCTCTTCCTCCACATCTGTCCAATCTTCATCCTGTGTTTCATGTATCCCAGTTGAGAAAGTATGTTCCGGATCTTTCACACATCATAGAGGTTGAGTTGGTACAATTGAGAGCTGACCTTACATTTCATGCTAAGCCAGCTAAGATCATTGACCGCAGTGTGAAGTCCCTGAGGAACAAGACTATTTCCCTGGTGAAGGTACTTTGGGATGGACAGTCACCTGAAGAGGCTACGTGGGAATTGGAGGAAGATTTGTGCAAGCTGCATCCCGATCTATTTTGATCACGTATATCTTTAACTCAATTTTGTGGGCAAAATTCTTTTAGGGGGGCAGAATGTAACATCCCTAAATATCATATGTTATGACTTAGTTAAATTAATTGGATGATTCGTATGTTCTGTTACAGAAATGGTAATAGAGTGAGTTAGAGTAATTGATTTGAGATTCTGGCTATACCGGTGAACTTGGTAGAACCTAAGGAAGAAATAGGTGAAATCTAAATTCTTTTATCTACTCTGGCTAAGTTAGGACCTACTAGTAAATTTAATTTTCTTCAGGACCTATTGGGAATTCTTAGAAATCACAAGGGTGTTTTAGTCTTTTTACACCTCAGTGGCAAATTAGTGATTCTTCCTTTAAGTGAGGGGCAAGATAGACATTTCAACATCCCCTCCCTCTTGAAATGGGGAACCGGCCCCCTTGGATGACACAATGTCATCTTCCCCAAAATTTAAGACAAGCTCCATAGCCAAGCTAGCTTCAAGAGCTCAAGGGTCCAAAGTAAGTATTTTTATACACCTTTTGGGCGTGGCACTATTCCTGCCCAGAATTCCAAACCACGGGCGTGGTCTCCACCACGGCCTGGCCGTGGTTCTCTCTGGAAATGGAATTTTGGTGTCTCGTGGCCAACCACGGTCTGGCCGTGGTTGTCTCTGGAAGTTGGGTTTCATGTTTAAACACCACACCACGGCCGTGGCCTTCACCACGGTCTGGCCGTGGTTGGCTCTGGAATTACCACCACGGGCGTGGTCTGTACCACACCCTGGCCGTGGTTGTCTCTGTTTGTAAAGTGTTGAGTTTATGTTTTTCTGAACCGTGGCCATGGTTACACCACGGCCTGGCCGTGGTTGACTCTGTTTGTGTTATTGTGGTGCATATGCCTAGGGTTTTGATTCCATATGCTAGGGTTAGGATTAAGGATGACTTAGCATTATAATGTGATGTATAGCTAAGCAAGAATGCTTGATAGAAGTGACTTAGCACTTTAATGAGATGTGTAACTAAGTAAGAATGCTTGATAGAGTTGAGCATGATGATTATGTGTTGTATATGCTTGAATTGCTTACATGTAATGTTATTATGATGATATTATGAATGTGCATGATATGAGTATGAGAACATTGCATTGCATAGCGAGATGGCCTAACCGGAAAGGGTTAGTGTACAAAACAGAGAGGTGCCTAGCTGATGAGCTAGATGGAAATGAAATAGCATACTTAATTGCATTGCATTGCGAGGTGACCTAACCGGAAAGGGTTAGTGTACAAGAATGAGGGGTGCCTAGCTTATTAGCTAGAAGGAAACGGAATTGGCATACACATTTCATATGCATATTGCGAGGGCCTAACCGAAAGGGGTTAGTGTACAACAAGAGGAGTGGAGAAAGAAAAAGTGTGAATAAAAGGTGTGAACATCATGTGCATTCATTCATTGCATTGGTTGGTTGGTGTTACTTGACATATTGTGAATTGTGTTATACTTGCTCTCTACTTACAGTTATACTTTATTTGCAAGTTTATTCATATTCACTGGGAAGTTGTTCTCACCACCTCTTTCTCAGATTCGCAGGAACACCCCGGACCCTCTACGGGTTAAATACGGAGGATTCTGTTGATTTACATTTTTGGGAATTGTATTTTTGGTGGAGTTAAGCTCCGTGATGTAACTATAATAGGATGTGTATTATTCTGATGTAGATATGACAGGGAACTGAATACTAATATTGATGTACTCGGTTCTGTATATGTTTAGTGTGCTCAGTCAGGATAGTGTTTAGATTACACTTGTATAACATTTCGTACTCTGATAATATTTTGGTTGAGATCTGAGATCTCTTGATGATATATGTGTATGTGTATATATATATATATATAATATATGTACTCTGGTTGGTTTGAAATGGTTGTTGGAAGTCCGCTGCTTATGTTATAGTTTGTGGTAATGTTTAAGAAACAAAGGAAACGATGCCGAATTTTCTATATTTATATATTCCACGTAAGGCTTATGGTTGGTAAATAACATAGTAACTATTAGGTCTTACACATGGAGGTTGAAGACTCAAGATATATTCGTTTAACAGTTGTAAGCCCATTTGTTCATTTTCGGTTTATCTTCGCATATAACAACATCTAGGCCATGTAGTTTATGTTTTCATGAAACAAGTGAGTTAGGTTGTGTTTGAGAGAGTCAAAAGATGTTCACCAACCACCCATGGAGACCAAAGACTCAAGATATCTTCGGTTAAGAATTGTAAGCCCATTTCTTCCTTTTCGGTTTATCTTGGATTATAAGAACTTCTAGTCCAAGTTGTTGATGTTTTGATGAAAGACATCAGTTAGATGTTGTTTGAGAGTGTCAATAGATGTTTGCCAAGCACCCATAGTGGTTGGAGACTCAAGATATCTTCGTTTTAGAGTTGTGTGCCAATTTGTTCCTTTTCGGTTTATCTTGGATTATAAGAACTTCTAGGCCAAGTGGTTGATGTTTTTATGAAACACATGAGTTAGATGGTGTTTGAAACAGTGAATAGATGTTCGCTAAGCACACATGGATGTTGAAGACTCAAGATATATTCGTTGAAGAGTTGTCAGCCCATTTGTTCATTTTCGGTTTATCTTCTTATATAACAACTTCTAAGCCATGTAGTTTATGTTTTCATGAAACAAGTGAGTTAGGTTGTGTTTGAGAGAGTCAATAGTTGTTCGCCAACCACCCATGGAGGTCGAAGACACAAGATATCTTCGGTTAAGAATTGTAAGCCCATTTCTTCCTTTTCGATTTATCTTGGACCATAACAACTTCTAGTCCAAGTTGTTGATGTTTTGATGAAAGACATCAGTTAGATGTTGTTTGAGAGTGTCAATAGATGTTTGCCAAGCACCCATAGTGGTTGGAGACTCAAGATATCTTCGTTTTAGAGTTGTGTGCCAATTTGTTCCTTTTCGGTTTATCTTGGATTATAAGAACTTCTAGGCCAAGTGGTTGATGTTTTTATGAAACACATGAGTTAGATGGTGTTTGAAATAGTGAATAGATGTTCGCTAAGCACTCATGGATGTTGAAGACTCAAGATATATTCGTTGAAGAGTTGTCAGCCCATTTATTCATTTTCGGTTTATCTTCTTATATAACAACTTCTAGGCCATGTAGTTTATGTTTTCATGAAACAAGTGAGTTAGGTTGTGTTTGAGATAGTCAATAGTTGTTCGCCAACCACCAATGGAGGTTGAAGACTGAAGATATCATCAGTTAAGAATTGTCAGCCCATTTCTTCCTTTTCGAATTATCTTGGACTAAAAGAACTTCTAGTCCAAGTTGTTGATGTTTTGATGAAAGACATCAGTTAGATGTTGTTTGAGAGTGTCCATAGATGTTTGCCAAGCACCCATAGTAGTTGGAGACTCAAGATATCTTCGTTTTAGAGTTGTGTGCCAATTTGTTCCTTTTCGGTTTATCTTGGATTATAAGAACTTCTAGGCCAAGTGGTTGATGTTTTTATGAAACACATGAGTTAGATGGTGTTTGAAACAGTGAACAGATGTTCGCTAATCACACATGGATGTTGAAGACTCAAGATATATTCGTTGAAGAGTTGTCAGCCCATTTGTTCATTTTCGGTTTATCTTCTTATACAACAACTTCTAGGCCATGTAGTTTGAAGACTGAAGATATCTTCGGTTAAGAATTGTAAGCCCATTTCTTCCTTTTCGAATTATCTTGGACTACAAGAACTTCTAGTCCAAGCTGTTGATGTTTTGATGAAAGACATCAGTTAGATGTTGTTTGAGAGTGTCAATAGATGTTTGCCAAGCACCCATAGTGGTTGGAGACTCAAGATATCTTCGTTTTAGAGTTGTGTGCCAATTTGTTCCTTTTCGGTTTATCTTGGATTATAAGAACTTCTAGGCCATGTGGTTGATGTTTTTATGAAACACATGAGTTAGATGGTGTTTGAAATAGTGAATAGATGTTCGCTAAGCCCTCATGGATGTTGAAGACTCAAGATATATTCATTGAAGAGTTGTCAGCCCATTTGTTCATTTTCGGTTTATCTTCTTATATAACAACTTCTAGGCCATGTAGTTTATGTTTTCATGAAACAAGTGAGTTAGGTTGTGTTTAAGATAGTCAATAGTTGTTCGCCAACCACCGATGGAGGTCGAAGACTCAAGATATCTTCGGTTAAGAATTGTAAGCCCATTTCTTCCTTTTCGAATTATCTTGGACTACAAGAACTTCTAGTCCAAGTTGATGATGTTTTGATGAAAGACATCAATTAGATGGAGTTTGAGAGTGTCCATAGATGTTCGCCAGGCACCCATAGTGGTGGAAGACTCAAGAAATCTTCGTTTTAGAGTTGTGTGCCAATTTGTTCCTTTTCGGTTTATCAAGGATTATAAGAACTTCTAGGCCAAGTGGTTGATGTTTTTATGAAACACATGA
Source organism: Styphnolobium japonicum (assembly GCA_023212625.1). Lineage (NCBI taxonomy): Eukaryota > Viridiplantae > Streptophyta > Magnoliopsida > Fabales > Fabaceae > Styphnolobium > Styphnolobium japonicum. Next base: position 16,015,747 of record JALBWW010000004.1, on the reverse strand, counting down.
GTTAGATGGTGTTTGAAACAGTGAATAGATGTTCGCTAAGCACACATGGAGGTTGAAGACTAAAGATATATTCGTTTAAGAGTTGTAAGCCCATTTGTTCATTTTCGGTTTATCTTGGCATATAAGAATTTCTAGGCCAAGTAGTTGATGTTTTCATGAAACAAGTGAGTTAGATGGTGTTTTAGAGAGTCAAGGGATGTTCGCCAACCACCCATGGAGGTTGAAGACTCAAGATATCTTCGGTTAAGAGTTGTACGCTCATTTGTTCCTTTTCGGGTTATCTTGGCATATAAGAATTTCTAGGCCAAGTGATTGATGTTTTCATGAAACAAGTGAGTTAGATGGTGTTTGAGAGAGTCAATAGATGTTCGCCAACCACCCATGTAGGTTGAAGACTCAAGATATCTTCGGTTAAGAGTTGTAAGACCATTTGTTCCTTTTCGGTTTATCTTGGATTATAAGAACTTCTAGGCCATGTTGTTGATGTTTTCCTGTAACACATGAGTTAGATGGTGTTTGAGAGAGTCAATAGATGTTCGCCAACCACCCATAGAGGTCGAAGACTCAAGATAGCTTCGTTTTAGAGTTGTATGCCAATTTGTTCCTTTTCGGTTTATCTTGGATTATAAGAACTTCTAGGCCAAGTTGTTGATGTTTTGATGAAAGACATCAGTTAGATGGTGTTTGAGAGTGTCAATAGATGTTCGCCAACCACCCATGGAGGTTGAAGAGTCAAGATATCTTCGGTTAAGAGTTGTAAGCTCATTTGTTCCTTTTCGGTTTATCTTGGATTATAAGAACTTCTAGGCCAAGTTGTTGATGTTTGAGAAGAGGTTGTCGAGACCCATCAAATAAAATAACCGGTTCACAAACTAATTTGTGGTATAGAGAATGAACCGAATCGTCTCTCAAGGATCCAAAAACAAAGATTTAATTAGATCAAGATAATTAGAAAAGGGGGGTTTTGTTGTTGATTAACAAGATTAATAAAAGTAGGAGATTTAAAGTTGTAAACTAATCTAAAGAAACAACCAATCCATGGAAATTTACCGATCTTGAGTTTAACTCATCATTGATCACAAGGAATTCACTTAATTGCTAACCATGTTCTTGGCCTTAGATCACATCAAGAAGCCTTAACATGATCCAAGAATTCTCTACTAGATAAGCATCTAGGATTTGATTAACCAAGGTTAGATAAAGTAAGCACCATCCAACATAGATTAACTTAAGATCTAGAATTTAACCAAGTTAAACAATCTATCAAAAAGCTTTAATATATTGTTTAATCTTTGTGATCCTCTTTGAATACATGATAATAAAGCTACTACCACATCAACATCTAAATCAAATTAAGCAATTTAATCTAGATAAAAATCAAAAGAGGAAGAAGAGAAACTTGAATAACAATTAAGCAATATGAACAAGCAAAACAAGATCTCCAAATTAAACAACAAGATGGCTAATCCCTTGGATTGATTATGAGAGCCTAGCCTTCCATGGATGGGAAGGAAGAACTCAGAAATTAAAGAACAAAAACGAAATTGTAAAGAGAATGGAGAAGAAGAGAAAGAAAACTCTCACAAATACTTAAACTTTCTTGAAACTTACTTCCAAATTCAATGCATCTAATACAAAGAGGTTGGGTCTATTTATACTAATCCTAGAAGCCAATTTGTACATGTACATAATCTGAATACAAGCTATAAGAATATGAAAATTGTCAAAAATGGAAGCTTGATGCATGGTTGGTGGGTTGGTGCATGGTAGGTGGGTTGGTGTATGGTTGGTGACTTTTAGTCAACAACTCTTATCCGACTTCTGGCTTCAAATTCATCACCTAGACGGTGCATTTTGGCTTGGATGTCTTCATCAAAGTTGTAGCCAGTTGTCTCCTTGAAAATCTGCAATTTGAATCATGTCATTTGGACTTTTAGAACTCTAGAAATGCCAAAAACACTGCACCTACCTCAAGTTAGGTTGGAAGAACGTGTTTCCAAATTCAGATCAACTTGTAGCTTCAGAAGCATGCCTAAAACGACATCTATTGACAAAATGGTCTTCAGTGAAGTTGGAGATATGGGTCTTATCTTTCAAATGACCAAGTTTCAGCCCAAGAGGAGGCCTATAACCCACTATATAGTGCAATATGTGCATACTGCCTAGATGGTTCCGTGACAGGAAACTCACTCTGTATTGCAAGGCTATTTTAGGCCCTTAGAATTCCGATCCAGCTCTTGAGTTCTTCATGAAACTTGTAGATCCTTGTCTTAACTTTCAAAAGACACCAAGATCACCTCAATTGGATCACCGAGTCCCAAGTTATGGCCTAACTAAGGAAGAAAGGTCAAAATGCATCAAAATCCGAAAATTATCCAATATTTACATTAAAACCCAATGAAGCCCAACAACATTAAACTCATCTAAAATACTAATATTGGGCACAATAAACATCTAATGAAGCCTAATACAAATCTAACATAAGTGTTTCAAATTGATTGATCAAATTCCCCCACACTTAAGGCAAAACACATAAGAACAAAACTAAAGAAAAACAAGAAACATCATATTATTAAACTAAAAACATAAAAAACTGATTATACCTAATCTAATCCATTTTCGTAGGAAACACACGATGGCACTTAGCATGTGCCACAAGCCTTTAAACCCCTAGGTGTCCCTAGTGGACGAGTTATAGTCTCGTGAGGGTTTACCAGGATGATACCCACAAATATGTAATATTTTATTTAATCAATTCAACTAATTTTTAAATACAAGCATTGTATCAAATATAAACCATAATTAATAAGTCAAGTATGCTTAACAAAGAATAGTTGAATCAAATCAATTGAGAATAAAGTATAGCATAATCATGCTTTAATCAGAAATAGGCATGTTCAGATTGAGTAAAATTTTTCACAATTGACACTCAAATCACACAAGGTGTTTAGGTTAATTGTTTACGCACAAATCAGTCAAATTATGAAAGTATTTTACCATAGGCTTACATATACATCAATTCTCCACTACTTAGATCAAATAAATTGCAAAAATCAAGAGGTCTTTCAAAAAGGTTGTAATGGAACTTATAAGGTGAAGGAAGGGAACAATATGGATAATAGCAGGTTAAAACCAAAGAGAATAAAAGAGCATTGAGGAGTAACTCAAGTAGAAAGAATAAAATTTTTACCCAAAACCTTAAAATGCTCATTCTCTTCACACATTCCTTCCTTTTTCTATTCTTTTATTTTTTCTTTTATTTTTTTGTTTTTTTGTTTTTGTTTATTGTTTTTTGTTTGTTTTTTGTTTTTTTTTGTTTTTTTTGTACCAAGCATTTCGTATCAGCACACCAATTCCCCCACACTTAAATCATTGCAAGCAAAAGAACTCCTCCAATAAGAAAATCAATGCTCTCCCATTCCCTAAGGTAAGGTAAAACATGGTGTTTTTTTTTTTCACTCAAAGCTTGTAATGAGCTAAGAACAAAGAATAGGCAAATAGGCTCAGAGTGAGTTAATATTTGGATAAATGCAAGGTAGGTTTAATTGGCCAAAGTAGCTAAGTCAAGAAAAAATGCCTCTATCATTTTCATGCAACATACAGACCAATGTAATCTCAAACCGATTCAATGCAAGTTCTAGAAAATAAATTCATAATTGACATCACTCATGAAAGAAAATAACCAAGTGTAAGTATCAAACTTGGAAAAGCCCAAAACTCACAAAGGTATGAAACATTCACTCAATTCAACCATGCCTTCTTCCTAATATCCACAATCATATACACATGTATATCATGAAAATGATTCAACTATAAATTGTTTTGCATACTTTTATCATCAATTAAGCTCAGATTCAGCACATGCTTGTATCAAAATCAATTGAAAAGATCAAAATTGTGTGTGTGTGTGTTTTTTTTTAAATATATACAAGAACAAAGATGATTTAAGACCTATTATGAAATGCAAGTTAAGATGCGTCTCAAGAGCAAAACTACTCCTTACTCTGCCATCATACATCTAATAAGTTAGTAACAATAAAGATTAGCTTGTTAGTTTTTTTTTTTTTAACTAAACTATATACATGGTAATGTCAACTATCCCTCCCCCCAACTAATTAAAGACATTGTCCCCAATGTCAAAATAAAGATAGGTAGAGTGTAGAAGGTCTTACCAGAAAACTGCAATTCGAGCCTGAAATAAGAAAAATTACAAAAAACTAAAACCGTAAGAGAAAACAAAAATTCACAAAGACAAAGTCAAATCAAGTTTTTGCTTTTTGTTGCTACTCCTTGTTTCCAATTTCGTGGAGCCATTACTGGATCACGTTGTGGTACAAATTCATTTAGTTGATCGAGCAATTGTTCAGGAGTTGCAGCAGTTACAAGACCTTGACGTGTCGCTTGTGAGATGAACCTTTTTTCTACTGCATGATCAAGAAAACAAAACAAACTGTCATAAAAACCATTAACATTTAATATACCTATGGGTTTTTGGTGAAAGTTCTGCTGTGACCAGGATGTAATTTGGAAGAGCTCTTCCAAAGTTCCAAAACCACCAGGTAGGGCAATAAAGGCATCAGCATTTGCTATCATAATGTTCATGCGTTGGTGCATGCAAAATACCATTACTTCATCCCCTAATGTTTTTCCAATGGGCGTGCCGATAGATAAAGGACTGGGAATGACACCAAGAACTTTACCACCTCCTAAATGTGCAGCAGTTGCGACACAACCCATTAACCCAAGACTACCTCCTCCGTAAACTAAATGGATTTCTCTCTCAGCTAGCACTCGACCAAGATGGTGTGCAATATTTACAAACTCTTTATCTTTCCCAGGATTAGATCCACAAAAGACACAAACACTCTTGATCCGACGAACTGAAGTGACTTCCATTTTCTCTTTTTTTTTTTTTTGTTACTCTCACCTTATCAATGATCTGAAGAGAGCAAAGTGTATTATTTAAAGAATCAAAACTCAAATGGAATAATTGCACCTATAAAGGAGGGGTAGAACCGTGTGTCAGGTAAGTTTGAAAATAAGCACAACAATGATAATAGCTATATGACAAGGATAAAAGACTAATCTATATGTGTCAGAAGAAGTTTGAAAATATGCAATGCATATTTCAAAAGAATACGGCTACTTTTGATTTGAATTTTTTTTAAAATTTTTATTTTGATTTTTGATTTTTTTTATTTTTTTTAATAAACAAGAAGAAAAACAAAAACAAAAATAAAAATAATACTTACAGGAGGTGTGATTGTGGCTCACAAATTCCTCTGGTTTTACGTCCAGTAACGGCTTGAATGCTCTCTATGGGCCAATGGTCGGCTTCCCATCCAATTTTCTTAAAAATTCCCGAGACTATAACGCTTATGTTCATCTTGGAATATTGGCCATAAATCGAGAAGTACTCTTTGCACATCTCCACTAGGATGCGTCTCAAGAGTCAATAGAATATTATCTAAAGACTCCTTACTCATGCCATCCTTAATGAAGTCAATTTTATTAAGTCGATTTATGGACGTCATTCCAATTGATCTGCATTTTGTGTTACAGGTCCATCTTGCACATTTATAGCAGACTCGTAACCTTTTTGCTCTTCTCTTTTTTGCATATGAACTTTTGCCTAGCCCTAGCATATATGAAACAAGAGCATCAGAAAATTCCCCTGTGATTCAGACCTTTGCTTCGATTATCCAGCGTATATCCGCAGGGATGCCTTTGTGCATAAGCATCCTTAACCTCTCAAACCTTGCACAATAAATGTTAGTTAAAGCATTTTGAGGGAGAGAAGGGAATCGCTTGCGGAGGTTGACAAGCTGATTATCCATTTTGAAAGAAAGAAAGAAGAAAAACAAATTGAGTAAAATTATATACAAATTTCAGTGTTTGTGGGTAACTGAAGGGACCGAAAAAGATTTTCACGGAGTACCGTTATCCGCCATTTAACCGGTGAAAAATCATCTGTCAAAAAATAAACAAAATTAAGACAGAAAAATCAAACTCTGATAGATTTTCTCACTTGGCACCGATTTTCTGTCTCGATTCTTGTGATTGCAAATAAGTCAAAGTTGAAAGATGAAAGAGTTAGAAAACTTGGGTTGCCTCCCAAGAAGCGCTACTTTTAATGTCCTTAGCCAGCGTGATTGAAGATTTTGTACGAGCGATGGGTCCTCTCCAATAATGATTCAATCTTTGGCAATTGACATTAATCGTGGCTTTTTTTGTTTTCTTTTTCAACACAGTAGTGATCAATCATGGTAGAGGGAGTCCTGCAATTGAACTTCCTCCACGAGGTTCTCTTGAGCTCCTTCATAAAAAATTTTGAGGTGATGACCATTAACTTTGAACACTTTGTTGGTGGCTTCACTCTTAATTTCTACTGCACCATGAGGAAAAACATTAACAACAATGAAGGGACCAAGCCACCTAGAACGAAGCTTACCAGGCATAAGTTTGAGGCGAGAGTTGTAGAGAAGAACTTTTTGACCAATGATGAACTCCTTTCGTACCAACATCTTATCATGAAGGAGTTTGGTCTTCTCCTTGTAGATCCGGGAGTTCTCATATGCCTCTAATCGAAGCTCCTCAAGTTCCTGAAGTTGGAGCTTCCTTTGAGATCCGGCTTGACTCAAGTCAAGGTTACAACACTGTTTCACCGCCCAATAGGATTTATGCTCAATTTCCACCGGAAGGTGGCACGCTTTCCCAAAGACAATCCGGTACGGGGACATCCCTATCGGTGTCTTGTAAGCAGTTCGGTAAGCCCACAGAGCATCCTCAAGTCTCAGGCTCCAGTCCTTCCTATTAGGTTGGACTGTCTTCTCAAGTATGTGCTTGATCTCTCGATTTGAGACTTCGGCCTACCCGTTTGTCTGGGGGTGATAAGGTGTAGAAACCTTGTGCAAGACACTGTACTTTCTCATCAAAGCCTCTATTCTCCGGTTACAAAAGTGTGAACCCTGATCATTGATAATGGCCCTCGGGATTCCAAACCTGCAGAAAATCTGTGATCTAACAAAGTCCACAACAACTTTGGAATCATCAGTCCGAGTGGCTTTTGCCTCCACCCATTTAGATACTTAATCAACAGCCAACAAAATATAAATAAAACCAAAGGAAACAGGGAAAGGGCCCATGAAATCAATACCCCAAACATCAAAGATCTCACAAGACAGCATAGGCTGCTGAGGCATCTAATTCCTGTGTGAAATTGTCCCTGTTCTCTGACACTTTTCACAAGACTTACAAAACAGATATGCTCATGAAATAGGGTAGGCCAATACAATCCAGAGTCCAAAACCTTCCTAGTTGTACGTTGGGAGCCAAAGTGCCCACCACATGCAAATGTATGACAAAAGCTAAGAATATAATGAAACTCATGATCAGAGACACATCTTTTAATAATCTGGTCACTACAAAGCTTCCACAGATAAGGATCATCCCATACATAGTACTTGGACTCAATTTTCAATTTATCAGATTGAGCTCTAGTAAAATATGCAGGAAGAACACCAGCAACCAAAAAATTAACCATATCTGCAAACCAAGGGGAGGTGTTCTTACCTTGCAACACGAAGGTTGCTCATCTGGGAAGGAGTCCTGTACAGGGAAGGGATCTGAAGCCCTTTCAATGCGGCTCAAGTGATCTGCCACTAGATTTTCTGCTCCACTCTTGTCACGGATCTCTATATGAAACTCTTGGAGCAGTAGCATCCACCTTATTAGTCGAGGCTTTGCCTCTGGCTTCTTCAAAAGAAACTTAAGTCTTTGCATGATCGATGCAACGCAACAACCTTAGAGCCAAGCAAATATGATCTAAACTTATCCAAAGCAAAAACAATGGCTAAAAGCTCTTTTTCAGTTGTGGTATAGTTGGCCTGAGCAGCATCCAGAGTTCTGGAAGCATCACATGAGAAGCTCTCTCCACTCTTTGTGCCAAGATTGCTCCTACTGCATAGTTAGAAGCATCACACATTAACTCAAATGGCAATGTCCAGTCAGGTGGCTGGATGATAGGGGTACTAGTCAAGGCCTGCTTCAAGTGGTTGAAAGCTGCCTTGCACTTGTCATCAAAATTGAACTCCACATCTTTCTGCAGTAACTAGGAAAGTGGAAGAGCAATCTTGCTGAAGTCGGCAATACAGCGCCTGTAGAAACCTGCATGACCAAGAAAAGAACGCACTTCCCGCACGCATGTGGGGTAAGATAGACAAGTAATTACATCAATCTTGGCAGGATCTACCTCAATGCCCTTACTGGATACTACATGGCCTAAAACTATACCCTCTTCTACCATAAAATGACATTTCTCAAAATTTAGTACAAGGTTAGTCTCAATGCATCTTTGCAGCACTCTAGATAGGCTAGCTAAACATGAATCAAAAGAAGAACCATAGACAGTGAAGTCATCCATAAACACCTCCATGCACTCCTCTAAGAAATCAGAAAATATGCTCACCATGCATCTTTGGAATGTACCAAGGGCATTGTAGAGGCCAAAGGGCATCCGTCTGTAAGCAAAAGTGCCGAAGGGACAGGTAAATGTGGTCTTCTCCTGATCCTCTGGTGCAATGTGGATCTGGAAGTATCCAGTGTAGCCATCCAAAAAGCAATAATGGGACTTACCAGCCAACCGTTCCAACATTTGATCAATGAACGGAAGGGGGTAATGATCCTTCCGAGTGGCTTGGTTGAGACGTCTGTAGTCAATGCAAACTCTCCAACTATTCTGTACTCGGGTTGGAATGAGCTCATTCTTCTGGTTGGCCATGACAGTCACTCCTGATTTCTTTGGAACTACTTGCACCGGGCTTACCCACTTGCTGTCAGAGATGGGATAGATAATGCCAGCCTGTAGTAGCTTGTGGCTTCCCAGGAAATATACCAGCTGCAGCCACAGATTGGTCTTGAAACTCAGAATCATCTTGCAGTGTGGGGCACGCATATGTGGGATGAGAGGAACTAGAACATATGCTACAAACTCTTGCAGGGGTTTGCACACGTGGTTCGTGTTGTCCTATTGCCATCTGTCTAACCAAAGAAGTGAGCTCATCCAATCTATGTTCCACCCTTTGTTGATAATCATGTGAAGAGGTATTAACTTCATTGACTACTCTGGTTGCAGCACCCATTCGAGTACCAAATTGCTGAGAATTTGCTGCCATGTTTGCAATTAAGTTTCTGGCAGCAGCTGGAGTTTTATCTACCAATGCTCCCACTTGCAGCATCAATCATACTCCTTTCCATTGGCATCAATCCTTCATAGAAGTATTGGATCAGCAGTTGATCACTAATTTGATGGTGTGGGCAGCTTGAGCACAATTTCTTGAATCTCTCCCAATACTCATGGAGAGTTTCACCACTGATTTGCCTTATGCCACAAATATCTTTTCTTATTGCAGCAGTTCTTGATGCAGGAAAGAACTTCTCCAGAAATAATCTTTTCATGTCATTCCAAGAAGTGATGGCAGCAGGTTGTAAGTAATACAACTAATCCTTAGCAGCACCATCCAAAGAGAAAGGAAAGGCCCTTAGCTTGATGTGATCTTCAGCTATTCCATGAGGTTTCATGGTGGAGCAGACAACATGGAACTCCCTCAAATGCTTATGTGGATCTTCACCTGCAAGACCATGAAACTTGGGCAGCAAGTGTATCAATCCAGATTTCAACTCAAAATCAACATTAAGTTCAGGATATTGAATGCACAAAGGTTGATAATTCACATTAGGTGCAACCAATTCCTTAAGGGTCCTATTGTTATAGTCAGCCATAGTAAAATCAACAGACTCAGTATCAGACACTGAAGTACTAACAGAAGCAGACTCAACAGGATTAAAAGAGTCAACAAGATTAGGTGCAATGTCAAGTTCAAGCCCAATTCCAGAAGTAATTCTATTAGCTCTATGAATGTTACTAGCAGTCCTATGAATTCTGTGAAGTGTATGAAAGGTTCTATCAATTTCAGGATCAAATGAATGCAAGGTTCCAGGATCAGACCTAGTCATACAGCATGCAGCTCATAGGAAGGTATAATAATAACTAAAACACTAAAAATTCCTAAAACAAATACTCTAAAAAATAATAATAAAATAAAAAATAGTATCAAATGAATTTTAAAAATTATGGAACCACCACAGGATAAAATCTACACAAAAATGCTATCCAAAAAAATAATAAAAAATTGAAAAAAAATTGAAAAAGTGGTCTAAACGATGGAATTTGGCAAAAATAAGGGTGACCTCACTATAAATAGTGAGCCTTTCTCAGAATAACATTTTCCATTTGTGTACCAAAATTCAGATCAATCAGAGATGCCCGAACCGAAATTCTTGACACAATGCCCTTTATCTAATTTCAGCCGAATCCCACTTGAAAAAGCTTCAAAAACAAAACAAACACATTTGTAAGAGTTAGATGGGATCTTGAAATGATCAAATAGTTGCCTTGGATCCTCGGCAACGGCGCCAAATTTGACAAGAGGTTGTCGAGACCTATCAAATAAAATAACCGGTTCACAAACTAATTTGTAGTATAGAGAATGAACCGAATCGTCTCTCAAGGATCCAAAAACAAAGATTTAATTAGATCAAGATAATTAGAAAAGGGGGGTTTTGTTGTTGATTAACAAGATTAATAAAAAGTAGGAGATTTAAAGTTGTAAACAAATCTAAAGAAACAACCAATCCAAGGAAATTTACCGATCTTGAGTTTAACTCATCATTGATCACAAGGAATTCACTTAATTGCTAACCATGTTCTTGGCCTTAGATCACATCAAGAAGCCTTAACATGATCCAAGAATTCTCTACTAGATAAGCATCTAGGATTTGATTAACCAAGGTTAGATAAAGTAAGCACCATCCAACATAGATTAACTTAAGATCTAGAATTTAACCAAGTTAAACAATCTATCAAAAAGCTTTAATATATTGTTTAATCTTTGTGATCCTCTTTGAATACATGATAATAAAGCTACTACCACATCAACATCTAAATCAAATTAAGCAATTTAATCTAGATAAAAATCAAAAGAGGAAGAAGAGAAACTTGAATAACAATTAAGCAATATGAACAAGCAAAACAAGATCTCCAAATTAAACAACAAGATGGCTAATCCCTTGGATTGATTATGAGAGCCGAGCCTTCCATGGATGGGAAGGAAGAACTCAGAAATTAAAGAACAAAAACGAAATTGTAAAGAGAATGGAGAAGAAGAGAAAGAAAACTCTCACAAATACTTAAACTTTCTTGAAACTTACTTCCAAATTCAATGCATCTAATACAAAGAGGTTGGGTCTATTTATACTAATCCTAGAAGCCAATTTGTACATGTACATAATCTGAATACAAGCTATAAGAATATGAAAATTGTCAAAAATGGAAGCTTGATGCATGGTTGGTGGGTTGGTGCATGGTAGGTGGGTTGGTGTATGGTTGGTGGCTTTTAGTCAACAACTCTTATCCGACTTCTGGCTTCAAATTCATCACTTAGACGGTGCATTTTGGCTTGGATGTCTTCATCAAAGTTGTAGCCAGTTGTCTCCTTGAAAATCTGCAATTTGAATCATGTCATTTGGACTTTTAGAACTCCAGAAATGCCAAAAACACTGCACCTACCTCTAGTTAGGTTGGAAGAACGTGTTTCCAAATTCAGACCAACTTGTAGCTTCAGAAGCATGCCTAAAACGACATCTATTGACAAAATGGTCTTCAGTGAAGTTGGAGATATGGGTCTTATCTTTCAAATGACCAAGTTTCAGCCCAAGAGGAGGCCTATAACCCACTATATAGTGCAATATGTGCATACTGCCTAGATGGTTCCGTGACAGCAAACTCACTCTGTATTGAAAGGCTATTTTGGGCCCTTATAAGTCCGATCCAGCTCTTGAGTTCTTCATGAAACTTGTAGATCCTTGTCTTAGCTTTCCACACCAAGATCAGCTCAATTGGATCACTGAGTCCCAAGTTATGGCCTAACCAAGGAAGAAAGGTCAAAATGCATCAAAATCCGAAAATTATCCAATATTTACATTAAAACCCAATGAAGCCCAACAACATTAAACTCATCTAAAATACTAATATTGGGCACAATAAACATCTAATGAAGCCTAATACAAAGCTAACATAAGTGTCTCAAATTGATTGATCAATGTTTTGATGAAAGACATCAGTTAAATGGTGCTTGAGAATGTCAATAGATGTTCGCCAAGCACCCATAGTGGTTGAAGACTCAAGATATCTTCGTTTTAGAGTTGTGTGCCAATTTGTTTCTTTTCGGCTTATCTTGGATTATAAGAACTTCTAGGCCAAGTGGTTGATGTTTTTATCAAACATATGAGTTAGATGGTGTTTGAAACAGTGAATAGATGTTCGCTAAGCACACATGGAGGTTGAAGACTCAAGATATATTCGGTTAAGAATAGTAAGCTCATTTGTTCCTTTTTGGTTTATCTTGGCATTTAAGAATTTATAGGCCAAGTAATTGATGTTTTTATGAAACAAGTGAGTTAGATGGTGTTTGAGAGTGTCAATAGATGTTCACCAACCACCCATAGAGGTCGAAGACTCAAGATATCTTCAGTTAAGAATTGTAAGCCCATTTCTTCCTTCTCGGTTAATCTTGGATTATAAGAACTTCCAGTCCAAGTTGTTGATGTTTTGATGAAAGACATCAATTAGATGGTGTTTGAGAGTGTCAATAGATGTTCGCCAACCACCCATGGAGGTTGAAGACTCAAGATATCTTCGGTTAAGAGTTGTAAGCCCATTTGTTCCTTTTCAGTTTATCTTGGATTATAAGAACTTCTAGGCCAAGTTGTTGATGTTTTGATGAAAGACATCAGTTAGATGGTGTTTGAAACAGTGAATAGATGTTCGATAAGCACACATGGAGGTTGAAGACTCAAGATATATTCGTTTAAGAGTTGTATGCCCTTTTGTTCGTTTTCGGTTTATCTTCGCATATAACAACTTCTAGGCCATGTAGTTTATGTTTTCATGAACATGTGAGTTAGGTTGCGTTTGAGAGAGTCAATAGATGTTCGCCAACCACCCATGGAGGTCGAAGACTCAAGATATCTTCGGTTAGAATTGTAAGCCCATTTCTTCATTTTCGGTTTATCTTGGATTATAAGAACTTCTAGTCCAAGTTGTTGATGTTTTGATGAAAGACATCAGTTAGATGGTGTTTGAGAGTGTCAATAGATGTTCGCCAAGCACCCATAGTGGTTGAAGACTCAAGATACCTTTGTTTTAGAGTTGTGTGCCAATTTGTTCCTTTTCGGTTTATCTCGGATTATAAGAACTTCTAGGACAAGTGGTTGATGTTTTTATGAAACACGTGAGTTAGATGGTGTTTGAAACAGTGAATAGATTTTCGCTAAGCACACATGGAGGTTGAAGACTCAAGATATATTCGTTTAATAGTTGTAAGCCCATTTGTTCATTTTCGGTTTATCTTGGCATATAAGAACTTGTAGGCCAAGTAGTTGATGTTTTCATGAAACAAGTGAGTTAGATGGTATTTGAGAGAGTCAATGGATGTTCCCCAACCACCCATGGAGGTTGAAGACTCAAGATATCTTCGGTTAAGAGTTGTAAGCTCTTTTGTTCCTTTTCGGTTTATCTTGGATTATAAGAAATTCTAGGCCAAGTTGTTGATCTTTTGATGAAAGACATCAGTTAGATGGTGTTTGAGAGTGTCAATAGATGTTCGCCAAGCACCCATAGTGGTTGAAGACTCAGAATATCTTCGTTTTAGAGTTGTGAGCCAATTTGTTCCTTTTCGGTTTATCCTGGATTATAAGAACTTCTAGTCCAAGTTGTTGATGTTTTGATGAAAGACATCAGTTAGATGGTGTTTGAGAGTGTCAATAGATGTTCACCAAGCACCCATAGTGGTTGAAGACTCAAGATTTCTACGTTTAAGAGTTGTGGGCCAATTTGTTCCTTTTCGGTTTATCTTGGATTATAAGAACTTCTAGGCCAAGTTGTTGATGTTTTGATGAAAGACATCAATTCGATGGTGTTTGAGAGAGTCAATAGATGTTTGCCAACCACCCATGGTGGTTGAAGACTCAATATATCTTCGTTTAAGAGTTGTAAGCCCATTCGGTCGTTTTCGGTTTCTCTTGCATATAAGAACTTCTAGGCCAAGTAGTTGATGTTTTCATGAAAGAAATGAGTTAGATGGAGTTTGAGAGAGTCAATAGATGTTTGCCAACCACCCATGGTGGTTGAAGACACAACATATCTTCGTTTAAGAGTTGTAAGCCAATTTTTTCATTTTCGGTTTATCTTGGAATATAAGAACAACTAGGCCAAGTAGTCGATGTTTTCATGAAGCACATGAGTTAGATGGTGTTCGAAAGAGTGAATAGATGTTCGCCAAGCACCGATACAGGTTGAAGACTCAAGATATCTTTGTTTAAGAGTTGTAAGCCGATTTGTTCCTTTTCGGTTTATCATGGCATATAAAAACTACTAGGCCAAGTAGTTGATGTTTTCATGAAACAAGTGAGTTAGATGGTGTTTGAGAGAGTCAATGGATGTTCGCCAACCACCCATGGAGGTTGAAGACTCAAGATATCTTCGGTTAAGAGTTGTAAGCTCATTTGTTCCTTTTCGGTTTATCTTGGCATATAAGAATTTCAAACACCATCTAACGCACTTGTATCATGAAAACATCAACTACTTGGCCTAGAAGTTCTTATATGCAAGATAAACCGAAAAGGAACATATGGGCTTACAACTTTTAAATGAAGATATCTTGAGTATTCAACCGCCATGGTTGCCTAGTGAACATCTATTGACTTTCTCAAACACCATCTAACTCATGTGTTACATGAAATCATCAACTACTTGGCCTAGAAGTTCTTATAATCCAAGATAATCCAAAGAGGAACAAATGGGCTTACAACACTTAACCGAAGATATCTTGTGTCTTCCAACTCCATGGGTGGCTGGCCAACATCTATTGACTTTCTCAAACACCATCTTACTCACTTGCTTCATGAAAACATCAACTTGTTGGCAAAGAAGTTCTTATATGCCAAGATAAACCGAAAAGGAACAAATGGGCTTACAACTCTTAACCGAAGATATCTTTTGTCTTCAACCTCCATGGGTGGTTGGCGAACATCTATTGACTCTTTCAAACACCATCTAACTCATGTCTTTCATGAAAACATCAACAACTTGGCCTAGGTTCTTATAATTCAAGATAAACGGAAAAGGAACAAATGAGATTACAACTCTTAACCAAAGAAATCTTGAGTCTTCGACCGCCATGGGTGGTTGGCGAACATCTATTGACTCCCTCAAACACCATCTAACTCACTTGTTTCATGAAAACAACAACAACTTGGCCTAGTAGTTTTTATATGCCATGATAAACCGAAAAGGAACAAATCGGCTTACAACTCTTAAACAAAGATATCTTGAGTCTTCAACCTGTATCGGTGCTTGGCGAACATCTATTCACTCTTTCGAACACCATCTAACTCACGTGCTTCATGAAAACATCGACTACTTGGCCTAGTTGTTCTTATATTCCAAGATAAACCGAAAATGAAAAAATTGGCTTACAACTCTTAAACCAAGATATGTTGTGTCTTCAACCACCATGGGTGGTTGGCAAACATCTATTGACTCTCTCAAACACCATCTAACTCATTTCTTTCATGAAAACATCAACTACTTGGCCTAGAAGTTCTTATATGCAAGAGAAACCGAAAACGACCGAATGGGCTTACAACTCTTAAACTAAGATATATTGAGTCTTCAACCACCATGGGTGGTTGGCAAACATCTATTGACTCTCTCAAACACCATCGAATTGATGTCTTTCATCAAAACATCAACAACTTGGCCTAGAAGTTCTTATAATCCAAGATAAACCGAAAAGGAACAAATTGGCCCACAACTCTTAAACGTAGAAATCTTGAGTCTTCAACCACTATGGGTGCTTGGTGAACATCTATTGACACTCTCAAACACCATCTAACTGATGTCTATCATCAAAACATCAACAACTTGGCCTAGAAGTTCTTATAATCCATGATAAACCGAAAAGGAACAAATTGGCACACAACTCTAAAACGAAGATATCTTGAGTCTTCAACCACAATGGGTGCTTGGCGAACATCTATTGACACTCTCAAACACCATCTAACTGATGTCTTTCATCAAAACATCAACAACTTGGCCTAGAAGTTCTTATAATCCAAGATAAACTGAAAAGGAACAAATGGGCTTACAACTCTTAACCGAAGATATCTTGAGTCTTCAACCTCCATGGGTGGTTGGCGAACATCTATTGACACTCTCAAACACCATCTAATCGATGTCTTTCATCAAAACATCAACAACTTGGACTGGAAGTTCTTATAATCCAAGATTAACCGAGAAGGAAGAAATGGGCTTACAATTCTTAACCGAAGATATCTTGAGTCTTCGACCGCCATGGGTGGTTGGCGAACATCTATTGACTCTCTCAAACACCATCTAACTCACTTGTTTCATGAAAACATCAACAACTTGGCCTAGTAGTTTTCATATGCCATGATAAACCGAAAAGGAACAAATCGGCTTACAACTCTTAAACAAAGATATCTTGAGTCTTCAACCTGTATCGGTGCTTGGCGAACATCTATTCACTCTTTCGAACACCATCTAACTCATGTGCTTCATGAAAACATCGACTACTTGGCCTAGTTGTTCTTATATTCCAAGATAAACCGAAAATGAAAAAATTGGCTTACAACTCTTAAACCAAGATATGTTGTGTCTTCAACCACCATGGGTGGTTGGCAAACATCTATTGACTCTCTCAAACACCATCTAACTCATTTCTTTCATGAAAACATCAACTACTTGGCCTAGAAGTTCTTATATGCAAGAGAAACCGAAAACGACCGAATGGGCTTACAACTCTTAAACAAAGATATATTGAGTCTTCAACCACCATGGGTGGTTGGCAAACATCTATTGACTCTCTCAAACACCATCGAATTGATTTCTTTCATCAAAACATCAACAACTTGGCCTAGAAGTTCTTATAATCCAAGATAAACTGAAAAGGAACAAATTGGCCCACAACTCTTAAACGTAAAAATCTTGAGTCTTCAACCACTATGGGTGCTTGGTGAACATCTATTGACACTCTCAAACTCCATCTAACTGATGTCTATCATCAAAACATCAACAACTTGGCCTAGAAGTTCTTATAATCCATGATAAACCGAAAAGGAACAAATTGGCACACAACTCTAAAACGAAGATAATCCGAAAACATCAATTACTTGGCCTAGAAATTCTTATATGCCAAGATAATCCGAAAAGGAATAAATGAGCTTACAAATCTTAACCGAATATATCTTTAGTCTTCAACCTCCATGTGTGTTTAGCGAACATCTATTCACTGTTTCAAACACCATCTAACTCATGTTTTTGATAAAAATATCAACCACTTGGCCTAGAACTTCTTATAATCCAAGATAAACCGAAAAGGACAAATTGGCACACAACTCTAAAACGAAGATATCTTGAGTCTTCAACCACAATGGGTGCTTTGCGAACATCTATTGACACTCTCAAACACCATCTAATTGATGTCTTTCATCAAAACATCAACAACTTGGCCTAGAAGTTCTTATAATCCAAGATAAACCGAAAAGGAACAAATTGGCCCACAACTCTAAAACGAAGATATCTTGAGTCTTCAACCACTATGGGTGCTTGGCGAACATCTATTGACACTCACAAACACCATCTAACTGATGTCTTTCATCAAAACAAAACAACTTGGCCTAGATGTTCTTATAATCCAAGATAAACCGAAAAGGAACAAATGAGCTTACAACTCTTCACCGAAGATATCTTGAGTCTTCAACCTCCATGGGTGGTTGGCGAACATCTATTGACTCTCTCAAACACCATCTCAGTCACTTGTTTCATGAAAACATCAATTACTTGGCCTAGAAATTCTTATATGCCAAGATAAACCGAAAAGGAACAAATGAGCTTACAACTCTTAACCAAATATATCTTTAGTCTTCAACCTCCATGTGTGCTTAGCGAACATCTATTTACTGTTTCAAACACCATCTAACTCATGTGTTTCGTAAAAACATCAACCACTTGGCCTATAAGTGCTTATCATCCAAGATAAACCGAAAAGGAACAAATTGGCACACAACTCTAAAACAAAGATATCTTGAGTCGCCAACCACTGTGGGTGCTTGGCAAACATCTATTGACACTCTCAAACACCATCTAACTGATGTCTTTCATCAAAACATCAACAACTTGGACTAGAAGTTCATATAATCCAAGATAAACTGAAAAGGAACAAATTGGCTCACAACTCTAAAACGAAGATATCTTGAGTCTTCAACCACTATGGGTGCTTAGCGAACATCTATTGACACTCTCAAACACCATCTAACTGATGTCTTTCATCAAAACATCAACAACATGGCCTAGAATTTCTTATAATCCAAGATAAACCGAAAAGGAACAAATGGTCTTACAACTCTTAACCGAAGATATCTTGAGTCTTCAACCACTATGGGTGCTTGGCGAACATCTATTGACACTCTCAAACACCATCTAACTGATGTCTTTCATCAAAACATCAACAACATGGCCTAGAATTTCTTATAATCCAAGATAAACCGAAAAGGAACAAATGAGCTTACAACTCTTAACCGAAGACATCTTGAGTCTTCAACCTCAATGGGTGGTTGGCGAACATCTATTGACTCTCTAAAACACCATCTAACTCACTTGTTTCATGAAAACATCAATTACTTGGCCTGGAAATTCTTATATGCCAAGATAAACCGAAAAGGAACAAATGAGCTTACAACTCTTAACCGAAGATATCTTGAGTCTTCAACCTCTATGGGTAGTTGGCGAACATCCATTGTCTCTCTAAAACACAATCTAACTCACTTGTTTCATGAAAACATCAACTACTTGGCCTAGAAATTCTTATATGCCAAGATAAACCGAAAATAAACAAATGGGCTTACAACTCTTAAACGAATATATCTTTAGTTTTCAACCTCCACGTGTGCTTGGCGAACATCTATTCACTCTTTCGAACACCATCTAACTCATGTGCTTCATGAAAACATCGACTACTTGGCCTAGTTGTTCTTATAATCCAAGATAAACCGAAAAGGAACAAATGGGTTTACAACTCTTAATCGAAGACATCTTGAGTCTTCGACCCCCATGGGTGGTTGGCGAACAAGTATTGACTCTCTCAAACACCATCTAACTCACTTGTTTCATGAAAACATCAACTACTTGGCCTAGAATTTCTTATATGCCAGGACAAACCGAAAAGGAACAAATGGGCTTACAACTCTTAAACGAATTTATCTTCAGTCTTCAACCACTATGGATGCCTGGCGAACATCTATTGACACTCTCAAACACCATCTCACACATGTTTTTCATCAAAACATCAACTAGATGGCATAGAAGTTCTTATAATTCAAGATAATCTGAAAAGGAACAAATGGGCTTACAACTCTTAAGCGAAGATATCTTGTGTCTTCGACCTCCATGGGTGGTTGGCGAAAATCTATTGACTCTCTCAAACACCATTTAACTCATGTGTTTCCTGAAAAATCAACTACTTGGCCTAGAAGTTCTTATATGCCAAGATAAACCGAAAACTATCAAATGGGCTTACAACTCTTAAACGAATTTATCTTCAGTCTTCAACCATTATGGGTGCCTGGCGAATATCTATTGACACTCTCAAACACCATCTAACACATGTTTTTCATGAAAACATCAACTACATGGCATAGAAGTTCTTATAATTCAAGATAATCTGAAAAGGAACAAATGGGCTTACAACTCTTAAGTGAAGATATCTTGAGTCTTCAACCTCCATGGGTGGTTGGCGAACATCTATTGACTCTCTCAAACACCATTTAACTCATGTGTTTCACGAAAACATCAACTACTTGGCCTAGAAGTTCTTATATGCCAAGACAAACCGAAAAGGAACAAATGGGCTTACAACTCTTAAACGAATTTATCTTCAGTCTTCAACCACTATGGATGCCTGGCGAACATCTATTGACACTCTCAAACACCATCTCACACATGTTTTTCATGAAAACATCAACTAGATGGCATAGAAGTTCTTATAATTCAAGATAATCTGAAAAGGAACAAATGGGCTTACAACTCTTAAGCGAAGATATCTTGAGTCTTCGACCTCCATTGGTGGTTGGCGAACATCTATTGACTCTCACAAACACCATTTAACTCATGTGTTTCATGAAAAATCAACTACTTGGCCTAGAAGTTCTTATATGCCAAGATAAACCGAAAACTATCAAATGGGCTTACAACTCTTAAACGAATTTATCTTCAGTCTTCAACCATTATGGGTGCCTGGCGAATATCTATTGACACTCTCAAACACCATCTAACACATGTTTTTCATGAAAACATCAACTACATGGCATAGAAGTTCTTATAATTCAAGATAATCTGAAAAGGAACAAATGGGCTTACAACTCTTAAGTGAAGATATCTTGAGTCTTCAACCTCCATGGGTGGTTGGCGAACATCTATTGACTCTCTCAAACACCATTTAACTCATGTGTTTCATGAAAACATCAACTACTTGGCCTAGAAGTTCTTATATGCCAAGATAAACCGAAAAGGAACAAATGGGCTTACAGCTCTTAAACGAAGATTTGTTGAGTCTTCAACCACTATGGGTGCTTGGCGAACATCTATTGACACTCTCAAACCCCATCTAACTGATGTGTTTCATGAAAACATCAACTACTTGGCCTAGAAGTTCTTATAATCCAAGATAAACCGAAAAGGAACGAATGGGCTTACAACTCTTAAATGAAGATATCTTGGGTGTTCAACCGCTATGGGTGGTTGGCGATCATCTATTGACTCTCTCAAAGACCATTTAACTCGTGTTTCATGAAAAGATCAACTACATCGCCTAGAAGTTCTTATATGCCAAGATAAACCGAAAATGAACAAATGGGCATATAAATCTTAGACAAAGATATCTTGAGTCTTCAACCTCTATCGACGCTTGGCGAACATCTATTCACTCTTTCAAACACCATTTATCTCATGTGTTTCATGAAAACATCAACTACTTGGCCTAGAAGTTCTTATAATCCAAGATAAACCGAAAAGGAACAAATTGGCATACAACTCTTAAACGAAGATATCTTGGGTGTTCAACCTTTATGGGTGGTTGGCGATCATCTATTGACTCTTTCAAACACCATCTAACTCATGTGTTTCATGAAAACATCAACTACTTCGCCTAGTAGTTCTTATATGCCAAGATATTGGATGCACAAACACTGATATACAACATAGGTGCAACAAATTCTTTCAGAGTTCTATTATTATTATCAACCATAGTAAAATCTGCAGATTCAGTATCAGACACTGAAGCACTCATGAAAACAAACTCAACAGGATTAACAGAGTCAACAACAAGATCAGGTACAATGTCAAATTAAATTCCAATTCCAGAAGTAATTCTATTAGCTCTATGAATGCTACCACTAGTCCTATGAATTATGTGAAGTGTATGTAAGGTTATATTAATTTCAGGATCAAATGAATACAAGGTACTAGGATTAGACCTAGTCATACAACACGCATCTCATAGGAACGTATAGAAAAGTAATAACAACTAAAACACTAAAAATTCTTAAAACAAATACTCCAAAAATCTAAACAAAAATAAAAACAGTATTAAATGACTTTTAAAAATTATGGAACTACCACAAGGTGAAATCTACACAAAAATGCTATCCAACAGAATAATAAAAAATCTTAAAAAATTGAAAAAATAGTCTAAACGATGAAATTTGGCTAAAATAGGGCTAACCTCACTTAATAGTGAGCCTTTCTCAAAATAACGTTTTCCATTAGTTTACCAAAATTCAGGTCAATCAAAGATACTTTATCGAACCGAAATTCTTGACACGATGTCCTTTATCCAATTTCAGCTGAATTCCACTTGAAAAAGCTTAAAAATCAAAACAAATACAATTTTTAGAGTTAGATGGGGTATTGAAAAGATCAAATAGTTGCCTTGGATCCCTAGTAACGGCGCCAAATTTGACAAGAGGTTACCGAGACCCGTCAAATAAATAAAATTTATCGGTTCACAAATTAATTTGTAGTATAGAGAATGAACCGAATCATCTCTCAAGGATCCAAAAACAAAGATTCAATTAGATCAAGATAATTAGAAAGGGGGGTTTTGTTGTTGATTAACAAGATTGACAAAAGTATGTGTAACCACCCTCGTAGTAAATAAGAAATACTAGCTATACAATTAATTATATCGGCAAGGGGAAACTTACAAGTAACCACTTTTCTGTATAGTTAATTCCAACCAGTATAATTATATTGCCTTATGTAGTCTAAAAAAATCACTAAGCCTTCATTAAGCATTACTAAACTCTAAGAAAGAAGTTATCAATTTATTTTAATAAATCCTTGATTTAGGCAATTCCATTCTTGAGAATCTACATAGTCCAAGAGACCTTACCTTAGAACCGGCTAAAAGAATCAGTGATTACTTATCTCGGAGACTCGGCTAGATTTCTGTCATCTTGAAATCTGTCACCAATTTATTCTTTTATTTACACTGTCCTAGATCCAATGTCCTGTCTTACCAGTTTTCTTGAATTTACTTGAATGATTTATCCTAGTTAAGATCCTTGTCAAAGTGTCAAGGCAAGTTAAGAATCCAAGTGAGGTTTATTAATAGATTTCGTGCCAAGTTCACTTGTACGTTCAATTCATACAACATATACTAAATTATCTAATTAGTAATGTAAATTAGCAATAACAAGCATAAGTTAACACAAGACAAAGGTAGTTCCATCTTCATTTTACATGACTTAAAAGCCTTGATTTCGTTCATGGGCATTGTAACATCCCTAAATTTCATATGTTATGATTTAGCCGAATTCTTTGAATAAGTTGTATGTTCTGTTACAGAAAAGGTAATAGATTGAGTTAGAATGATTGATTTGAGATTCTGGCTATACCGGTGAACTCGGTAGAACCTAAGGAAGAAATAGGCGAAGTCTAAACTCTTAGATTTAGGTTGGCTAAGTTAGGACCTACTGGTAAATTTAATTTTCTTCAGGACCTATTGGGAATTCTTAGAAATCACAAGGATATTTTAGTCTTTTTACACCTCAGTGGCAATTTGGTATTTTATCATTTGAGTGAGGGGAAAAATGGACAATTCACACCCCCTCCCTCTTGCTTAAGTGAACCGGTCCTAGGGGGGGAGAGACCATTTGGTCAGGGGGGGAGAGACCATTTGGTCATCTTCTCCAAATTGCTAAGTTCCATAGCCAAAGCTTGCTCCAAGTTCAAGGGTCCAAAGTAAGTGTTTTTATGCACCTTTTGGCTTAAGTCCTTTGATGGTTATTGATCACTATGATCTCTTCTTCAATCCTATGGTATTAGTTTCTTGAGAAACTCATTTTCATCCCTAAGAATCAAGAACACCCATGTCTAAAAGTTGGTTGTTTTGCTTGGGTGTTTTGAAGGAAGTTGAAGGGAAGGTTGTCTTGACTACCAATCCCATCTTGGAATCAAGCTAGGAGCACTTCAAGGTGAGTGTGGATTTACTTGTGCTATTGTATGATGTTCTTAGAGTGAAAGTGTATGAAGTAGGATTAAGCTTGAATCTAGGGTTTTCATCTATGCTTGAGGTTGGATGTGTTTTTATTACATGTTTTCAAGGATTAGGGTTTAGGAAAAATGAGTGGAATGATTGGTATACTTGATGGATTTGAGGACATGATCCCATAGAGAAAATTAGGTTTTGATTTGAAGTTGGGCGTGGCACTAATCACGCCCGGAAGACCAACCACTGGGCGTGGTCCCCACTGACGGCCGCCGTAGTCCTCTCTCGGATAGGAAATGTTGGTGTCTCGTGCCCAACCACGGCCGTAGTCCCCACCACGGGTGGCCGTGGTTAACTCGGGAAAGAAAATGTTGTATCTTGAAATACGACCACGGTGTAGTGGCCACGGTGGCCGTGGTCCAGACTCACGTGGTGCCAACCAGGGGCAAGGTGGTTGTCTCTGCTTTTCAAATTGTTGAGTTTTGTTTTCTGAGCGTGGTAGTAGTAGTTACCACCACGAGTGGCCGTGGTTGACTCTGTTTGTGATATTGTGATGCTTATGCCTAGGGTCTTGATACCATATGCTAGGTTTAGGATGAAGAATGACTTAGCATTAGAATGAGATGTGTAGCTAAGTAAGAATGCTTGATAGAAGTGACTTAGCACTAATGTAACTAAGTAAGAATGCTTGATAGAGTTGAGTATGATGGTCATGTGTTGTATATGCTTGAATTGATTACATGTAATGCTATTATGATGATATTATGAATGAGCATGATATGAGTATGAGAACATTGCATTGCATAGCGAGATGGCCTAACCTAAGGGGTTAGTGTACAAAACAGTAGGGTGCCTAGGCGATGAGCTAGATGGAAATGAAATAGCATACCCACTGCATTGCATTGCGAGGTGGCCTAACCTGAAAGGGTTAGTGTACAAAACAGAGGGGTGCCTAGCTTATTAGCTAGAAGGAAACGGAATTGGCATAACACATTCATATGCATATTGCGAGGCTTAACCGAAAAGGGTTAGTGCACAACAAGAAGAGTGGAGAAAGAAAAAGTGTGAATAAAAGGTGTGAACATCATGTGCATTCATTCATTGCATTGGTTGGTTGGTGTTACTTGACATATTGTGAATTATGTTATACTTGCTCTCTACTTACATTTATACTTTATCTGCAAGTTATTCATATTCACTGGGAAGTTGTTCTCACCACCTCTTTCTCAGTTACAGGAACACCGGACTCTACGGGTTAAGTACGGAGGATTGTTGGTTATTTTGGGATTTATATTTTTGGTGGAGTTAAGCTCCGTGATGTAACTATAGCAGGGATGTATTATTCGATGTAGATGTTACGAGGAGCCGACTACTACTTTTGATGTACTCGGTTCTGTATATGTCTAGTGTGCTCAGTCAGGATAGTGTTTAGAATACACTTGTATAACGTTGCATACTCTGATAATGTATTGGTTGAGATCTGAGATCTCTTTTTTTTGATATATGTGTATTTGTATATATATAATATATGTACTCTGGTTGGTTTGAAATGGTTGTTGGAAATCCGCTGCTTATGTTATAGTTTGTGGTAATGTTTAAGAAACAAATGAAAGCATTATCGAATTTTCTATATTTATACATTCCACGTAAGGCTTATGGTTGGTAATTAACATAGTAACTAATAGGTCTTACATTTTTGGTATCGTGAGCTTGATTCTTCCTAGAGGATTTGTAATATATGGGTCTAGAGTTATACGAGCACTTAGGATGTATGCCTATAGCTTTTCATATACTTCGATATATTGCATGTGGGGAGTTGGGGTGATCAACCCGATATTTTCTGTGCTGTATACGAGTTATGAGTGGACTAGGCGCGAACACGTAGTGGAGGCCGAGGCGAGCGAAGCCAACCCAGCGCAAATGCGAATGAAGGTGATGATGCAGTGGTGTGCTTTGCACATTTGGCTCAAGCCATAGGCCGTATGCCTCGGACCCACGCATGATGGCAATCCTAATGCCAGGGACTTGTCGTTCCTCAACGATTGGGACTGACGAGGTCCCGCAAAGGGATCCCCATCTTTTCATGGGAATTATGACCCAATGGCCGCCGAGAGTGGGTGAAACACCTTGAGAAGATCTTCGAGGGCCATGCGATTGTCTTGGATGAGCGTAAAGTCATCTTCTTTGCTTATAAGTTGGAGGATGAAGCTGAACATTGGTGGGAAGCTTCTCATCTGATTACTCATACGTGAGGATCCCATCACTTGGGAAACATTTAAGACGGCATTTACGCGAAGTATTTCCGCAAATGTTAGGATTCAAAAGGAACAAGAGTTTATGCATTTAACACGGGAGATCTCACGAGTTGGTCAATATGCGGCTAAGTTTGATGAGTTATCTAAATACTCTAGTTACCTTCAAAATGGACCGAATGAGATTTGGAAGTCCATTCGAGTTTGAGAGGGGACTTGAGTTTGAATTGAGAAAGGGTGAAATTTGGGTTTTGAGATTAGGGAGTTTGCTTCCCCGGTTGAGAAATGTTTAATTATGGAAGAGTGCATGAATCCGATTCTTGAGAAGCGATCGGCCCCGGGAAGAGAAAGGTGGAAGTTACACAGCCTGCACGAGGTATTAAGAAGGCTAAGGTGGAATTGTGCAAGACGTGTGGGAAACCGCACCAAGGTGCTTGTCGGGCGAATGTATGTTTTGCTTGTGGTGGAAAGGACACATTGCAAAATGCGCCACAACGAATAATGTCTGCTTCAAGTGCCGCGAGAAGGGGCACACTTCAGAAATTGCCCACAGTTTCTAAGGCACCTGTTTCTACCCCTAGACCGCTTACTCAGGGGAGAGTGTATACCCTCAGTGGGGCAGAGGCACAGGCGGAGGATTTGATCCAAGGTATGTGCTTACTGAATGGTCAGGACTTAATTGTACTGTTTGACTCTGGGGCAACCCATTCATTCATTTCTAATGCATGTGTGAAATCCTTGAGCTAACCACTACTTCCTTGCCTTATACAGCATCGGTGACTACTCTGCTAAGGATAAGATTCTTACCACCCACATCCTGTTTAAACTGTAAATTTGTGTTCCAGAATCGAACCTTTGTTGTTGATTTGATCTGTTTACCATTGAGAGGGTTAGATATTATCTTGGGTATGGATTGGCTTGCAACCAACCAAGTGTTGTTAGATTGTTGTAATAAGATTGTCATCATTCCTCCTGTTATAAACCATACATTGATTCCTGAAATTGCCATGTTACCCAAAGTTGTCGAGTTGAACCATTGCCTAATGGATGGGAGTCAAGTATACATGGTACTATTTTCTCTAGACTTAGAGGTTCAACAGGAATTGGTCGGAGTACCGGTGAGTCGTGAATTCATGGATGTCTTTCCTAAGGAAATTCCTAGTTTACCACGATAGAGAGGTAGAGTTTGTTATAGACTTAGTACGGGGAGCCGACCTATATGTCATAGCACCTTATAGAATGTCACCATTGGAACTAGGAGAACTTAAGAAACAAGTAGAGGAACTATTAGAAAGAGGATTCATTAGACCCTGTGTCCCCATGGGAGCACTTTGTGTTATTAGTGAAAAAGAAGGATGGGAGTATGAGGTTGTGTGTGGATTACCTAGTTGAATAAGATTACCATAAAGAATAGGTATCCATTACCTAGGATAGATGATTTACTTGACCAACTCGAGAGATGCCACGGTATTCTCTAAAATTGACCTTCGTTACGGTTACCATCAAATTAAGATAAAGCCGGATGATGTACCAAAGTCCGCTTTTAGAACTAGGTATGGACACTATGAGTATTTGGTGATGCCATTTGGTTTAACTAATGCTCCCGGTGTTTATGGATTACATGAATAGAATTTCAGGCGTACCTAGATAAGTTTGTGGTAGTGTTCATAGATGATATTCTCATATATTCGCAAGCGATTGGAAGAACATGAGGAACATCTTAGAATAGTACTGCGAGATACTCGAGAGGAAATTGTATGCTAAACTGAGAAGTGCGAATTTTGGCCGAATGAAGTGAAGTTTTTAGGAGCACACTATATCCCGGGACGGGGTAAGTGGACTCTAGTAAGGTTGAGGCGGTTATTGTACAAAGTGGGAGCGACCAAAGTCGGTTCGAGATTAGAAGTTTTCTAGGATTAGGCTGGATATTCACCAGGAAGTTCATTCGAGGTTTTCTCATTTGGCACTTCCTTTGAACTGACCCGGAAAAGGACAAGCCATGGTATGGAGTGAAAAGTGTGAGAAGAGTTTTCTGGAACTCAAACATAGATTGACCACAACTCCAGTTTTAGTTATTGCTGACCTATCCAAAGATTTGGAGGTGTACTGTGATGCCTCTAAATTGGGCTTAGGATGTGTGTTAATGCAGGATAGGAAGGTAGTGGCTTATGCGTCTAGACAACTTAGAACTCATGAGAAGAACTATCCGACCCATGACCTAGAACTTGCGGACCATAGTTTTTGCACTTAAGATGCGGAGACATTATTTGTATGGTGTAAAATTTGAGGTGTTCAAGGTGATCATAAGAGCTTGAAGTATCTATTTGATCGGAAGAGGCCCGAACATGAGACAAAGAAGGTGGATGGAATACTTAAAGATTATGACTTATTTGAAGTATCATCCTGGCAAGGCTAACGTTGTGGCTGATGCCCTCAGTAGGAAATCTCTGAACGTATCTCAGATGATGGTGCATGAGTTAGATTTGGTAGAGCAATTTCGAGACCTTAGTATCCAAGTGGATATGAGTAGTGTGACACTGAGACTAGCTTTGTTAGAAATCTCATGTGACCTTAAGGATCAGATTAGACATGAACAAGGCCTGGATAAGGAACTACAAGATCGTAGGGTCTCAATAGCTTTTTCCTTAGAGGATGATGGATTGATTAGGTTTAGGCAAAGGATTTGTGTTCCTAAAGTGGGGAAACCTCAAGGACAAATTCGGAGGAAGCTCATAAAAGTAAGTTCTCGATACATCCTGGTGCGACTATGTTGTATCAAGATCTCGAAAGAAAGATTTTGGTGGCCGGAATGAAAAGAGATGTGGTAGAGTATGTGGCCAAATGTTTGACTTGTCGAGAAAGTCAAGATTGAACACGAGAAACCAAAGTAATGCTCCAACCTTTAGAAATTCCAGAGTGGAAGTGGGACAAAATTACCATGGATTTTGTGACCAGTTTGCCTAGGGTACAGAGAGGTTATGATGCTATATGGGTCATTGTGGATAGACTGACTAAGTTTGCCCATTTTCTTCCCATAAGGATTTCTTATTCCCTAGATAAACTTGCTGAGTTATTTGTTGGAGAGATTGTTCGATTGCACCGGCAGCTATTGAGCATTGTGTCGATAGAGATCCCGGTTACCTCTAGATTTTGGAATGCCTTACATCGAGTCTTTGGGACTAAGCTAAATTTCCAAAGATCGCTTATCACCCACGATCGATGGTCATCTGAGCGGACTATCCAAACATTAGAAGATATGTTGAGAGCTTGTGTTCTTGAGGATAAGGGTAGTTGGGATAGATACTTACCGTTGGTAGAGTTTGCTTACAACAATAGTTTCCATTCCAGCATTGGGATGGCACCATATGAGGCACTCTATGGTAGAAAATGTAGGTCACCTCTGTGTTGGTATGAGGTAGGTGAGCTGGAACCTATTAGGACCTGAGTTAGTTCAAGAAACTACCGAAAAGATTAGGGTTATACAGAGAAAATAAGAATTGCTCGTAGTCGGCAAAGAGTTATCTTTGACAAAAGAAGGCGTCCTCTAGAGTTTGAAGAGGGTGAACATGTATTTCTTAGAGTCTCACCCATGACAGAATTGGTAGAGCCATTCGGGCTAAGAAGTTAAATCCTCAATTTCATTGAGTCAGTTTCAAATTCTAAGGCGTATTGGACTGTAGCTTACCATATAGCTCTTCCTCCCACATCCGGTCCAATCTCCATCTGTGTTTCATGTATCCCGATTGAGAAAGTATGTTTAGGATCTTTCACACATCATTAAGGTTGAGTCGGTACAATTGAGAGCCGACCTTACATTCGACTAAGCGACTAAGATCATTGGCCTTGCAGTGAAGTCCCCGAGGAACAAGACTATTTCCCTGGTGAAGGTACTTTGGGATGAATGAGTCACGAAGAGGCTACGTGGGAATTGGAGGAAGATTTGCACAAGCTGCATCCCGATCTATTCTGATCAGGTATATCTTTAACTCAATTTTGTGGGCAAAATTCTTTTAAGGGGGGGAGAATGTAACATCCCTAAATTTCATATGTTATGATTTAGCCGAATTCTTTGAATAAGTTGTATGTTCTGTTACAGAAAAGGTAATAGATTGAGTTAGAATGATTGATTTGAGATTCTGGCTATACCGGTGAACTCGGTAGAACCTAAGGAAGAAATAGGCGAAGTCTAAACTCTTAGATTTAGGTTGGCTAAGTTAGGACCTACTGGTAAATTTAATTTTCTTCAGGACCTATTGGGAATTCTTAGAAATCACAAGGATATTTTAGTCTTTTTACACCTCAGTGGCAATTTGGTATTTTATCATTTGAGTGAGGGGAAAAATGGACAATTCACACCCCCTCCCTCTTGCTTAAGTGAACCGGTCCTAGGGGGGGAGAGACCATTTGGTCAGGGGGGGAGAGACCATTTGGTCATCTTCTCCAAATTGCTAAGTTCCATAGCCAAAGCTTGCTCCAAGTTCAAGGGTCCAAAGTAAGTGTTTTTATGCACCTTTTGGCTTAAGTCCTTTGATGGTTATTGATCACTATGATCTCTTCTTCAATCCTATGGTATTAGTTTCTTGAGAAACTCATTTTCATCCCTAAGAATCAAGAACACCCATGTCTAAAAGTTGGTTGTTTTGCTTGGGTGTTTTGAAGGAAGTTGAAGGGAAGGTTGTCTTGACTACCAATCCCATCTTGGAATCAAGCTAGGAGCACTTCAAGGTGAGTGTGGATTTACTTGTGCTATTGTATGATGTTCTTAGAGTGAAAGTGTATGAAGTAGGATTAAGCTTGAATCTAGGGTTTTCATCTATGCTTGAGGTTGGATGTGTTTTTATTACATGTTTTCAAGGATTAGGGTTTAGGAAAAATGAGTGGAATGATTGGTATACTTGATGGATTTGAGGACATGATCCCATAGAGAAAATTAGGGTTTTGATTTGAAGTTGGGCGTGGCACTAATCCTGCCCAGAAGACCAACCACGGGCGTGGTCCCCACCACGGCCGCCTAGTGGTCCTCTACGGATAGGAAATGTTGGTGTCTCGTGCCCAACCACGGCGTAGTCCCCACCACGGGCTGGCCAGTGGTTGGCTCCGGAAGAAAATGTTGTATCTTGAAATCGACCACGGGTGTGGTGGCCACCGGTGGCCAGTGGTCGGTCCACCACTGCGTGGTAGTGCCAAAGCAGCGGCCGTGGTTGTCTGTTTTCAAATTGTTGAGTTTTGTTTTCTCAACGCGTAGCGTGGTTACCACCACGCGGCCGGCCGTGGTTGACTCTGTTTGTGATATTGTGATGCTTATGCCTAGGGTCTTGATACCATATGCTAGGTTTAGGATGAAGAATGACTTAGCATTAGAATGAGATGTGTAGCTAAGTAAGAATGCTTGATAGAAGTGACTTAGCACTAATGTAACTAAGTAAGAATGCTTGATAGAGTTGAGTATGATGGTCATGTGTTGTATATGCTTGAATTGATTACATGTAATGCTATTATGATGATATTATGAATGAGCATGATATGTAGTATGAGAACATTGCATTGCATAGCGAGATGGCCTAACCTAGGAAGGGGTTAGTGTACAAAAGCAGAGGGTGCCTAGGTTGATGAGCTAGATGGAAATGAAATAGCATACCTAATTGCATTGCATTGCGAGGTGGCCTAACCGGAAAGGGTTAGTGTACAAAAGCAGAGGGTGCCTAGCTTATTAGCTAGAAGGAAACGGAATTGGCATAACACATTCATATGCATATTGCGAGGGCCTAACCGAAAGGGGTTAGTGCACAACAAGAGGAGTGGAGAAAGAAAAAGTGTGAATAAAAGGTGTGAACATCATGTGCATTCATTCATTGCATTGGTTGGTTGGTGTTACTTGACATATTGTGAATTATGTTATACTTGCTCTCTACTTACATTTATACTTTATCCAGTAAGTTATTCATATTCAGCAGGAAGTTGTTCTCACCACCTCTTTCTGGTATTCGCAGAACACCGGACCCTCTACGGGTTAAGTACGGAGGATTCTGTTGGTTATTTTGGGATTTATATTTTTGGTGGAGTTAAGCTCCGTGATGTAACTATAACAGGATGTGTATTATTCTGATGTAGATGTTACAGGGAACTGACTACTACTTTTGATGTACTCGGTTCTGTATATGTCTAGTGTGCTCAGTCAGGATAGTGTTTAGAATACACTTGTATAACGTTGCATACTCTGATAATGTATTGGTTGAGATCTGAGATCTCTTTTTTTTGATATATGTGTATTTGTATATATATAATATATGTACTCTGGTTGGTTTGAAATGGTTGTTGGAAATCCGCTGCTTATGTTATAGTTTGTGGTAATGTTTAAGAAACAAATGAAACGCTGCCGAATTTTCTATATTTATACATTCCACGTAAGGCTTATGGTTGGTAATTAACATAGTAACTAATAGGTCTTACAGGCATAGAGAAACATGTCTTGTTATATTTACAACATTAAGCAAATTACCTACAGTAAATTGCCTAAACAAAATTTCCAAGACTTCTTGACATAAGCCCTAATTACTACTATTTACATTCTGTTGATCAAGTGTCAACTACATGGAACCGGATATCCTTGATCACTTTTACATGACCACCGTCCTCCACAGAATATAACCACTCCCACTCAATTTCAATTATTATGGTAGTGATCCCCATTTCTCTTTGATTCTGAAAAACAGTAAGATTAGGGTAAGATTATACAATCTTAGTAGGAAACGAGCATCAAAATAAAACTCATACTTCATAAATCAAGTGGGAAATTTCACAAACTTTTTCTTTCAAAGCATACTATAATAAAGATAGAGAATGATATGAACTTCAATTTATAAACACAAAATATTAATCATAACTTAGAGAAGGTTTTCAAGAATCATTCATACTCAACCACTTTCAAACATAGGTCTTTCAACCATAGGTCTTTCAAACCAATTCTTTCCATTCTTCCCTCCATGAGGGCTGCCTTATAAACATAGGGAATTCCCATCATCTCTTAAGATGATACATAGGCCAAAGGCCACTCCACCAACATGTCATCTAACATAGTTTTTAGTGGCGAGTCTTAGTTTAATTGAAACCAACTCAAGGTTACATATCATAAACCTTCTTGAAATGATTCTTCCTTCTCAAAACCGTGGCCATACATAACCATAAAATATGTATACAAACATAATCATTTAAAACAAAATGCTTAAGCTAATTTAAATGTCATAAGTTCCTAGTTAAGCATAGGAATTTCATGGTAGTTAAATAAGGTAAGTCAAGTATCTTTGATAATTTCTAATGCTAGTAATAAAATAGGTTATGAAGCTATTCCTACTCCTTAATACCTTACCAAACCGTGATCATGTAGAAGCACAGAAAATCAAGTAAGTAAATGGGTTAAGCAAAAACAGATTGGTTAGAATCATACTAGGAATTCATACTAGACTAGTCTTGTTTAAAATTAGTGTATGAAATCTAAATTCTGTGGGACTTTAACAGAAACTTTCCAAGCTTAAAATCAATGAAATAAATGTTAGAAATATGAGAAGATCAAGCCAAGAAAGAAAACAAAACAAAACAAAATGGTCCTTGCTTGATTGAAGGAAATGGTGAGTGAGATGAGCTTGCTTCCTACCCTTTCTTTTCCCTTCCTTCTTCTCTTCTTCTCACGTCCCTCTCCTTCTGTTTTGTGTGTACAGGAGCTGTGTGTGTGTGTACGTGAAGTGTGTGTGTGTTAGTGTATAAGTAAGCCTAGGTTAGCTAAGTGGAAGAAAGCTAGGTGTTAGGACATAATCATGAAAAATTCTCCCAACATAATGATGGGAATATGGCATAATTACTTTGGCTTTGTCATAGCCATGATTTTGTCTCAATGAGAATATTCTTTGCATGTTTGGCTTCTCCTAAATAGCGTGGCCAGCAGCCACATTTCCTTCCCAAAGTAACGTGTCCTTGCATGCATTTTGCATTCTAAAAGTGCATTCTTTTGTTTAGTTCATGTGCATCATGGTCTTGTGTCTTCAAAGTGCAGATTCCTCTCTTAGATTCATGCATGTAGACGTGTAGGTGTGCATGTGTTCTTCCAAGAACAGATTCCTCCCTTGACTTCAACGTGTGAGTGTGCATGTGTAGGTGCTGTTTTTTATTTACTTTAAAGTGCAGAATTTGTGTGATGTTTCTTTATTAATTCCTAGTGTGTGTTGTGTCATTTGTGTGTGTATTTGGCTGCCATGGTGCAGCAAGTGTGTGTGTCAACGTGGTATCAAGTGTGTCAAAGTGTTAGTGTGTGTGTCAAGGTGTTAGAGTGTGTGGCAAGGTGTTAGAGTGTGTATGTGTCAAGGTGTGTGTGTGTGTTGATGTGTCACGGTTTTGATGTGCAGATTTTTGCATGAATTAGTTCATGTGTCTTGCTTCCAATGTGTATATGTGTCTATGTGCTAGGTGTATGATTCTTATGCTTAGTGAAGTGTCATTGTGTGAACTTGTGTAAATCATTTTCTTTACTAAGTTTAATGTGTCTTAGAAATCTTAATTTGATAATCTAGGCCTTAGGTATTAGTTTGATTTTAATTGGTTCATGTGACTTGTAGAATTAAAAGTTTAGAGATAGTCTTGCTTTACTAAGTTTTAGCTATGTTATTTTGATTGAAAGTCTAACTATAAATTAGCTTACAGAAAGCCTAGTTATCCTCCCCAAGTCACCCTAAAGTTTATTTTTATGTGTTTTGTTCTTTCACCCTTGGGGTTGCAAATTAAGATGTTACAGTATGAGACTTAAATTTGTAAACAAATCTAAAGAAGCAACCAATCCAAGGAAATTTACCGATCTTGAGTTTAATCCATCATTGATCATAAGGAATCCACTTAATTGCTAACCATGTCCTTGGCCTTAGATCACATCAAGAAGCCTTAACATGATCCAAGAATCCTCTACTAGATAGGCATCTAGGATTTAGTTAACCAAGGTTAGATAAAGTAAGCACTATCCAAGCATAAACTAACTTAAGATATGGAATTTAACCAAGCTAAACAATCCATCAAAAAGCTTTGATATATTGTTTAGTCTTTGTGATCATTTTGAATACATGATAATAAAGCTATTATCACATAAACATCTAAATAAATTGACCAATTCAATCTAGATCAAAATCAAAAGAGGAAGAAGAGAAACTTGAATAACAATTAAGCAATATGAACAATCGAAACAAGATCTCCAAAATAAAAATCAAGATGGTTAATCCCTTGGATAGATTATAAGAGCCTAGCCTTCCATGGATGGGAAGGAAGAACTCAGAAAATAAAGAACAAAAACAAAATTTTAAAGAGAATGGAGAAGAAGGGAAAGAAAACTCTCACAAATACTCAAACTTACTTCAAATTGAATGATGTATAATACAAAGAGAATGACTCTATTTATACTAATCCTAGAAGCCAATTTGTAATTGAAAATAATATGAATGCAAGCTGTAAAAACATGAAAAATTGCCAAATATGGTAGCTTGATGTATGGCTGGTGGGTTGGTGCATGGTTGGTGGGTTGGTGTATGGTTGGTGGCTTCTAGTCAGCAACTCTTCTCCGATTTCCAGCTTGACTTTCATGCCCTAAACGATGTATTTTGGCTTAGAAGTCTTCATGACAGTTGTAGACAATTGTCTCCTCAAACTTTTGACGTTGGTTTCATGCTAATTAGACTTTTACAACTCCAGATATTCTGAAAACACTGCACCTACCTCAAGTCAGGTTCGTAGAACATGTTTCCAAATTCAAACCAACTTGCAGCTTCATAATCACACCTAAAACGACATCTATTGACTAAATGGTCTTCAGTGAAGTTGGAGATATGGGTCTTATCTTTCCAATGGTCCAGTTTCAGCTCAAAAGGAGGCATATAGCCCATGATATGGTCCAATATGTGCACACTGCTCAGATTCTAATGACAGCAAACCTACTCTGAATTGCAGGGCTATTTTGGACCCTTAGAATTCTGATCGAGCTCTTGAGTTCTTCATGAAAGTTGTAGAGCCTTGTCTTAGATTTCCAAAGACACAAAGATCACCTCAAATGGATTATCGAGTCCCAAGTTATGGCCTAACCTAGGAGGAAATGTCAAAATGCATCAAAATCCAAGAGTTATTCACAATTTGCATTAAAGCCCAATGAGGTCCAACAACATTAAACTCAACTAAAATACTAATATGGGGCACAATAAACATCTAATAAAGCCTAGTACAAAGCTAACATAAGTGTCTCAAATTAATTGATCAAATGTACCCCCATCTCTGATCATCACTCCTTCAACCTCCATCAAAATCCAGCCTGATAGAATTTGTCCAAGATTGC
The DNA here is from genome assembly GCA_023212625.1 of Styphnolobium japonicum. Taxonomy (NCBI): domain Eukaryota; kingdom Viridiplantae; phylum Streptophyta; class Magnoliopsida; order Fabales; family Fabaceae; genus Styphnolobium; species Styphnolobium japonicum. Next base: position 15,979,454 of record JALBWW010000004.1, on the reverse strand, counting down.
CAATGGTGGACTTGAACAAAAACAAGGATTTGATGAAGATGAGAAATCACAAGGAATGGCCTAAGCCTATTGGATTCAGACCTCACTTTAGGGTTCTTCACTCACCTCCAGTTGATCTTGAGTTTCTTTGGAGGGTATCCAACAAGGGGGAGGCTAAAGAAAATGAAGCCAAGACCTTATGGGATAAGCACATTTGGGATAGTGAACAACATACTTCTTCTTCCGGAGTAAGTGATGAGGAAAAAGAAGACATAATCACCGTGCAAGCCAAAGCTTCACTTGCTTCAGTCCATTCTACATGGTGGACGATATCCTTGGACTACCTATAAGGACGCATGTGGCCTCAATCTTTTCTTATCAGAGCTATGTCTCAGGGTCCCCACCTGACCATCTAGGAAAACAGTATCCTTGGGATCAAATGTTTGGATATAAAAAAGATCCTATCCCTTGGAAATTTGACTTCCCTAGATCTAAAGACGAAGAAGACACAGTTGAAATGCCTATGGAAGCATAAGAACCAGAACAAGCAGTATTTGATGTTGCTCCTTCTGCAATCTCAACTGATTTAACAATTACTGCTGTGGAAATTGAATTGGAAACTTTTGCTGAGAGCCTTCCTCCTGCTGACTGATCAATCAATTTGAGACACTTATGTTAGCTTTGTATTAGGCTTTATTAGATGTTTATTGTGCCCAATATTAGTATTTTAGATGAGTTTAATGTTGTTGGGCTTCATTGGGTTTTAATGTAAATATTGGATAATTTTCGGATTTTGATGCATTTTGACCTTTCTTCCTTCGTTAAGCCATACTTGGGACTCGGTGATCCAATAGAGGTGATCTTGGTGTCTTTGGAAAGCTAAGACAATGCTCTACAAGTTTCATGAAGAACTCAAGAGCTGGATCAGACTTCTAATGGTCCAAAACATCCCTGCAATGCAGAGTGGGTTTGCTGTTAGGAAAATCTGGGCAGTGTGCACATATTGGACTACATAATGAGTTATAGGCCTCCTCTTGGGCTGAAACTAGGCCATTGGAAAGATAAGACCCATATCTCCAACTTCACTGAAGACCATTTAGTCAATAGATGTCGTTTTAGGCATGATAATGAAGCTACAAGTTGGTTTGAATTTGGAAACACGTTCTGCCAACCTAACGTGAGGTAGGTTCAGTGTTTTTGGCATATCTGGAGTTCCAAAGGTCCAAATGGCATGATTCAAATTGCAAAATTTCAAGGAGACAACTGGCTACAACTTTCATGAGACCTCAAAGCCAAAATACACCGTCTAGGTGATGAAAATGAAGCCAGAAGTCGGATAAGAGTTGTTGACTAAAAGCCACCAACCATACACCAACCCACCTACCATGCACCAACCCACCAACCATGCATCAAGCTTCCATTTTTGACAATTTTCATATTTTTATAGCTTGTATTCAGATTATGTACATGTACAAATTGGCTTCTAGGATTAGTATAAATAGAGCCAACCTCTTTGTATTAGGGGATTCAATTTTAAGTAAGTTTGAAGAATGTTTGATTATTTGTGAGAGTTTTCTTTCTCTTCTTCTCCATTCTCTTTACAATTTCATTTTTGTTCTTTTATTTTTGAGTTCTTCATTCCCATCCATGGAAGGCTAGGCTCTCATAATCAATCCAAGGGATTAGCCATCTTGATGTTTAATTTGGAGATCTTGTTTTACTTGTTCATATTGTTTAATTGTTATTCAAGTTTCTCTTCTTCCTCTTTTAATTTTGATCTAGATTGAATTGCTTAATTTGATTTGGATGTTTATGTGATAATAGCTTTATTATCATGTATTCAAGAGGATCACATAGAATAAACAATTTATTAAAGCTTTTTGATGGATTGTTTAGCTTAGTTAAATTCTTGATCTTAAGTTAATCTATGTTTGGATGGTGCTTACTTTATCTAACCTTGGTTAATTAAATCCTAGATGCTTATCTAGTAGAGGATTCTTGGATCATGTTGAGGCGTCTTGATATGATCTAAGGCGCCAAGAACATGGTTAGCAATTAAGTGAATTCCTTGTGATCAATGATGGATTAAACTCAAGATCGGTAAAATTTCCTTGGATTGGTTAATTTGTTAATTACTTTCCTTTAATTTAATTAGTGTATTATCTTTTCAAATAATCAAAACCCCCTTTTAATTATCTTGATCTGATTAAATCTTTGTTCTTTTTGGATCCTTGAGAGACGATTCGGTTCATGCTCTATACTACAAATTATTTTGTGAACCGGTAATTTTTATTATTTGACGGGTCTCGACAACCTCTTGTCACTGACCCACAACTCACTGTGCCTCTGGAAAGTCAAGCTTATGTTAGCTCTCAAATGGATAATCTGTATCAGAGAGTTGAAGACCTCATCAAGTCCGTCTTTCAACAAGGACCTCCTCCTCCTCCTTCTTCTTAGCTAAATTTTTTTTAAATTTTTTTTAAATCCCTTTCTCGTTTTATATTCTTTTTCTGACAATGTTGTTTTTTCTTCACTTTTTGTCTAATGACAAAGGGGGAGAAATGGGAATTTCAAATTGTTTCTCTGTTTCAATAAAATTAGGAAATCCTTGTGCTACTACTTTAATAACTTTACTACTCTGACATACTCTAATATTTCAATAGACTCATTGTTCTGATACTTGTTGCTCTAATACTTTCTTTTACTAAGATATTTGAAATTATGGTTACTCTGATAACGCATTTTGTTGTGTTAGGGATATGCATGCATTGCTATAAAAATTAGCATTTTCCCATCCTTTAAAGGTAACATATCAATCTACATTACGTTTTCAAACTTATCAACCTACTTTGTTTTGCTTGCGTCCAATGAACTCTGCGTCCATCCTATGCCATGCATTTTCTTAATGGGAGTTTATATTTTCTCTAAAAAGGATCTGTGTTCAATCAAATTTAATAGTTTTGTCATCATCAAAAAGAGGGAGATTGTTGGAACCAAAGAACTTTTGAGACATTAATTTCAGAACCAAAGAAGTTCAAAGAATTAAACCCCTCAAAGTTTTGAAGATAACAAAAGGTTTAAATTGGAATGAACCAGTTAAGTCTCGCTTAATTGGTGTATAATTTGTTTTTGTTAATCCAATAATATCTCAGATGACCTAAAGAAATGATGATAATCTTCTAACTAGAAAACATAGTGTTAATAAATTGTTATTTGAGTGTGCATCCATTTTTTTTTATCTAAACTAAAAAGGAAACTACGTATTCATCCAATTCACTCTAAATTATTTTTTCGAGTATATTGTATTGGATCGTCCAAAGTTTCCTTATCTAGCTCAGATTCAAACATTTCATCTAAAGCTCAAATTCAAATATGAAGAACTGTTTATCATTAAATGCTGAAGAGACCTCTGATAAAGTGCGCGGCAAAAAGAAGTCAAATTATACTGATGCTGACACACCTAACTTCTGTACAAGTTCAGCAACTAAGATATCCTTGTTTACTCAGATGATTAAGTACAAGACTTCAAGGTTTTAGCAAAAATGATAACCAAGCTCACTTTTCAAGAGAAGACAAACACGTTATTTGTGTTACGCATTTAATGAAACTAAGAATGGGAACATTTATTACCGTTGGACGAATAGCTCGTGAAGACAAGCTCAAAGCTCTAATGCTTATAAATACAATGTGTCTTCATCAATGAAAGCGTAAAGAAAAATACAAGCGCATTTCATCTTCATAGAATTCAATCTTACACTTTCATATTCCCTGTAAAAATTTCTTAAAATCACTGAGCTTCATAGTTGCTACCCTTACTTTTCGTGAGTTGTCTGTTAAGTGTTTTTTAAACACAACCATTTTAATACTTGTATAACCTGAAAAGGTTTTGAGAATACTAGCATAACCTGAAGAGGTTTTGAGAATACTTGCATAACCTGAAGAGGTTTGAGAATACTTGTGTACATGAAGAGGTGAAGAATACTTGCAATCTTTGTAAAGATTAGTGAAAAATCCTTCTCTGTGAAGGGACTGGATGTAACATCCCTAAATTTCATATGTTATGACTTAGTTAAATTCTTTGGATGAGTTGTATGTTCTGTTACAGAAATGGTAATAGAGTGAGTTAGAATGATTCAATTGAGATTCTGGCTATACCGGTGAACTCGGGAGAACCTAAGGAAGAAATTGGTTAAATCTAAATTCTTATATTTACTCTGGCTAAGTTAGGACCTACTGGTAAATTTAATTTTCTTTAGGACCTATTGGGAATTCTTAGAAATCACAAGGGTATTTTAGTCTTTTTACACCTCAGTGGCAATTTGGTATTTTTCCACATAAGTGGGGGGCAAAGTTGACAAAGCAACTTCACCCCCTTGTGGTTAAGAGGACCGGCCAGCCTAGGGAGAGCCAAAGGCTCATCTTATCCAAAATTTCTAAGTTTCCATAGCTAAGCTTGCTCCAAGGTTCAAGGGTCCAAAGTAAGTATTTTTATACACCTTTTGGCTTAGGTTATTTGATGGTTATTGATCACTATGATCTCTTCTTCAATCCTATGGTATTAGTTTCTTGAGAAACTCATTTTCATCTCCAAGAATCAAGAACACCCATGTCTAAAAGTTGGTTGTTTTGAAGGAAGTTGAAGGGAAGGTTGCCTTGACTACCAATCCCATCTTGCAATCAAGTTAGGAGCACTTCAAGGTGAGTGTGGATTTACTTGTGCTATGGTATGATGTTCTTAGAGTGAAAGTGTATGAAGTAGGATTAAGCTTGAATCTAGGATTTTCATCTATGCTTAAGGTTGATGTGTTTTGTTACATGTTTTTAAGGATTTAGGTATATGAAAGTGAATGGAATTGTTAGTGTATTTTGATGGATTTGAGGACATGATCCCAGATAGCTTTTCATATACTTCTGATATATTGCATGTGGGGAGTTGGGACTGATCAACCCGATATTTTCTGTGCTGTATACAGAGTTATGAGTGGACTAGGGCGAACTCGTAGTGGAGGTCGAGGCAGAGGCCGAGGCCAACCCACTGCAAATACTAATGAAGGTGATGGTCTGGTGGCTGTGCTTGCACATTTGGCTCAAGCCATAGACCGTATGCCTGGACCCCAGCATGATGGCAATCCTAATGCGGGACTTGTCGTTCCTCAACAATTGGGACTGATGGAGTTCTGCATGAGGGATCCCCCATCTTTTCATGGGAACTATGACCCAATGGCCGCCGAGAGGTGGGTGAAACACCTTGAGAAGATCTTCAAGGCCATGCAGTGTACTGAAGAGCAGAAAGTCATCTTTGCTGCTTATAAGTTGGAGGATGAAGCTGAACATTGGTGGGAAGCTTCTCATCCTGGATTACTCCTACGTGAGGATCCCATCACTTGGGAAACATTTAAGACGGCATTTCTGCGGAAGTATTTCCCTGCAAATGTTAGGATCCAAAAGGAACAAGACTTTATGCACTTAACACAGGGAGATCTCACAGCTGGTCAGTATGCAACTAAGTTTGATGAGTTGTCAAAATACTCTAGTTACCTTCAAAATGGACCGAATGAGATTTGGAAGTCCATTCAGTTTGAGAGGGGACTTGAGTTTGAGTTGAGGAAGGCTGTAGCTGGTTTTGAGATTAGGGAGTTTGCTTCCCTGGTTGAGAAGTGTTTGATCATGGAAGAGTGCATGAACCCTGTTGCTGAGAACAGTCAAGGAACTGGGAAGAGAAAGGTGGAAGTTACTCAGCCTGCACGAAGTACTAAGAAGGCTAGGGTGGAATTATGCAAGACATGTGGGAAACCGCATCAAGGTACTTGTCAGGCGAATGTATGTTTTGCTTGTGGCCAGAAGGGACACATTGCAAAATACTGCCCACAACGAATAGTGATCTGCTTCAAGTGCCAGCAGAAGGGGCACACTTCCCGAAATTGCCCACAGATTTCTAGGGCACCTGTTTCAACCCCTAGACCACTTACTCAGGGAAGAGTGTATACCCTCAATGGGGCAGAGGCACAGGCGGAGGATTTGATCCAAGGTATGTGCTTACTGAATGGTCAGAACTTAATTGTACTATTTGACTCTGGGGCAACCCATTCATTCATTCATTTCTGATGCATGTGTGAAGTCCTTGAGTCTAACCACTACTTCCTTACCTTATACACTATCAGTGATTACTCCTGCTAAGGATAAGATTCTTACCACCCACATTTGTTTAAACTGTAAATTTGTGTTCCAGAATCGAACCTTTGTTGTTGATTTGATCTGTCTACCATTGAGAGGGTTAGATATTATCTTGGGTATGGATTGGCTTGCAACCAACCAAGTGTTGTTAGATTGTTGTAATAAGATTGTCATTATTCCTCCTGCTACAAACCATACACTGATTCCTGAAATTGCCATGTTACCCAAAGTGTCAGAGTTGAACCATAGCCTGATGGATGGGAGTCAAGTGTACATGGTACTGTTTTCTTTAGACCTAGAGGTTTAGTCAGAATTGGTCGGAGTGCCAGTAGTGAGTGAATTCATGGATGCCTTTCCGAAGGAGATTCCTAGTTTACCACCTGATAGAGAGGTAGAGTTTGTTATAGACTTAGAACCGGGAGCCGGACCTATGTCTGTAGCACCTTATAGAATGTCACCATTGGAACTAGGAGAACTTAAGAAACAAGTAGAGGAACTATTGGAAAGAGGATTCATTAGACCCAGTGTGTCTCCATGGGGAGCACCTGTGTTATTGGTGAAGAAGAAGGATGGGAGTATGAGGTTGTGTGTGGATTACCGGCAGTTGAATAAGATTACCATAAAGAATAGGTATCCATTACCTAGGATAGATGATTTACTTGACCAACTTAGAGATGCCACGGTATTCTCTAAAATTGATCTTCGTTCTGGTTATCATCAAATTAAGATAAAACCAGATGATGTACCAAAGTCTGCTTTTAGAACTAGGTATGGACACTATGAGTACTTGGTGATGCCGTTTGGTTTAACCAATGCTCTAGCGGTGTTTATGGATTACATGAATAGAATTTTCAGACCGTACCTAGATAAGTTTGTGGTAGTGTTCATAGATGATATTCTCATATATTCGCAAACAGCGGAAGAACATGAGGAACATCTTAGAATAGTACTGCAGATACTTAGAGAGAGGAAACTGTATGCTAAACCTGAGAAGTGCGAATTTTGGCTAAGTGAAGTGAAGTTTTTAGGACACACTATATCCCAGGACGGGGTAGCAGTGGACTCTAGTAAGGTTGAGGCGGTAGTACAGTGGGAGCGACCAAAGTCGGTCACTGAGATTAGAAGTTTTCTAGGATTAGCTGGATATTACCGGAAGTTCATTCGGGGTTTTTCTTAGTTGGCACTTCCTTTAACTGAATTGACCCGAAAAGGACAAGCCATGGTATGGAGTGAGAAGTGTGAGGAGAGTTTTCAGGAACTCAAACATAGATTGACCACAGCTCCAGTTTTAGTTATTGCTGGCCTATCCAAAGATTTGAAAGTGTACTGTGATGCCTCTAAATTAGGTTTAGGATGTGTGTTGATGCAGGATAGGAAGGTAGTGGCTTATGCATCTAGACAACGTAGAACTCATGAGAAGAATTATCCGACCCATGACCTAGAACTAGCAGCCATAGTTTTTGCACTTAAGATCTGGAGACATTATTTGTATGGTGTAAAGTTTGAGGTGTTCAGTGATCATAAGAGCTTGAAGTATCTATTTGACAAGAAGGAACTGAACATGAGACAAAGAAGGTGGATGGAATACTTAAAGGATTATGACTTTGAGTTGAAGTATCATCTTGGCAAGGCCAACGTTGTGGCTGATGCCATCAGTAGGAAGTCTCTGCACGTATCTCAGATGATGGTGCATGAGTTAGACCTGGTAGAACAATTTCGAGACCTTAGTATACAAGTGGATACGAGTAGTGTGACACTGAGACTAGCTTTGTTAGAAATCTCATGTGACCTTAAGGATCAGATTAGACACGAACAAAGTCTGGATAAGGAACTACAAGATCGTAGGGTCTCAATAGCTTTTTCTTTAGAGGATGATGGATTGATTAGGTTTAGACAAAGGATTTGTGTTCCTAAAGGGGGAAACCTCAAGGGACAAATTCTAGAGGAAGCTCATAAAAGTAAGTTCTCGATACATCCTCGTGCGACTAAGATGTATCAAGATCTGAAAGAAAGATTTTGGTGGCCAGGAATGAAAAGAGATGTGGCTGAGTATGTGGCCAAATGTTTGACTTGTCAGAAAGTCAAGATCGAACACCAGAAACCAGCCGGAATGCTCCAACCTTTGGAAATTCCAGAGTGGAAGTGGGACAAAATTACCATGGACTTTGTGACTAGTTTGCCTAGGGTACAGAGGGGTTATGATGCTATATGGGTCATTGTGGATAGACTGACTAAGTCTGCCCATTTTCTTCCCATTAAGATTTCTTATTCCCTAGATAAACTTGCTGAGTTATTTGTTGGAGAGATTGTTCGATTGCACGGTGTGCCATTGAGCATTGTGTCAGATAGAGATCCCAGATTTACCTCTAGATTTTGGAATGCCTTACATCAGTCTTTTGGGACTAAGCTCAATTTCAGTACTGCTTACCACCCACAGTCTGATGGTCAATCCGAGCGGACTATCCAAACATTGGAAGATATGTTGAGAGCTTGTGTTCTCAAGGATAAGGGTAGTTGGGATAGATACTTACCATTAGTAGAGTTTGCTTACAACAACAGTTTCCATTCCAGCATTGGGATGGCACCCTATGAGGCACTCTATGGTAGAAAATGTAGGTCACCTTTGTGTTGGTATGAGGTAGGTGAGCGGAACCTGTTAGGACCTGAGTTAGTTCAAGAAACTACCGAAAAGATTAGGGTTATACAGGAGAAAATAAGAATTGCTCAGAGTCGGCAAAAGAGTTATGCTGACAAAAGAAGGCGTCCTCTAGAGTTTGAAGAGGGTGATCATGTGTTTCTTCGAGTCTCACCCATGACAGGAATTGGTAGAGCCATTCGGGCTAAAAAGTTAAATCCTCGTTTCATTGGTCCGTTTCAAATTCTAAAGCGTATTGGACTTGTAGCTTACCATATAGCTCTTCCTCCACATCTATCCAATCTCCATCCTGTGTTTCATGTATCCCAGTTGAGAAAGTATGTTCCGGATCTTTCACACATCATTGAGGTTGAGTCGGTACAATTGAGAGCTGACCTTACATTTCAGGCTAAGCCAGCTAAGATCATTGACCGCAGTGCGAAGTCCCTGAGGAACAAGACTATTTCCCTGGTGAAGGTACTTTGGGATGGACAGTCACCTGAAGAGGCTACGTGGGAATTGGAGGAAGATTTGCGCAAGCTGCATCCCAATCTATTTTGATCAGGTATATCTTTAACTCAATTTTGTGGGCAAAATTCTTTTAAGGGGGGGGGGAGAATGTAACATCCCTAAATTTCATATGTTATGACTTAGTTAAATTCTTTGGATGAGTTGTATGTTCTGTTACAGAAATGATAATAGATTGAGTTAGAATGATTAATTCGAGATTCTGGCTATACCGGTGAACTCGGTAGAATCTAAGGAAGAAATAGGTGAAATCTAAACTCTTATATTTACTCTGGCTAAGTTAGGACCTACTGGTAAATTTAAGTTTCTTCAGGACCTATTGGGAATTCTTAGAAATCACAAGGGTATTTTAGTCTTTTTACACCTCAGTGGCAAATTAGTGATTCTTCCTTTAAGTGAGGGGCAAGATAGACATTTCAACATCCCCTCTATCTTGCATAAGTGGACCGGCCAACCTAGGGAGACAAAATGCTCATCTTCTCCAAAATTTCTAAGTTTCCATAGCTAAGCTTGCTCCAAGGTTCAAGGGTCCAAAGTAAGTATTTTTATACACCTTTTGGCTTAGGTTATTTGATGACTATTGATCACTATGATCTCTTCTTCAATCCTATGGTAAGAGTTTCTTGAGAAACTCATTTTCATCTCCAAGAATCAAGAACACCCATGTCTAAAAGTTGGTTGTTTTGGTTGAGTGTTTTGAAGGAAGTTGAAGGGAAGGTTGCCTTGACTACCAATCCCATCTTGGAATCAAGTTAGGAGCACTTCAAGGTGAGTGTGGATTTACTTGTACTATTGTATGATGTTCTTAGAGTGAAAGTGTATGAATTAGGATTAAGCTTTAATCTAGGGTTTTCACCTATGCTTAAGGTTGATGTGTTTTGTTATATGTTTTTAAGGATTTAGGTATAAGAAAGTGAATGGTATCGTTAGTGTATTTTGATGGATTTGAGGACATGATCCCGTAGAGAAATTAGGGTTTTGATTTGAAGTTGGGCCTGGCACTATTCCTGCCCAAAATTCCAAACCACAGGCGTGGTCTCCACCACGGCCTGGGCGTGGTCTCCACCACGGCCTGGCCGTGGTTCACTCTGGAATGGAAATTTTGGTGCCTCGTGGCCAACCACGGCCGTGGCCTTCACCACGATCTGGCCGTGGTTGTCTCTGGAAGTTTGGTTTCATGTTTAAATACCACACCACGGCCGTGGCCTTCACCACGGGCTGGCCGTGGTTGGCTCTGGAAATACCACCACGGGCGTGGTCTGTACCACACCCTGGCCGTGGTTGTCTCTGTTTATAAAGTGTTGAGTTTCTGTTTTTCTGAACCGTGGCCGTGGTTACCACCACCCCCTGGCCGTGGTTGACTCTGTTTGTGTTATTGTGGTGCTTATGCCTAGGGTTTTGATACCATATGCTAGGGTTAGGATTAAGGATGACTTAGCATTATAATGTGATGTGTAGCTAAGCAAGAATGCTTGATAAAAGTGACTTAGCACTATAATGAGATGTGTAGCTAAGTAAGAATGCTTGATAGAGTTGAGCATGATGGTTATGTGTTGTATATGATTGAATTGATTACATGTAATGTTATGATGATGATATTGTGAATGAGCATGATATGAGTATGAGAACATTGCATTGCATTGCAAGATGGCCTAACCGGAAAGGGTTAGTGTACAAAACAGAGGGGTGCCTAGCTGATGAGCTAGATGGAAATGAAATGGCATACTTATTTGCATTGCATTGAGAGGTGGCCTAACCGGAAAGGGTTAGTGTACAAGAATGAGGGGTGCCTAGCTTATTAGCTAGAAGGAAACGGAATTGGCATAGCACATTTCATATGCATATTGCGAGGGCCTAATCGAAAGGGGTTAGTGCACAACAAGAGCAGTGGAGAAAGAAAAAGTGTGAATAAAAGGTGTGAACATCATGTGCATTCATTCATTGCATTGGTTGGTTGGTGTTAGTTGACATATTGTGAATTGTGTTATACTTGCTCTCTACTTACAGTTATACTTTATTTGCAAGTTTATTCATATTCACTGGGAAGTTGTTCTCACCACCTCTTTCTCAGATTCGCAGGAACACCCCGGACCCTCTACGGGTTAAGTACGGAGGATTCTGTTGATTTATTTTGGGAATTGTATTTTTGGTGGAGTTAAGCTCCGTGATGTAACTATAACAGGATGTGTATTATTCTGATGTAGATGTTACAGGGAACTGAATACTACTTTTGATGTACTCGGTTTTGTATATGTTTAGTGTGCTCAGTCAGGATAGTGTTTAGAATACACTTGTATAATATCGCGTACTTTGATAATATTTTGGTTGAGATCTGAGATCTCTTGATGATATATGTGTCTGTATATATATATATAATGTATGTACTCTGGTTGGTTTGAAATGTTTGTTGGAAATCCGCTGCTTATGTTATAATTTGTGGTAATGTTTAAGAAACAAAGGAAACGCTGCCGAATTTTCTATATTTATATATTCCACGTAAGGCTTATGGTTGGTAAATAACATAGTAACTATCAGGTCTTACAGAAAGGGTTAGTGTACAAGACAGAGGGGTGCTTAGCTGATGAGCTAGATGGAAATGAAATGGCATACTTATTTGCATTGCATTGCGAGGTGGCCTAACCGAAAGGGGTTAGTGTACAAGACAGAGGGGTTCCTAGCTGATTAGTTAAAAGGAAACGGAATTGGCATAACACATTGCATATGCATATTGCGAGGGCCTAACCGAAAGGGGTTAGTGCACAACAAGAGGAGTGGAGAAAGAAAAAGTGTGAATAAAAGGTGTGAACATCATGTGCATTCATTCATTGCATTGGTTGGTAGGTGTTACTTGACATATTGTGAATTGTGTTATACTTGCTCTTTACTTACATATATACTTTATCTGCAAGTTTATTCATATTCACTGGGAAGTTGTTCTCACCACCTCTTTCTCATATTCGCAGGAACACCCCGGACCCTCTACGGGTTAAGTACGGAAGATTCTGTTGATTTATTTTGAGATTTATATTTTGGTGGAGTTAAGCTCCGTGATGTAACTATAACAGGATGTGTAATATTTTGATGTAGATATGATAGGAAACTGAATACTCTATTGATGTACTCGGTTCTGTATATGTTTAGTGTGCTCAGTCAGGATAGTGTTTAGAATACACTTGAATAATATTGCGTACTCTGATAATATTTTGGTTGAGATCTGAGATCTCTTGATGATATATGTGTAGGTGTATATATATAATATATGTACTCTGGTTGGTTTGAAACGATTGTTGGAAATCCGCTGCTTATGTTTATAACGTGTGGCAATGTTAGAGAAACAAAGGAAACATTGCCAAATTTTCTATATTTATATATTCCACGTAAGACTTATGGTTGGTAAATAACATAATAAATAATAGGTCTTACATTGGACGTAGCTCTTGGGTTGTGAGAGTAAACCAAGATAAACCTTTGGTGTGAGCTTCTCTTCTCTCTACTCGTGTTTTATTTATTCACTAATTTTGTGGGATTGCCATTGTTTTCTTAACAAAGCTTTCAAACTAAAAGATTGATCTTTTTACTGCTTCCAAAAAGAAGTCTTATAAAAACCTTCTCTGCGTCTAATAGGACTGAGAAGCTTTTGCTTTCGTCCACTACTTCTTACGTTTCAACAGGTCTCTAATTTGAACTGTTTGTTAAACTAAAAGTTTTCCAAGAAGGTTAAGAAACACAATTCAACCTCTTTCTTATGTTTCACTTGTTTATTTCAGCACCAACCCACCAACCATGCATCAAGCCACCATTATTGACAAACCTCCATTTTTATCTTGCATTCCAGTTGTTTATAGCTTTTATCAACTGTAAATTGGCCTCAGGATTAGTATAAATAGAATCAATCTCTCTAGTATTTAGCATAAATAAAATTTTAAGTAAGTTTGAGTATTTGAGAGAGTTTTCCCTTCCTCTTCTCTCCCTTCTCTCTAGAATTTCTTTTTGTTCTTTATTTTCTGAGTTTTTCCTTCCCATCCATGGAAGGCTAGGCTCTTGTAATCAATCCAAGGGATTAACTAGCTTGATGTTTAATTGGGAGAGTATGTTTTGCTTGTTCATATTACTTAATTGTTATTCAAGTTTCTCTTCTTCCTCTTTTGATTTTTATCTATATTGAATTGCTTAATTTCATTTAGATGTTTATGTGATAATTGCTTTATTATCATGTATTCAAAGAGGATCACAAAGACTAAACAATATATTAAAGCTTTTTGATGGATTGTTTAGCTTGGTTAAATTCCGAATCTTAAGTTAATCTATGTTTGGATGGTGCTTAATTTATCTAACCTTGGTTAATTAAATCTTAGATGCTTATCTAGTAGTGCATTCTTGAATCATGTTAAGGCTTCTTGATGTGATCTAAGGCCAAGAACATGGTTAGTAATTAAGTAGATTCCTTGTGGTCAGTGATGGATTAAACTCAAGATAGGTAAATTTCCTTGGATTTGTTACTTTATTAATTGATTTTCATAATATTATTTTCAGTTTTAATTGCATTCTGTTTTAATTGCTTGCCTAATTAGTTGTGTCACTGAGTTGATCCTTGAGAGAAACGACTTGGTTCATCCATTATATTGCAAATTTAACCCGTGAACCGATCTTAGTTATTTGATCGAGCTCGGCGGCTCGATGAGTCACATATACAAATTCATTCCAAAAACCCATTTCATTCATATCATCACATTTTATCAATCATTCCACCACATAATATGCTTGAGATTTCTCAAATAAATTCAGGCCCGAAGCCTTAAAAAATGAAGTGGAAACTAATATACAAATAAGCCAATCCAGAAATCACATTATGTAGTAGCAACACTTCAACTTAACTTCAATGAGCTCAACAAGCAAAAAGAAACGTCCATCTTTTTAAGCCCTTCAAGTCAACCCCAATCCAGATCAATATATAAAATATATAAGCTAACACAATTCTCAAATATAACTCATTCGTCACTCAGAAAAGGATTTAAGTGAAGAAAGATTTCTCACCTCAACCAAATCACATAGGATTGTAGATGTCACGTCCCAAATTCCAAGTCATGACCGGCGCATATTCTAATCTTATATAGCAAGCCTACTAAGGACATAACTCATCTGATATATAAACATAAATGGATTATTCAAACAAGCTCGGGGCAACCAATAATCCAATAGAGTCTTCCCTAAAGCATAGGCATCACCCAAATACAAATAGTGGCAACAACCATTACACCACTCTTAAATCCAAGGGTAAAATATACTTTACTACCCTATTGTTTAAGTCTTTCTCAAATAACCCTCCTTGATAATTTTAATAATCACTTAACACCCCTCTTGTTTGGATCACGTTGAAAACATTTGATTTTTTGTGAAATGTAACGATGGTTAACTCACGTAAGAAACACGTAACCTTTGGTTATAGGAAAGGTGACATTCCTCATTGACTACCACATCAAATAGTTCCTTTATGATTCAGTTACTTTGTTATTGTGTTGATGGAAACACCCACAAATCCCTAGGTGTTTCCATCGACACAATAACCAAGTAACAACAGAATTATGGAGGAAATGTTTAATGTATTAATGAATAAGGAACGTCACCTTTCTTATAACTAAAGGTCACGTGAGTTAACCATCGTTCCATTTCATAAAAAATCAAATGTTTTCATCGTGATCCAAACAAGTGGGGGATTAAGTGAAAAAGTTATTGAGGTGAATTATTTGAAAAAAGCTTAAACAACATGGTAATAAAATGTATTTTATCCTAAATCCAATGTACCAATATATAGAATAAACATAGTATGATACTTTTTTTGAGGGTGAGACAACTTTTTGAAGGTTACCTAATTCTTTTTTTATTATTATTTGAAAATTGAACCTCTCTCATTATTATCACACTCCATACTGACTAAGACTAATGCCAGATGAGAACTGAATCATGTTGGAACCAAAGAACCTTTGTGAAATTAAGTTTGGAACCAAAATGGTTAAAAAATTAATACCCCGTAAAGTTTTGAAGATAACAAAAGGTTTAAATTAGAATGAATAAGTAAAAGACTCACGTAACTCGTTTATAAACTGTTTTGTTAAATCATATAACAAGGAAACAAGGTGTTAACAATCTAGTACTTGTACGTGCGTCCATTTTTTTTGTCATTTAAACTAAAGGAAACTAAGTATTCGTCTAATACATTCTAAATTGATTTTCAAATAATATTATATTGGATCATCCAAATGTTTCATTACTTAGCTCAAGTTCAAAGTATTCGTCCAAAAGCTCAAATTCAAATATGAAGAACTGTTCATCATTAAATGCTGAGAAGAACTCTGACAAAGTACACTACAAAAGAAGTCAACTGAGCCGCTTAACTGACACCGCTAACAACTACAAAGACCAGCAAATAAGGAACTTTTTGCATGCTCAGATAAATCAGGACTCAGTTATCATATTCTTGGATATTCCTGATAATCAAAGTGACTTTTCAAAAGAAGTTCAACACGATATCAGCTTATGTATTTAATGCTGCTCATAACGGTAATAAATGTTTCCGTTGGACGAAGAAGCTTATGAAGACTGCTCCAAGCTCTCTCACCTTTAAAAATACAAATGTCTTCAAAGAAGAACAGAGGAATGAATGTGAATGAAAAGTGTGAAAGAATCAAAGCTTTCATTCTTGTAAGTATTCATACTCTCGTATAGAGTTCAAGTCTTGAGATTTAGTTTCTATCATCACCTGTAGTGAGTTAAAAACTCAAGTACTTTCTACATCTTTTCTTATTCAACCTAGTTGTTTAAAGCCTGAAGAGGCTGGGTATAAAAGAATACTTGAGTGTTAGAACCTAAAGAGGTTGAGAATACTTGTGTACCTGAAGAGGTGAATAATACTTGTAATATTTACAAAAGATTAGTGGAAAATCTTTCTGGTTGAAGGGACTGGACGTAGCTCTCGGTTTGTGATAGTAAATTAGGATAAACATCTTGTGTAAGCTTCTCTTCCATTCTCTTGTGTTTTATTTATTCACTAACATCTAGGAATTGCCATTATTTTCTTAACAAAAATTTTTAAGTTAAAACTTAGAACTTCTTAACTGTGTTCAAAGAGAAATATTACAAAACCTTTTTAGCATCCAATTGGACTAAGAAGTTTTTATTCGTCCATTGTGTGTTATTATTTCAACCTTTATCTTAATTAATTTGTTATTAAACAAAAAATGTTCCAAAAAGGTTAAAAAACACAATTTAACATCCCTTCTTGTATTTCACTTGTTTACTTCAAATCATATATCTTTATTAAGTGGTACATAACTTTAAACGTGTTTATGTTTAATATTCTATATATTAAAAAAATAGAAATTAAAAAAATGATGTTGCAATGGTGTGATTTTTGCTACAAGTAGTTTTCCAAAATTTTAGCCATCCAGATATTTACTATTTTTTTTGGTCCACGGAAGCTCCATAAAAATAGAGGGCCAATTTTGAAATTTGAAATATAATACAGCTGTGATGATTTCTTCAGGCAACTAATAGTTGGAATAATTGATTGATTTCTAATTTTAGCCAAAGAAATACAGTCTATTCATACTCACGTGTTACATGCGTGTACTTTTTTCTTCATATAATTGTTTGGCTTTATTGGTGTCCTTTTTTTCTTTTTTTTTGGTTTGAGCCAAAAAAAGAGGCTAAAGTCACCAGATACGGCGTAGATAGGTATCCCCATTACATTATAAAGCAAAAAAGACCACTGCATTTTAGTGCAAAATATTACTTGGAAAAATTCAAAATTAATGAGCTCACAAATTGAATTAGCATGCACAACCCTGCACTAAAATTTCACCACTCAAAAGTTATCACAGGTGCCTTTCCCAAGGTTGTCAGCGGGACTTTTCAGGATTTCCAAGCCCAAAATTAAAACAAGACATGTGGTGATTACCAATAAGTAGATCAATTTATGCTGAAGACTACGCATTAAAGAACAAAACAATTACATCCAACTATCAGGGTTTATGTCTCTACATCCGACTTGATTGCTATAGCATCCAAGTCAAGAGTATTGAGGAAGAACGCTCTTGCATGATATACATATATGGTGCAAAACATCAAAAAAATTCATCACCATTCTTACATAATTCACACATTGACCTGTGAACCTGAACAATAGTCATATGGCAGCCCGTTTTCTGCCAGCATACCTTAATCTGGATGTAGATGGTTACTGGAACGGCATACATGGTATGCGGGGTAGTGAGTAGTATAAATGCTTAGAACCTCCGCATGTCATCATCATCTAATCTTTTCTCAGGAATATCGTAAACTAATCTTGCTCTTCAATTATTCTTGTCACAAGTCCAACAGCAATCGTTCTTCCTAATGATCTTAGGGACACCCTTCCAAGAGCTTTACAACTTGAGAACTCTACCACACAGACTGGCTCATGCAAAATCACCTGGAACGAAGTCAATAAAAGTCACTACAAGTTTTCAGAGTCCCAGGCATGACAGACAGCCATATATGTGCAAGATTGTTGAAATAGCAAGTTTTGCATTGTTTATTCACCTCAATGACTGCACTCTGCTTTGCAGTGAGACAGCGAGGGGACTTTTTGGTCACCTTACCAGTCTTGGGATCAAGTAATGATACTATTCTTGAAACTCTAGCAGGCTCCTTCGCATGGTGTATGTGAAACTCCAACTGCACATTGAAAAATAAATTGAATTTTTTACCCGAATAAACAAACATTGGAGAATTGAGAGCAAGGATATGTCATATAGTACACACCTGAGAGCCCACCAATACGGGACTTGCACCATCCAAGACAAGCACTTTCAATTCCAAATGCTTTGCAACCGCAACAGGAATGTCAGGATGGCATAGTACGCCTCCTGCCATTACATGACTTCCATCGACACCTTGCAAAGTTACAGCTACATTATCTCCAGCTCTTGCAGCAGAGCAGGCATTAGAGTCACGCTCCAATGTGCGTACTGTTCCCACAACAGCTGATGGCATAACTAAGACCTACAGTTTATAAATAATATAGTTATAGAAAGAAATTTTGTTTCATTTCATGACATATTAGAAGAGTTTAAGCATGTGATACCACTACCACCTGCATTATTGACCATTGGATTCTACATCAAAATTCGTTCGGTATTCATCCAATAGTCAATAGAGTACAGCTAAATATTACAAATTGAATTTAAGGAATGCATACATGAAAGAGATTTGTTGTGATATATATCAATTTATAAATTGTGAACCATGTTTTTGTAACTGATTTGCCCCACTCTTATATCGTATAAAAAAGGTGATTGTGCATTCATAATACAATTAATATAAAATCCTTTGCGATAAATAGAACTACTCAAATCAATAATAATGCCAACTAAGAAAGGGTACCACCACAGAATACACCTATAAAAATCAATAAGTCAGGTATTTATGCCTAATTGACCAGACATTACTAGACATAGAGGGTAAAACGGAATCCAGAGATTATTTTTAAATATCACATGACATGAGCACTTCCTGATCCAAGAGGTAGACGCAAGATTGAACATGGGATTGATCGACATATGAAGGAACGGAACCCAAGTGTTTGATTACAGAAAATGGGAATAATTCCCCAACTACAATGACAGAATCAACTCTCTCTCACACAAAACAGAAATAAAAAAAGAGAAGTAGGGACACTGCAAGCACTTTGAGGGGCTTGCTTCCTCCCAGCCCAAACCAGCCCAAAACCACACTTAATCCTTACCTCCTTTCTCTTCTCCCCCCACCTCTCTTATACTCACAGCCTAACTGAATAGCCTAACAGCATTTCTCTCTTTTTCCCCTTTCTCCTGCCACGGGGGCAGGTGGTTACATTCTCAACCCTCTACCTTATTTTCTCTCTCATCCCTGCCTCACGTGATCCCGCATGGTCCAGCATAGGGGTGCCTAACAATACTCGCCCCCAAAAAATTCACCTCGTCCTCAAGGTGAAGGTTCCAGTAAGTGCCCTGTAACAGCTGAAACAACTTCCACCAAGATCCCATTGCTTGAAGCATAATGTAGCCTCTTTTTCCCTGCTAACAGCAGCATGGACAGGAATCTTTGAGTTGATAATTACTGCAGCAACCATTTCTTCAAATTTCCCCCTCATGCTTGAAGGACTAACAGCTAAATAAGCATATGCCATTAACTCCATTGGCCAACCAGTAATCTGTATAGGAAAGCACTGATACTGATAATCCATACTTCAAGAGCTCTAACTTCTTATAGGACTGATGGGGACTTAGCAATTCAGAAACAGAAAAAACAATGAGATGAAAATGCCTTTGTATTATTTACTATCAGAGAATGATGATCTACCAGTTCTGAGAAAAGGAAATTACAGAGGAATGAAAGTATAAACACTATTGGCAATTTGAGAGTGCCAATGCTCCCCTAGTTCCAAGTCCCAAATTCCAGCCTAACTGATTCTACCCTTCTCACATTTCTTTAATTCTCCTCTCCTCACTTCCCTCCGCACAATTGCGTGAGCACCCCCTGCTCCCCTTTCTCTCCACCAGCTAGGCAGAGTTCGTTACATCATTCCCTTCTCACGATTTCCCTCAGGTGCTTCCCTTTTCTTGTGCTTTCTCACGTATACCTTGGCAAATGTAGTGGGCCCTGTTCCCTTGCTAACATTTGGGCCATTTACTGGGTTCTCATCAACCCCCCCCCCCCCTCTTCAAAACTCACCTTGTCCCCAAGGTGGAATTCAGGGAATGCCTCTTGAAGTTCATCCCATATCTCCCACAAATTTTCACAAGCAGGCAGCTGCTTCCATTTCACTAGCACTTCCAATTGACCCTGCGCATTTTGTCTGACAGCCATTGCTTCCTCTGGCTGTACCTGTAATTCCCAATCTTCAGCCATGAATGATGGTAGAGGCTGCACCCTCACCTCTGCAAATACTGCTTTCTTAAGAAGTGATCCATGAAATACAGGGTGCACCCTGCTGCCTTCAGGTAACTTCAGTTAATAAGCAGCAACACCTATTTTTTCCAGCACCTCATAAGGTCCATAGTACTTGGGGCTAAGTTTCTGGTTGACTCTTTTTGCCAACTGCTTCAGTTTATACGGCTGAATCTTGTGATAGACCTGCTCCCCTGCTTGATAATTCACCTCCCTTCAATGTTTATCTGCTTGCTGTTTCATCCGGTTCGTAGCTGACACTAACTGCTCCCTTAGTTCTGACAGCATCCTGTTCCTCTCATTGGTCAATAATTGCACCTCATCCACGGCAGTTTTGCACGCATCTCCCCTAACCCCCACAGGTGGTTTCCTCCCATACAAGGCCTCAAATGGGGTCATTTTAATGGCTGAGTGATAGTTAGTATTGTACCAAAATTCTCCCCAACATAACCACTTGGGCCATTGCTTTGGTTTTGATCCTGTCACACACCTCAAGTAAGTTTCCAGGCACCTATTCACGAACTCCAACTGCCCATCGGTTTGTGGATGATAGGCTGAACTAAGCTTCAGTTTGGTGCCTGCTAACTTGGAAAGTTCTGTCCAAAATGAGCTAATAAACACCCTGTCTTGATCTAAAACTATTGACTTGGGAAATCCATGCATCTTGACCACCTCTTTCAAGAACACCTCAGCCACTTCCTTAGCCGTGTATGGATGGGATAAAGCTATGAAATGAGCATATTTAGATAGCCTATCTACCACTTCTAGAATGGTATCCACTCCCATAGCCTTCGGCAGACCTCCTATGAAGTCCATAGAGATGTCGCTCCAAACTTGAGTTGGAATGGGGAGGGGCTGCAATAACCCTCCTAGCTTAGAAAATATTACTGCAGCCCCTAATTCATCAAGTAATTCATCAATCATAGGAATAGGAAACTTATCTGGAACTGTGAATTTGTTGAGTGCTCTATAATCCACACAAAACCTCCACCCTCCATCCTTCTTCACTAGGATCACCGGGCTTGAGAATGGGCTTACACTTGGCCTGATAATCCCTGCCTGCATCATTTTAGATACAATTTTCTCTATTTCGTTCTTCTAGTAATGAGAATGGTCTTGCTCTCTATTTGGGGGTAGCCCTTCTGGTTCTTGGAAAATAACTTGGAATGCTTCCAGAATGCCATTCACTTCTGTTGTTCCATTTTTATCATCAGCTACCATAACAGCCAACTGGAAATACTGCACCATATACCCTTCTCCTACACCCTGAATGGCTTTAACCATAGTCCTCCACGATGCTTGGTTTCTGCACAAGGCAGGGTCTCCCTTGATCACCAATTTCTTGACCCCTTCCTTCCATTGGAGAATCAATTGCTTGAAATTAGCTTTTATATTCCCCAAGCAATCAAAGATTCAAAATAGAGGAAAAAAAGTACAGCACCTCCTTTACCCAGAAAAACAGAGAAGAAGAGGTGCAAAGCAAATGGTGAGCCTCGCCAGAGGGTTCTTCATGCTCAAAATAGGGGAGGCAGCTCCAGTTTTGAATATGGCCGCAAAATGGTGCGATTCCGGGCTATGATCGCCACGACGACAAAAAGTTCTACTACAAGAGCTCTGTGGCGGGTGGGTGGCGCAACGCCACGCTCCACTGCTATAGTGCGCGATTGACTACTATGGTTGAACCAACAAGATGCAGAACCGTCTCATCTGGTCCGTGATATTAAAAGGAATGATCACTATCTTCAGAATTTGTAGGGCCAGATTCTAACTTGGCAGAGTTTCTATCAATTTTAGGAATATTAGGCACAACATGGTCATTATTGACTCTTGCCTTAAATGTATGCACTCCCCCTTAACCATTGGTTGATCTGGATGATTACTATGTCTATCACCCTCAATGTCCACAGGTGAGGAATTTCTGAAGCCTAATTGAGAAATTCTTAGGTTTCCAAAAAGTATGTCCCCTATTGGTCAAATCATTCATTCAAACAGCCTTCTCACTAGATTTATGTACATAAACAGCACTGCTAGATTTCTCAGGTGTTTCCAAAGGAAACAACATAAACAGAGTGAACAAATTGTAATACCAAAATTCATCCAAACACCAGAGACCCTCACAAAAAACTTGGACGTGTGGGCTCGAATCTGGTGGCTATGGCTGTGGAGGGGGAAGGGCGACTCTGACACCCAAAGCCTGGAATTCCTCGGTGTTGCACATGCGCTTCACATAGCCACCCAACAACTCATCTACTTCCCATTGTTTCTGTCGAACCCAAGCCCCGAAAGCACCAAGGCGCGAATCTGGTGGCTTGGGTGGTTCAGGCGGTGAGGTAATTGCTGGTCCCACCCAAGAAACATCTCTGCCAACATACAACTCTCCTCTTGGAAGATCCACCAACAGAACACCCCGCGAAGGACAAGCACCAAGTAGAAGATCCTTGCTTGGATTTTGAAGGACTTCCTCCTCACCTCGTTGTTCTACCATGGCCCTTCTGCCATTGAAATTAGGTCAGGATGTGGCCTTGGGTACCATTGAGCCCAAGTTCTATTGTGTGTTTTCTAGAAAACATTCCTACTCCTTTTATCAACATCTCCTCTCCATCTTCAGTGAATTGGGCTCACTCTACTAAATCATACTGGGGGTCTAGATTGGGCATTTTCCCTTTCCCTCTCACCCCTTCACGCAAGCTGCCATTGAAAACGGCGCTTCTTTGACGATGTGAACGATGGGTTTAGAGACCATCCACAATCGCATCTCATTGGGTTTCAGAGGGCTCGCTAGTGGAAACCGTCAGACCACTGCAGTTCTGAAGTCTGCCCGCGTCGCACACAGTGTTTGAGCCTCCCACCAGTAGTACCAGCTCAGAGCGCATCCGCTCAGTGCCACTAGAACTATTTGAAGCTTTTCATCATCCCCTATGGCCTTCTCGTGGAACTACTCTTCTACCCTGTCCAGCCACCGACATGTGTCCTTGCCCGAGAAGGATGGAATCTTCAACCGTAGCCAACGATCCTTCTTTTGGGTGGTGCGATCTGTACCAAAACAAACCTCTACCACCACCACCTACGCCATCACCTTCCCCCTCAATCTCCTTCCCTTCCACGATCTTCATTTTTTTCTAAACTTATCAAAAATCTTAGTAACATCCCTTGCTGCCTCAGTATCGTATTAGCGAGTATGTCAGAGAGAAAATGGTCCCTTTTTTAAGAACTATATAAGATGAGTTCATCAAGTAAACATTTGTTTCATTAAAAAATTAAGGCTTAATTAAGTTTTTCGTCCTTATATTTTCACTTCATGTTCATATTAGTCCTTACTTTTTCAATTTTTTTCATTTTAGTCCCTCAATTTACTAATTACATAATATGTTGTTTTATACAGAGTAGTCAATCGCGCCCTATAGCAGCGCTATAGCGGTGGAGCGTGGCATCGCGCCATCCACCCGCGACGGAGCTCCTGTAGCGGAGCGTTTTTTCGTCGCGGAGATCACGGCTCAGAATTGTGCCCTTTCGCAGCCGCTATTCCAAACCCCAACCCCTCGTCATTTCAAGTGTTTTGGTTGAGGTTTTTAGGGACAATGAGGTGCGAGATGCGACTGGGTGCTACGAACTGCCCTTGAGTGGTGCAAGGCTACAAGGCTGCGAGCTGCGTTTGGGTGCTGCGAACTACCCTTGAGTGGTGCAAGGCTGCGGGTGCTGCAAACTGCCCTTGAATGCAACTGGGTGCTATGAGTTGCGACTGGAACTGGAGAGCTGCGACTAAGAGGAAGACTTGTGCATCCACTGGTTGTCTCGTTATCTTTTGTTTCTTAATAAGTCTATCTTTCTTTTTTTTTTTTACAAAAAAAAAGTCTTTATCTTGTCTGGTTGAACCTTCTCTTTTGTCTTATCATACAGCTATCTAAATGATGTCGATATTTTATTGTGTGAGACTTATCTCTTCTGTTTGTATTGCTGAAGTTTTTTGGAATAAAAATACTCTAGCAGTCAGCACATGGGTTCCTTAGTAGTCAGTAGTTATCAATACCTAGTTACTTATATTTATGGTGATTGTGTGACTGTCTAAAATTATGAATTTTGATTATTAATGATGAATATGTGTTTAATTTTGACTAATTTTATATTTTGAAGCATTTATACATGTATAGTATAATTGCATGTTTTTTTTCTTTTTTTTCAGTGTGGCCCAACGGATCTCGGATAGGCTCTGATACCATCTTAGAATTTGGATTTGGGTC
Organism: Styphnolobium japonicum; assembly: GCA_023212625.1. NCBI lineage: Eukaryota > Viridiplantae > Streptophyta > Magnoliopsida > Fabales > Fabaceae > Styphnolobium > Styphnolobium japonicum. Next base: position 15,954,935 of record JALBWW010000004.1, on the reverse strand, counting down.
TAACTCAACCCCAAAAGCTAACTCATGGAGTGAGAGTTGCCCCCCACTTATAACTACTATTTAAGCCATATCACTATCCAATGTGAGACTCTCAACAAGAGCTTTCTACTATGTCTCTCAGTTGCAAACGAGCAGTATGAGTGATGACGCTGACGTTGCACTGTTCGCCCGGGACTAGTCAAAGGGCTAGTGCACAGCCAACTCGCCTGGGTACCGAGGCTGCAGAGTGTGATGGAATGTTAGGACCCAATTGGAAGGTATGGGAGAAGTATGTTATTCAGATGTGGGCTTTATATGGCCTTGAGCTCTCCTACCTTAATAGCTAATTTTTGGGATGTGGTTCTCCCAAGGTTCGTATCATAGTCTTAGATGGAAAATATTTTATTAGGACACATCACTATTGAATAGAATGATTTGGATGGAAAATCACCATAAGGAGACAACAATTGATGTAATTTGTAAATTGGGGGTCTAAAATGAACAAATTAATAAAGTAATAAAATAAACAGAGTAAAAATATAGGAACTAAAACTTAATTAAACAAAAAATAAATCATTTCTAGTAGAAACTCAATCAGATTCAAATCAATACAAAACACTTTCAATTTGGAGAATTACCAATGTGAATCTTTCAATTAATTTTTCATTAAGAGCCATAACACTACCCAATTGTATACCTTTGATCCACTTCGAAGAGCTCCTGCCTCCAGTTTACCACAAGCAGACACCTGTCCAAGTGTAGGTGATCTGATGACATCACATATCGGCATTAATAAAGGCTTTGAGAATTCTCTAGTAGGAGGTTGGAGTGAGTCAATTGCATCTAACAGATAAGGTCCATGATACCTATTTCACAATTAACATAAGCATAATTTTTTAGCAGTATAAATTGCATACAATTCAAAGCTAAAACGAAAGTAACTCGTTACAAAATGCTATCAAACCAACCTAGATTGCCAGTATAAAACATCTAAACACCAACCAAGCTATCTCATTCCATATACTGCAGTTTTTATTTCATATTTGTAGAAATAGTTTATTTCTATTATTTATTTATTTCCTATTTTGTACATACTATCGTACTATTGCACTACAGTTAGTATTATAAATAAGACATCAGAGCACCATGATATTCACTGACTCATTCACCCATCCTAGGGTTTCTTTATGATGATATCAAGAACCTAGGTAGGAAAACCTTTTTTTTCTCTTTTTATTTTTTTTTCTAACCGTCATTTCCCTCTCTTCGCGGCTGTTCACCTCAAATCTACCCACCCTCTGTGGGTTTTAGATGCCGCTCCATCCTTGACTAGGCATGCGTGAATGGCTTTTTCCGACCGCCGCTTGGCCCGACGTCCTTTTCCAATCAAGCCCAGCCCTCCCCACCACCTATCGCCATTGTTTGGCTCTTTCAAGCTGTAGTTTGCCCCTCTTGGTCGCTAGATCTACTTTTTTCCTCCAGGTTTGCCCTGTGTTTTTGCTTATTTCTAGGTTTTTTGGCTGATCTATACTGGTTACCACTAGTCTAGGTCGTTTGGCTTTGGTTTTTTGGCTGCTTGTTTACTTTTCTAACTTCTTAAGGCTGTTTGGATCTTTGGGCCTTTGCCATGTCGGTCCTCTTCAACCAGGAAGACTAGTATTTTTAGTTCTGCTATCTCTAGCTCTCCGGTCATCACCACCGAGCTCCTTAATGGTGGCAACTATGCCTATTGGGATCAGGTGGTTGAACTCTAGATTAAGGGGCAACAATATTCTAAACATCTCACCAAAAAGGCTTCTGATGTTCTTGCGGTTCATAAAGAAAATTGGGAGGTCATTGATGCTAAACTTTGCAGCATTCTCTGGGATAGTATTGATCATGAACTCCTTCCGCTCTTTTGCCCCTATCAGACCTACTATGAAGTCTGGGAGAAAGCCAAATTGCTGTATACTAATGACATTCAACGCTTCTATGCTATCACATCTGACCTTCTCAATATTTGAAAACAGGATCAGACCATGTCCAGCTATTTGGGCTAATATTTAGACTGTTCGCACCAGATATGTTAAGTTTTTCTCTATTGCTGTTGATGCTGACACCAATATTGACCGGCTATTCATGCTCCTCGCATTGGCCAGTTTGCCCCTCAAGCTTGATTTTGTTTGTCAACAACTATTGCCCCACATTGCACTTATTGTAACAAGGTTGGTCACACGCATGAATGGTGTTTTAAGCTACATGGGCAACCTTCTCGCACTGCCAATGTTTCCCAGACAGACTCTCTTGCTCTTGCATCTTACCCCACAACCTTGCCTCCCGTCAATATCTTTATTGCTGACTATGAGGGCTATCTTGCGTATCAGGTTGCTCAGACATCTACCTCTACCTCTGTTGCCTAGATTGGTAATTTTGTTAACTACCTCTCTCATTCCTTTATGGGTCTCTGGGTTTTGGATTCTAGTGCCTATGATCATATTTCTGGTAACATTCGTATTTTCTCTACTCTTAGTCATCCTTCTTCTTTACCTGTGGTTACCTTAGCTAATGGCACTAAAACTATGGCTAAAGGTCTTGGTCAAATTCTCCCCCTCCCCTTTCTTACCCTTGATTATGTTCTTTATGTTTCTGGCTATTCATTTAATCTTATTTCTATTTGTAAATTAACTGGTTCCCTTAACTTTTCTTTTACTTTCACTAATCAGTCTCCGGGGTTGTACCACCTTACCTTGGTATGGATGATAGGCTACCACCTTACCTTGGTATGGATGATAGGCAAACGGTATGAGCCTCAGGGGTTGTACCACCTCACATTACCATCGCCTTATGTTGCTATTGCTTCCATTGTTTGTCCTTCCCTCCCCCACTGTCGCTTAGGCCATCCTAGCATCAGAAAATGGTTCCCAGTCTATCGTTCGTGTCGTCTTTAGATTGTAAGGAATGTCAACTTGGCAAACATGTTCATACTTCGTTTCTCAAGCATGTCAATAAACAGGCTACGTCCCCATTTGAGTTAGTGCATACAAATGTCTAGGGTCCTAGTCGGGTCCCCACAACTTTGGGTTATCAGTATTTTGTGACTTTTATTGATGATTTTTCCAAATGCACTTGGCTCTATTCAATAAAGACTCAAACTGAGATCTTTTCTGTCTTTCAATCTGTGCTGAAATTTGCAATCAATTTAATACTTCTATTCAAACTTTGTAGTGATAATGCCCGTGAATACTTCTTTGGTCAATTTACCCCTTTTATGTCTTCACAAGGGATCCTTCATCAATCTTCTTGTCCTCACACCTCAACAAAATAGTGTTGCTGAGCGTAAAGCACGTGGTTCTTACAGCTTGTTATTTGATTAATCAGATGCCATCGTCTGTGTTACAGGACCAAATTCTTGTCTCTTTCATTTTGTTCTGCTCCCTTACATTCTCTTCTCTTCCACCTCGTGTTTTTGGATGCATTTGTTTTGTTCATGCCCTTGGACTGGACAAACTTCATGCAAAGTCTTTTAAGTGTGTCTTCCTTGGCTATTCTCGTCTCCAGAAAGGATACCAATGTTTCTTTCCCGATTCCATATGTTATGTCACCTTGGCCAATGTCACCTTTAAGGAGCGCTCTTTCTTCTCCTCCTCTTATTCAGCTGAGTCTTCTGCAATGTCTGACGTCCTTCTGGTTCCTTTCATTGGACCCCCTGCCGAGCCTCTACCTCCTCGTCTCCTCCAGACATATCACTGCCGCCCGCCTCCTAAGCCTTTGGACTTTAGCCCAAAACCAATGCCCTCACCACTTCAGGTCCTGCCTCCTGATAGTCCCCCAATTGCCATTTGCAGAGGAATTCGTTCTACTCGTAACCCTCATCCCATTTATACTTTCTTGAGTTATCATCGTTTATCCTCTCCATATTTTGCTTTTGTCTTTGTTTCTATTCCTACAACTACAGGTGAGGCACTTTTTCCCATCTTGGGTGGCGGCAGGTTATAGTAGATGAAATGAGCGCCTTGCACTCTAGCAGTACTTGGGAGTTAGTTCCTTAGCCTCCTGATGGCCATATTGACCGCTTGAAAGCTCGCCTCGTGGCTAAGGGTTATACACAGATCTATGTCTTGGACTATGGGGATACCTTCTCGCTCGTTGCCAAGATTTCTTCTGTTCGCCTTCTTCTTTCCACGGTTGCCATGCGCCATTGGCCTCTCTTTCAGCTTGACATTAAGAATGCCTTTTTGCATGGTGAACTAGCTAAAGAAGTCTATATGGAGCAACCACCTGGTTTTGTTGCTCAGGGGGATTTTGGATTGGTTTGTCGTCTACATCGATCTCCATATGGCTTGAAATAGTCCCCACGAGCATGGTTTGGGCAATTCAATTTGGTAATTCAACAGTTTGGCATGATTCGCAGTGAGGCGAATCACTCAATTTTTTACCGACATTCTTCCCAGCGTCAGGGCATATATCTGGCTGTATATGTGGATAATAGTAATCATAGGTAATGATAAAAAGGGTATAGCTGACTAAAGCAACACTTATTTCACCATTTTCAAACCAAGGATCCACAAAGAGACCCCCTTCTACTAATATAGGAATGGCTCCTAACCAGCACTCGCCAATTCCCTTACTCCACCCTTCTCATGCCCCCTTCCCATTTCGTTACCTCCCCTTAAATATCCTTCTCTCTCTTTTCCCCTTTTGTGATTCCCGTATCTCCCTCACCCACTCCTGGATTGCCAGCTGTCCATTCAGTTATTTTTTCCCTCTCTATCTCTCTTTCCACCCCCTCAGCTGTTACATGCTTCTTTTTTCTCACATATACCTGCAGGCCTTGTCGCTTAGGCCCATTAATCTCCATACCCTCTCTGCCCACCTCTCTCTTCTTTCCCTTCCTTCGATAGACCTTCTCAAAGGGCCTATCAACACTCCCCCGCACCAGTTTCACCTTGTCTTCAAGGTGAAAGTCAGGAAAAACCTGTTCCAACACAGCACTGTCCTCCCAAGTATTTTCCTCCTCAGATAACCCCTGCCATCGAACCAACACCTGCTCTGTCCCATTTTTCAGCTTCCTCACAGCAAACACTTCTGCAGGCTGAACTTGCAATTCCCATTCTTCATTTAACCCTGGTGGCAAGGGCTGTACAGGATGGACTTCTGCAGCAGCCTTTTTCAACTGAGACATGGAATACTGGATGTATTCTAGCATTTGGTGGCAGCTCCAACTTATATGCAACCTGACCCACTTTTTCCAGGATGACCAAAGGCCCATAAAACCTCAAACTCAATTTTTCATTAGGCCTAGTAGCTAAGGATCTGAATCTGTAAGGCTGAGCCTTCAAATACACCTTCTCCCCTACCTCAAATATCACCTCCCTCCTCTTTTTGTCAGCCTGCATCTTCATGTTATTTTGAGCTTTACACAATTGAGCTCTCAACTCCTCTAAAACCGTGTCCCGCTGCAGCAACAGCTTATCGACTGACTGGACCCTAAAGCCTTCCTGCTGATATTTAATAATAGTGGGAACCTCGCGCCCATACACTTCTTTAAAGGGACTCATCCCAATAGAAGCATTAAAAGAAGAGTTAAACCAAAATTCTGCCCAAGCCAACCATTTACACCAATGTTTCGGTTGGCCATTCACAAAACACCGCAGATAAGCCTCCAAAATACGATTGGTAACTTCTGATTGCCCATCACTTTAAGGGTGATAAGCCGTGCTAAATTTCAATTTAGTACCTGCCAACCTGAATAATTCCTTCCAGAAAATGTTCATGAACACCCTATCGCGATCCGTAATGATAGAATGGGGGAATCCATGCAAGCGAATCCCTCCTCCACAAACACCTCTGCCACATGTTTGGCTGAGCAGGGATGGCAAAGTGGAATGAAGTGCGCTGATTTTGACAATCTATCCACCACCACTAAGATGGTGTCCTTTCCCCCTGATTTTGGTAATTCCCCCCAAAAAAATCCATAGTCAACTCCTCCAAATCTGCTGTGGAACAGGAATGGGCTGCAGTAGCCCTATGGGTTTCAGTGCTTGATATTTGTTCCTCTGACAAATATCACACTTCTGCACAAACTCCTCAATGTCCTTGTGCATCCCTTTCCAGAAAAATACATTAGCCACCCTTTTAAAAGTCCTTAACGCCCCTGAGTGCCCTCCCCATGCAAATGCATGGAAATCAGCCAAAATGGCTGGAATACTAGCTGATTTGGCTGGTATGATCAGCTTCCCTTGTTTCCACAGACATCCCTTCGCCATGACAATGGAAGGATGAGACAAAGGGTCATGGATCAGATCCTGCATAATATCTTGCAGTTGGGGGTCTTGCATAGTTTCTTCAACCAGGTTACTCAATTCCTCACTGCAGACTAAGGAAATCGCATGCACAGTCACCATCCTTGAAAGCGCATCTGCCACCCTATTTTCCTTCCCTTCCTTATACTGAATTTCAAAGTCATATCCCATCAATTTGGGCATCCATTTCTTCTGTTCACCATCCAAAATTTGTTGTTCCAGCAGGTATTTTAAACTCCTCTGATCAATCTTTATAACAAAGTGCTGTCCCAGTAAGTAATGCCTCCATTTCTGCACCGCAAATACTATCGCCATGAGCTCCCTTTCGTATACTGATTTCTGCCTTGCTCTATCTGACAATGCTTGACTAATAAAAGCCAAAGGCCTGCCTTGCTGCATCAAGACAGCGCCTATCCCTATTCCTGAAGCATCTGTCTCAATCTCATGCTCAACAATGGCAATTCAGCCATCACTTTCTTAAGTTGTTGAAATGCCTCCAATGCCTCCTCACTCCAATGAAAATTGTTCTTCTTCAAGAGATGGGTCAATGGCCTTGCAATGACTCCAGAATTTTGAATAAACCTCCTGTACTATCCTATCAACCCTAAGAAACCTCTCAACCCTTTGATGTCCTTAGGAATTGGCCATTCTTCCATCGCCTTTACCTTACCCGGATCTGCAGCAATGCCCTCAGCAGAAATTCTTTGGCCCAAATATTCTAGTTGTGCCATGCCAAAACAGCACTTCTTCAAGTTCACCATCAAGGAATGAGTTTGCAGCACCTCCAACACTATACGTAGGTGATCTAGGTGCTCTTGCTGGTCAGCACTGTAGGTGAGTATGTCATCGAAGAAGACCAACACGAATTTCCTCAAGTAGGGTCTAAAGATCTCGTTCATCAAAGCTTGGAACGTAGAGGGAGCATTGGTTAAGCCAAAAGGCATCACCAAATATTCATAATGCCCCTCGTGTGTTCTAAAAGTCGTTTTGTGAATATCACTCTCCTTCATTCTTATTTGGTGGTAACCCGATTTCAAATCTAGCTTAGAAAAAATAATCGAGAAAAAATAATCGCCCCCCATAGTTCATCCAATAACTCCTCTATGATTGGAATAGGAAATTTATTTGGGGTCGTAATGCTATTTAATGCCCTATAATCAGTGCAAAACCTCCAACTCCCATCTTTTTTCTTAACTAAAATCAAGGAGCAAGCATACGGACTTACACTTGGTCTAATGAGGCTGGTTGTCAGCATATCACGCACAAAAGCTTCAATTGCTTCCTTCTGATGATGAGAGCACCTATACAGCCCGATGTTGGGTATTTGAGATCCCTCTTCGATCACAATAGCATGATCACACCTTCTAGGAGGAGGCAGCTCCTTAGCTTCTTGAAACAACTCAGCATACTCTTCAAGCACTTCCTCTAAGCCCTCCACTTCTCCTTTTATTTCTTGGGAATACATAGTCATCATTCCCAACTCAATGTAATATGCTTCATTGCCTCTTTTTAGCTCTCTCATCATTGCTTTGATGGACGCCACTGTTTTGGACAGACTTGGATCCCCCCTAACCTCCACTTCTTCCCCCTCCACTTTCACCCACATAACATGCTCCTTGAAATCAGCTTCAATCCTGCCCAATCCTTCTAACCACTCATACCCCAAGACCACATCCACATCTCTCAACTCAAAGAAATAGAAGTTCTGAGTAATGGTCAAATTGGGTAGCTCTAACTTCTCACCCTTACATACCCCTTGGTTCTTTACTCTATGGCCATCCCCCACCTCCACCATATATTCCTTTGTTGGCTCCAATGGAATCTTCAACTCATCCGCCACTTCCCTAGATAGAAAATTATGAGATGCCCATGAGTCCACCAGCACCATGACCTTCATTTTTAGCGATTTCTTTGACGTCATTCCCGCCACACTACTCACATGTAATGGCATAGCTTGTTCTCCCCTATTGGCGTCCTCCTGTCCTACCCCTTCCCCTTCATCCTCCATCTCTCCGCCTTCCCCCAGGATCAAAACATGGAGGTGTCGGTTTCGACAGACATGCCCAGGTAAGAATGGCTAATCGCACCTGTAGCAAAGCCCCCTTCTCCTTTTTTCCTCCACTTCCACGTCCGTCAATCGCCGAAAATTCGAACCCCGGAGGTTTCTAGCGCTCACGCTCCCCTTTGGCTGCTGCTTCGTACTGCTCTGCCCTTCCGTCCGACCTGCCCTTACTATTCTGGACCCTTGCGACCCGATTCCTCTGTGTGGTTCACTTCCCCTTCGATGGACCCAATTGGCCCATTCCAGTGATTGCCCAATGCGGGCCTATTCAGCACAAGCCCAACTTTCTTTACCAGCCCATCCTCCCCATGCCCAAACAATTGATTCCTCTCTTCCACCCTCTGTGCGAGTTTCATAATGGACCTCAATTCCCTCGAACTGTGCAGACGCACCTCCGCCCTCACCTCCTCCTTCAATCCGTTCATGAAAGCCGTTGTTAGGACACTGAAACCTTTAGTATATGAAATAGGAATAAACCAGTGAGGATTTCCAAAGGTAAACTCTGAAATTCATACACTGTCCAGAGCAAAGCTCCTCAGAGCAAAAGACCCCTATCTTAGAACAATAGAAAATGAAAAGCTTAACTAACTCCATTGCCTCTTCCCACTCCCCTTTTTCATTATTCTGTAACCACCTGTAAACATGCACATTCCCCACCTCGTGCCACATCACCCACTACTAACTAACTTACCCTTCTCCTTTCCCCGTTTCTGCTCTCCTAGAATATACCCTCCAAATTGGAGGTTTCACCTGCTGCTAACGAGGCTTAATTGGCGCCCCTAAGGCTCGGGTCCTATCATTGCCACCCTCTGAAACAGAAGCCTTGTCCTCAAGGTTGAATTCAGGAAATTGGAAGCGAATCACAACCTGATCTTCCCAAGTAGTATCATCAAGAGAATGACCTTTCCATTGAATTAATCATTGTGGCACCTCCACCCCATCTCGAGGGATTGTTCTAGTGGCCACAACCACCTTGGGCTACTCTTGGGTCTCCAACTCAACCTCTAAGCCCTCTGGTAAGTCTGGTTCAAAGAAAGCAGTTCCCATAGCCCGCTTGAGTTGAGAGACATGGAAAACTGGGTGAATTCGAGAATGAACAGGTAGCTACAGTTTGTAAGACACCTCACTATACTTGGCCACTATCTGATACGGACCATAATAACGGGCAGCCAACTTTTGATTAATTCGGAGATGATCTGATTGTTGTCGATGGGGCCGCAGCTTTAAAAAAAACCCATTCTCCCACCTCAAAGGTCTGGGCAGTTCTATGTTTGTTAGCAAACTTCTTCATTTGATCCCTAGCCTTAGATAAATTGCACTTAAGCTAAGATAAAGCTTCATCTCTATCCACCAATTCATTAGCCATAGCTTCTACTTTGGTTTCATTGCGCAAATACTTAGTTAGCGGAGGAGCCTTCCTGCCATACACCAACTCAAACGGAGTAAACTCAGCAAAAGCTTGATAAGAGGTATTGTACCACAGGTGATGGAGGCCAAGGAAGCTCAAGTGGAAGCCCAACGGGCCCAAGGCCCAAAGATGCACTACGAGGACTTAGAGGCCCGATAACAAGGTCAAGAGCTAAGAAGGCTAAGAAGGATTTGGATATAGAAGTCAATTGCTTTTTCTCACTCAGGCCCATTCTAGAAGAAGAAACACTCAAGATGGTCCAAATGAACCAAGTTGATGAAGGGCCCAATGTGGGGGCATGATTTCTTCTTAGTAATTTTATTTAATTATGTTTTTGAACCTTTTAATCTTTTTAGTTTTGTTTCTTATTTTCTTTTTGGGATATTTTGTAATAAGGGCCTATTGTTTGGGCTTAACTAAGTGCATAGCATTGCTAGGGATAGATGCTGCCTTCTAATTGGGCTTGGGCCACTTTTGTGTTAGGATTAGGGTTAAAAAGGTGTTAGCTTGCTGCCACCTTTTAGTTAGACCTAGCCGCCAACTCAATCCCTATAAAAAGGTTTGTATTTCCTGCATTTGTCAACTTTGAATTTCAGAATAATATTACACTCCTTTGCGAGTTTTTGAGAGCTTTGTTCTCTTGGGGTTCTTGGGTGAACCATCTTGGTTCTTATCAAAGGTTTCCTTACCTTTGTGGCGAATCTTCGCTTGACTTATCACTCCCCAAGAGTGTGGCGTCTTCTTCCTTCCATCCCTTGTCTTTTTCCATCTTTTCCATTTATTTTTTTACTGTTTACTGTTCGTACTGTTGGCGCTACTGTTCACGTGTTGGGTGATGTTACTGTTCATGCAGTGTTCATCTTCATCTTTAATTCTTTAAAACAAGAAATCAACTCAAGAACGATCCGTAAAAACAATATGCATCCAACTTGGATCATATCATGAGGTCAGCCCAAGAGAGCCAATGAACCTAGTTTTTTGGTTGTTCTGAGGCAAAGCAACATAAATAAGTTTCCAAGCAACAATTTAAAACCTCTGTTTGCCCATCTATTTCCAAATGATAGGAGGAACTCATTTTTAAAATTGTTCCTTGAAGCCGAAACAGTTCCTTCCAGAAATTACTAAGGAACAACGGATCCCAATCACTTACTATGGTTTGTGGAATCTCATGTAAGCAGACAATTTCTCTAGCAAACAGGTCAGGAATTGCCCGAGCTGTGTAAGGATGTTTGAGCAGTAAAAAATGAGCGTTTTTACACAGACGATCCACCACCACCAAAATGACCACATACCCTTTGGAGTTAGGCAACCCAGTAATAAAATCAAGTTGATAGCTTCCCAAATGCAAGTAGGGATTTCCAAAGGTTGTAGTAAACCTTTGGGAGAAGTAGCTTCATATTATTGCCTTTGACAAACATCACAGGCTTTCACAAAATCTTGGAGGCATTTTTTCATACCAATCCAATAGAGGTTACCTGCAATCTAGGTACGCAAAAAGCCAAAGTGACCTCCCATGGATGTGGAATGAAATTCCTGTAAGAGTGAAGGAATGGAAGGTGAATTTGCAGGTATAACCAGGCGCCCTTTGCGTAAAAATACTCCTTGGTGATACGAAAACCCAAGTTTGGAAGTTGGATCAGTTTGCAAGTCAAAAATGACTTGTTGTAGGAAGGGGTCTTGTTGTACTTCAGAAGCAATAATTTAACTGTCAATCCAGATGGGGTATGACAAAACAGATTGCAACTCGCCCATGGCACCCACCCGAGATAAGGCATCAACAACCTTGTTCTCTAAGCCAGGTTTATAATCAACCTCAAATTGGTATCTCAACAGCTTTGCTAACCAACATTGTTGGTCAATCGTAGTAATCCTTTGTTGTAATAAATGTTTCAAACTTTTCTGATCAGAAAAGATAATAGAAGGCCTACCCAAAAGATAATGCCTCCAATGCTGAACTGCGAGAACGATTGCCATAAGCTCTTTTTCATATGCTGACTTGGACAGATTACGAGCAGAAAAAGCCTTGCTATAATAGGCAATAGGTCTACGGTTTTGTATCAAAACAGCACCAACCCCTGTCCCTGAAGCATCACATTCCACTTCAAATGGCTTAGAGAAATCCGGAAGAGCCAGCACAGGAGCTTTAGTCAAAGTATCCTTAAGTGCCATAAAGGAGTCCATGGCCCCTTGTCCCCATGAGAAATTGTCCTTCTTTGTGAGTTCAGTTAAAGGTTTAGATATTTTCCCATAACCAGTCACAAACTTTCGATAATATCTGGTCAATCCCAAAAATCCCCTTACGCCTCGGACATTTTTTGGTACTGGCCACTCTAACACGGCATTGATTTTGGCTGGATCAACCTCCACACCCTGACCCGAAATGATGTGACCCAAGTATTCAACTGAACGCTTCCCAAAATAGCACTTTTTCCTGTTTACAACAAACTGATTGTCCTCCAACACCCCCAAAATAGTCCCCAAATGCAACATATGACTCTACCAATCTGGACTATAAATCAAGATATCATCAAAAAAGACCAAGACAAACTTGCGTAGGAAGGGGCTAAGGAGGTCATTCATGGCAGCTTGGAAAGTAGCTGGTGCATTAGTGAGTCCGAATGGCATTACTAGGAATTCATAATGGCCGTTGTGTGTACGAAATGTCGTCTTGGGCACATCATCCTCCCTCACTCTGATCTGATGATAGCCTGATCTCAGGTCAAGTTTTGAGAAGACATAAGGTCCAAATAACTCATCCAGCAGCTCATCTACCACGAGAATGGGAAATTTATCAGGTATGGTCACTCGGTTCACAGCCCTATAATCCACACACATTCTCCGAGTCCTTCTTTACCAACAATACTGGGCTAGAGAAGGGACTGGAACTGGAGCGAATGATGCATGTTTGTAACATCTCCTTAACTTGCCTTTCAATTTCTTCCTTATGATGATGAGGGTAGCGGTAGGGCCACACACTCACTAGTCCTTGGCCAGGCTGCATAATGATGGCGTGCTCATGATTCCTTCTAGGTGGCAACCCCTGTAGTTCAAGAAAAACAGCTGCGTATTTGGTTAAGAGATCAGTTAACTCCTGCTCCTGTGGTGTTGTGAGCTGCTCGGAGCCTACTGTTTCTCTACAAGAAGCACTCCATAAAAAGCCTCCTACTTCCCGATGATTACCCTTCAACATACTATGAAGTGGGACTGGACCCATTCCCTTAAACTTAGTCAACTGTGGTCTCCAAATTCCCCCCATTTTACCTTATAGCACCACCTTTTGGTCCCCTTGTTGAAATTCCATTATCAATTTCTTCCAGTCCATCATTACCTTACCCAACGTCTTCAACCACTCTATACCCAATATAACATCCATACCTCCTAGACCCAGGACATAAGCACCCACATTTATAGTGTAATCTCCTAAACAGGCAGCCAACTCCTCACACCTCCCTTGTCCATCTCCAAGTCTGATGCCCAACTTCTCTATATCGACCACCTTCAAATCTAAGCCTCGTACTAAGTGGGGAGCAATAAAATTGTGGCTGGCTCCACTGTCTATAAGAACCATCACGTCCACTCCATCGAGGTTCCCTATCAAACGCATCGTGGAGTTCTTGGATTGAAAGTCATCTACCACTCCAAACAAGCCCATGACATTGTATTCCCCTTCTTCCAACTCGCCCTCCTCAACTTCCAATGTCACTATCTCCCCTTCTGTGTTGAGGGTCTCATTTTCGTCCAACACCAATAAACAAAGTTGTCGCACCATGCATTGTTGTAAAGGGTGAAATTTATCCCCACTCCGAAAAAACAGGCCCTTCGCACGTCGTTCTAAGAGCTCTGGGTAAGACAGGTGACGAATCCCCTTCATCTTCTCAGTTGGTCCTCTCCGGTCCCCTTCTAGCGATCGTCCTGTTGAAGAGAAAGATGCTGATGAAGCTCTGCTAAACGCAAGGCCTGTGGGAGCCCAATCTTTCCCTTCCCGAGTCGAACCCAAACTACCCTGGCTAGTGTATTGGGATAGGCCTAATCTAGCACTTGATCCCACTTCCCTTTGGGCCGTAACACCCCTGTTTCATGCACTTGGCCCAGCTTGCCACTCTCTCATCGGTGCGCCCCACAAAGTCCCCTTCGAAATCCATCTCCCGTCTCCTTCGACCTCTCCCCACAGTTCGGCTTCTATTGCTTGAGCCATCCACATCAGTTGCACGCGGGATTGAGGGTCCAATGTTCGCACCCTCCTTATATGTGGTCGAAGACCATTCATCAAGTACCCCACGTATTGCTCTTCCAGCAACCTCTCCACCTGTGAGGAAATCACCTCGAAAGATTGGATGTAGTCCTCCACATTGCCAGTCTGCTTCAAAGCCGAAAGTTCTTCAAAAGGATTCTCATATGTTCTCCCACCAAACCGATCAATCAGAGCCTTTTTGACCTTTTCCCATGTCAAATCACTCTCTGTTTTTTGCAATAAGTTGAACCAATGGATGGTAACTCCTTCCATGCAGAGTCTCACCAATTTCACCTTCACTTCCTCCAACGTGTTCTGCACCTCGAAATAAATCTCTGCACGAGTAATCCAACCCACTAGGTCAGAGCCATCAAACATGGGTAATTCAACCTTCTTGACAGACATCCTGTATTCCTCCGCAAGGTCCTGATTTGCTGAGGAAGCCCCACCACCTTCGCCTCCACTAGAATTCCCAATCTGTGGCATCTCAGCCCTCTTCCCCATCCCCCTATTGATCTCCAGATTCTCCACTACGGCCTGTTTCACTTCCAGCACCACCGATTTGAGGTCCACCATGGTGGACTCCAACACTCCCATTTTCACCTCAAGAACGTCAACCCGATCAGTCATTTTTGGCGGCATGAACAGCTTCTCCAAAATCACTGGTCCCCAAATCGAATTCAGCAAGTCAGACCAAAATGTTAGGACACTGAAATCTTTAGTATATGAAATAGGAATAAACTAGTGGGGATTCCCAGAGGTAAACTCTGAAATTCATACACTGTCCAGAGCAAAGCTCCTCAGAGGAAAAGACCCATGTCTTACAACAATAGAAAATGAAAAGCTTAACTAACTCCACTGCCTCTTCCAACTCCCCTTTTTCATTATTCTGTAACCACCCGTAAACATGCACGTTCCACACCTCGTGCCACATCACCCACTACTAACTAACTTACCCCTCTCCTTTCCCCGTTTCTGCTCTCCTATAATATACCCTCCAAATTGGAGGTTTCACCTACTGCTAACGAGCTTTAGTTGGCTCCCCTAAGGCTCGGGTCCTATCAGCCGCCTTCAACACTTCCTCCTCCGCATGCCTCAAAGGCGATGAGATGAGCTCAAACATCTCTCTATACTCTTCCACTGACTGACTTTGCTTCAAACTAATGAGCACTTCATACGGGTTCTCCGACGAAGCATCCTGGAACCTCCCCAGCATGGCATGCTTAAGCATTAACCATGATATGAGCTCTGTCCTTGCCTCCCACCACTGGAACCAATTGAGAGCCCTTCCTTCAAAACAAATCGAGGCAACCATTACCTTCACATCATCCAGAATTTGATTGTTCCCGTTGTACCTTTTTGCAGCCTGGTAAATCCATCCATTTGGATCTTCCCCTATGAAATAAGGCACCTCCAACCTCCACATCCTCTCTTCCCTCCTAAACACCACTCGTTCTCTTAGCTCTTCATCTTGATTGCTTCCTTCCTCCTCCCCATGATTGTTGGTCTGATTGATCAATGTCCTCAGCTCCGCCACCATGGTGTTCACCAGCTGCCTATTCTCCTCTCTCTCTTCTCTCCCCATTTCCTCAATGCATCTCTCCAAAGATTCGATTATGTTATCCATTCTTGTAGATACCATAAGCTCCAACGATCAGAGCTTTGATACCAATTTATTAAGACAGTAGAAAGTGACACCAGAAAATAAAGAAAATGATGTATTACAACTAAGAGGAAATGCCTCTGTCACAACAAAACAGCAAAAGAAGAAAATTACATCGGATGGAGATGAATTTCCTTGAAGAAATGAAAATGGTACTCTCCACAGAGAGACCCCCTTTTACTAATATAGGAATGGCTCCTAACCAATTCCCTTACTCCGCACTTCTCATGCCCCCTTCCCATTCCGTTACCTCCCCCTAAATATCCTTCTTTCCCTTTTCCCCTTCTATGATTCCCATATCTCCCTCACTCATAGGTTGCCAGCTGTCCATTCAGTTATGGTTTCCCTCTCTATCTCTCTTTCCTCCCCCTCAGCTAATACATGCTTCTTTTTTCTCACATATGCCTGCAGGCCTTGTCGCTTAGGCCCATTAATCTCCATACCCTCTATGCCCACCTCTCTCTTCTTTCCCTTCCTTCAATAGACCTTCTCAATGGGCCTATCACTACCCAAGTGGGATTTTAAAGCAACAACAACAAACAAGCCTAATCCCACTAGGTGGGGTTGGCTACATGGATTGAGTGGAATTTTGAAGTACAATGCAGAAAATAAGATGCTGTCAGAAGATCTTGACCATCTGTGAGACATAAAATTCTCTACATGAGTCTTATGCTCCAGAAATAGAGCAAATTAAGCCTTTCTGGGGTGGGATTTACAAATTTATTACAAAGTGGCCCAAGGCTATTTCTACCGAGGTGGGATTTTAAAGCAGTAAAGCTCAAGAAAGAAAATAATATGCTCTCTGGAGATTTTGACCCGCTGTGAGCCATTGAATACTCTATTGAGTTTAATGCTCTACACAGATAGAGTTACTTCAGCCTTTATGGAGCCATTGAATACACTATTGAGTTTAATGCTCTACACAGATCATAGAGTAAATTCAGCCTTTATGGGGCTAACAAAACTTAACAAAAATGGCTGCATATGCTCCCTTGAAACCATTCCCCCCAAGAGAAAAGGACAACTTTATTTACACTATGTTACCATTTGTTACTGCAGTAGATCTTAGATCATCAACTCTTAGTAGTCACCTCACAGCGAATTCAATACTAAATGCTTACTGATTCAGTTTTATGATGATTGCAATATCTATTACATAAATAAAATACAAGTAACCCACAATATGGAACACAGGTAAACTATCACACCTCACTCTACTCCCATATATAATTAATTTGAAAAAAAATATTAAGATCAAGTCATGTAAAGATATAATATGAAAGAAACAATAGCAAGGGTCATATCAACTGTGATTAAGCAGCTTGTCAAACCGCAGTAGAAACAATAGCAGCATAGGGAAAATATAACATTTAGGAAGCCCAGTCACCAATCATAGGTGTCCCGTGAGAATGATGCTTAAGCTGAAGTTTATGGCATTTCTGCGTCTCTTAAGAATATTGTCTCAATTATAGTTTTCTGAATTTGTGTACTTATTGTATTATTGATTCACTATGGATCTCTCTCTCTCTCTCTCTCTCTCTCTCTCTCTCTCTTTCTCTCTCTCTCTCTCTCTCTCTCTCTCTCTCTCTCTCTCTCTCTCTCTCTCTCTCTCTCTCTCTCTCTCTCTCACTGATTTAAAGAAGAAGCTGTACAAGTAGTAAAAGAAAAGAAACAAGAGAAAATGATAGTGCAGACACTTCGAGGGGTCTTCTGCCTCCCTCCCACTCCTTTCACTCAATTCTTGCCTAATTTCCCTCCCTTCCCTCTTATAATAACTAATTTCCCTCTCCTCTATCTCTCACCTACCACATCAGCATTCTGTTATGCTCTACTCCATCAGCATGATTATTCTCCACATTCCCCATCCTGCCCTCATCGTTTCCGTGGACTAACCCACTGCATCCCTTCCTAACCCTCTTCACGTACACCTTAGTACCAGGGGTTCTATCAGTGTGTTTTATAATGAGACTAATATAAAGGTAGTAATCTTCATAAAGTTTAACTAGAGACTGGCACAAAAAGTTAAAGAATTCCAGTTTAGCAAAACAGTTCTATACTATAAAATACAGCTTGACAATGTCTTCTCCTTTTTCCCCTTTCCAGTGTTCATAATTATGATTCCAACAGAAATTCTCCTTAAAAGCACCCTTCCCTTCCTTTTTGTTCTTTCCTTCTCCCAAAAACTTAAATATTAGAGAGGAAAACTGCCTAGGTGTTTTTATTTGAATAATTCTCTATTGATGCTTCTGTCTCAATTCCATAACCCCATTCATTGCCTGCCAAGAAAAGTTAAGATCACATCTAGAGTAATCAGAGGACATACCAGTTTTTGAAATGAGCATCAGAAGGGGACGCCACCAAATTTTGATTTTCCATGGCACTCATGGGAATCCATGACAGAGAAGAATCTTTGAAACCACAAGAGCGGAGAAACTGTCCCAACTGCTGTCTTATTAAATCAAATCGATCTTTGGAGTACGCCACAGCATCCATCTTATTTACTGCAACTATAACCTGGTCAACACCAAAGCTTCTGATAAGTTGTGCATGCTCCCTTGTTAGTCCTTTGCTACCATCCATTCCAGCTTCAAATGAACCAAGTGAGGCATCTATAACAAGAATTGCAGCATCAGCTTGTGTTGCCCCAGAAATCATGTTTGGGACAAAATCTTTATGGCCAGGGGAGTCAAGCACAACAATGTGATATTTCTTAGTGTCAAAATAAGCAACTGCCACTGTCATAGTTATTCCCCTTTCCCTTTCTTCAGAACTTTCATCAAGTGCCCAAGCATAAGCAAAGGATCCCTTGCCCTGATAAAAAAAAAGGGGAGGGGGAAACGCAAATTGGTGCATGAATTTAAAAGCATCAAGCTTTAAAAGTTCAAAAATTACGCCCACAATGAAATTACCTGTAACTTGGCCTCCTTTTCATATTTGTGCATTTCTTTCTGGGAAATTCGTCCCAATAGGTGTAGTAGCCTACCGGAGAGCGTTGATTTCCCAGAATCAACATGGCCAACCTACAATTGACAAATTTAAAACTATGAGACATTGATTCCTAGATATATTTTCCTCGAACATAAGATAGAATAGGCCATTGGCATACAATTGCAAGATTCAGCTGAGTCAATGTATCTTCAGCTTGTTGAGGGAGCATCCAATTTTCTGGTTTATATGAAACATGCAGACGAGATCCTTTAGCATTAGTATTATCTGACTTTCCAGATCTTACATCGAAAGCCACGTTAAAACTGCTGGAAAGACTTTCAGGTTTGCCATCTTTGATAGAAGAGAAACTAATATCATCACCGCTATCTTTGACTTTTGGCAGTGCAGACGAACTACCTGACCTTTCTTCACCAGATTGAAAATCAACTGTACCATTTTTTGAAGAATTTATTTTATTCACATGGTTACCTTTGCCTTTTGCCAAACCTTTGCCCTTTGCCAAAGATGCTGGCAATCTGTTTGAAGTTTTACCACTTGTGTCCAGATCAATTGCCAAATTTTTGGAAAGCTGGCTCTCGGCCAAACTATCCTGCCTGTCCTTTCGCATTAAGGATGATAAGTTCTTTAAACTTTCAGCATTTGATTGTACAGTAAGTTCATTCTTTTCTTTGATGCTTGAGGAAACCCGAGAAGTTTTAGAGTTAGTAACTTTGTCTGCAAGCAGAACAGAAATAAGATGGGTTAATATTTATGCTCAAGGAATTAAAACATTAAGATAATGAATATGGCAAAACCTATTTTATTTTTCCTAAAATCTTTTTTTCATTTTTTGGTGAAAGCTACAGTTCTAAAGTGGCAGCTTGAAGACAGATGGCAAAAATTGGTAACTAACATGCATAAAATTTTTGGATCAGGCTTTTTTATTTCTCTCAGTTTACCAAAACCATGTCAAGCAATAAATTGAAGAAATTAAAAAAAGAAAAAAAAAACTATTTACTTCCAGCAAACAAACATCTCTTGGTTAAAAAATAACAGATTAGCACCAAACATATCAGAAGTAACCCACAAATAGTAACAATATTTTGTGGAGGATTGTGGAAAACTTAGGCTCCTATTGATCAGGTGCAGTTACTTCTAGAGCCATTCTTCTAGCTAAGTACAGCTCTAAGATGTCCACCCTTTCAAATTTCTCAACAGTAGGATGATGAGTATCCATTGTTACACAAAGGCCAGATCATAGACCAAGATGTTTATGCTAGGATCGAGAACCACAAAGCCCTTGATATCTTACTATATCTATGCACGACGTAATAAAACCTGATTCCTAATTTTTTTTATAGAAAAAAATTTAGTAGAGATAAAAAAGGAAAAAAGTACAACGAGATTCCTAAATTGAATCACCTAGAGAAAGACAGTTTTGTAAAGAACTCAATTTCCAACCTCCATGATAGTCTTACTAAACTTTGAAGTATACCACAAATCTTTGATGTGATTAAAAAAGGAAAGTAAAATAATAATTTAAAATATAAGCAAGATGTTACAACTTGTACGAGATTATAAGTTTGATAACCATGAACAATCAACAATTAAAATTTTAAAAAGAAAAAAGGAACGTGAGGATGTACACATACACACACTATCTTTGATCACATGATTTGGTCTTCACTTCCACCTAATCTACCCCAAGATAGCATAAGATAATGCTAATAGTTTACAAATTCAGAAGAAACTAGGATGACAGCTTGTTTATGTGCAATAATTTGAAAGTTCTTGAAAAAGTTGGTAAAGTAAACCACAGAGAAATGGTATACATAAGTTCTGAGTTTCAAAATAATGGTCACTAGCTCTTAACGGTTAAATATTTAATTGAAACATATTTCCTCTAACTTGAGCTGCTAGAGGCAAATTAGATTAGTGATAACAGCTGGATACCTTTCAAACCCAATTTGGAAGAATGTAGGCCAGTATAAACCACATCATCTGGGGATGGAACATCAAATTTGAAAGGAGCTGCGTGCCAAGAAAAACATAGTTTTACTTTTAAAAAAAATTTAAAAAAAGTAAAGTTTAATCTCATATGTAAGTTGTAAAAAGTAAAACACGGCATGTCATTACACAAATTCTGAACTACAAACAGTAAGATTTTCGAGTAAACTAGCAATTTGGTCCTCGAAAGATACAGGTGACATCAGTTTAGTCCTCCAATAATTTTTGACTTCAAAACAATCCTCGAAAGCCCCCTAAGGCCATTTTGGGGGACCAATTTGATGTCAAAAAATAACTTTAAAGGACTAATTTGATGTGAAAAATTGACAGTCGAGGACTTATTTTGATGTCAAAAATGACTCGAGGAATATTTTGATGTCAAAAATTAATGGAGGACTAAACTGAGGTCACTTATATCTTTGGAGGACCAATTTGGGTGTTTACTCTAAGATTTTGTTCTAATTACTAAGAAGTAGCACTCAAATATAGTAGAAACTATTCTAACTCTACACATGCACATCCGAAATCAGAACTTGTGAAGACCTATGTTTAAATGGGGATGGCTTTGAGTATTAAAAGCCTCATGAAATTCTCCTTGGACATTCCCAAACTTGTAGAAGTTACTGCCATCTGTCAGAAAACCATCACCCTGCTTTGGAAATAATACACCCTCTTTGGGCATCTGTTGTGGCAATGATGCAAAAAGTGACATGGCCAACTTGGATGCTCCAGAATTTTTGCTTATGCCTTCAACTGCATCAAAGAGATTGTTCAATGGGTTATAGCCATTGTTGAGCCTAACACTATGCAATGAGTGATATACAGAGACCCAGATACAAGTTCTCATATTCTTTGGCCCTCCATCTCTCTCTCTCTCTCTCCCCCCCCCCCCCTTTTCTTCACCTCAAACAAAAAGGCATTTAAAAGAAGGAAGAATTCTTTTAGTTCTTCATGATAATAATGTTGGTAATTACAGGCAATAATAATAGAGGATTAGTACATAAAAACATATCTACTAACAAAAATGTGAAAATACAGACTTCAGGAACTTGGTATGTTTTCTAAGCATTAAGGTAGCTCAATCTAGTAGCCGTATTTAATTACCAGTGTGACATTGTATTTGATCAACTAGTTAAAATTTGGAGGTCAGATCTCTGTCAGTGTAGGACGTTTTGGGAGAAGAAATGAGTGCAAGGCCCTATGGATTTGTGCTCATTTATCTGAGTAGTGAGCATTTGGCCTGACTGTGATGCATGAATTTTAGTCAAAGAATTTTACTTGCTCACCAGTAATAGGATAGGCTTGTTTTTCCATCCTATTTAAGTGGTCTCTAAGTTTAGCCGGTTGATCTATAAGTGGGCTCCTTTATTTGATATGCAAAGAGGTTAAATTTCTTGTTGTTTTTCTTATAATCTTTGCCTATTTGTTTTTATTTGGTTCTGGTTTTTCCTCAGTTGAGGATTCCTTATCCTCCTGCTATGTAATTCAATCCATTCTTAAATTCTTTTATCTTTATCTTTATTTACTTTAAAAAAAAATACAGTTGGGAGATTATGAAACAAACAACAACCAGAAACACTGAGGGATCCCATCCCTAAACTTCTGAAAAAGGGAGGACATTATTTATGAGAGACGTATAGATGGCTATTTGGCAAGAGTTATACAACAGGTATCTGCCCTAGCTTTGCCTTTTAGGAAAGAAAAGCTCCCTAAATGTGTGATAAGTTAGTTGTTTTCTGCTCTTACCAAAGGTAAGTCACAAGGAAATCAAATGCAAAAGCCAATCTTAAAAAGCTAAAAAAGGACCTGCAAAGTAAGGTGCTAAAATTAAGAAAGAAAAAAAGACTGATATATAGAGAAAGAATAATTATCTTTTAACTACTGTAAGTTCTGTAACTAATAGGCCAACCCATAAAATTTATAGCAGAAACCTTAAAACAGCCCCTGGAACTCATCAGTTCCACTGTTGTCATCACTTTCATCCCTTATTCTCAGCTTCGATTTGAAAGAACAGAAACAGAGAGATAGAGAGAGAGAGAGAGAAGTAGAGGTTTGATCTGAAAGCTTTTGCATTTCTTATTATTCTTCTGTTTACAGAGAGCTATATATATATATATATAGCTTTGAGTTCTTTTAACAGCTCCTAACCACTTTCTAACAGCTATCATAACTGAATGATGCTGACACAGCATATACAGCTGTCAATCGGTTATGATTACAACAGAAACATAGCTGAGTAGATCTTATACTCTATTAGCCCCTCTTCAAGATCAAGGTGGTTGCTGTAAAGGAACCACATTGAGCTTGGTTCTGAGTTCTACAAATTGAGATGATGACAGGGACTTGGTGAGGGAATCGGCAAGTTGATCAGCACTAGGAACATGATGAATGGTCAGTGCATTGGAGAGGACTGTTAATTATTGTTAATGATTATTCTGTTTTCTTTATTATGAGTGGGAAACATTGCTTTAGAGATGAAATGATTCTAATCATTTCAGATCATTCTTTCCAGCTAAGTGGGGACATGATTCTGATCATTTCAGATCATTCTTTCCAGCTAAGTGTGTCCCCACCCACTACTTGTAATGTTGTAAATCTGTATCTATAAAGAAGAGAGCTTGAAGGTTAATTAACCAATCAAGCATAATCAATAGTATTTTTCAGTTTCAAGTTGGTATCCAGAGCCTCTGGTTCAATCTCCGGCGACTTCCATCGCCGTGAAATCATCTCCGGCGACTTCCACCGCCGTGAAATCATCTCCGGCAACTTCCATTGCCGTGAAACCATCACCGGCAGAGTTCCACTGCCGTGAAACCTCCATTTCCGGCCACTCACCGCCGTGAAACCTCCATTTTCGGTCACTCACCGTCTGTCAGCATCAAAGGCAATTTCTCAGGTACTTGGGCGCTCAAGCGCAAGATTCCCAGCGCTCGAGCGCAAGAAGGTCAGCATCAAAGGAATTTCTCAGGTACTTGGGCGCTCAAGCGCAAGATTTCCAGCGCTCGAGCGCAAAAAGGTCAGCATCAAAGGAATTTCTCAGGTACTTGGGCGCTCAAGCGCAAGATTTCCAGCGCTCGAGCGCAAGAAGGTCAGCATCAAAATCTCAGCACCCACGCGCCGCCACCAACCCGCCTCAGACTCCTGTTGCCACCTCTGAATTTCCCTCATGGCCTCCACTACAGAATCTTCCTCTGTTACCTCTGATTCCTCTAAAAAAAGTTTGGTTTCTTTTGCCTTTTCGGGCACCCCTACTATCACATCTCAGAAATTAAATGGCAAAAATTATTTGGATTGGCATGCTGCTGTTGATGTATGGTTTTTAGGCCAGGGACTTTCCGATCACTTGACCAAAAAGGCCGAGGACATCCCTGCTGATGAACGGGACCAGTGGAAGCGAGCTGACTATCAACTAGTATCCTTATTATGGCAATCAATTGACTCGAAGCTATTGGTCCACTACCGTACCTACAAGACATGCCATGATATATGGGAGAAAGCTCGAAGTGTTTACTCCAACGATGTTCAACGCTTGTATGACTCTGTTCATAATTTGACAACTCTCCAAATGACAGATCATGACTTACCCTCATATTTGAACAAAGCCCAGTCCACCATTGAAGAAATTAAACTGATCTTGACTGGCGATAATCTGCAAAGTATGTTGGACAAGCTTGACAACTTGTATATGGTATTTGTTCTCCATGGTCTACACAGGGATTTTGAATCGGTTCGCAATCAAATCTTGACCAATGCTGCTGTCCCTAAAGTGGAAGATCTCATTAACCGCCTAATGCGAGTTCCTTCACCTACAACAACCTTTGGCAGTAGTTCCCAAGCAATTTCAGATTCTTCAGCTTTTATCTCTCATTCAAATGACCGTGGTGGTCGAGGTCGTGGCTATGGTGGAAGAGGTGGTCGTGGCACTGGGAATCGGCCCCAATGCACTCACTGTAAGCGCTTGGGGCACACTCAAGACAGGTGTTACTTTCTACATGGGTTCCCTGACAAATCAGCTAATGTGACACAATCCTTGGCACCAAAAACTACAAAGAAAGATGAGTTTTGGGGTGCCAACCAGAATTCTCTATCAGACCAAGAATATAAGGAGTACCTTCAGCTCAAGGCAGCCCAACAACCTTCGTCTTCCGCTACTATAGCTCATACTGGTAACTCTACGGCTTGCCTCTCTCATTCTTCGTCTGCTGGATCCTGGATTTTGGATTCTGGTGCTTCCGATCACATAGCTGGTAATCCTTCCTTTTTCTCTACATTATCATCTCCTAAGACACCACACCATATCACCCTCGCCGATGGTTCTAAAGCTAAAGCCACAGGCATTGGTCAAGCATCACCTCTCCCATCTTTATCTTTAGATTCTGTTCTGTTTATACCCGGTTGTCCATTCAATTTAATTTCTCTTAGTCAACTCACTCGCACTCTTAACTGTTCTGTAACCTTTACTGCTGATTCTTTTCTTATTCAGGACCGGGGTACGGGACAGATGATTGGAGCAGGATCTGAATCACGTGGTCTTTACTATCTTCAGCCTCCTTCCTCAACCATATGTGCTGTTACCGAATCTCCTGATCTTCTTCATTGTCGTTTAGGGCATCCGAGTCTCAATAAATTCAAGAAGATGGTTTCCCATCTCTCTCATTTGCAGTCTTTCAAGTGTGAGTCATGTCAACTGGGAAAGCATGTCCGTGCTTCCTTCCCAAGTCAGGTCAATAACAAGATAGAGTCTCCGTTTTCTCTTATTCACTCTGATGTTTGGGGTCCAAGTCGCGTCAATTCTATTCAAGGCTTTCGGTATTTTGTTACTTTCATTGATGACTTCTCAAGGTGTACGTGGGTTTTCTTAATGAAAGATCGTTCAGAGTTGTTTACTATTTTTCAAAACTTCTTCAATGAAATTCAAACTCAGTTTGGAAAAAATATTCACGTTTTACGCAGTGATAATGCAAAAGAATATTTTTCTGCTTCCTTTTAATTCTTTCATGACATCTCATGGCATGATTCATCAATCCTCTTGTCCGCATACACCCCAACAAAATGGTGTAGCTGAAAGAAAACACCGTCATCTCATTGAAACAGCCCGTACTCTGTTATTACATGCCAATACCCCTTTAAAGTTTTGGGGTGATGCTGTTCTCACTGCAGGTTATTTAATAAATCGTATGCCATCATCTGTATTAAATAACCAAGTCCCTTATTCTATTTTGTTTCCTAAGGAACCCCTTTATATTGTTTCCCCTCGTGTTTTTGGCTCCACTTGTTTTGTACATGATCTCTCTCCAGGTCTAGATAAATTATCTGCTCGTGCTATTAAATGTATTTTTCTTGGTTATTCTCGGGTCCAGAAAGGGTATCGATGTTATTCTCCCTCCTTGCATCGTTTTTACCTATCTGCAGATGTTACATTCTTTGAGGATACTCCTTACTTCACATCTCCTGTGGAACATGCCTCCATCTCTCAGGTCTTACCAATTCCTTATCTTGATCCAGAAGTCTCTATTACTCCAGACTCACCGGTCTCAGATTTCCCATCTCCACCAGTGCCTGCTTTGCCTCCACCACTTATTACTTATCACCGCCGATCACACACTCCAATCCCGAAGGCTGTTATCTCCCCAGATCCATGTGATTCATCTCCTGCACCTGCATCTCCACCTGCCACGGGCCAACCTGAACCATCAGCTGACCTGCCTTTAGCTCTACGAAAAGGTATACGCTCTACCCGAAATCCTCATCCTATCTATAATTTCTTGAGCTACCATCGTTTATCTTCACCCCATTATACCTTTGTTTCTACTTTGTCGTCCATTTCTATTCCTAAAACTGTTCAGGAAGCTCTTTCCCATCCAGGATGGCGACAGGCTATGTTTGATGAGATGGCAGCCTTGGATTCTAATCACACATGGACTCTGGTCCCTTCCCCTCCAGGGAAGTCTATAGTTGGTTGTCGATGGGTTTTCACTGTCAAAATCGGTCCTGATGGACAGGTGGATCGCTTGAAAGCTCGTCTTATGGCTAAAGGCTATACTCAAATTTTTGGTCTTGACTATGGCGACACTTTCTCTCCTGTTGCTAAAATGGCATCCGTACGACTCTTCTTGTCAATGGCTGCCATGAATCACTGGCCCCTTTATCAGTTAGACATAAAAAATGCTTTCCTACATGGTGACTTGGAAGAGGAAGTCTATATGGAGCAACCACCTGGATTTGTTGCTCAGGGGGAGTCCAGACTAGTTTGTCAATTGCACAAATCCCTCTATGGGCTCAAACAGTCTCCCAAGGCATGGTTTGCAAGATTTAGCCAAGTCATACAACAATTTGGTATGGTTCGAAGTGAGGCAGATCATTCTGTGTTCTATAAACATTCATCCTCTAATAAATATATCTACCTTGTTGTCTATGTGGATGATATTGTTATTACAGGAAATGATTATGAGAACATCAATAATCTAAAACAGCACTTATTTCAACATTTTCAAACGAAGGACTTGGGCTGACTACGATATTTCCTTGGAATTGAAGTTGCCCAGTCAAAAGCAGGAATTGTCATATCTCAAAGGAAGTATGCTCTTGACATTTTGAAAGAAACCGGAATGCTAGATTGCAAACCAATTGATACTCCTATGGACCCGAACATTAAACTTCTGCCAGATCAGGGGGAGCCTTATCCAGATCAAGGAAGGTATCGGAGACTTGTAGAAAAACTAAATTATCTCACCATAACCAGACCAGATATATCTTTTGCGGTCAGTGTAGTGAGCCAGTTTCTCAACTCTCCTTGTAACAGCCATTGGGATGCATTGATTCGAATTCTAAGGTATATCAAGAGTTCTCCAGGAAAGGGATTGGTTTATGAAAATAGAGGCCATACAAACATTGTTGCATATACAGATGCAGATTGGGCAAGATCTCCTAGTGATAGAAGGTCAACTTCTGGGTATTGTGTCCTCATTGGGGGAAATCTCATCTCTTGAAAAAGCAAGAAGCAAAATGTAGTTGCAAGATCAAGTGCAGAAGCAGAATATCGAGCTATGGCTCTTACTACTTGTGAACTTGTATGGATAAAACAACTACTCCAGGAGTTAAAATTTTGCATACGAAGCCCTATGCAACTCATTTGTGATAACCAAGCAGCATTGCACATTGGCCTAAGCACGATTTCTGGGGTTGAAGGTCCTCAGGTCCTCACCCTCAATCGAATTTCCGACTTGAGACCCCCCATAAAATACCCTAGGTATTGTTCTTCGGGAAGATGATCCACCTGAGACGAAACAAACTCAAAATTTGTGATATACTCATCAACATCACCCACTTGCTGCAAATCTTTCAGTTCCTCAAACGGATTATCACTTTTCCTTCCTCCATATCATTCAATCAAGGACTTCTTTAGTTTGGACCATGTGAGTTCATCCTCAGTCCCTCGTAGCAAGTTGAACCAATGAATAGTCGCACCCTCCATACTTAGCTTCGCAAGCCTCACTTTCACCTCCTCTGATGATCCTTGCACCTCAAAATAGGTCTCAGCACAGGTGATCCACCCAACCGGATCCTCCCCGTCAAATGGTGGAAGCTCCACCTTCACTGCCATTTTGTATTCTGACACCAATTCTTCATTGAACGATGAAGAATGGGTCTCGGCACTAGCACGGCAGTCAAGCAATTTGGCGAACTCCGTCATCATGGAGCAAAGGAACTCTTCCATGGTCTGCTTCAAGGAGCCCTCAAGCGTCGTCATTCTCACCTCCAACGCGTTAACTTGATCCGCCATTTTTGGTGGCATAGGATAAGTCGAAGTTACGCTAGCTCCATCTCGTTAATCCGGTAGGTTGGACCAATGATAGAACTCACAATTCACAGAAAGTAAAGAATGAGAAGAATTTCAATATAACCGTGTTATTTAGTATGGAAGAAACTGGGAAACTATTAAAGAGAACCCAAATAGTGACCAAAGCCTATGGCTCCTTTCTAGAGGAATATCCTCCTAAACAATAAGCACCAAAAAAGGAAAAAAAAAAATGACCCCTCTCTCTCACTCCCCTTCATTACATACTCCATTCCCTAACCGAATTAGACACCTCCTATGCCACGTCATGTAACTAACTCACACCTCCTGATCCTATTTTCTTTCTCCTAGTATAAACTTTCCATATAGTGGGTCTATGTGACGCCCCACCAATATCAGTATCATTAGAATCAGTATTATATACAGGTGTTCTATCATTGCACAATCTTGTTGGGGTTCTTGAAGAGCACTGGGTGTCCTTTTATTGGAGCAGTTAAAAACAAGAAAGCCAAAACTTAGTTGCAATGTGTAGTTTACGCAATTCTTTGGTATATTTGGTTGGAGAGGAATGATCACATCTTTAAGGTTTTCTCTTTGCCCCTAAATTTGTTTGGGGATAGGATTGTGTATATGGCTCCTCTTTAGAGCACATGGCCATTACAAGGGATTTACCATTTCCAATAAACAGAGATACAAGGAAGCCTTACTATATTCTTGATTTAATTCGTCCCTACATCTAATACAACCACGTGAGAGGGATGACAATCAATTTTAACCACTCCATTTTTTGTCATCTCCTAGCAGCTTGGCCTTACAAGGCATAGACAAAACAGAATTCCAGGCAAGCTTTTGATCTTGGCTTATCTTTCTAGGGGGTGGAGGGTAAAAATAAAATTTCCACAGATTCTATATAATTTCACATATTAACTCATTGTTCTTAGTAATACAGCTAGACCATGTAAAAGAAATGCCCTTGTCATAAAAAAAAACAAACTAAGTAAAATCCCAGCAGTTGACTAAATTCTTCTTCAATAACCGGAGTACCTGTTTTGTTATTGTTGGAAGTGCCTATGTTAACCAAGGGACTACGTACAACACCACAAATATCGCACAAAGTCATACTCTCGTCATTGTCATAAGTGCAAATGGAGCATTGCCAAAGCCCAGGCCTAATGGTCTCTTGCTTTGTATCAGGTCCTTCTCCTGTTACAGCAGAAAAGAAAAATATTAAGAGATACAATGAAAAAAATTCAACAACATTCTGGAGACATCAATATAGATCTTACAATAGAAATAAGTGCTTAATCCATATCACTCTTCTTTTTTGTTTTTTTTATAGAAGTTCTTTCATATAACTCATTAAAGATGCTGACACCAACAACGTTCTGCACAAAATATATGTGAAAGCAAACAATTACCAGCAAATACTTGCTAAAGGCAATATATCCCTTAATCGAAGAACTCCTAAGTAATACCTTTTAGAAGTAAAGACATCATACTGCTTAAATAATCAGTACTCACAATATAAACCATTGATACACTTTGCCAACCACTAATAAACTTTTAAATTGATAACAACTAAATGCACGTGTATCATTGAATATCCTATTTAATAAGTTATATGCTTTCCAACTCATCTATCACTTATTTCATTTGACATCCCATCGTTCTCCTTTCTTTCCATCCCATCCACACAAGTCAACAAATCCCTAACCCCAAGTAAGAAAAAACAATGCATTTTAACCATTCACATTAACCCTGCAGTAATCCCACCCTTTTCAGTGCAAGTGGATGGATGAAATAGTTGGTTCAAAGCACACCTTGTATGCTTTTGTTTATATTTTTTTGTGGGGGGGAGGGGTTGTGCCGGGGGTGGTATTAGGGGATAATGTGATGACTAAATAATAAATGAATTGGAACCACACCAAATCAAATGTAAATGAGAAACTGAGCCATGCCTCTACATAGTGTAATACTCATCACACGTTGATATATAAAGTAACAAAGTCAAGGAGTAGGAGAATAGAGACATGAGGCTTTGATCAAAAGGGATGGTGAAATGCTGACATAAAATTTGGAGGAAGATTAAAAGAATAACAACAAGACACTCAGCATAATGACAATATAGGTCCACTTAAAAAGCAAGAATACGGGGACAAAATAGGAAAAAGCAAAATACTTTGCTCTGTTCTTGCTATAGTTTTTACAGTATGACCTTATTTTCAATTGAAGAACTACTTGTTGGCCATAAAAGTTATGGAGCGAACAAGTAATTAAGCTGGACTAGAAACATCAGTCATCAGTAATCCTGATAGCAATCACAGACTCATCAGAGGTTAAGCCTACCCAATTGAGATTGGAACAACAACAAACTAAGTCTAGCAAGTGATTGAAAACATATCACTGATCAAAACTACAATCAACATTAGAGAATTTTAAGTGTCTTCAATAAGCGTAACAATTGATATACGGATGAAAGCAACAATATGATTGAAGTAAATCTCTGTGCATCATTCTCATCCAGAACAAAGTACGACCCTTCTTGCTCTTATGCTTTATATTCCCTGGCTTTCTTAAACAATACACGCTTACCCATGATAACTTTTTAGGGTGTGTTGTGCCATGTCAAATACAATTCAAATTAAAAAGTAATAACCGCCTGATTAAGAATAATAGCATGGGATAAAATCATTTGATTTTATTGTTGATCCACAGTGAACTGAGAAGGCTCAACAGAAGCAACAAATGAAGAAATTACTAAACAAGACAGACACGGCATCGACACGCAGTAAACCAAAACAAGTTAAAAATACTAACCATAGACTTCTATGTCAACATCATAATCATCGTCTTCATAGTCCTCATAGTCATCATTGTAATCAAGTCCATAGTTTACTTTACGAGGCATGGTCCCAGTAAAACTGAGCACAAAAAGATACAGAATATCAATTAGAAATGAAGCACATTTAAGGAACTTTGAAAGAAACTAAGCTTGCAATAAAACAGGAAAATGTATATGTATAATGAAAAGAAAAAAAGCACCCTCTACCGCAATGTCCTACGCACAAAGAGAATGGCCTAAAAGTTAATAGTTCCAAGGACTCAGAGCCATATGCTAAGCCACCTTCAACCTAACAGATTGTTGACACTTAAGATTGTTTATGAGCACAGTGACAGCGTGGATTTGCCTTCCAGGTCTCCTTATCACACATGAAGAAAACTGCAAAATCCATTTGCGGAAAACAAGAAATGAATCGAATTATGGTTGCTAGTGAAGAAATTAACTAATTTTTCAAAGTACAAATGAATAGATTCAATTGATATGATAGAGCAACTAGAGCAGGGGTAAGGGAAAATCAATCGGAATTCGGAATGAAAAGAAGAAGAATAGGGCAGGGTTCGGAAGAGAGAAGAAATAAAGTGGGCAAAAGCAAGAGAGGAAACTTACTTGTGGGAATGGAGGTAAGAAGAGTGGTTGGCTACACGCGGCCCCGTGGATCGGGGCGGAGCAAGCAAACGAAGGATATTTCACTTCAGCGGTTCAGCCTTCAACCACAGCTGCGGTTGCCTTTGCCCTGTGGCCATCGGATTTTAATCACGTGAGAGAGAGAGACAAAATAAATTATCTTAGGACCTATTATTATTTGTGTGGGGTTCATAAATTTTGTTTTATGTCTTTCTTTCTTTTCATATGACCCTCTCATGTTTACTAACATGAGAGGATCTAAATCCGTGGCCATCAATTTCGATAGCACCTCCGTTATTACTTTGTTACATTAATAACTTTTTATATTAAATTAATCTTTTTAAATGACGGATTTGTTATAAAAATTAACGTTAAAAGGTTAATTTAAGATAAAAATGATAATAAATTATTAATTTAATGTCAAAAATTAACAAAATATAACCAATTTTGATGCATTCATTTATTAAAAAATTTAACTAATAACATTTATATCTTTGTCGGATCAAAATGAGTGTTCACTTAAGAAAATAATATACTTACGTTGTTCTTTTTTTTTTGGTGTAGATGATATGACTTGCTAAATTTTGAAAAGGAATAATTCTTACAAATCTAATCTATTTATCTATTTATTATAATAATATATAAATTCAGGCTCGCAGACTGTCACATCAACTATGTTTGTCTCTCAAATCACTATGTCAGCTTTGTTTTAACAATTCTTTTTCTCTACCTCACTGTAATTTTTTACGTTAGCTTTTGCTTAAACCCCTTCATTTTTCTCAAGCCATGTTGCAAAATAGTACCGTTAAAATGAGTTAAATTCGTTGGGTTAACCTATTTATCCATTAAAATTATACGAGTCGAGCTTTAATATTATTGACCCATTTAAATTAATTCATTTTTTCAACTCATTTGACCTGCAGGTTAAAGGGCCAAACCTATTTATTCACGGGTTGTCCCATTTACCCGTAAACATATACTTGTTTTTGTAACTTTTTTCAAAATTTTGGATGTATGCATTTGTTGCTATTATATGTGTTGTCATTTTGTTATGTTAATGCTTTGTTATTTCTAATGTGTTGTTGACGTTATGTGGAGTGTGGATGCATGGATTTACGCTACTGTGAAGTTGACGCTATTGTGGATGCATGAATTTGTCAATTTACTATTTTGGAGATTGTATAATCTTGAAGATTATTATTATTGACCACATTTTGATTTATTGGAAGACCTCTCTATGTCTTTATATATACTTGTAACTTACCTGAAAATTATTAGATGAGTTTACTTAAAGAATTAAAGTTTTTTAATTAAATGGGCAACCCTTTTAAGCCTGTAGGTTGACCTATTTTGCCAAGCTATTTAAATTAACTTAGTTTTTTGCCTAGCCTGTGACAAGTTGGGCTTAAACAGCCTATGATATTTTTTTCCCTATTACCAAATTCGTGTCAACCACATTAGCAAATTCAAAGTTTCTTGCCATGCTACCTTTCCATCTTCTCCAGTGCACTTTGCCATCATTATTACTTAAAAAAACCCATATTATTTTGTAGGAAATAAACTAGTGAAAACGGGAAAGCCATACTAACTGACAAAGTTCAAATTCCGCTATACATATCTATGGCTTTCTCATGCTTTCCCATTCATTCTCATCGTCTTCTTTATCGTCGTCACTACTTGGCTTGGGGTTCAAATTCCACGTATACAACCACCCGCACCTACAAGGCTTCCCCGTGGGGGCTTCGTTCAGAGTTTCTTGCTATGTTACCTTTCTATCTTCTCCAGTTCACTTCGCCATCATCATTACTTAAAAACCCACATTATTTTGTAGGAAATAAACAAGTGGAAATGGAAAAACCATACTAACTAACAAAGTTCAACTTTCGCTATCCATATCCATGGCTTTCCCATGCTTTGCCATTCATTCTCATCGTCTTCTTTATTGTTGTCACTACTTGGCTTGCGGTTCCAATTCCACTTATACGACTACTTGTGCCTACAAAACTCCCCCATGGGGGCTTCGTTCAAAGGGAATCATCAACTATTCCATCAATTCAACCTGTGGTGAATTCAAGGTGTTCTTGGAGCATCCTTGTTTATGTGCCTCTTCCTTTTCCTGCAACGAATATGGAAGAATATCTAGCTATGAAAGAGGGAATTCATTGGTTTGACAGCAAAAGTGTGGCAGAGGTGTAAAACCCAAATCCTTGAAAGCATGTCTACCATGTAAATCCACCACCACCACTGCCAGTGGCAGTGCAAACACACCTTAATGGTTGTGACAAGGTCCATGGGGAGGATAATGGTGTATCGCTATAGTGGATGATAACTCTATGAAAATAGAGTTATTATCTTATTTTGTGTATAAAAATTGCTAAATTCTTGAGTGATTAGTTTTTAGCATTGTTTCATGTGTTCACTTCAATTGGTCAATATGCTAGTTTGGTTAGAGTTTGTTAAGACTTTGGCTTGATTTAATTTAGTTTATATCTATTGGTGTTTCCTGTGATTATGATTTGTGGTTGATCAATCAATTTGAGACACTTATGTTAGCTTTGTATTAAGCTTTATTAGATGTTTATTGTGCCCAATATTAGCATTTTAGATGAGTTTAATGTTGTTGGGCTTCATTGGACTTTAATGTAAATTGTGAATAATTTTCGGATTTTGATGCATTTTGACCTTTCTTCCTTGGATAGGCCATAACTTGGGACTCGGTGATCCATTTGAGGTGATCTTGGTGTCTGTGGAAAGCTAAGACAAGGCTCTACAAGTTTCATGAAGAACTCAAGAGCTGAATCAGACTTCTAAGGGTCCAAAATATCTTTGCAATGCAGAGTGGGTTTGCTGTCACGGAAATCTGGGCAGTATGTACATATTGGACTACATAGTGAACTATAGGCCTCCTCTTGGGCTGAAACTTGGCCATTGGAAAGATAAGACCCATATCTCCAACTTCACTAAAGACCATTTAGTCAATAGATGTCATTTTAGGCATCATTATGAAGCTACAAGTTGGTTTGAATTTGGAAACACGTTCTGCCAACCTAACTTGAGGTAGGTGTAGTGTTTTTGACATATCTGGAGTTCTTAAAGTCCAAATGGCATGATTCCAATTGCAAAATTTCAAGGAGACAACTGGCTACAACTTTCATGAAGACCTCCAAGCCAAAATGCACCGTCTAGGTCATGAAAATCAAGCCAGGGGTCGGATAAGAGTTGCTGACTAAAAGCCACCAACCATACACCAACCCACCTACCATGCACCAACCCACCAACCATGCATCAAGCTTCCATATTTGACAATTTTCATGTTTTTACAGCTTGTATTCAGATTATGTACATGTATAAATTGGCTTCTATGATTAGTATAAATAGAGCCAATCTCTTTGTATTATGATGATTCAATTTTTAAGTAAGTTTGAAGAAAGTTTGAGTATTTGTGAGAGTTTTCTTTCTCTTCTTCTCCATTCTCTTTACAATTTCATTTTTGTTCTTTTATTTCTGAGTTCTTCCTTCCCATCCATGGAAGGCTAGGCTCTTATAATCAATCCAAGGGATTAGCCATCTTGATGTTTAATTTGGAGATCTTGTTTCGCTTGTTCATATTGCTTAATTGTTATTCAAGTTTCTCTTCTTCCTCTTTGATTTTTATCTAGATTGAATTGCTTAATTTGATTTAGATGTTGATGTGATAATAGCTTTATTATCATGTATTCAAAGAGGATCACATAGAATAAACAATTTATTAAAGCTTTTTGATGGATTGTTTAGCGTGGTTACATTCTGAATCTTAAGTTAATCTATGTTTGGATGGTGCTTACTTTATCTAACCTTAGTTAATTAAATCCTAGATGCTTATCTAGTAGAGGATTCTTGGATCATGTTGAGGCGTCTTGATATGATCTAAGGCCAAGAACATGGTTAGCAATTAAGTGAATTCCTTGTGATCAATGACGGATTAAACTCAAGATCGGTAAAATTTCCTTGGATTGGTTAATTTGTTAATTACTTTCCTTTAATTCAATTAGTGTATTATCTTTTCAAATCATCAAAACCCCCCTTTTAATTATCTTGATCTGATTAAATCTTTGTTCTTTTTGGATCCTTGAGAGACGATTCGGTTCATTCTCTATACTACAAATTATTTTGTGAACCGGTAATTTTTATTATTTGACGGGTCTCGACAACCTCTTGTCAGTGGTTTGTAGGTGTAAGCCCAAGGAGGAGCCCAAAGATGTGAAGAAACTAGATTCGCATACATACTGACCTTGTTGTAATGTTTAGAGCATAACTTTTGCTATAGATCTTGAATTGGGATGATTATTAATGTGTTAGAAAGCTAAGACAAAGTTCTACAACTTTGATGATAGACATCAATGACCGATTCGAGCATTTACAAGGTAAAAAATTGCATACAAGTCAGAAGCCAAAACTGATGCGCTGAGGCTGCGGCGCCAGAAAGTTGGGGTTGTAGCGCTGGACTTGCAACTTCCAACATCTTGAACCAGAGAAGCCAACATTAGAAAGATATGGCGGCAGGCCTGGCACAACAAGACTAAAGCGATTCTAACCCTGATTCTTGTGTTTTGAAGTCCACCTATAAATAAGACCCTGAGGGTTAAATTTAGGGATATTTTCTACAAAATGAGAGAGACTTTTGAAGGAGAGAAAAGCCATCAATCATCAAGGATTATTGGGGACTTGAAGATCAAGAGATCAACAATTCCTTGTTTATCTTCTTCTATCTTTCTTTGATTTCTGGTTATAAGATGGTGAACCTATTTGTGATGATGTTTTCTATTTCAATCATGAACTAAGTTTCTTTCTAGGATTGCCATGGATCTCTACATGTAGTTTGGATCTCTACATGTAGTTCTGGCCTCTCCATTGCTTGTTTAAGTCAAATTTACATTGTTTCTTGATTCTTGCTTTGATTTATTTTTTCTAATTAAATTCTCTTTACAAATCTTTTCGATCGTTTGGATAAAAGTAAGCAATCAAAACTTTAGTACTTAGCAATTCTAGTTATAAGTCCTCGAGGGAACGATACTTCTCTTATCATTATATTACTTGGTATATGCTAAATGTATCCCGGCAACTGAGCCAGGGATTGTGCAATTCTAAAAGGAATCATCAAATTAACCTTGCAGATAATGTAGTGTAGTGTAGTGGGAAGCAAGGGTCATTCCCGCAAAGTATTGTACCAATTGAAATATAAAAATGTCACGAAACTAAAAACTAAAAGAAATAATAACTAAATTGGGGGGGTTGTAAGTGATGAATAGAAAAGAAATTAGATTAAATTAAATTAAACTATGAAGAGGCAAACAAAAAGAGTGAATGAAACTAACAAAGTAATGATCAAGAGATTCAAATATGGATAAAGCTTGGTTTAGAGATTTTTTCCACCACTAGACTTAAGACAGTTGCAATCTGATTTTCGATGTTATTCTTTATTTCTAATGAAACTACTAACTATAGATAATAAGTATGTTCTATTACCCCAATCTTTCCTTAATTTGTTGTTAATTAGAAGTCTGCTCTCTATTTAATTCCCTAACCATTAAGTAACCTAGAAGTCTGCTCTTTAGATTTAGCCTAATGATAACCTTATGCTGAGAAAGATAAGGTTGATCTATGAAACAATCTCGGTTTGCTTGGGTTATGTAGTCTAGGTTATGTTCTTCTTCACAATTAACTAAGGAGTTCACTATAATGATTAATTGTGAAGTGCTACTTTGGATTAGGAAAGCATGACAATTACAGATCAAGTTCCCTAAGCTAGCATTATATTATTATTAAAGTTCTATTTAGTTGTATACCTAAACGAATGAAGACAACAACCATATACGATTCAAGTAGAAGAAACATAAACAAATCTCAATTAAAACTAAGGGAATAACATCTTTAATCCGATTACAAAATCATGTCTAGGGTTTCAAATCACCTTTAACCAAAAAGGAAGTCTAGCTTAACATGTTCTTGAACAACATCAAAAGATAATAATGAAACATCATGAATTCAAGACACAGGGTGAAAAGGGAAGAAGAAACAAAACGATGGATCTTGATCTCCTTCTCTTCGAGTTACTCCCAAGGAAGAAAACTCTTCTTTTGCTTCTCGACGGCTGCTCAAATTTGTCCAAGTGAATGTTCTTTTTTAGGGTTTGACCCCTAAGTCTTCTTAAATAGGCCCAACACTTCAAAAGGGCCTTTTTTTTACTTTTCTACACTGAGGCCACAAAACGGCCGTATTGTATGACATAGCCATGTTTTATTCTCAGTTGGCTGATTTTAAATACACGGTCAGGCCGTGTAATTTGGCTCCAAAACACGGTCAGGCAGTGTTTGCATTTGTGTGTGCACACGCAGATTGTAGAATTTGCAAAAGTGCCTAACATGAAAGTTGTAGCCCTATGTTTTAGATTTTCATAGCCACCAGAATCACCTCAATACAACATCTGTAGCTCAAGTTATGTGCTAACTTTGAGATTTCTTCCTGAAATATATTAGATTTGATTTCCAGAATCTTCCCTAGACTTCCTTGCCTAATTTCAAATTCAAATAGACATTAAATTCAACTAGGCAATATAAATATTTTAATTGAAGGAAATATATCATGAAAATCTAAAACAAAATATGCAATGAATGCACATAGTCAAACCAAATCAGATCAGGATTCAATGGAAACTATCTAAGACATTAATTTTTATATCTAGCACATCAAAATGAAGCAACAAGCGTAATAAGGGAACCTATAAATAAAACACCTAAAAGCATATAAAACTACTCTAACTTGACTCTAATTTAAGATAAAACAAGCATATAAGCAGTGTGTAAATGACACACATCATTACTTGAGACAACATGTATAACATCCTCCCTTAATTTTTAATTTTTATTATTAATTAATATTTAATTATGTATTATTTATTTATTGATTATTTTATTTCTACACCATTATATTCTAGAATTCTGATTTCTGTTACCTGGTAATTAGAGAACAGAAAAAATTGCTTAGAGTATATTTTTATTTATTTAATTATGGACATTTGCTATTTTTAATAGATCAATAAACATAATTGGTTGAAATGAATTACTGTTAGTATTACTCTTTTGTTTCGCTGCTATTGTAGGTTAATAATACTCAAAAAATTATTTTTTTGAACAGAGTATCTATTAAAATGTCAATGTAGTTTATTTAATTAAACAGTGACATTTTTGTATACCCTAGTTTATGATTAGGGACATGTTTATCATTAAAAATTTGTAGTGTATTAAATTAATGACAAAATTGTCATTTAAATTAGTAGTAGAATAAGACAAAATTTGCCAAACTAAATGGAATCTAGTTGGCATTTAATTGAAATCTAGTAAAATTAACTAATTCTATTAAAATCGAATTAGTTTGGTTAAAATTCAACCAATTTAGTTAGAATCTAACTAATTTAGTTAGAATCCAACCAAATAGTTAGAATCCAACTAGATTTGAAATAAAATAATATTTTCTTATGACTTCTTTAAGAATCCATTGAATAAAATAATATAATTTTAAGGCTTCTCCAAGAAGCCATTAACAAAAAATTAATTTTTAAATGATTCTTCAAGAAGCCATCTTAATTAAAATTATAAAAATAAAAGAAGAAAATTACATAGGAGGTACGGCCAAGAAGGAGGAGAAGAGAGAAAGAAAAATTAGAAAAAATCCCAAAAAATTATAAAAGTGTTAGAAATTGAATTTAAAAGCAAGAATCTATCAAGAACCAAGAAAGAAACTAAGATTTTCATCTTGTTTTCAAGCTCAAAGTATTGATTAGTTTTTCCATGATTTTGATTTTTTGTATGAATTTTTATCAAGAATACAATCAAATAATGCTTGAATATGGATGATAGTTGGAGACTTTGGCTTCATGAAGATCTCGAAATTCATGGGTTTTGTAGTATTGGATGATGTATCATGTAGTTTATGTTATATTTTGATGTTATATAGTTGTTTAAATTGAAAAACCCTAGGAACCATGATCATGTATTATTCGGCCAAGCTATGGATTTAGAGTTTCAATTTGTTTAATTATAATATTAAGGGTTAGTTAGATGAATTAATGATTAATTAGAATAATTAATGGAAACTAAGTAAGATTTGATGAATTTTGATGAATTTAAATGAAAATTCTAGGAACCCTAGCTTAAGGTAGGTTTCAGCCAAGATTAAGATTCAAGTCTTGCATGTGTTTAATTATTAAATGGTTAATTAATTGAATGGTTTAGTGTTTAATTAAGTTATGTGACAAAATTCAAGCATAGTTAGGTATTTACAGCTTGAAAAATCACTTGGAAACCAAACATGTACCTTTTAGCCAAGAGACCTAGATAACCTAGGTTGGAAATTGTTGGAACCAAATATGAATTAAGAAATTAATGTTGGAACCAAAGTAGTTCAAGGAATTGAACCCCTCAAAGTTTTGAAGATAACAAAGACATTAAATTGGAATGAACAATTAAGTTTTAAATATAATCAGTTGGTGTTATGAAAAATGTTAATCCAATAATGTTTATCATGCTTATTTTATGATGATTATACTCTGATTAGGAAGCACGTTCCCTTTTGTAACTGAATGATATTTTCATGTGCGTCTAATATGATGTTATTTACAACTGAAAGATATCTTTGCATGTGTCCAATATACTTTAAAATACTTTATTATTTATGTTATATTGGATTGTCCCAAGTTTTCCTTAAAGCTCAGAATCAAACATTCGTCCAAAGCCTCGAATTCAAATACTAGAACTGTTCATCATTAAATGCTGAAGAGACATCTGATAAAGTACGCGACAAAAAGAAGTCAACAAAGTATGCTGATGCTGACGCACCTAACATCTATACAAGTTCAGCAAATGAGTTCTCTCTGTTCACTCAGAAGATTCAGTACAAGACTTTGTTGATGATAACCAAGCTCACTTCTCAAGAGAAGATAAACACGTTATCAATGTTACCCATTTAATGCAGCTCAGAACGAAAACATTTATTACTGTTGGACGAATAGCTCTTGAAGACAAGTTTAAAACTCTGAAGCATATAAATAGAAGGTGTCTTCAAAAGTTTTAGTAAGAGACGAGCAATACAAACATATTTAAGCCTTTGAGAATTCACTTTTACACTTTCATATTCTTTGTATAAAGTTATTCAAGATACATTGAGCTTCATTGTGATTTTTTCTCACACATCGTGAGTTATTTGTTGAGTGTTTTCAAACACTACTCTTTTACTCTGTGTAAAGCCTAAGGAGGCTAGTGTTAAAAAATACTTGTGGTTTGAAACTGAAGAGGTTAAAGAATATTTATATACCTGAAGAGGTGGAGAATACTTGTAATCTTGAAAATGTAACACCCTCAGTTGGTGTCACATTTTAAGAATAACTAGTTTCCTAAATAACTTTTTTTTGTTATCTCATATTTATCTAGATCATAAGTCATAAAATTTTCTGTGTTTATAGTAGTGTAATATGAACAGAATAATAGTACACATAAATTTGACAACAGATATTCACGTCATTTTTATTCTTTATTAAGTATTTACTAATTTATACATAGTTATTTTACACACACGACTTTATTATACATAACTTGCTATTTACATATATTACATATCTTACCACTATTTATACATATACACAAAATAAAACACTCTATCCATATCTACATGGGAGGGTCCTCATCCTCCGCCGGGTCCTGAATGTAACTACCGTAGTGAGTGGGTCTCTGGGTAGGGGACCTATGAGCCCTATGCCACCTTAGGGTTCGAGCAGAAGAGATGGTGGATCTCTCCTGAGGAGTAAAATGGATGCTTGCACTCTAAATGTCCCGAACGGGCATAAACAACTCAACCATAGCAAAAATAGTGAATATAATGACAGGGTTTCCGTCAATGGTCCTACGGAGTGTAATGGTTATTTCCCCAACATAAGTAACACTCTCTGCCTCCGAACGAACATGCCACATATCAGGTCCTTCTAGAAACTGAACGATGACAAATCCTAGAAAATCATGATCCATCTTCGGACACAACCAAATCGAACCAAAAAATAACAATATACACACAAAAAGAGGTGATATTTTCACATCATCATAAATATCAATAAAATTATATGAATCAAGAAAATGATAAACCAACCTCAATACACATAATGATATGCAAGTATGACAACTATTATGCAGATGCACATGGTTGACCCCTACTTCATGGAGCTAAATACAATAAGTCGGAGAGAGTGATTGAGAATACATGTTCCGTATCATTTAGCCACCAAGTGCTATAAATTTCATATACACAATACGGCTCACGAGAACACTCTTCCACCAATTGTGAATAGAACAATGTGTAGTCAAGATCGTCGGTGTGTTGCAATCATCTTACCATGGCGCAATCCCAGTTGGCCTCTTGTGGAGTTTCCGCATCCCCGACGACTCCAAGATCAACCATAGATCTTCATTATACAAATTCGCACTAGCACTAAGGTGTAAGTTCAATCTTCTAAGCTCCAAGCCTTACAACAACAAGTCTCATACATATTAAAAATTGTATACATAGTGTAATATCCCCAGAATATACACATAATTCTCTCGGGATTCAAGCATTTCTTTAAGAATAACGTCAACTGTCTTATCCTGGTTCAGTCTACGTCAGCCTGATAGTAGTACAACTATTTCTTAATTATATGGTGCTATAAAATAATTTCTAAATCACGTAACACATATGTTACGATTTTTAAATCGCTTAAAACTTTTTCCGTAAAAATTCAATCAGATAAGGTATAACAATCGTTTTTCAGTCGCGTAGACCATTTTCTATAAATTTTCAATCTCGTAAAACATTTTTCACAAAAACTAATTTATATTAAGTAAAAAAATATTTTGAAGTTTATTTTTACTATTATAATAAAACTAAGGGTAAATTCTATTCATATCCAAATATTGATTAAAATGCTAAATATTAACAAAACAATTTATCCTCATATTTTCGAAAAATCTAAAACTCTTCTAAATAAAATAAATTCCATTTAAAATAATTCTTTTTCTAGTATATGGTGGTCAAACCCACCTAAAATGATTTTCCCACCTCATTCCATAATTCAAACCATGTATATGCATGTCCTAGACATGTCTATTCATATTCATATGAATCAATTCATATATACCAAGATTTTACCATGTTTTTGTCATCATGAATTCATAATCAAGGAAACCATAACACGTAATTTAAGCAAAGTATAAGATCACATAGATTAATCATAGAATATTAAGACATAAATCATAAACCATAAACCGTAACCATAACATATCAAAACATATCTCATAAAACTACAAAATCTAGCCATAGGCCATTTTCACAAAAATTAATATACTACAATTCTATATTATACCATCATATTGGTTGATAGAGAAACTCCCCCTTACCTTAGTTTACAAATAACAATTTTGTCTTTCTTTGTTTCCTTCAAATTCTTGACAAGCTACAAGTAAGGAAAGAACACTAATCTACTAGAACTAATATTAGGATGTTGGCTAAAGGTTGGGAAAGAAAATAGAGCACTTGGCCGTGAGTCTTATTGAGAGAAAGATGAAATGTTGGTGTGAATATAACATGAATGGTTAATTCTCTATTTATAGGGAAAAAGTAGGATATGATGGTAATTGAATAAAAGTAAAAGTTAAAGATATTTTACCTTTCCCCTTGGCCGGCCACCCCCTTGAGCTTAGGTGAAGTGGAAGAGTTCATCTTGAACATTACCAAATTTATTACCTTGTGATTCACCCTAGGTGAATCACCATTTTCCTTAATTACTATTATGCCTCACCTATATGAATCACCACGATCATACATGCTTCCAGTAACTCTGTGTCTGATTGACCACCTTCTCCTAGATGACTTTTTCGATCGAGTAATAACT
Source organism: Styphnolobium japonicum (assembly GCA_023212625.1). Lineage (NCBI taxonomy): Eukaryota > Viridiplantae > Streptophyta > Magnoliopsida > Fabales > Fabaceae > Styphnolobium > Styphnolobium japonicum. The sequence continues at coordinate 15,911,162 of JALBWW010000004.1, read as the reverse complement.
TCCTAGAAAATTTTCGACCGATCGACCTCTTACTAGAATAATAATTGACCGACCCTAACTTTTAACTCCACACCCTCCTAATCTTTGTTTCCGACCGAACACTCCTCAGCCAATCCAATCTCGTTAGATTTGATCCTTAGTCCATTATACAACTTTCTCATCCGACCCAAGCCATTTCGATATGAGCTTTTTAAATAGAAGTTCCCATCTATTGACCGAACCGAGCTCTTCCGAGTCATAAACCAACCGACTCAGCTTACTCTTAACATGATCATCCTTCCCTTTCGATCGACTATGGCCGATCCAACTAACATTATCCTTTCTCGGTGTATATCGATCGGATATGGCCAATCCAGTGATCATCGACCTGTGTCCTAGGCTATTTCCCGATCATAATATACTTTTGACTGACCGAGCCTTCTGCTTCTTTTGTCTTGACATTCGATTGGGTAGCTCTTCTCCTGAGTTCCGATCGGTAATCTGACTGATTAGTTTGTGATTTTAGGTATATAACCAATAGTCTGGTCGGATCCTTTCTGTTTTGCTCGGCAATTTGACCGACCCTTAAGGTTTAAGCATAGATAACTTTCAGATAATAGAATTCACAAATTTTTACCAATCATAAATTATTGATACTCGAGAAAATAACATATATATTGGAAAGAGAAATTTTAGGGTGTTATAGAAAAGCTTAGTGGAAAATCCTTCTCGTGGAAGGGACTTGACGTAACTCTTGGGTTATAAGAGTGAACCAATATAAATTGGTTGTGTGATTCTCTCATCCCTTTTATCGTGCATTATTCTTTTTTGTGCTAACGTTTGGGGATTCCTATTGTTGTTTCTAACACTTTCTTACCTTTGGTTTTAAAGAACTTTCCTTGCTTCTAAGGATTTCACTTAAAAAGATTTTATGCATCGAAAGCTCTATTTAAACTCATTTGCGTCCAACTCTTATTTGAGAAACTGTTTTCACGGAAAAGTTTTCTAAGTATTAAAAACACAATTCAACCCCCTTCTTGTGTTATATTTATTCATTTTAGAAAATTTTCATGATATCATGATATGATTGTAATTATAAGATGATATTGGTAGAAAATTGAAAGAAGATGAGATAAAATGATAGTTCAAGTGTTGGAAATAGTAAAAGAAACCCTAGTATAGGTTTCAGCCAAATTAGAGTTTATTAACCTAAGATTTGGTTTAGATTCAATTAAATGAATATTAGAATGAATAAAGATGGTTATGTGTTAAGGAATAATGAAAAATTCAAGTATTTGGAAAAATGACAAAATGAATAGTAATTTGGCTAAGTTGTACAATATTTTTTGACTTCCTTGTGGATAATTTTTATTGGCAAATTGAGATGTTAATGATGAATGTAAAAAACCTAAACCGTAGAGTTATGGTTTCGGCCAAAACCTAGTTCCCAAGGCTAGGTATTATTCAAGTAGGTTTCTAAGAGTAATTGTGAGATAAAATGTTAAGAAAGTTGACATTATGAGAAAAGAGATAAAAGACAGGGATGTGATCCTTGGTAAGGGAGGTTGTCACAATCGTCCCCAATGGGGGCACTCGCAACGAGCGTGACAACTGAATTTTAAAATAAAATATTAGAGGAATCGCCACTAATTTGATTTGGTTAGGAAATAATTGGAAAAATCCTTTTAAAATATTTAAAAACTAGTGTGTTACCAAGTGGCTTCAATAACTCAAGAGGCGGCGTGAATTGAGTTTTCAAAACTTTCGCAAAGTTTGTTTCAATGATACTAATTATATTGAATCAATGTACTTGGAAAGGATAATGACTAAGAATAATGAGCTCTTTAATACAGAAAATATAAGACAAGAATTCACAATATTAAAAACATCAAGCTAGTTTAATTGATAGAATATAGCTTATAAGTAAAAGATAAGGGGTGAGAGAATGCAAACAAGATTTATACTGGTTCAATCACTTCTTGTGATCTACGTCCAGTCCTCGAGATCGTCCACCCGAGATTTCAACTATACTTCAAGCTTCTAACTTGGGTGCTTGATAAAAACCTTTACAATATAGAGCACTCTTCACTTAGTTTGGGATCCTCCACCCTCTATGTGCAAGAGCCTCCCTCAATACAATAAGGAATTTCTCTCCTTGAACTTATACAAGATAATCAAATGGTTTATGGTTGTTTGTAACTCTCACAAGAGTAGATATACAACTTGAGGAACTGATGAGTATTTGATCGAATCACTAAGCAAGCTTTTTCAAATAGAAAACAGAGTATATCAACTGAAGATTAGAAAAAGCTCTTTTAAAATGAATTTATGATCTTGGGTCTTATTTTAAAACTCATTTAGATGAGCTATAAATAGCTTTCATAAAATTATTTCCGTTGGGTAGTAGGTGAATATCCAATCAGTGCTTAAACTAGCCGTTGGAAGAATTTCTGGAGCGTGTGTAGTCAACTACATAACCTTTGTAGTCGACTACCATGCCTTTATGACTTTTAAAAATATGAGAGTTTATTTTATGAAAAACGCACGTAGTCGACTACACTTACAAAGTAGTCGACTACAATAGCTCTTGGACACTTTTTAAAAGTAAAGGACATCTGAGATATATTTTCAAAAATAATATGTAGTCGACTACAGAGTTTATGTAGTTGATTACATGTCTTCTCGGATTTATGAGCTTTTAAAATGGAACAACTTTTTAAAGCGTTGTAGTCAACTACAATAGCTTTGGTAGTCGACTACAAGTGTCATCGGGTTTACTCATATTTAACAGATGAGTATTTTTATCAGCATTGTAGTCGACTACTTCAGCATTGTAGTCGACTACAAGTGTCCTCAGGACATTACAAGAACATAGGCATTTCAAAGTTTTTCCTAGTGTAGTCGACTACAGGATTTGTGTAGTCGACTACAAGTTTGTTCTGACTATTAGAAAACGTTGTAAACTTGAAATTTTACAACTGTGTAGTCGACTACACCAACCTTGTAGTCGATTACAAGTGACTTAAAAACTCATTTTTGATCAAGTTAAAAAATCTTTCTTTCTAAAGCATTTTAAAGATAACTTTCTTTTTATCAAACCTTATTTTAGAAATAGTTTTGTAAGATTAAAATAAATTGCTTGCTAAGTGATTTAAGCAATTAAATACTCTTACAATGATAAGTAAAAACCTATAAGACTTGAGTACTCATTGAGATCTTGTTCTTGTTCTCTTGGTGCAGAAACCTTTGTTTGGTTATCATCAAAATCCTATATGTCAAATGTGTAACATCCCTAAATTTCATATATTTTGACTTAGTTAAATTCCTTGGATGAGTTGTATGTTCTGTTACAGAAATGGTAATAGATTGAGTTAGAATGATTAATTCGAGATTCTGGATATACCGGTGAACTCGGTAGAACCTATGGAAGAGATAGGTGAAATCTAAACTCTTGTATTTATTCTAGCTAAGTTAGGACCTACTGGTAATTTAATTTTCTTCAGGACCTATTGGGAATTCTTAGAAATCATAAGGGTATTTTAGTCTTTTTACATCCTCAGTGGCAAATTTGTGATTCTTCCTTTGAGTGAGGGGCAAAATGGACAATTCACACCCCTCCCTTGTGTTTAAGAGGGCCGGCCAGCATAGGAGAGCCAAAGGCTCATCTTCTCCAAAATTTCTAAGTTTCCATAGCTAAGCTTGCTCCAAGGTTCAAGGGTCCAAAGTAAGTATTTTTATGCACCTTTTGGCTTAGGTCTTTTGATGGTTATTGATCACTATGATCTCTTCTTCAATCCTATGGTATTAGTTTCTTAAGAAGCTCATTTTCATCTCCAAGAATCAAGAACACCCATGTCTAAAAGTTGGTTGTTTTGATTGAGGGTTTTGAAGGAAGTTGAAGGGAAGGTTGCCTTGACTACCAATCCCATCTTGGAATCAAGTTTAGAGCATTTGAAGGTGAGTGTGGATTTACTTGTGTAATTGTATGATGTTCTTAGAGTGAAAGTGTATGATGTAGGATTAAGCTTGAATCTAGGGTTTTCACCTATGCCTAAGGTTGATGTGTTTTTGTTATATGTTTTAAAGGATTTAGGTATGTGAAAGTGAATGATATGGTTAATGTATTTTGATGGATTTGAGGACATGATCCCATAGAGAAATTAGGGTTTTGATTTGAAGTTGGGCGTGGCACTATTCCTGCCCAGATTCCAAACCACGGGCGTGGTCACCACCACAGCCTGGCCGTGGTTCTCTCTGAAAATGGAATTTTGGTGTCTCATGGCCAACCACGGGCGTGGTCTCCACCACGGTCTGGCCGTGGTTGTCTCTGGAAGTTTGGTTTCATGTTTAAATACCACACCACGGCCGTGGCCTTCACCACGGGCTGGCCGTGGTTGTCTCTAGAAATACCACCACGGCCGTGGCCTTCACCACGGTCTAGCCGTGGTTGGCTCTGGAAATACAACTGACAAGAGGTTGTCGAGACCTCGTCAAATAATAAAAATTACCGGTTCACAAACTAATTTGTAGTATAGAGCATAAACCGAATCGTCTCTCAAGGATCCAAAAAGAAAACAAATATTTAATCAGATCAAGATAATTAAAAATGGGGGGTTTTGTTGTTGATTAACAATATTGATAAAAATACAAGACTTAAAATTGAAAACAAATCTAAAGAAACAACCAATCCAAGGAAATTTACCGATCTTGAGTTTAACTCATCATTGATCACAAGGAATTCACTTAATTGCTAACCGTGTTCTTGGCCTTAGATCACATCAAGACGCCTCAACATGATCCAAGAATCCTCTACTAGATAAGCATCTAGAATTTAATTAACCAAGGTTAGATAAAGTAAGCACCATCCAAACATAGATTAATTTAAGATCAAGAATTCAACCAAGCTAAACAATCCATCAAAAAGCTTTAATAAATTGTTTATTCTATGTGATCCTCTTGAATACATGATAATAAAGCTATTATCACATAAACATCCAAATCAAATTAAGCAATTCAATCTAGATCAAAATTAAAAGAGGAAGAAGAGAAACTTGAATAACAATTAAGCAATATGAACAAGTAAAACAAGATCTCCAAATTAAACATCAAGATGGCTAATCCCTTGGATTGATTATGAGAGCCTAGCCTTCCATGGATGGGAAGGAAGAACTCAGAAATAAAATAACAAAAATGAAATTCTAAAGAGAAGGGAGAAGAAGAGAAAGAAAACTAACAAATACTCAAACTTACTACAAAATTGAATTCTAACTTACTTCCAAAATTTTATGCTGCTAATACAAAGAGGTTGGGTCTATTTATACTAATCCTAGAAGCCAATTTGTACATGTACATAATCTGAATACAAGCTATAAGAATCTGAAATTTGTCAAAAATGGAAGCTTGATGCATGGTTGGTGGGTTGGTGCATGGTAGGTGGGTTGGTGTATGGTTGGTGGCTTTTAGTCAACAATTCATATCCGACTTCTGGCTTCAAATTCATCACCTAGACGGTGCATTTTGGCTTGGATGTCTTCATCAAAGTTGTAGCCAGTTGTCTCCTTGAAAATCTCCAATTTGAATCATGTCATTTGGACTTTTAGAACTCCAGAAATGCCAAAAACACTTCACCTACCTCAAGTTAGGTTGGAAGAACATGTTTCCAAATTCAGACCAACTTGTAGCTTCTGAAGCATGCCTAAAACGACATCTATTGACAAAATGGTCTTCATTGAAGTTGGAGATATGGGTCTTATCTTTCAAGTGACCAAGTTTCAGCCCAAGAGGAGGTCTATAACCCACTATATAGTCCAATATGTGCATACTGCCCAGATGGTTCCGTGACAGCAAACCCACTCTGCATTGCAGGGATATTTTGGACCCTTAGCATTCCGATCCAGCTCTTGAGTTCTTCATGAAACTTGTAGAGCATTGTCTTAGCTTTCCAAAGACACCAAGATCACCTCAATTGGATTACCGAGTCCCAAGTTATGACCTAACCAAGGAAGAAAGGTCAAAATGCATCAAAATCCGAAAATTATTCAATATTTGCATTAAAGCCCAATGAAGCCCAACAACATTAAACTCATCTAAAGTACTAATATTGGGCACAATAAACATCTAATAATGCCTAATACAAAGCTAACATAAGTGTCTCAAATTGATTGATCAACAACCACGGGCGTGGTTACCGCCACACCTTGGCCGTGGTTGTCTTTGCTTATGAATTGTTGAGTTTCTGTTTTTCTGAACCGTGGCCGTGGTTACCACCACACCCTGGCCGTGGTTGACTCTGTTTGTGTTATTGTGGTGCATATGCCTAGGGTCTTGATACCATATGCTAGGTTTAGGATTAAGGATGACTTAGCATTATAATGAGATATGTAGCTAAGTAAGAATGCTTGATAGAAGTGATTTAGCACTATAATGAGATGTGTAGCTAAGTAAGAATGAGATGTGTAGCTAAGTAAGAATGTTTGATAGAAATGAGTATGATGGTTATGTGTTATACATGCTTGAATTGTTTACATGTAATGTTATTATGATATTATGAATGAGCATGATATGATTATGAGAACATTGCATTGCATAGTGAGATGACCTAACCGGAAAGGGTTAGTGTACAAGACAGAGGGGTGCCTAGCTGATGAGCTAGATGGAAATGAAATGGCATACTTATTTGCATTGCATTGCGAGATGGCCTAACCGGAAAGGGTTAGTGTACAAAACAGAGGGGTGCCTAGCTTGTTAGCTAGAAGGAAACAGAATTGGCATAACACATTACATATGCATATTGCGAGGGCCTAACCGAAAGGGGTTAGTGCACAACAAGAGGAGTGGAGAAAGAAAAAGTGTGAACATCATGTGCACTCATTCATTGCATTGGTTGGTAGGTGTTACTTGACATATTGTGAATTGTGTTATACTTGCTCTTTACTTACATATATACTTTATCCGCAAGTTTATTCATATTCACTGGGAAGTTGTTCTCACCACCTCTTTCTCAGACTCGCAGGAACACCCCGGACCCTCTACGGGTTAAGTATGGAGGATTCTGTAGATTTATTTTGAGATTCATATTTTGGTGGAGTTAAGCTCCGTGATGTAACTATAATAGGATGTGTAGTATGTTCTTTTGATGTAAATATGACAGGGAACTGAATACTACTTTTGATGTACTCGGTTTCGTATATGTTTAGTGTGCTCAGTCAGGATAGTGTTTAGAATACACTTGTATAATATTGCGTACTCTGATAATATTTTGGTTGAGATCTGAGATCTCTTGATGATATATGTGTATGTGTATATATATAATATATGTACTCTGGTTGGTTTGAAATGGTTGTTGGAAATCCGCTGCTTATGTTAATATTTTGTGGTAATGTTCAAGAAACAAAGGAAACGCTGCAGAATTTTCTATATTTATATATTCCACGTAAGACTTATGGTTGGTAAATAACATAGTAACTAATAGGTCTTACAAAATGTTGTTCACATTCTCCCCCTTTTTGATGATGACAAACAATGTAACAATGGAGTGAGAAATGTTAGTAATAAAAGAAAGAATAAATAAACAAAATCTCCCCCTTTGATAATAAGAGTTTAGGAAAAGGCACAGCAGGAGTGGTTTCACATTATGCATTGACTCCCCCTTAGTTTTGCAATAGGAGCATTTCATTTCTTTATTCTTTCACAAGGTTTGAGCAACAAATATATTTGAAATATCATTGTATATTCATTATGAAATATATATGAGCATTGTTATTTAAGCATATAAGCATAGTCTCACTTGAACATTTCTTTTAACATATTTCTAATTTAAGCATATAAGCATAGTCTCACTTGAACATTTCTTTTAACATATTTCTTCCCCTTTTGGCATTATCAAACAAGGGCAACGAAATAGCCACGATAAAATTTAAGAGATATTAATAACCAAGGAATAACAATCAAAACATTAAGACATTTAAAGATCAAACAATAAACTTGTTCAACATCAAATAACTAAATAACATATTCTTTGGATTAGTTCAAAACACAATAAGATAAAAGAAAGAGAAATCCTAAGGAAAGTCTAAGCCCCATCATCGTCTTCGTCCTCGTCCTCATCCTCATCATCTGAGCCAGCCAATTCATGTTGAGTAGGATCATCCGCTGGAATGGTTAGTTGATTCATCTGGAATGTGACATCGGTCATTTGAGAAGTCAAATCTCCAATTGAGGTTTCGAGACGATCAAGCCTCGCATCCATGGAATGGAGATGGGTTTCCATAGCTACTACCCTCCCAAATAAGTCTTCTTTCACAAAGGAGGTCAGACTATGGAGCCCAGTCATAATCTCAGCTATGCCATGAGAGTAGTCCGGCATTGGTCCTGAAGGATAAGCTTGAGATGGTGGCTGATCTTCCTCCATGTGATGGTGAGTGGACTGATCATCAAAATCCTCATCTTCAGCGTCTCGTACCCAATGCATGTCAACCTTCTTCAATCCCATTTTCCAAAGGTTTTGTTTACGGATTCGGTTAGCATTGGTGACAGTAATTGAGTTTTCACCTTTCAAAGGCACATTAAACTTCTCTAGAATCTTGGTTATCAGCATGGCGTATGGAAGTGCAGGTCTAGGTTTCTCAGAGACACGTTCCATATGCTTCATAATGCGATAAGCCCAGTTGAGCTTCACCCTTTTGTTTAATGCCCACATGTATAACAAATCTTCTTCAGAAACGGTGGCATAGTTCCCATTTCTAGGCAGCAAAATTAAGCACAAAATGTAATGGAGTAGCCTATTCTCAACAGACAGATAGCCTAATCTAAACCTAGAGGTTGGAAAGGGTCCACCTTCTCTAAGCACACTCCAAGTTGTTGCAGTTTTCTCAAAGTCTTCTAAACTTTCTTCACTTCGGCTGGGGATAAGGGGAATGCTAGTGAGTTCAGCGAGTTCAGAAAAACCAAGATCTATCTTAATTTTCTTGACTTCAGAGAGAATGCGTTTATTATGATACTTGAAGTTGCAAAAGAATACCTTCACCAATTGTGGGTAAATTGGACAAAGGATCCTAGTGAAGGCATCGAGTTGGAGGTCTCTGAGCAAGTGCGGAAGAGCGAAACCTTCGATTCGTAGAAAGATCTCATCTAGATAGCAGGGTGCCATTATAGGACGAGATTGAAAATCATTGGTGAACTTGATCATCTGCTCTTCCTTGGTGAAATACCTTCGCAAGTTTAGAGTTGGAGGAATTGAGACATGACCATGGGTGGTTTTCTTTCGTTTGGGAGCAGAGGAGGAGCTTGCCATGATGATTGTGTGGTGGGAAGATAGAATGATGAAAATGTGTTGGAGAGATTGGACGGTTAGGGTTTGGGAGAGAGTTTGAGGGAGAGAAGAGAGTGTGGGTCGTAGTGGAGAAGGAGAGAACAACGTGAGAATGAGCAATGTTGCTATCGTGGGGTATTTAAAACCCGCGAATGTAGTCGACTACGCCCAACTTGTAGTCGACTACAAGTTGCTTCTGTTGCAACTTGTTGCTGTGTTTTTTTTTTTAAAATTTCTTTATGTAGTCGACTACAAGTATTATGGTAGTCGACTACAATGAGCTTCTGAGTCTTTAATTTCAGTTTTTAAAGAAAAACTGCAGTTGTAGTCGACTGCATTTCCTGTGTAGTCGACTACCAATGCTTTCTGGAAAAAAAAATTTGCACGAGAGAAGCTTCACTACCAGCATGTAGTCGACTACAAAACCCATGTAGTCGACTACCTTGTTTCTGAAAACACTTTTTTACTTACCCAATTTGTCTAAAACTTCATCAAGCTAAATTGGGGGACTCAAGCTATATTAGGATTACCTGCAAAACAAATTTAGGGAAACCTCTGATGCTTAAGTCAGTAATTGAAATTAAGAAATCATAAAAAAATATGCATTATATATCAATGAATTAGAAACAAGGTTTTAAATGCAACTGTGATCAATCATTTCAAGTTCTCTTCTTATAAAAAAGAAATTTTCTTTTGCAAGTGGTTTGGTAAAGATATCAGCAAGTTGTTTTGTTGTTTCTACAAATTCAACTACACAATCTCCATTTTGTACATGATCTCTTATAAAGTGGTGCCTAATTTCAATGTGCTTGGTTCTAGAGTGCATTATGAGATTTTTAGTCAAGTTCATTGCACTAGTGTTATCACATCTTATAGGGATGTGATCAAGCTTAAGTCCATAGTCTAAAAGTTATTGCTTCATCCAAAGGATTTGAGCACAACAACTTCCAGCTGCAACATATTCAGCTTCAGCAGTAGACAATGCCACACTATTTTGCTTCTTGCTATGCCAAGAGACAAGAGAGCAGCCTAGAAAGTGACAAGTTCCACTAGTACTTTTCCTATCCATTTTGCATCAAGCAAAATCAGAATCGGAATAACCAACTAGACTTCTTGAGGCACCCTTGGGGTACCACATGTGAAAATATGTTTGCCCCAATGGTTTATTGTATTATGTTTTGATGATGACAAATACATTACAAAAAGGATTACAAATATGCTACATATGTGCGTGATGAGCTATATTGGATAATGCATGGTTATATATTATCTTGTTGTTCCTATTATAAGAATCATGCATTAAGTTTTGTGTAGCATCATTGATAGGATATATCCAATGTACTTGATAAGTGATATAATTAATTATTGGATATGTGTCTATATGTGAATCATATATGCATGAAGAACTTTATAAAGTTATATACATGTGAATCATGCATATTTAGTTATTGAGTTATGGATTTGGACTAACCATGGTTTTCAAGTGAGTTATGCTTTGTAGGATAGTCCAAGTATCAAGAGTGAGCATTGGAATAAGAAAGTGAAAGATCTTATTTATGCTCAACTCAAGAAGAAGGAGAATGAAGAGATGAACCAAGCATTTAGAAGATTTGAAGAGAAGAAATCTTAGAAGCTTGAAGTGCATCAAGAAGCTTATAGACTCAAAAGGGTATACTTTTTCTTATAGGCTATTCTCCTTTGTAAGGATAGAGGTTTTTACATGAAGAGAGCTCAAATATCTTTATTCAATCTTGACAAATGTTTTTAACATGGTAAAATGCCCAACAAACAAGTTTTGAGAAGTTAGTCTTGGTGGTATTTCAAAACTATGAAAAATAGCCAAATCTGAATTTTGAAAGCTGACCTATGGTCATTATTTTTATCATAACTTTTAAAATACTTTGAGTTTTGATCTGAAACTTATCTCATATGAAAGTAGACTCAAAGAGCTTTCCAACGCATGGTCATTTGCTTAATTTGGATAAGAAACGAAGAAGTTATGACATTTTTAAGAAGACTACTTTCCGGATAGGAATTGTAGTCGACTACACAAGACTTGTAGTCGACTACAAGACCTTGAAAAACTGACATATGATCACTATTTTTATCATAACTTTTAAAATACTTTGAGTTTTGATCTGAAACTTGTTTCATATGAAAGTACACTCAAAGAGCTTTCCAACGCATGGTCATTTGCTTAAATTGGTTAAGAAACAAAGAAGTTATGATCATTTCAAAACGACTACTTTCCCGAGTTGAATTGTAGTCGACTACACAAGACTTGTAGTCGACTACAAGACCACCAGAAATGGATTGTAACACAAGACTTGTAGTCGACTACAAGACCACCAGAAATGGATTGTAGTCGACTACAAGACCTTGTAGTCGACTACAAAGTGTCAGAAATCAAATCTATTTTCCAGAGATGACTGGTAGTCGACTACAAGGTATCTGCAGTCGACTACAAAGTGTTAAAACTCGAAAACTACATTCCAGGAATGGATTGTAGTCGACTACAAGATTGTGTAGTTGACTACATAGTGTTAAATTTCAAAACCTACATTCCAGAGAGGAATCGTAATCGACTACAAGTTATTTGTAGTCGACTACAACGTGCCAGAAATGCCTGTAACGGCTATAAACGGCTAGATTTCGAAATTAATCATTCCTAAACACCACCAACGACTATTTTATCACTTAGGCTATTAATATATGCTAAGATTGAAGTATTAACAAGTAGATGAACACCCATTTGCAAATCATTATGAGGATTTGATCATTTTCTATCAAAATCAACATTTGAGCTCTTCATTTTTATAATCCCTCTATCCATTAGTTCTTCAAGTTGTATTATCTACTCTTTGAGAGAGTTTATCATTTTCTATCAATCATATATACTTGTGAGAGGGTGGATAATCCCTCAAGAGAGTTCAAGGGTAGACTTCCCTTGAAGAGAAAAGAAAGAGGCTCAAGCATAAGGGTGGAGGATCCCAAAGTGTGAGGAGTGCTCTGTTTTTGTAAAGGTTTCTCAAGCACCTAAGTTACAAGCTTGAAGAATAATGGAAACCTCAAGTGGATGATCTTGGGGCTGGATGTAGATCACAAGAAGTGATTGAACCAGTAAAATATTGTTTGCATTCTCTTATCCCTTAATCTCTTTACATTCTAGCAATTTACATTTGAGCTATCTAGAATATTTATATCAATGATATTGATTGTTCTTGGTTAATCACATTATGATTAATATTGTTATATAACTTTAATGTGATTAGCATAATGTTTTGAATGTGAGGTTAATGTTCTTAATTGTCTCCAAGCATGATTTGTGTTTAATGTATTTATTCCGCTGCATATATTGATTGAGTGCATCAAAATGCACAATTACTTAAGTTTGTATTAAAATTTGTCATCACTCAATTCACCCCCCCTCTTGTGTGATGGTTGCCCTTGGCTAACACCACAAACCCATTTGTTGAGTGCCAACTAGATACCTCATAATTCTTTTAACAGCACTTAAGTGTGATTCCTTAGGATTTGCTTGAAATCTAGCACACATACACACACTAAACATGATATCTGGTCTACTAGCAGTAAGATATAATAGTGAGCCAATCATACCTCTATATTTTGTAATTTCTATGGGCTTACCACCTTCATCTTTGTCCAACCGGCAAGAGGTGCTCATGGGAGTGTCAAAAACCTTTGAATTTTCCATTTCGAATCTTTTGAGCAATTCCTTGCAGTATTTGGATTGGTTAATGAAGATTCCTTCATTTGTTTGCTTGATTTGTAATCCAAGAAAGAAGGTGAGCTCTCCCATCATAGACATTTCAAATTCACTTTGCATGATGTTGGCAAATTCCTTACATAGAGATTCATTAGTAGCACCAAAAATGATATCATCTACATAGATTTGTACAAGGAGAATGTCATGTTTTTTATTTTTAATGAAATGTGTTGTGTCAACTTTTCCTCTAGTAAATCCCTTTTCTAAAAGAAACTTGCTCAATCTTTCATACCAAGCTCTAGGAGCTTGTTTTAAACCATATAATGCCTTTTTAAGCTTAAAACATGATTGGGCAGTTTATGATTTTCAAATCTAGGAGGTTGATCAACATACACTTCTTCTTGAATAAAACCATTCAAAAAGGCACTTTTCACATCCATTTGATAAAGTTTGAAATTCATGATGCAAGCATAAGCAAGTAACATGCGAATAGCTTCTAATCTAGCAACAGGAGCAAAGGTTTCTTCATAATCTATTCCTTCTTTTTGATTATAGCCTTTAGCTACTAGTCTAGCTTTATTTCTTGTAATTATTCCGGTTTCATCTAGTTTGTTCCTAAAAACCCATTTGGTGCCAATAATGGGATGATCATTAGGTCTTGGAACAAGTTCCCAAACTTGATACCTTTCAAATTGATTTAATTCTTCTTGCATTGTCAAGATCCAATTTTCATCATTTATGGCCTCATCTATGTTTTTTTGGTTCAACTTGGGAAACAAAAGCTAAATGATTGCATACATTTTTAATGGAGTTTCGAGTAATTACCCTTTGAGAGACATCTCCAATTACCAAGTCAAGTGGATGGTTCCTATGCGTTCTCCATTCTCTTGGTAAGTCATTGATTTGAGATTGACCTTGTTGTGGGGAAGCAATCTCTCCTTGTTCTTCTTTCTTGAGGTTCTCCACTTTGTCATTTAAGTGAATATTAGTCAAATTTTCTACAATATCATCAACAACATCTTCTCTTGGCCCTAGGGAGTTAGTTTCATCAAATGCAATATGTATTGATTCCTCAATTGTCATTGTTCTTTTATTATAGACTCTAAATGCTTTGCTAGTTAATGAATAGCCAATAAATATGCCTTAATCAGTTTTGCATCAAACTTGCCCAAGTTATCCTTTCCATTATTTAAAACAAAGCATTTGCATCCAAAGACATGAAAGTGGGAAATATTTGGTTTTCTTCATTTGTAAAGTTCATAAGGAGTTTTCTTCAAAATGGGCCTTATTAGTGCCCTATTCATTACATAGCAAGCGGTGCTAACCGCATCGGCCCAAAAATATTTAGGAAGATTAGTCTCATTAAGCATGGTTCTAGCCATTTCTTCTAAGCTTCGATTTTTTCTTTCTACAACTCCATTTTGTTGTAGAGTTCTAGAGGTTGAAAAATTGTGCTCAATGCCACTTTCATTACAAAAGTTTTCAAAATCTTGATTTTCAAATTCCCCACCATGATCACTTCTTATGGATACAATACTAGAGTTTTTCTCATTTTGGATTAACTTCGCAAGTTTTCTAAAAGCTTTAAAAGCTTCATTCTTATGAGCAAGAAACAATGTCCACGTAAATCTAGAATAATCGTCCACAATCACAAGTGCATAGTAATTCCCACCAAAGCTCATTGTTCTCGATGGTCCAAAAAGGTCCATGTGTAAGAGTTGTAAAGGTCTAGAGCTTGAAACAATATTTTTGCTTTTGAAAGAGACCTTTACTTGTTTTCCTTTTTGACAAGCATCACAAAGTTTGTCTTTTGTAAAATGAAGCTTTGGGAGTCCAATTACTAAGTCTTTGGAAATTAGTTTATTCAAATGATCCATGTGAATGTGAGCAACTCTTCTATGCCATAACCATGAATTATTTTCCTTACTCACAAGGCATTTGGCATTATTTGAGGATATTTCATCTAGGCTAATCATATAAATGTTATCCACCCTATGACCAACAAACTTGACTTGCTTATCATTTTTATCCTCAACTATGCAACAATTTGAATAAAAAATAACTCTATTATTTTTGTCACACAATTGACTAATGCTAAGTAAGTTATGTTTGAGTCCATCAACTAACGACACATTTTCAATAGATGTTGAGGGAGTTTTACCAACTTTTCCAGTGCTAAGAATTTTTCCTCTATTGTTGTCTCCAAAGGTGACATGTCCATGCTCCTTGGGTGTAAGGAAGGAAAACTTTGACTCATCTCCTGTCATGGGCTTGGAGCAACCACTATCAAGATACCATTTTGAACTCTTGGCCTTCAAGCACACCTACAAGCAAATTTAAGTTTTGGTTTTAGGTACCCAAACTTTCTTGGGTCCTTTGATGTCAGTTTTGGGCAACGTGCCCTTGGGAACCCATATCTTCTTTTGTCCAACATGTAAATTCTTTCTGACTCTACATGTACATGCACTATGTCCTTTCTTGCCACAATAAAAACAAGTTATAAATGGACCACTTGACATTGTTGTGGAAACAAAGAAATTTTTGTACAATTTTTGTTGAGTCTTGGGTTTGTATCCCAAACCTGTTTTATCAAATACACATCTTTGTTTTCCAAGCAATGTGTTGAGATTATCTCTTCCAAAAGTAAATTTTGCAAGAGTGTTTTTCAAGTCTTCAATTTCTTTTTCAGAATTTAAGCAGGAGTAACATGAAGAGGATGATGAGGGAATATTTTTATGTGATATGCAAGTAGAGCATGAAGAATTAGCATCAATCAATCCAAGGATTTCATTTTCTAATTTTAGTTCCTCAATCTCCTTGTTTAAACAAGCAATTTGATTTTCTAAAGACATGATAGATTTTTTTGAGGTTGAGACTAACTTTGCTAATCTCATAGATTCTTCATGCAATTCTTCAAATGCTTCTTGTAATTCATCATAAGAGGGTTGTATATCAAGGGATTGAGATGTTACCTCTAAATCATCATTTGCCATGAGACAAAGGTTGGCTTCCTCATTGTCGGAGTCATCCGATGAACTCAAGTCATTGTCCTCCCATGCAATGTATGCTCTTCTTCCTTTCTTTTCTTGCTTTGGTTTTCTATCAAATCTTTCCATCTTCTTTTGGTATAGAGGGCAGTCCATCTTCATGTGACCTGGTTTGCCACATTCAAAGCAAGTAGGTGGAGTAGGTGTTGAACCTTCTCCTTTGTTGAAGTTCTTCTTTGGAGGAAAGGGTGGCCTTCTTCCATTGTTCTTCTTTTTGAGAAATTTTCCAAATTTTCTCACAAGAAGACTAAAGTTTTCTTCATTCATTTCAAGATCCTCTATGGAGCCGTCATCATCATCTTCATTATCATAGTGAGATGAGGTTGCCTTTAGAGCTATTCCTTTCTTCTTTTTGTCAACTCCTTCATGTTCACTGGGTCTTATTAACTCCATTTCATGTTCTTGGAGTTTTCCAAAAAGTGTTGGAAGAGTCATTGTTGCTAAGTTTCTTGATTCTGAGATTGCTGTCACTTTGGGTTGCCATTCCCTGTTTAAACATCTCAAAACTTTGTTAATTAAATCTTTATCTGGAAATGTTTTTCCTAACGAGGATAGATGATTAACTATATGAGTGAATCTCTTTTGCATATCTTGTCTGCTTTCATCTTGATTCATTCTAAAGAGTTCATACTCATGTATGAGAGTGTTAATTCTAGACCTCTTTACCTCACTAGTTCCTTCATGGGTTACTTGAAGTGCATCCCACATTTCTTTTGCAGTTTTGCAGTTGGAGATGTGAAAGTATTCATCATAACCTAAGGCACTAGTAATGATGTTTTTGGCCTTAGCATTATATTGAACTTTCTTTTTATCATCATCAGTCCATTCAGCTCTTGGTTTAATGACCTCATGGTTATCAATCACCTTCTTTGGAACAAAAGCACCATTTTCAACGGCATCCCAAATATCAATATCAATAGATTCCATGAAAATTCTCATTCTTTCTTTCCAATAAGTATTACTGGTACCATTGAAAGTTGGAGGTCTATTAATGGAAGCCCCTTTAGGTAAAGCAAATTGAAAAGAAGCCATCTCTTGAAGCGGTTAAGCTCTTTACACAAGAGTTAAGCTCTGATACCACTTGTTACCAAGTGGCTTCAATAACTCAAGAGGGGGGTGAATTGAGTTTTCAAAACTTTCACAAAGTTTGTTTCAATGATACTAATTATATTGAATCAATGTACTTGGAAAGGATAATGACTAAGAATAATGAGCTCTTTAATACATAAAATATAAGACAAGAATTCACAATATTAAAAACATCAAGCTAGTTAAATTGATAGAATATAGCTTATAAGTAAAAGATAAGGGGTGAGATAATACAAACAAGATTTATACTGGTTCAATCACTTCTTGTGATCTACGTCCAGTCCTCGAGATCGTCCACCCGAGATTTCAACTATACTTCAAGCTTCTAACTTGGGTGTTTGATAAAAACCCTTACAATATAGAGCACTCTTCACTTAGTTTGAGATCCTCCACCCTCTATGTGCAAGAGCCTCCCTCAATACAATAAGGAATTTCTCTCCTTGAACTTATACAAGATAATCAAATGGTTTATGGTTGTTTGTAACTCTCACAAGAGCATATATACAACTTGAGGAACTGATGAGTATTTGATCAAATCACTAAGCAAGCTTTTTCAAATAGAAAACAGAGTATATCAACTGAAGATTAGAAAAAGCTCTTTAAAATGAATTTATGATCTTGGGTCTTATTTTAAAACTCATTTAGATGAGCTATAAATAGCTCTCATAAAATTATTTCTGTCGGATAGTAGGTGAATATCCAATCAGTGCTTAAACTAGTCGTTGGAAGAATTTCTGGAGCGTGTGTAGTCAACTACACAACCTTTGTAGTCGACTACCATGCCTTTATGACTTTTAAAAACATGAGAGTTTATTTTATGAAAAACACACGTAGTCGACTACACTTACAAAGTAGTCGACTACAATAGCTCTTGGACACTTTTTAAAAGTAAAGGACATCTGAGATATATTTTCAAAAATAATATGTAGTCAACTACAAAGCTTATGTAGTCGATTACATGTCTCCTCGGATTTATGAGCTTTTAAAAAGGAATAACTTTTTAAAGCGTTGTAGTCGACTACAAGTGTCCTCGGGTTTACTCATATTTAACAGATGAATATTTTTATCAGCATTGTAGTCGACTACAAGTGTCCTCGGGACATAACAAGAACATAGGCATTTCAAAGTTTTGCCTAGTGTAGTCGACTATAGGATTTGTGTAGTCGACTACAAGTTTGTTCTGACTTTTAGAAAATGTTATAAACTTGAAATTTTACAACTGTGTAGTCGACTACACCAACCTTGTATTCGACTACAAGTGACTTAAAAACTCATTTTTGATCAAGTTAAAAAATCTTTCTTTCTAAAGCATTTTAAAGATAACTTTCTTTTTATCAAAACTTATTTTAGAAATAGTTTTGTAAGATTAAAATAAATTGCTTGCTAAGTGATTTAAGCAATTAAATACTCTTACAATGATAAGTAAAAACCTATAAGACTTGAATACTCCTTGTGATCTTGTTCTTGTTCTCTTGGTACGGAAACCTTTGTTTGGTTATCATCAAAATCCTATATGTCAAATGTTGTTCACAGTGTGCGCATTAAAAATTAGATTCAGGAGTCTATTTATGCACAGGGAATGGTAGAAACTTAATCTCACTGCACCCTTGATACATCCGTCCTAAAACGGTTATCCTAAAGTTAATTATTCGAATTAATAATAGCCTAAACATATTTTATTTACCCCATGCAACAAATAATGAATGACAATAATAAAAAAATGAGTAAATCAATAGTTAAAAATTAAATCACAAAATAATCAAATATTAAAATGTTTACAAGCATTATAGAAAATAAACATAAAAATGAATTAAAATATTACAAATAGAGAGACAATAAGATGAAAAATTAAATTATAAAAATCACAAGTTTGGAGAGAAATAAAGATTAAGATTAAATTAAAATATTTATAGGTTTGTTAAGATTAAAATATTTACAAGTTGAGAAAATTATTAAAGGCTAAATTAAAAATATTTACAAACTCAGAAGAAAATAAAAATAAAAAGTTAATGAAAATATTTACAATTTTGACTTGTCGTAAGTGCCTATGTATCTCCCAAGTACAATGGAAAACTCAAAGTCTCGTAGTTCGTTAAAAAAAATTATTATGTAATGATTGATTCTAAAAAATGATTTACTTAATTTGATTAAAATGAAATGGTTAATTTTATTTAGAGAAATTAATTCGAATAAAGTATATGAATTTGTTAACGAGTCCTAAAGGAAATGGAAGTTGACCCCTCGTGACCACTAAGCGAAGTTTAATTTATTTTATTTTAACAAAAGAGATTAATTTTGATCCATTGTCAGTGTAAAAAAATTTTACAGTATCATTTACAATGTCATCCAATCATGTATTGCCACATCACTAAAGGAGTTTGACTATCATAACAATTACCTAGGAAGTCCATCTCTTTAATAATGTGCTAAATTATGATTGGACAACAATGTAACAAAAAACTTTACACTGATAGTTGATCAAAATTAAATCTATAACAAAATGCGAGTCCTAAATGTGATTGAAGATGACACAACATAGCAATGCTAAAAATTTGGCTAATGGATATTTGACCTATTAAGCCCACTAAACACATATATATATTTTTTATTAATTGTAGATGCAAACGACAAGAGAGTAAAAAGAAAAGAAAATAAATAAAATAAAAATAAACGTAACTCAATAAATAAATCAGATGAAGAAAATTCAATAATACGAAATTCTCCAAACGGGAAGTGAACAAATGGATATAGCAAACTTTGAGCACTCAAATATCTATAATGAAGAGATAACATTTTTATAATTAACGAACAAAATGAAGAAAAAAATGCAGCTGTCACTGATGCCATATAAATAAAATAAGATAAATGCATTAACAAATGAAGATCAAGATGGTAACAACTAAAGAAACAAATGAAACTTCCGTTCACATGAAATGCTAAACTTAAACAAAATATAAGAAAAGAAGTGTAATGGTAATTGGAAGAAAGAAGACAAATGGCCCGCCCTTTGTAGTGGCAGTAATGTTCAACGATTAAAGCAATTAAAAGAAAAGGTAAAACTTTTGATAAAATACTCTTAACAGATAGACACAAGACAACCACATTCTCAACATTGATGCCTAAAATAAATTCTGAAAGATCAACGGATAAACAAATATCAAATGAATCCTTTTTAATTAAAAATTATGCATGGGTTATGAAGAGGAAACGAGAAAATTCTACATGGGTTGTCACCTTTACCAACAGGATCCAAAGCTTTGATTGTAACACCTCAAAATTTTGAATTCTATTATATATGTTGTTTTTTCAGATTTTTTTGATAAATGATTTTTAGTAATTTTTGTGAGTTCAATTAAATCAAAGTTTGATTGAACTTAAATATGCTGATTTTGGACCATTCACCTTATATGCAGAATTCCCCTCACTCTAAACCCCCGTGAATGGTTTAGAGGTGAATGGGCTAAACACCCGTGAGCGTATATTGTTAAATAAATTTATGATTTGAAATTCAGTATATTAGTGATCACCATGTGAAATGTCTAGAACCAAAAGAATAGATATCAAGTTACGGAAACAGAAATTATGCTTTTAAGAGTATAATTTAATTTAAAGTTTAATAGTTATGCTACTGGTTCTTTATGTGAGATATATCATTGGGTTTGATATTGTTCTATTCATTAAATAGAGATTTATTTAAATTGTTAAGTTGTATAATCAATGATTATAAATTCAAATTTATTACTTTGGTTAAACTTGTTATCTGGGTGTATTAATTATATATATTCTATTTTTATTCTGGAAATTTTCTTGTGCTTATTGAATTTTATAAATATTGATTTAAGCAATCATGGTTAGAAATTTATCTATTAGATTTAGTTCCTATATAATCATTAAATTCTAAATTTTGTCTTAGCCAACCTCTAAATTATACTAAATAGTAATGATATTGAATAAAAAGACATAAATTGGAAAGACAATCCCATGAATTAAAGGTAGCGAGATCCGTAGTTTTAGATGGGTAGAGAGCTAAAGTTCCTCTCAAAAGAAACCCTTGCTAAGGATGGAGACTTGCATGACAAAGGACAAGTTATGATATGACTCAAGAGGAAGCTTCCGAATAAAAAAAACTCTATGACATGCAAGACTAACACATAATGGTTTAAGAATAATAAATCAAATAAATTACTAAACCAAGAGGTACATTTGAGACATACTTAGAATTTGTATTGTTTTTTTTTGGTAATAAAAGCTATTAGTAGGGGATGGTTCCCGCAAACTAACTAGGTAGGGCGCCACTGGCATGCCGGGGAAGCCGACAAAGGCCCAACCCAGAGGATTATCATCGGTGACCACTCAAGGCGGTCTCCTGCACGGCTACTCAACTAGCCCCTAAGGCCCAAGGAATCTCCCTGAGAAGGGTTTCCCACCAAGCGAGATGACTGTTCACGAGGGGATTCGAACTCGTGCACATAAGAATGCAGAGTTCTTATTCAGAACCCATGGACCAATAAATACCTATAGTTTACATAGCTAAAATTTACCAAGATTATTTTATTTTCCTCTATTGAGAATTTATGTTCTCACTGTTTTCTTGGTATTTTCATATGTCTCACCTAATTATTATCATTGAAATTGACTATTGTTGAGTTGAGTCCCGCTACATGGGGTTTCTGTGAGGATGGTACCTTCATTAGTATCTACACTAATCTTATGGATGGCAACCTCATCTTTATAGAATCCCTCTCTGCACCTTGTCATTTTGAATAGTTAGGGCTTTAACAAATATTTTTTGATGTATATAAAGGACTCCTTATGTTGTAAAGCTCTATAGCACTTTTGTTTAATTACCCTTTGATAACTTTATTTTGATGTATGTATGAAAAATCAATATGAAGCATGAAAGTGAAGTAAGTATTTAAAACAAGGTAGATTAATAAGTGTGTGTGTGTCTATATATATATATATATATATATATATATATATAACTATCTTTCACGTTTTAGAATAGATTAGTTAACTAAATAATTATTAATTTAATTTGGTAAGAATCTCTCAAATATCATAACCTTTAATATTTACATGATTACACTCATCTGTTAGGTTCCTTTAAATTTTATTTATAAGTTCATATGTTTTTATTATAAAATGATCGTGAGTTATATTTATATGTATATTTTTAGATAATAATTGAATTATTATTAAGTGATATAGTCATAAACAATTTTTTTTTGTTTGAATGTATTTCAGATCAATAATTTCCTTAGGTATATGTCGTTATAGGATTCCTATTAAATTTAGTAACTTCGAAATTTCTTAAATACATTAGAAATAACTAGTATCAGAAATAAAATACATATCAGATTAAAAAGAAAAAGACAAAGTCAAATAATTAGTCAGCTTGGACAATAAATAAATTTAAACTTAAATTAAATAATTTCAATATTTGACAAATAAATCTTGTAGATATAAAGGTAGTACCATTATTAATCAGCTTGGGAAAAAAATAACTCTGAAATAGTTATTTACTAATTATTCTCATGTTGCTAAGTCGAGGTGGGACACAACTTGTGTACATTTGAACATATTTTATAATTTAAACTATTTTATAAAAAAATTCTATACACGTTACATCAATTAAATTATCATTTTGTTTATATCTTCTGGCAGCAAATGTCGTTTCCTTTTGGAGCCAAAGTATAAGCATAAAAAGTTTTTGTCTATCCTCAACAGAAATTAGCTTTCGTAGTTGAAATAAATAACGAAATTGTGTATAAATTCAAAGTTCAGATCGATAGTAGTAAGACTTCTTAACGTGCCATAAAGAATTGCACGTGTGCAAAATTTTGACCCAGCTAATTTCATGGGCGATCTCAATATTTTGAAGTTTTTTGTGCAAATTTCTTCTAAGCTGATTTCTCTTTTCTACGTATTATTCTTTAGTATTTGGGGCAGAGTCAAAAAAATTATTTTGAAATTAATAATTAATTTTATTTTTTAGAGAATTGAACATAAAATTATAAGAATTTAAAAAAAAAATTGATAGAAAGTTTTGAAAGTTGGAGTGTCATGGCCATCACCAGCCCCACTCGTCTCCACCGTTGTTTAGTATGTTGTCTTTTCTTCTTTTGGCTTAGCTTGACATTTTTTGTGATACATTTTTTATTTGCTTTTAGTTTCTCTTTTTTCCTAGATGTTGCCATTGAAGATATGGTTATTGGTATTTATTTTTTTCTCTTCAGTTATGCGTCGAATCTATCAGGTTATTATAGTTCCAAACTTCTATTTTATTGATTTGTTAGTCCAAAGTATCGAAAGAATTGGCTTTCCATGTGAAGGTGGAAGTATTTAAATCATACCTTCAATCATTTTGACTAATCTCTATTAATTTTCATAATCTACTAGTTTGTAGTTATGCCCTTCCAAATGGATGCATATATGAAAATAATAGAGGTCAGTGATGACGGTCAACTTTTCAGGGATTGATATATAATTATACATGGAAGATTACATGTTACGCAATTTAGTTGATATTAAATGTTATTATCTTCTAAAATTAAGGAAGCTAATTGGTTTTAAAAAATATTAAATGTTATTACCCCTCATGGGCCATACCTACAGTACACTAATTCTCCCTCATATATCTCCCCTAAGCTTATCATGGTCACCCTACTTTGATTTTTTGTCTGGTTTAATTATGAGAATCCTAGCTTTAACTCCTAATTGCTGGATTTTCGCATATACGGTTGGATTTTGACTAAATTTATTTGTAAATTCTTTTATTTTAGTTTACTTAGTTAATAAAACATAAATTGTGTGGATTCTATTTGACCAGTTACTTTTTTAGAAATGTTTTTTTTTTAATAGGGAAAATGCACTCATTTCATTTCATTTTGATTTAAAAGATCAATACAAGGAGGAACATGATAAAAGTTACGAAGACTAGGATTTAATAGAGATGCCTTTGCTAGAGCATGATCAACCCTATTGACTTGCCTCCTTACAAAAGCTAACTTAAAGTTTGCATAGGATGAGAGCAAGGACTTAATTTGAGAAATCAAGGTCCCTAACTCATTTATATAAAGATGAGAACCCAAAATAACATCAACAATAACCTTATAATCTGACTCAAAAAGAACACTTCCAAACCCAAGATTGATAGCCAATTGAATTCATCTCAACAGAGCTAAAGCTTCTCCTTCAGCAACTGTGGCATATGAGGCAAACCAAGACGATTGGGCAACAACAAATTGACCCGCAGAGTCCCAAAAGCAGATACCTACACCAATAAGGTTGTTATTAGGAAAAGTAGCATAGTCAGTTGATATGATCCTAGTCGGATGCATATTGTTTTTACGGATCGTCCTTGAGTTGATTTCTTGTTAAAAAGAATTTAAAGGAGAGATGAACAGTAACTTGAACAGTACGAGAAAACAGTATTGTGAATAGTGTACGAACAGTACCGTGAACAGTGCAAAATAGTAAAAAAAATGGAAAAGATGGAAAGAAGAAGAGGGGTGGAAGGAAGAAGACGCCACACTCTTGGGGAGTGATAAGTCAAGCGAAGATTCGCCACAAAGGTAAGGAAACCTTTGATAAGAACCAAGATGGTTCACTCAAGAACCCAAGAGAACTAAGCTCTCAAAAACTCACAAAGGAGTGTAATTGTATTCTGAAATTCAAAATTGACAAATGCAGCAAATACAAACCTATTTATAGGGATTGAGTTGGCGGCTAGGTCTAACTAAAAGGAGGCAGCAAGCTAACACCTTTTTAACCCTAATCCTAACACAAAAGTGGCCCAAGCCCAATTAGAATGCAGCATCTATTCCAAGCTATACTATGCACTTAGTTAAGCCCAAACAAAAGGCCCTTATTACAAAATATCCCAAAAAGAAAATAAGAATCAAAACTGAAAAGATTAAAAGGTTCAAATACATAATTAAATAAAATTTCTAAGAAGAAATCATGCCCCCACATTGGGCCCTTCATTAACTTGGTTCATTTGGACCATCTTGAGTTCTTCTTCTCCTGGAATGGGCTTGAGTGAGAGAAAATGGTTGACTTCTTTATCCAAATTCTCCTTAGCCTTCTTAGCTCTTGTCCTTATCATTGGGCCTCCAAGTCCTTGTAGTGCATCCTTGGGCCTTGGGCCCATTGGGCTTCCACTTGAGCTTCCTTGGTCTCCATCATGCCCTCCCCCTTCAAAAGAATTCGTCCTCGAATTTGATCTTTCATCACCTTTCTTTTCGCATGTGCACCCACACCAATCTCCTGGATCAAAAACAACTTGTCTCCTTCCCTTGTTTGCTTTCCTGGCATATTGCTCCATCTTCCTATCAATTTGAGCCTTGACTTGTTCATGGAGCGTCCTTACATATTCGTTTTTTGCTTGTCCATCCCTATGAATTAAAGAAAAGACATTAGGTAGAGGCAGTAAATCAAGGGGGCTGAGGGGATTAAAATCATATACAATCTCAATAGGAGAAATGCTAGTAATAGCATGCATAGCCCTATTATAAGCAAATTCAACAAGTGGTAAGCATTTTGAGTTGAAAGAGGTTCTTGGGATGAAGTCCATTTGATGTTCAATCCCTCTTAAGGGTGGTAGTTTGGGAGGGACACTCTTTGGAAAGACATCTTCAAAGTCCTGCAAAAGAGAATCAACTTCACAAGATAGAGAGTTAGAGTTATAATTTAAGCACAAGTCCTTTTGTATACTAATGTACATCTCTTTCTTTGCAAAGCAAGCCCTCTTAATCTCACTTTCCCTAGTTATTAAATATTCAATTTTTTTCTCATTTACAAGTTCTTGGTCCCTATTCTTTGCTTCCCCCTTTGATTTTACTTTTAAGTCCTTCTTCTCTTGCTCCCTTCTTAGCTTCAAGGCCACTTGGTCTTCACAAACCTGTTTGGGAGTAAGGGGTACAAGGGTTACCTTCAAAGAATTATGAACAAAGGAGTACTTGTTAGTGAAACCATCATGAATAACATGTTTATCAAATTGCCAAGGTCTTTCAAGCAAAATATGGCCGGCTTCCATGGGAACAACATCACATAAAACATCATCATTATACTTACCAATTGACAAACTTACCAACACTTGTTGATTTACTATCAATTCACCATTCTCACTTAGCCATTGAAGCTTGTATGGTCGAGGGTGAGGAATAGTTTTAAGGTCAAGTTTTCTTACCAAGCGAGTGCTTGCCACATTAGTGCAACTTCCCCCATCAATGATTAATGAGCACACTTTGCCTTGGATGGTACATCTTGTATGGAAGATGTTTTCCCTTTGGTCTTGGTCCCTTGCCACAACTTGGTTACCCAAAAGTCTCTTTATCATTAGCAAGTCGCCATCATGAGCATAGGTCTCACAGTCTTCTTCTCCTTCACTTGAGGGAGGGGAATTTGGACATGAATCACTAGAGAGGTGTCCTTCTTTTATCACCATTGCCCTTTTGTTTGGGCATTGAGAGGCTATGTGTCCATTCCCCAAGCATTTGAAGCACTTGATGTTCCTACTTTTAGAAGAAGAAGAAGAAGCATTAGTAGAAGGAAAAACACTAGAGCTTTTAGAAATCATACCTCCCTTAGGTTGTGTAGAGGAGTCTTCCTTTGGTTGTTTGTCCTTCCAAGTGGAAGGTTTGAGGTCAGAAGAAGGCTTTTTCCATGCACCCTTTCTTTTGAGTTGTTGTTCCACCTTTATGGCTTGGTGGACTAACTCATCAAGCTCTTCATAGTTGTGCAACTCCACAATGTCTCCTATCTCACGGTTTAAACCATGAAGGAAACGTGACATGGTAGCCTCCCTATCTTCAATGACATTGGCCCTTATCATGGCCACCTCCATCTCTTTGTAGTACTCATCCACACTTTTACTTCCTTGGGTAAGTCTTTGGAGTTTATTGTGTAATTCCCTATGGTACCATGAAGGGACAAACCTCTTCCTCATCAAACTTTTCATCTCCTCCCAAGTATCTACGGGGTACTCCCTATTTCTTTCCTTCTCTTTTTGTACTTGGTTCCACCAAATTAGGGCATAGTTGGAAAATTCTAGAGCAGCCACCTTCACCTTCCTTTCTTCATTGTAATGGTGATAGGAAAAGATTTGTTCTACCTTGGTTTCCCATTCTAAGTAGGCGTCGGGGTCATTTTTCCCTTGGAAAGAAGGTATTTGGATCTTTACTCCTCCTAGCTCTCCTCCCCTTTCATCACTCCGATGTCTCCTATTCCTCCTTTCATAACTCCTTTCACTCCTCTCATGCCTCCTTCTCCTATCATGGTTCCTCCTAGTCCTCCTTTCCCTACCCGAATCATAGGTATCTTCATCCTTATATGAGACTTCATGTTGAGAGTCTCTCCGCCTTTCATTATCGAGCCTTGTATTAATTTCCACCCTAAACTTCTCAAGTTCTTTAGCTAAGGCTTGCATAAGGTTTGCAGTTCTAGGGGATGGGGGTGTACTTCCTTCACTCATCTTTGCACAAGTAATAAGAATAATTCAAGATTGAAAGGCCCTTACCACTCTTCTCACGTGTATACACTCTTAGATTGATTCCACTCGTGTTTCACACAATTAGGCTTTTGTTTAATAAAAACGCTCTTGCCTTTTACCACTCAAGTTCTCTTTGCAAGTTCTCAAATAAACCCTCTCGCGTTTCAATTATCAAAAGATCTTACAAAAGTAGCGGTCTTCTCAAGAGTAAGCACTCAGAAGTTGAAGAAAGGATGAAACTCTAGACAAAACTCAAAGGAATTTAAAAGACAAGCAAGAAAAGCTAATTAAAAGAAAGGTAGAACTCAAAAGGAATAAGACGAAAAGAAATGCGCAAGGTATGTAGAATAGCACCGCTTAATGAAGTCCACAAGGCAATCAAACTTAATCTTGCTTAAGTGCAAGGGCAGTCTCTTTCCTTTTTTTTTTTTGGAATAGATCCTTTTTTTTCTTCCTTTTTTTTTTGGAATTGACCTTTTTTTTTCTTTTTTTTTAATGCTATTTTTCACGCCCTTGTTCTCTTTTTGCACTTAAAAAAATGGTTCTTGAATTTTTTTTGTTCCAAATGTTATGCCCAATTGTGTATTTAGGAGCTTCCTTTCAAATTAAGGTGCTATAAAACATATAACAACAATGGATATAGAATTGATAAGATCAAAGCTGTAAATATTGCGCAGAAATTTAAGAACAGAAACTAAAAGCAGAAAATAAAAGGACTGGAATTTAAATGACAGAAAATAAATGACAAGAATTAAATGACTGGAAGATAAATGGCAGAAAGTAAAGAACGGAAGATAAATGGCAACAAGTAAATAACAAAAAGTAAAGAATGTAGCCAATTCTTAGAAATGGCAGAGATCAATGATGATCAAGGTTGTGTATAATTATGACATTCAAGCAATGGTGCTTAATGTTTGGAAAGCAATAAGAACAAGCACAAAAGACAAGACTCTATCAACTCTAGGATCCGGGCTCTGATACCACATGATATGATCCTAGTCGGATGCATATTGTTTTTACGGATCGTCCTTGAGTTGATTTCTTGTTAAAAAGAATTTAAAGGAGAGATGAACAGTAACTTGAACAGTACGAGAAAACAGTACTGTGAATAGTGTACGAACAGTACCGTAAACAGTGCAAAATAGTAAAAAAAATGGAAAAGATGGAAAGAAGAAGAGGGGTGGAAGGAAGAAGACGCCACACTCTTGGGGAGTGATAAGTCAAGCGAAGATTCGCCACAAAGGTAAGGAAACCTTTGATAAGAACCAAGATGGTTCACTCAAGAACCCAAGAGAACTAAGCTCTCAAAAACTCACAAAGGAGTGTAATTGTATTCTGAAATTCAAAATTGACAAATGCAGCAAATACAAACCTATTTATAGGGATTGAGTTGGCGGCTAGGTCTAACTAAAAGGAGGCAGCAAGCTAACACCTTTTTAACCCTAATCCTAACACAAAAGTGGCCCAAGCCCAATTAGAATGCAGCATCTATCCCAAGCTATACTATGCACTTAGTTAAGCCCAAACAAAAGGCCCTTATTACAAAATATCCCAAAAAGAAAATAAGAATCAAAACTGAAAAGATTAAAAGGTTCAAATACATAATTAAATAAAATTTCTAAGAAGAAATCATGCCCCCACATTGGGCCCTTCATTAACTTGGTTCATTTGGACCATCTTGAGTTCTTCTTCTCCTGGAATGGGCTTGAGTGAGAGAAAATGGTTGACTTCTTTATCCAAATTCTCCTTAGCCTTCTTAGCTCTTGTCCTTGTCATTGGGCCTCCAAGTCCTTGCAGTGCATCCTTGGGCCTTGGGCCCATTGGGCTTCCACTTGAGCTTCCTTGGTCTCCATCATCAGTATTACACTTGAGAAAGCCATCACATGGTTTTTGCCACACTAGATCTCTGCCAATATCTACTTGAACCACATTAGAAGGGGTATGGTTATGAATCCACTACCAGTTCCTAATAGTATCTGAAGCAAGTATGGAGATAGCTCGCGGGTTCATTAAATTTCCCTCCCAAAGCTTTGCATTTCTAAACTTCCAAAATACTCCAAAGCCTTGCTGCAAAGAGGTCACACTTGTCTTTGGAGAGAACATTCAACAATTTGAAAAAGAGCTTCTGAAAATCTTTTGCAACAAGAAATTCAGACTCAATATGATCCCAAAGCTTGAGCTCCTTCTAGCAAAGAATAGCATGGGAACATGAGAACATGACATGCCAAGTATTCTCAATAGGGAAGTCACACATTAGACAATCTTGAGGGCATAAAACATGTATCGTTTGAAGGGAAGCTCTTGTAGGAAGACAATTCTTAGCAGCTCTCTAACAGAACGAGTGAAGTTTTGGAGGAACATTCAACTTCCAGATGCGATTCCAATTGAAAGATGTTGCTGCAGAAACAGGTTGAGTTATGGAGTGTACCTCATTCATACATATATAGTATGCGGACTTGACAATGTAGCAGTCGCTGGGAGTAGGGTTCCAAAGCAAATGATCTTCACCATTGTAATGGAGTGGTATGCGTAGGATTGCTGCAACAACTTTAGGAATGAAGATATTTGCTACCATTTGAGACTTCCAGGTCTGAGTATTTTGATCTATGAGATGACCAACTGTGAGGTTTGAGAGTTGTGGTGGCATAACAGTGAGTGGCCGCAAGTTGTCACGAGTTCTAATCAATGGTTGATGCCACACATTGATATTTGACCCGACTCCAATCTTCCATCTATATCCACGGGAAAACAAAGGAATGGAACTCCAAATACTCTTCCAAGTATAGCTTGGATTATGACCAATATTGGCATCCAAGAAACCCGTCTTGGGAAAGTATCTAGCTTTGAGTACACGTGTTAGAAGAGAGCTCGGATTCGTTGCAAGTTTCCATCCTTGTTTTCCCAATATGGCGAGGTTGAAAGCTTCAAGGTCTCTAAAATTTAGGCCACCTTGATCTTTTGACATAGTTAACTTATCCCGTCACAACCAATTGATTCCTTTATTGCCATTCCTCTTTGAATTCCAATAGAAAGAGTTCAACATTCTCTCTATTTCCTCCCCTAAAGAAGTTGGAATAAGAAAAGCTCCCATGTAATAAGAAGGAATTGCTTGAGCAACAGACTTAATGATGACTTCTTTACCTGCACGAGATAAGGATTTAGAATTCCAAGATTGAATCCTCTTCCAAATGTGATCTTTAAGATATCCAAAGATAGTCTTTTTATTTCTACCAACCATAGAACGAAGACCAAGGTATTTTCCTTGACCTATGATAGTTGAGACACCCAAGAAAGAGATCAAATCACTTCTAAGATCAGAAGGTGTGTTGGTGTTAAAGGAAATAGCAGATTTGTTGTAGTTGATAGCTTGTCCACTAGCTGCTTCATAAACTTGCAAAATATCCTTTAGTCTAGCAGCTTCATCTAAAGTAGCTTTGCAGAACAAGAAACTATCATCTGCAAAAAGAAGGTGACTAATAGATGGACTCCCACAACTAACCCAGGCACTATGGATATAGCCTTGAGCTTCAGATTGCTTAATAAGAGCAGACAAACCTTCAGCACAAAGAATATAGAGATAAGGAGATAAAGGATCACCTTGGCGAAGTCCCCTGCTTGGAATGATAGGGCGAACTCTGTCATGATTAACAATGACATGACATCTAATAGTGATAACACACTGCATGATCCAACTAACCCAAGTAGGGTCAAAACCAAGTTTTGACATCACAACTTGCAGATAACTCCATTTAACTCTATCAAAAGCTTTAGTGACATCTAGTTTGAGAGCAACTATACCTTCTTTACCCCGAGTTTTGCATTTCATATAGTGAAGGACTTCATAAGCTGTGAGTGCGTTATCCAAGATATATCTACCTTGTACAAATGCAGCTTGATTTTCTGAGATGCACTTGGATAAAATTGCCTTCAACCTATTAGCTAGGACTTTAGAGAGAATTTTATAAAGGACCTTACAAAGGGAGATGGGCCTCAAATCTTTCATAGACAAAGGGTTGTCGATTTTTGCCACCAAAGCAATATTAGTATCATTTAGTCCATCAGGAAAATGGCCTTCAGAAAGCCAAGAACAACAAGCATCATGAATATCCTTTCCAACAGTTGGCCAAATTTTTTGAAAAAAGCCAAGATTCAAACCATCAGGTCCGGGAGATTTGTCAGGGAGCATATCAAAGATTGCTCTACGAAATTCTTCCTCTAAAAAAGGAGCTACAAGTGTAACACCCTAACATTTCGACTTATGTTATATATGTTGTTTTCTTAGATTATTGAGATAAATGATTTTTAGGAATTTCTATGAGTTCAATTAAATCAAAGTTTAACTGGATTTAACCTTATAAGTTGATTTTAGACCATTCTAGAAAATAAAATATAATTTTATTTTTTATCCGAAATACCTTTGGGGAATTTTTAAAAATAAATGGAAGTTCAGATTTCAAATCCGTCGACAGATTTGATCATTTTCCATTTTTAGAGATTTTATGAGCTAATAAAATCTCTGGGTGATTTTGGGTACATCCTATTGTCCATTGAACAATAGATACTGATCTTTGTCCATTGGATAATACTTACTAATAAAAATCTTGAGGGAAATATCTCTAGGTAATAAATGGTCTTGGTGACTAAGGGGGGTGAGTCATGATGATAATTTATTACCATGGTGAATCACCATGGCATTTAGCCTTTGTTTGTTTTGAGAGAAATGGAGAAGAGAGAATTAGAGAAGAGAGAAATAGAAGAGAAATGAGGAAGCTCTCTTGTGTGGTTAGAGGAGAAATTGAGAAGAAAGGAAAACAAAATAGTGGGTCCCACAAATTTTTCATTTATCTCTTAAAGTGAGAAGAAATTGGTAGAGGTGGAAATTTGACTAATATACCATTCTTTTTGTTGTTTTATAAATAAATAAATAGGGGCAAATATGTATTTACAACAAAATTTAATTTTCTTTCTTTCCTATTTCTCTTTTAATTCTCTTAATCCAAACAACTTAAAAATCTACTCATTTTCTACTCTATTTTTCTTCTCCTTATTTCTTTCTACTCTATTTCTTTCCACTCTATATCTCTCCTAATCTAAACAAAGCCTTAATGAAACAAGGAAGCCAAGATGATCGCCACCACCTTGCAATGGAGGGGCCAGCCAACCTAGGGAGAAATATCTCCAAATTTAATTCCCATTTCATCCTAATTTTTATCTATAAATAGCACCTTACTTCATTCATATCATTCACACCAAAATCTTTTCTTCTTTCTCTCTATAAACCCCACGGCCAAGCTCCCAAAGGCCACGGCCTAGCTCTTTTAATTTCCTTCCCAAACCTTTACTAAGTTTGCAAGCCTAGTTCCAGTGTCTTAGTGAGATTTTGAGTGATTTTCTAGTTGAAAGTCTCTCAAGAAAAAGCATGGAAGTTGAAGAATCCTAAGGTGAAAATTCTTTC
Organism: Styphnolobium japonicum; assembly: GCA_023212625.1. Classification (NCBI taxonomy): domain Eukaryota; kingdom Viridiplantae; phylum Streptophyta; class Magnoliopsida; order Fabales; family Fabaceae; genus Styphnolobium; species Styphnolobium japonicum. The sequence goes on along the minus strand of JALBWW010000004.1, from coordinate 15,878,060 downwards.
CTTTCACTTTTAAATTTCTATTTCAAGGTTTTAGATCATTGGATTGGTTAATGATCATCTTAAAATGTGTTTTAGTGCTTGAAATGATATGTGTATATGTTTCTTTGTGACTTTGTATTGGTAGAAGATCAAGAAGCTAAATGTGATTCAAAGATCTTGAAAAGAAATAAGGTAAGGGGGAGATTTCTCTATCAACCAATATTATGGTATGAAATAGAATTTTGATGTGTTGATGAACCGTGATTAGTTGTGTAGTTTATATTGTTTGATAAATCTTTTATGGTTAAGAGTTATGTTCATGTTATAATGGATACTTGTTTCCTTACTTTGTTTAAATATTGTATTATATATATTCCTTGAACATGGTATGAGTTATGATGAAGGAAACATGGTAAATTTTTTTATATAAGTAAGTTAATCCATATTTAAAATAATAGACATGTCTAGGGCATGCATATATTTAGTTTGATATATGGATGTATTTGGAGTTATTTATTCTTAGGATTTTCGAAATTTAAGAAAGAATCATTATGGAGATATTTAGAACTTGAAATTAAATATTTTGATTATAGAAAAGAATTATTTTAATGGAATTTATTTTAGTGAGAAGAATTCTTGGATTTTCGAAAATATGAGGATAAAGAGTTTTATTAATATTCATCATTTTAAATAATATTTTGCATATGGAAAGAATTTTTGGAGAATTTATTGTAAAGTTAAAATATTTATTTTTACTTATTTTAAGGTGAGAAAGTGAAAATAAACTTGAAAATATTTTATTTAGCATAAAATAAATTAGTCTTTGTGAACATTTCTTTACGTGATTAAAAATTTACAGAAAATGGTTTACGCGACTAAAAATTTACAAAAATCACTTTACGCTACTAAAAACAATTTTTATATCTTACCCGATTGGATTTTTACGGAAAAAGCTTTACGCGATTTGAAAAAACCGTAACAAATGTGTTACGCAGATATATTTTGGGAATATTTATACTGTATATATATATTAGTCTGTATGAGACATTGTTGTTGTAAGGCTTGGAGCCTAGGAGATTGAGCTTACACCTTAGTGCTAGTGGGAATGGCCGAGTGAAGATCTTCAATGATCTTGGAGTCGTCGGAGGTCCGGAAACTCCACAAGTGGCCGACTGGGACTGTGCCATGGTATTATGATTGCAAACACCAATGATCTCGACTATACACTGGTCCATTCACGATTGGTAGAGAGTGTTCACGTGAGCCGTATGCGTAAATGAATTATTAGCACTTGTTGGCTAACTGATACGGAACATGTACTCCCAATCACTCTCTCCGACTTGTTGTGTTTAACTCCATAGAGTAGGAGTCATTTATGTGCATCTGCATGGTCAGTTGTCATACTTGCATTATCAATTTGTGCACTAAGGTTGGTATGTCATTTTATTGATTAAATATGACTTTATATGTGGATTAAAGTGCCTATTGATTTGAATTAAACTGTGTAACTGTTGTATGCCATTTTATTGGTATTTATGATGATGTGAGAATCTCACCCTTTTTTTTTGGTGAAAATTGTGATTTGGCTATACATTCAAAGATGGCTGGAAATGAATTTTTCGGGTTCATCATTGTTGATTTCCACGAGGGACCTGATATCTGGCACGTTGAGTTAGCTGAGGAGAGGGTTGCCTACGTAGGGGAACTCACCATCACTCTCCGTAGGACCTATGATGGGAATCTTGTGACGATGTTTACCCTTTCTGCTTACGTCGAGTTACACATGCCATTTAGTGACATTTGAAATGCCACTGTCCACCATACACCTCATGCGAGATCCACAGTCTCTTCAACACGAACCAGTAGGTGGCGTCGAGCTCATCGAACCTCTGCTCTAGGACCTTCGCATCACAATGGGTTTATTGATGATGACCTTCCGATGTAAATGGAGGGAGGCGTCTGGGTTGTGTATATATGTTTGAACTAATTATAAAATAATGTGACATATGTAAATATTTGTGTATAAATAGTATGTCTAAAATAAACTTAATAAATAAAAACTATGTGAATATTAGTTGTATATTCTGTATCTGTTTATGCTACATCACCAGAAACATAGAGAATTTGTATAAGAAAGGATTTTAGAAAAAATTATTAGGAAACTAGTTATGTTAAAATGTGGCATAACTAAGGATTTTACAACAAGCACATCATTATCATCACCAGTAATACTAGGAGAAAGAACATCAATTACTTTATCAAAATCACCATCATTAGGAGAATAAAGATCTTGAAAATAAGATTTTTCCAGATTGCATAAACCCTCCTGATCTGAGATAATTGTATTGATATCAGATTTGAGTTTTCTGATTGCATTTTTCCTATGCCCGGCACTTGCTGAAGCATGGCAAAAGTGACTATTGGTGTCGCCATCCTTCAACCAGAAAGTTTTTGCTCGCTGCTTCCAATAGGTGTCCTCCTACAATAAAACACAAGAAAGCTTGTCTTTGATGTCATGCAAAGTTCTGACGGAGACATCATCAGCTACATCTCCTAAGCGCTCAATTTCACGCCTATACTGAGCCGTGGCCAAATGAAAAGGAGGGTTATTAGCCTTGCTCCAAGATTCCATGTCATCCACACAATAACATAGTTTATGAATAATAGAAGATGTGGGATAGGTATGCCAATGAGAAGTCACCATTTCTGTAAAATTGTTATCCAAGAGCCAAGCATTTTCAAACCTGAAAGAACACTTGGGCTTGATAAATTCTCACGATTCAAGCTTGAGAAACAGAGGTGAGTGATCAGATGAGGACACAACCAAGTTGATAAGTCACTTGTAGTAAGCCTTGGGTTCTGCTTGGTGACTTCAATAATATTAGATCTAGTGGTGATAAGTCTGGTGGTTCTACCCTTCCTTATGATGATATGGATGAATTCAATTCTTGCCTGTCCACGGCGGGCTTGGACGATATTCCCTATACTGGCCAGCATTTCACGTGGTGTAACCAAAGGCTTGATGAGGCTCGCATTTATTGTAAGCTTGATCGTATCTTGGCTAATGATGCTTGGTTTTTGGGGATTAGGTCTTTCTCGGCTTATTTCCATTCTGCTGGGATTTCTAACCATTCCCCGGGTATTTTATTTCTGGGGGGAAAGAGAGCTAATGTTAAAACCCCATTTCGTTTCTTTGACTATTGGGCTGATCATGATAACTTTCTTCCTTCTGTGGCTGCGGCCTGGAATAAAGCAGTCTCGGGTACCCCTATGTTTGTTCTTGCCTCAAAGCTTAAGGAGACAAAAGTCGCTCTTAAGAGATTTAATAAGATTCACTTTAGTTCTCTTTCTTGGAGAGTTTCTATGGCTAGGTATCAGCTGGTTAGCTCTCAAACCCTCTTGAGTTGTGATAAAGATAATAGAGTCTTCCAGCTTGTTGAGCGTAATAGATATGCCCACTTTATGCAGCTTAAGTTACAGGAGGAGCAGTTTTTTCGTCAAAGATCCCGTGTGAATTGGGTTAAACATGGTGACCAGAATACTAGTTTTTTCTTTAGGATGATGAAAAGAAACCATGCTCGTGCTAATATCCATTCTCTCATTAATGACCAGCATGAGGTGGTTACCAATCCGGATCATATCCAGAATCTTTTCTTGGACCATTTCCAGAAGTTATTGGGGAGTTCTATGCCTACTGAGATTGATGTTAATTTCTTTGTGTCTCGCCTCATTTCGAATCGTATCAATCAGTCTCAAAGTGATCTATTGGGTAAAGAGGTTAGTGCGGAGGAGATTACTAAGGTTATGTTTTCCCTTAAGAATGGTAAGGCCCCTGGTCCTGATGGTTTCTCCGCGGGTTTCTTTAAGAAAGCCTGGGGATTGTTGGTGATGATGTTGTCAAAGCTATTTCTTCGTTCTTTAGGGATTCTCGCATTTTGAAGCAGCTTAATAATACTTCTATTGCACTTATCCCCAAAGTGCTAAATCCTTCCCATGTGTCTGAATTTCGGCCTATCTCCTGCTGTAACATGATCTATAAGTGTATCTCGAGAATTCTTGCGGATAGGCTCAAGGGTGTTTTATCTGGGCTCATTAGTAAGTCTCAGACTGCTTTTGTTCCTGGTAGGCGTATTGCTGATAATATCTTTCTGTCTCAAGAGCTGTTGCGTGGTTACCATCTTCAGAGAGGTACTCCTAGATGTGCTATTAAGGTTGACCTTATCAAGGCTTACGATAATGTGCGGTGGGATTGTGTTATTGCTATCCTTCGAAGTATGGGTTTCCCTGATATATTTGTACGTTGGGTTTTTGAGTGCATTTCTACCCCTTCTTATTCCATTAACATAAATGGCGAGTTGGTTGGGTTTTTCCAAGGAGCGAAAGGTCTGAGACAGGGCGATCCTATCTCTCCATACCTTTTTGTCCTTGTCATGGAGCTCCTTTCTGCTATCCTCCAGACTAGTGCGCATAGGGCTGATTTCCATTACCATTGGAGATGCAAAGAGCTGGGTATTTCACACCTTTGTTTTGCAGATGATATTCTCTTGTTTGCTAAGGCTAATAAGTCTTCTGTGAGTTTTTTGATGGATTCTTTGGAGGCTTTCCATAGTCTATCTGGTTTGAAGCCTAGCCCTAGCAAGAGTAGTATCTTTTTTGGTGGTAGTGTGCCCCAGTATATTGTTGACTCAATTCTTCATTTGACGGGTTTCCAAAGAGGGGAACTTCCTGTCCGTTATCCTGGGTGTGCATTGTTGAGCACTAGGTTGTCGCATCCGTGATTGTAGGCCTTTGATTGAGAAAATAACTGGTCGTGGTACAATATTGGGGTGCTAAGTTCCTCTCCTATCTTTGGTAGGCTACGATTAATCCAATCATCCTCTATGCGATTCAGAATTTACAGGCGGAGTCTGTTTATCCTTCCAAAAAGGTTACTAGGGAAGTGAGTCGTATTCTTAGCAAGTTCCTTTGGCATGCGGGGTCGATTCGGTCATCATGCTAAGGTGTCTTGGATTTACATGCGCCTTCCTAAAAATGAAGGGGGCCTTGGTCTTAAAGAGTTGAATGCCATGAACATTGCGGTACATTGCTAAGCATATATGGGTCATTCTTCACCATAAAGAGGACTCCCTTTGGGTTGATTGGGTTTTCAAACACCTGATTCGGGATGCTTCCTTTTGGCAGATCCGTACCCCTGCTAATGCCTCTTGGGTTTGGCGTAAAATTATTATGGTTCGTGATATTATTCTGCCTTTTTGCAGGTATGCGATTGGGAATGGTCGGGACGCTTCTCTCTGGTTTGATCCTTGGTTAGAGATTGGCCCGATTGCTCATAGATTTGGTGAGAGAATTATCTACGATTCTGGCCTTCCTAAAGAGGCTAGGGTTGCAGATATTATTTTGGAGGATCGTTAGAGCCTTCCTCCTTCTGTTTCTGTGGAGCTTATGGAGCTGAGGGAAACTATCTCTAGATCCGACCCTCCTCGGGTGCTTCGTGATGATCAGTGGATTTGGACGTCGACCACCTCTAGTTCTTTTAGTGTTTCTGCTGTGTATCATGCTTTGCGTTCTGTTGCACCTACTATGCAGTGGTCTCATTTGGTCTGTTTTAACCAGGCAATTCAAATACACTCCTTCATCCTATGGCTTGAGTTGAGTAATCGCTTGTCCACTAGGGTTAGGCTTCGGCAGTGGGGTTCCATTTTACAGGACTCGTGCATTCTTTGTGGTGACCATCCGGAAGATATTTCACACTTGTTCTTTCAATGCTCATATGCTACTGTTGTTTGGTCCTTTATTCGCCGGAAGTGTTGCCTGGATTCTAGCTACACGAGTTGGAGTGTTATTATTCAGGAGCTTTCTATGATATGCAGGAGTCGTGCCCTCCCTTCTGTGATTACTAGGATTGCACTTGCCTCCGAGGTGTATTTCATTTGGAGAGAGCGTAATGCTCGGATTTTCTCTAATGTCTCGAGCCATCCTTCTACTATTTGTTCACTCATTACTCAGACTGTCCAAGATCGGCTCTTTGATACCCATAAATTTCCCCTTTCTATTTGTAACCGTTGGTGGCAAAACGAGTGGGGGTTACTTGTCTCATCGTTTCGGCCTTAGTTTGGTTTGGGGTTTTCCATGCTTTTTGGTTGTTTAGCCTGTGTGCCAGTTGTTCTTCTATTGTAGTTTTGTTTCTTTGTAGTTTGGGGCTTGCGTGCCCTTGTTTTGGTTGGCCTGCGTGCTGCTTTTTCCTGGGGAATGCCCCTTGTAAACTTGTAGTTCTTCTTTTTTAAATATTATTCTTGCTTATCAAAAAAAAAAAGTTGATAAGTCTTGCTTGAGGAAAAAGATTGAGCCACGGAAAAGTAACAAAAGCTCTATCCAATCTTTCTTCCTTAGCATCATGCGTGCCCAAACTTTTACTCCAAGTAAACTGGTAGCCTTCAAGAGGTAAGTCAAAGAGGGAACAATTAGTAATTGCTTGCCTGAAACCATATACAGCCAAGGAGCATGCTCAGAGCCTCCTCTTTTGTCATTGGAGGATAGGAGATAGTTGAAATCGCCAATAACACACCAAGGAACTGTAGACATCGATGAGAGGGTACGAAGCAAGTTCCAAGAGTCTCTTCGTCTAGAGCTATCAGAATAACCCCAGAAAGAAGTTAAACGCCAGTCACGACGATCATCATCATGGACCATAATATTAATGAACTGAGATGAGTAATTGAGAATGTCATAGTTTAGAGGGGCTTTCTAGAAAACAGCCAAACCTCTGCTTCTACCATTTCTATCAATAGCAAAGGAGTAGTCAAAGCCCAACTTAAGACGAAGTTCATCAATTATAGTAGAAACAGTTAAAGTTTCAATGAGGAGAACGACATCCGGTTTATAGACACAGATAAGGTCTTTAAGAACAGGAACTGCCTTAGGATTCCCCAGGCCCTAACAGTTCCAACTTAGAATACTCATGGTGCCTGGCAGGCCTAGGGGCCAGGCTCTACCGATAAAAAATGCAAAGTAGCTTCAACATTGGATACATCCGTTTTGATATTGACCACGTCCACTTGTGCATGGCTGCTGGTGTTGCCTTGTACGACATTGACTATAGGAACATGGGTCTGAACAATGGTTGAGTGTGCAGTAACCGCATCATTATTCTCCGACAAACTGTGCGTGCGTTTCTTTCTTTCCATTATCAATGCTTCGTCCAGCATTTCCTCATCCGTTTGCAATTGATTAGATGAGGTAGTTATGCCTTTGACAATATGCAGCATACTAGGAAAGAGAATCTTTGGATCCTTAAAAATAGTAGCCAATGAATGTCCATGATGATTACCACTCATAATGGAGCGGTTATTGGCAATTTGAGTAACCGACTCATTTTGGCCATTATTGCTAATGATGCACATTGAATGAGTAGCTGACGGATGTCCCTCATCTCTCAACCACCGTGAACCGCCGCTACTTGAAGTTCTACGTACATCAGCATGTAAGTCTGGCCCCCCGAGGTGTTGGCCATCTTTGCTTGAGAGAGAAAATAACACTGCACAATAATCTTCAACATGCCCAAGGTGGCCACAATAGTAACAAAAAAGATCAAGTCTTTCATATTTAAATCTAACATCGTTGGGCTCACCCCCAACCCTCTTAATTCGTTTCATCCGCTTCAAAGGCTTAGTAACATCCACCAGAACACGAATTCGCATGAAGGTCTTCAGAAAGTTGAAATTGTTTTTGGCATCATATTCCAAAAACTCTCCAATGAAATCACCAATTTGTTTACCCACAGTCTCTGCCATAAAACCCACAGGAATGTTATGAACTTGCAGCCATGTTAGTTTTAGAAAGGATGATTAATTATATGAGTTTAGTTTGTAAGGAACAATATTTGTAGAAAAGGAAATTTTATTGATGGAATGAGATACAAGGCTATTAGTATGTATAGTCTTGATGGCTTTGGCTTTGGTTTTTGGCTTTTGGCTTGCACCAAATGTGCAAGTGCCTTGTCTATTTATAGTAATTCTACCTCCTTAATGGACGGTAGAGATTAAGCCAAGTGTACGGTGGTGATGAGGTTCTAGAACTTTCCCACCTCCTTACTCTAAGATATTTAAATACAACCTTCTAGAGGTTTATAGAGAGTCTTGGAGTCTTCTCTAAGAGTCTAGAGATTTCTTAGTGCCTAGAGTTTTCTAGAACCTTCCATAAGATTCTAGATTATTCCAAAGTGTTCTAGAATATTCTACAAGGTTCTAGAATGTTCTAGAGTGCTCTAGAATGTTCTTCAAGGTTCTAGAATATTCTGGAGACTTCTAGATTCTTCTAGCTTTTTCTCCAAGCAACAACCATTGTGACTTGACTTTAGCTTGCTGCTACTCTTGAAGATTCTAGAATGTGCATCATTTTCTAACAAGCCAGAATGGAACTTTAATAAGAGATACCTGACTTGGTGGTTGGCTTGGTTGCATTACTCCCAGAACTAACAGATAGTTGTTGAAAGACTGAGGCCATTGCTTCAAGACTCGTTGGAAATCTAAATGATGAAAAAATTGGAATAGAAATATACCGTGCACCACTTCTTTGATAGACACCCCATGTACAAGATGCCAGACACCAGCATTACGTTCTTTCATAATGTGTACTCGAATAGGCCTATTAGTCAAAAATCGACCTATTAGTTAGAAATCGACCGACCAGGCATAAAGCACTATCAGCATTATCATTGTTAGCCTCTTCCAATTGAAACTCCAGTTCTTGTGCCTCGTCGTCTACAGCCAAATTCTCCATTGGGTAAGGAGGAAGAAAATAAACCAAAAGATTAAAAGCAAAACTTCTCACGAGGAGAGAAAGCTCTCACGCCTTTTAGAAATTATATCACTTCAAAATTTGGATACATAAATCTGAAATGTGAAAAGTACAAATAAGCCTTCAACCCATTTTCATGCTGATTTAAGGTGTGCGCGCAAGACTAATTTTATAATAATTTTTATTTTTATAATAGAAGAAACAATACTTTAAATAACTTAGCATTTTGATATAGAAAATTTGGCTTGCCTTAGATCTTGTGTGAATTGCAATGAAAACACTACAAAAAAATATGTTTAGCAGCGGTTTCAACCGTGTGTTTCATGGCGGTTACAAAAACGATGTGTATAAGAGGGTCGCAAAACGATTAGTGGCGGTTTTCACCAACCACTGGTATAACCGCCACTAATAGTTTTTTTAGCAGCGGTTAACCGTTGCTAATATTAAAATTATAAAAAAAGATATTCGTTTAGCCGTACTTTTCTCTAAACGAAATTTTCTTGAAAAAAATGGGACAGCCCCGTGATCAATTACCACCTTGGTGATTTCAAATATTCCAGAAGCTATATTTGTCAATGTTATGAAAATTTTAGATATTTGGACAACCAAAATATATTAAAAATCTATAAAGTGGACATAAACTGATGCATCTCAGAGTAAATAAAATGATTCATTCAATTGGCAAAAAACAGGGCTCAAGAGTCAACAAATATTTCCTCAACTGCTTCCAGAATCAAAATTACTGCACTTAGCAATAACATGTTAGTAAAATAATTAGACAACTCAAAGATAAATTTTCCTCTAAAGTGATGCAATATTGTACTACTTCACCATAGATATAATCACTTTAGAACAAGGACAAAATTTTGGGAAATCTCACCCGAATAACAGTTCCTACTCAATATTAATATTAGACATATTAATTAATATTAATATGCAATACCCTGTGGGTGTCTTTTCTGCAATATGGTTGGATAGCATAGAACCAATCAAATTCTGACTAAAAGAACAAACTAGAAAAAGGGGAGAAAAAGGCAAATAGACTAATAGACACACTTTTAAAGCCTGTGAAGGATATGTGTTTCTTACAGAAAAGATTACCAATTGAAAACATAGAAAAGAAGTAGTGTAACTTAAAAGTAATTGTTGAGAATGAGATTTATAAGAAAGGAATATAATATATGAATGGGAAACCTTCTGAAACAGACTAAGAATCAAAGATCTTTGTTGGGGGGAGAGGTTGCTTTACAATTAACATAGAGAGAGAGGGATATTTTGCAATTGTTTATATAGGATATAAGTTCTTGTTTCAAGCCTCTAAAGAAGGTATTGACACACACACGCAAAGAAATTAAGGGAGAGAACAAAGACTACAAATTTGTGGAGAATAGTACAGAGTCATACAACAGGTTCATATTAGTTAGCAACTTATCATTTCAAAAGGTTGGCAATTGTTTTATTCATTCCAAACTAGCTCAAAGGTCAATTTCAAGATATAACTAATGTAATAAATTATACAAATATAACAAAGTATATTAAAAAAGAAAGACTAAAAGAAATGTTATAGAGTGGGATGGCAATATGGTAAATTGCAACTCAATATGTGGTTTTCACAAGACAGCAATGCAATGGGAGAAAGATGATCAACATAATTACCAATAAAGTTGACAAACCATAAAGTGGCTTTTACAAGAGAGCAATGCAAAGTTAATCCATTCTAGCATCTAAAGATTTAGATAATTAGCCATTCACTTTCAAAATTGCAAATTATTTTCTAGAATTAATTTGGCAATCCCTTTATGAGCTAAAGACTTATTTTCATAAAGTACAGGTAACATATAGACTTTCTTAAACCTACTCTTTTTTTTCAAAAAGTTTCTTAAGCCTATTCTTAAGAAATTAAGCAAGAGATTTGATCCCTAATTACTTGCTTTGTCTTATTAAAGATATTCATTCACTGAAGGGTTTTATAGCAAGCAATGGCAAACTCCATTCCATGAAGCCATGGACATTTGATCTAAGAAAGGCAATGGCAAATTTTAGGGGTTTTGGACATTTGATCTAAGAAAGCCAAGATGACTGAATGTTTTTGTGTTAGCTATATGAATTAATTGTTCCACCAATGAACCTTGATCTTGACTATAAGATTATATGATTATTTGGTGAAGTTTCAAAAAATGCATCAATAAAAAGGTTGATCTTTACCCAAGACCTGTAGCTCAAGTGGTACCAAGTTCTCTTAGGAAACTACTTGATTCAGGGATCAAATCCTAGCTAGGCTGTTTTGCCTGTACTTTAGCCTACCCTCCCTTTACCAGAACTAGGTCTTGGAACTCCTTTGTAACCCAAAAAAAAAGGTTTGATCCTTAGGATTGTGTGATTAATAATTAACATGAAGTCATATTAAGCCAAAACATTAACTTGCATCCATCTCTCGGGCACAACACAACAACATCCTATTTGATTGTGTGATTAACAGAAGGTTCTATGGTAGGACATAAGCCCCAGAATCATTTAATCCTAATCAACTGGCACTAAAAAAGCCTAAGGATCATACTAGGAACCCAATGACAAGAAGAAAAAACAATTCCCACCCAAAATAGTAAGGGTAGTGATCAATCAATTTGAGACACTTATGTTAGCTTTGTACTAGGCTTTATTAGATGTTTATTATGCCCAATATTAGTATTTTAGATGAGTTTGATATTGTTGGGCCTCATTGGGCCTTAATGCAAATTGTGAATAATTCTTGGATTTTGATGCATTTTCACCTTTCCTCATTGGTTAGGCCATAACTTGGAACTCGGTGATCCATTTGAGGTGATCTTAGTGTCTTTGGAAAGCTAAGACAAGGCTCTACAACTTTCATGAAGAATTCAAGAGCTGACTCAGACTTCTAAAGGTCTAAAATAGCCCTGCAATGCAGAGTGGGTTTGCTATCACTGGAATCCGGGCATTGTGTACATATTGGACTATATCGTGGGCTATATGCCTCCTTTTGAGCTAAAACTCGGCCATTGGAAAGATAAGACACATATCTCCAACTTCACTGAAGACCATTTAGTCAATAGATGTCGTTTTAGGCATGATTATGAAGTTACAATTTGGTTTGAATTTGGAAACATGTTTTGCCAACCTAACTTGAGGTAGGTGCAGTGTTTTTAGCATATATGGAGTTGTAAAAGTCCAAATGGCATGAAACTAACACCAAAATTTCAAGGAGACAATGGTCGACAACTGTCATGAAGACCTCCAAGCCAAAATACACCGTCTAGGTCATGAAAATCAAGTTGGAAGTCGAATAAGAGTTGCTGACTAGAAGCCACTAGCCATACACCAACCCACCTACCATGCATCAAGCTTCCATATTTGACAATTTCCATGTTTTTACAGCTTGCATTCAGATTATTTTCAATTACAAACTAGCTTCTAGGATTAGTATAAATAGAGTCAATCTCTTTGTATTATACATCATTTAATTTGAAGTAAGTTTGAAGAAAGTTTGAGTATTTGTGAGAGTTTTCTTTCTCTTCTTCTCCATTCTCTTTAGAATTTCGTTTTTGTTCTTTTATTTCTGACTTCTTCCTTCCCATCCATGGAAGGCTAGGCTCTTATAATCAATCCAAGGGATTAGCCATCTTGATGTTTAATTTGGAGATCTTGTTTTGCTTGTTCATATTGCTTAATTGTTATTTAAATTTCTTTTCATCCTCTTTTGATTTTGATCTAGATTGAATTGCTTAATTTGATTTAGATGTTTATTTGATAATAACTTTATTATCATGTGTTCAAAGAGGATCATAAAGAATAAACAATTTATGAAAGCTTTTTGATGGATTGTTTAGCTTGGTTAAATTCTGGATCTTAAGTTAATCTATGTTTGGATGGTGCTTATTTTATCTAACCTTGGTTAATTAAATCCTAGATGCTTATCTAGTAGAGGATTCTTGGATCATGTTGAGGCGTCTTGATGTGATCTAAGGCCAAGAATATAGTTAGCAATTAAGTGAATTCCTTGTGATCAATGATGGATTAAACTTAAGATCGGTAAATTTTCTTGAATTGGTTATTTCTTTAGATTTGTTTACAACTTTTAGTCTCTTACTTTTATCAATCTTGTTAATCAACAACAAAACCCCCCATTTTAATTATCTTGATTTGATTGAATCTTTGTTTTTATTGGATCCATGAGAGACGATTCGATTCATTCTCTATACTACAAATTAGTTTATGAACCAGTAATTTTTATTATTTGACGGGTCTCGACAACCACTTGTCAGGTAGCACTGCACATTTACAAAATGCTTTCCTGCCAACTGACAAGAGGTTGTCGAGACCTATCAAATAATAAAAATAACCGGTTCACAAACTAATTTGTAGTATAGAGAATGAACTGAATTGTCTCTCAAGGATCCAAAAACAAAGATTTAATTAGATCAAGATAATTAGAAAATGGGGGTTTTGTTGTTGATTAACAAAATTAATGAAAGTACGAGACTTAAAGTTGTAAACAAATCTAAAGAAACAACCAATCCAAGGAAATTTACCGATCTTGAGTTTAACTCATCATTGATCACAAGGAATCCACTTAATTGCTAACCATGTTCTTGGCCTTAGATCACATTAAGAAGCCTTAACATGATCCAAGAATTCTCTACTAGATAAGCATCTAGGATTTGATTAACCAAGGTTAGATAAAGTAAGCACCATCCAACATAGATTAACTTAAGATCCAGAATGTAACCAAGCTAAATAATCCATCAAAACGCTTTAATATATTGTTTAGTCTTTGTGATCCTCTTTGAATACATGATAATAAAGCTATTATCACATCATCATTTAAATCAAATTAAGCAATTTAATCTAGATAAAAATCAAAAGAGGAAGAAGAGAAACTTGAATAACAATTAAGCAATATGAACAAGCGAAACAAGATCTCCAAATTAAACATCAAGATGGCTAATCCCTTGGATTGATTATAAGAGCCTAGCATTCCATGGATGGGAAGGAAGAACTCAGAAATAAAAGAACAAAAATGAAATTCTAAAGAGAATGAAGAAGAAGAGAAAAAAAACTCTCATAAATACTCAAACTTTCTTCAAACTTACTTCAAATTCAACGATGTATAATACAAAGATATTGGCTCTATTTATACTAATCTTAGAAGCCAATTTGTAATTGAAAATAATCTGAATGCAAGCTGTAAAATCATGGAAATTGTCAAATATGGAAGCTTGATGCATGGTTGGTGAGTTGGTGCATTGTAGGTGGGTTAGTGTATGGTTGGTGGCTTTTAATCAGTAACTCTTATCCGACTTCTAGCTTGAATTTCATGACCTAGACGATGTATTATGGCTTGGAGGTCTCATGAAAGTTGTAGCCAGTTGTCTCCTTGAAAGTTTGGAGTTGGAATCATGTCTTTTGGACTTTTAGAACTCCAGATATGCCAAAAACACTGCACCTACCTCAAGTTAGGTTGGCAGAACGTGTTTCCAAATTCAAACCAACTTGTAGCTTCATAATCATGCCTAAAACAACATCTATTGACTAAATGGTCTTCAGTGAAGTTGGAGATATGGATCTTATCTTTCCAATGGCCAAGTATTAGCCCATGAGGAAGCCTATAGCCCACTATATAGTCCAATATGTGCACATTGCCCATATTTCCGTGACAGCAAACCCACTCTGCATTGCAGGGATATTTTGTACCCTTAGAAGTTCGATCCAGCTCTTGAGTTCTTCATGAAACTTGTAGTGCCTTGTCTTAGCTTTCCAAAGACACCAAGATCACCTCAAATGGATCATCGAGTCCCAAGTTATGGCCTAACCAAGGAGAAAAGGTCAAAATGCATCAAAATCCAAGAATTATTCATAATTTGCATTAAAGCCCAATGAGGTCCAACAACATTAAACTCATCTAAAATACTAATATTGGGCACAATAAACATCTAATAAAGCCTAGTACAAAGCTAACATAAGTGTCTCAAATTGATTGATCACCAACCAAACTCAACGAGAATCTAACACGTTTGGCAAAAGAAAGGTGAAAGGAGAATACATTTTAGACGCATAGAAATAGAATGCATAATAAAAGCTTACCTAGGTGATTTTGGTCGAGGTGACCTAAATAAGAACGACAGCGGCTATGAGGAACAATCCAACCTTTTATCTCCAAGTCCAACCTGTAAGACCTATTATTACTACATTATTTACCAACTCATAAGTCTTACGCGGAAATTTGTTTTTTCATTATATAGAAAATTCGGCTGAGCTTCCTTTGTTTCTCATATGTTCCTAATTGACATAAAATAAAACAGCGGCTTCTCATCACTTTATTACTTGCGCGATTTGGTACACTTGCCAAATAGCTATCAAGGTGAGAACAACTTTCCAATGAATGTGAATATAACTTGCAAGTAAAGTATGCATGTAATTAGAATGCAAGAATAAACACAATTCAACACACCAAGAAATTCCAATCCAACATATGCAATGAGTTTATAAATGCAGATGCATTTCACACATTTTCTTTCTATCTAACCCTTTTCGGTTAGGTATACTCTCAACGTTTTTGTACACTAACCCTTTCCGGTTAGGTCGTCTCGCTATGCATGTGCAATCGTTTTATGTCCCACCTTTTTCATCTAACCCCGTTCGGTTAGGTAACCATTCACATATTGTACACTAACCTCTTCCGATTAGGTCGTCTCACTATGCAATGCACTTATTTATGCTACGCTTATTCTTTCATCTAACCCCTTTCGATTAGGTAGCCACTCGCATTTTGCACACGTTCCCTTCCGGTTAGGCCATCTCACTATGCAATGCAATGCATTCATACCATGCTCAAAGTGACAATATCACAACAACGTAATATTTATAACAATCCAAGACTTACAATCATACAAGCATTATGCTCCATTCTTTCCAAACACATGCACTTAGTTACACTTCCTAACATTGTACTAAGTCATCATTTTAAGCTTCTGTGAATCTATTCAGTGAATCTATTCACATCAAATTGTGAATCTATTCACAGTGGAAGAAGCTATTCACGAGTCTATGAATCTATTTAGTGAATCTCTCAGTGAATCTATTCACACAATATTGGGAATTGATTCACAGTGCTATTCACGTGTCTGTGAATGTATTCAGTGAATCTATTCACACAATATTGTGAATCGATTCACAATGCTATTCACAAGTCTGTGAATCTATTCAGTGAATCTATTCACAGAGTTCACAACATGTTTTTTTTTCTTTCAATGCTTTGAATTTATTCAAGCATTAGTGTGAATCTAATCATTCACTAAAAATAAGTTTTTGACCATATACCTCTTATCTTGTTCAAGAACATTCATTCATTCAAGTCATTGTATAACAAGTAGCAATTCCAACACCATCTATAAACACATGAAAATCCTTATTTTCTAAAACTTAAAGTATGCACTTACTTAAGCCCAAACAACAGGCCCTTATTACAAAATATCCCAAAAAGAAAATAAGAAACAAAACTAAAAAGATTAAAAGGTTCAAATACATAATTAAATAAAATTACTAAGAAGAAATCATGCCCCCACATTGGGCCCTTCATCAACTTGGTTGTTTTGGACCATCTTTAGTGTTTCTTCTTCTGGAATGGGCTTGAGTGAGAAAAAGTATTTGACTTCTTTATCCAAATCCTTCTTGCCTTCTTAGCTCTTGACCTTGTCATCGGGCCTCTAAGTCCTCGTAGTGCATCTTTGTGCCTTGGGCCTGTTGGGCTTCCACTTGAGCTTCCTTGGCCTCCATCAACTACTGCCTTTGTTGGAATTGGAGATTGTTGGTAACAAGTTGCTTCATCATATCCTCTAATGAAGGCTCAAACTTTGGTGTTGCATTTGCTTGCTGCTGCTACATAATTGGATGTTGCTGCATATTTGATTGAAATGGCTTACTAGTTCCAGCATGGGATTGAAATTGCTGCTGCCTCATTGGTTGCTGTTGGAAAGGCTGCTTATATTGATTTGGCTGTTGGGCAGTGGCATTGCCATATCTCAGATTTGGATGATCCCTCCAACCAGGGTTGTAGGTGTTGGAGAATGGGTCATATCTCTGCTGCTGCTGCTGCTGAAATTGAGGTTTACCAGGAAAAATCCCTGCTGCAGCAACAGATTGGTCTGGAAAGGCAGAACCATCATCTTGCAGTGTGGGGCACGAATTTGTGGGATGGGATGAGCTATAGCATATACTGCAAACTCTTGCAGGGGTCTGCATAGGTGGTTCGTGTTGTCCCATTGCCATCTGTCTGACCAAAGAAGTGAGCTCATCCAATCTATGTTCCATCCTTTGTTGATCAGCATGTGAAGAGGTATTAACTTCATTGATTACTCTGGTTGCAGCACCTATTCGAGTACCAAATTGCTGAGAATTTGCTGCCATGTTTGCAATTAAGTTTCTGGCAACAGCTGGAGTTTTATCTACCAATGCTCCACCACTTGCAGCATCAATCATACTCCTTTCCATTGGCATCAACCCTTCATAGAAGTATTGGATTAGCAGTTGATCACTAATTTGATGGTGTGGGCAGCTCGAGCACAATTTCTTGAATCTCTCCCAATACTCATGGAGAGTTTCACCACTGATTTTCTTTATGCCATAAATATCCTTCCTTATTGCAGCAGTTCTTGATGCAGGAAAGAACTTATCCAGAAATAGTCTTTTCATGTCATTCCAAGAAGTGATGGCAGCAGGTTGTAAGTAATACAACCAATCCTTAGCAGCACCACCCAAGGAGAAAGGAAAGGCCCTCAACTTGATGTGATCTTCAGTTATTCCATGAGGTTTCATGGTGGAGCAGACAACATGGAACTCTTTCAAATGCTTATGTGGATCTTCACCTGCAAGACCATGAAACTTGGGCAGCAAGTGTATCAATCCAGATTTTAACTCAATCAACATTAAGTTCAGGATATTGAATGCACAAAGGTTGATAATTCACATCAGGTGCAGCCAATTCCTTAAGGTATCAGCAGACTCAGTATCAGACACTGAAGTACTAACAGAAGCAGACTCAACAGGATTAAAAGAGTCAACAAGATTAGGTGCAATGTCAAGTTCAAGTCCAATTCCAGAAGTAATTCTATTAGCTCTATGAATGTTACTACCAGTCCTATGAATTCTATGAAGTGTATGAAATGTTCTATCAATTTCAGGATCAAATGAATGCAAGGTACCAGGATCAGACCTAGTCATGTAGCTCATAAGAAGGCATAGGAAAGCAATAACAACTAAAACACTAAAAATTCCTAAAACAAATACTCCAAAAAATAAAAATAAAAATAAAAACAGTATCAAATGAATTTTAAAAATTATGGAACCACCACAGGGTGAAATCTACACAAAAATGTTATCCAACAAAATAATAAAAAATTGAAAAAGTGGTTTAAACGATGAAATTTTGCTAAAACAAGGATGACCTCACTTTAAATAATGAGTCTTTCTCAAAATAACGTTTTCCATTAGTGTACCAAAATTCAGGTCAATCAGAGATGCTTTACCGAACCGAAATTCTTGACACAATGCCCTTTACCCAATTTCAGCCGAATTCCACATGAAAAAGCTAAAACAAAATAAACACAATTGTTAGAGTTAGATGGGTTCTTGAAATGATCAAATAGTTGCCTTGGATCGCTGGCAACGGCGCCAAATTTGACAAGAGGTTGTCGAGACCTGTCAAATAATAAAAATTACCGATTTACAAACTAATTTGTAGTATAGAGAATGAACCAAATCGTCTCTCAATGATCCAAAAAGAACAAAGATTTAATCAGATCAAGATAATTAAAAGGGGGTTTTGATGATTTGAAAATAAAATATACCGGTTGAATTAAAGAAATACAATTAACAAATTAACCAATCCAAGGAAATTTACCGATCTTGAGTTTAATTCATCATTGGTCACAAGGAATTCACTTAATTGCTAATCATATTCTTGGCCTTAGATCACATCAAGACGCCTCAACATGATCCAAGAATCCTCTACTAGATAAGCATCTAGGATTTAATTAACCAAGGTTAGATAAAGTAAGCACCATCCAAACATAGATTAACTTAAGATCGGGGATTTAACCAAGCTAAACAATCCATCAAAAAGCTTTGATATATTGGTTAGTCTTTGTGATCCTCTTTGAATATATGATAATAAAGCTATTATCACATCATCTAAATCAAATTAAGCAATTTAATCTTGATAAAAATCAAAAGAGGAAGAGGAGAAACTTGAATAACAATTAAGCAAAATGAACAAGCAAAACAAGATCTCCAAATTAAACATCAAGATGGCTAATCCCTTGGATTGATTATAAGAGCCTAGCCTTCCATGGATGGGAAGGAAGAACTCATAAAATAAAGAACAAAAACGAAATTCTAAAGAGAATGGAGAAGAAGAGAAAGAAAACTCTCACAAATACTCAAACTTTCTTCAAACTTACTTCAAATTGAATCATGTATAATACAAAGAGATTGGCTCTATTTATACTAATCCTAGAAGCCAATTTGTAATTGAAAATAATATGAATACAAGCTGTAAAAACATGGAAATTGTCAAATATAGAAGCTTGGTGCATGGTAGGTGGGTTGGTGTACGGTTGGTGGCTTTTAGTCAGCAACTCTTATCCGACTTCCAACTTGATTTTCATAACCTAGATGGTGCATTTTTGGCTTAGAGGTCTCATGAAAGTTGTAGCTAGTTGTCTGCTTGAAATTTTGGCATTGGAATCATGCCATTTGGACTTTTAGAACTCCAAATATGCCAAAAACACTGCACCTACCTCAAGTTAGGTTGACAAAATGTGTTTCCAAATTCAAACCAACTTGTAGCTTCATAATCATGCCTAAAACGACATCTATTGACTAAATGGTCTTCAGTGAAGTTGGAGATATGAGTCTTATCTTTCCAATGGCCAAGTGTCAGCCCAAGAGGAGGCCTATAGCCCAATGTATAGTCCAATATATGCACACTGCGCAGATTCCCGTGATAGCAAACCAACTTTGCATTTCAAGGTTATTTTGGACCCTTAGAAGTCCGATCCAGCCCTTGTGTTCTCATGAAACTTGTAGAGCCTTGTCTTAGCTTTTCAAAGACACCAAGATCACCTCAAATGGATCACTGAGTTCCAAGTTATGGCCTAACCAAGGAGGAAAGGTCAAAATGCATCAAAATCCAAGAATTATTCACAATTTGCATTAAAGCCCAATGAGGTCCAACAACATTAAACTCAACTAAAATACTAATATTAGGCACAATAAACATCTAATAGAGCCTAATACAAAGCTAACATAAGTGTCTCATATTGATTGATCACTCCACACTAGGGATAGGCAACACAAAGTTACTCACACCTAACGACTGGTTTGGGTATAGTTTTAATTTGTTTTGCTTCATTTCTTTTTAAGTTTATAATTAACATATTATGTTTACATTATTTGTTTGATTATATTTGGTACAATTTTCTGCCTTCCATAGATAGTTCTCATGCATTATGGTTTGTGGAATTTTAGGTAAATATTCAAGTTTCTAATGATATTACCTTTTATTATTAATCTTATTTTATTTTGTAGAAATATGTATATTTTGCACTCGAAAATGAGCCCAACATGTTGAGGGCGTTTAACCATCATGGCTCAAAGCAGATGTCCTATATGCTATGGGAAGCCTGGTTGAGTAAGAAAAGATCGAATTGGACTTGGAGCTCTGTTGGGATGAGCTGCTAGCCAACTAAGGTAGCATCTTATTTAAGGTTAAGTGTCAGCAGGCTAAGAAGAATTTATCATCGGAGGCTGGAGGATGCCTGTAGAATGGTGGATCTCTCACCATTAGGATCCACCAACAAAAGATGGTTACTATTATTTATAGCTTTAACTTAGTTAATTATCATTAAGTTTATAAGTTTGTGTTTTT
Source organism: Styphnolobium japonicum (assembly GCA_023212625.1). Classification (NCBI taxonomy): domain Eukaryota; kingdom Viridiplantae; phylum Streptophyta; class Magnoliopsida; order Fabales; family Fabaceae; genus Styphnolobium; species Styphnolobium japonicum. The sequence continues at coordinate 15,857,344 of JALBWW010000004.1, read as the reverse complement.
AATTTAGTTATTTTTGTATAGACCTGAGAATTGGGCATAGATACGTGGGATTTGATGCCTTCTTTGTCACCATTCAAAAAAGGCAAAAAAAATCTTGGGTAGAGTTAAAAGTCGAGCGAATAGTTGTACATAATTGTTGTTTCTTACACCTTAGTTTATAAATAACATTTCTTAAAGTATAATATTTATACGACATTTATTTATTATTTTTTGCAGGCCAACTATGAGTTTTTTAAGTCTATTCAAGCCTCAATTGGATCTCAAATGCCAACTCGTGACATCTAGGTACGGGCTGCTAGAGGGAAGAAGAAAGGTTGCATTTATGGCCTTGGGTCTTAGGCATCTGCTTATACAACATAGTCTTCTTCTCGGACTGCATCTTCTGTAATCCTTGCTGTTGAATTACAATGCATCCATACTAAGATCAAAGTTGAGATGGAAAAGGAGATCTAGTAGATTTGCCATGACATTAGACAGTCTTTGGAGACTCAGATCCGGCAGGACATTATGCAATTTATGGAAAGACATATTCGGGAAGATATGATGCAAAGCATGCAACAATATTTCACCTAGATGGGGATGTAGTAGGCACCCATGGGCATGGATATGCTCATGGGGAGACTTCATCCAATGTCTATGCCTATGACACAGATGTCCTCCAGACCATTTATGCCATTTATGCCCATGTCATCCTATATTAATATACAGTCTTCTCAACAGTCGACTATCCTTGGGGAAGATGATGAATAAGTTTTGGATATGTATAATTTTCATTATTTGAGATTGAACAATACATAATTATTTGTTTTGTTTAATAAATTTTAGAGTAAACATTCATGTTGATCCTTCAAAGATACAAGTGTCATCAATTTTGGTCATCCAATAATAAATACATTAAAATGGTCATTCAATGTTAATTTTTAACATCAAATTAGTCATCTAGTGTTATTTTTTGACATCAAATTGATCTTCATAAGAAATTTGGGATTTCACAAATATTGTAGGGTAGTTAGGGGGAATGGCCTGTGATGGAATAGGTACTAGAGGACTAGTTGCTAGAGCGGCTAAAAGGGGGAATGACTTGATTCGAGAAGGGTATTGGACGTTGTTCTTCTTCTGCCCAACCCCTCTTTTCCGGTTTCTTCTCCTTATTCCTTCGCCATTTGCCTTCCCCCTCTCATAATTGCATTCAAGATAGGTTAAGCTAGCACGTGAATTCAATTTTGAGATATTAATTTATTTCTTGGTTAAAAAGAAAATGAGTGGAGAATGATTCGTTGATTTCCACTAAAGGTTGGGATGTTAGTTACTTGAAGTCTTTTGAAATGGGTCATGGGTCAAGATTTAGGTAATGGGTCTTGGGCTAAGTCAATTTTGGGTCGTTAAAATTGGGTTGTGGGTTGAATTATAGAATTTGGGTCAAGAACAAAAAGAGTTATGTTGTGACCCATTTCTTCCTTCATGTTCATTTTCAAAATAATTGGGATTTATTTTATATTTTGTTTTTATCATTTTATCATAATTTTTTCTTTTGGCTTGGACAAAATGGGATGGTCACACCGTTATTACTCTCCCAAGCCATAAATTTGAAACAAATTAACAATGATGCAAACATTCATATATATATATATATAAAATAAATAAATTATTGATATTTAATGAAAGAACACCAATGTGTACTTGGAGGGGCTATAAAACCACAACATTGTAAATGAAATTGTAGTAATAGACTGCAATTTTCATCAGCTCCTTTATGACTATTAGAAGCACTAAGGAAAATCTAATGCAAACCAGAGAATGTATAAACATTTTGTCAAATCCCATTTACCATTTCAACTTTCAATTTTTCGTAGCATTTGGAATCACAAGGATGTTGGTAATGTTACAGAAACGTAAAGTGAAAGGGAGAAACTGGAAAAGTGGTTCTAGCACAATTTTATCCACTTGTTCAGGAACTTCCATTTGAATACATCAATAAATAAATATGGATTCATGAGATCAGTTTCCATCTTGTTTACAACTTAACAAGATTGCTAATATCCATTGGGTAAGTGTAGGCTGGAATGGGAGCATTATAAGAACTTCTTGCACTGAGTTGGTTGACCATCTCAGTCGGATGAAATGCATCCCAAAATGCATATAGGTTTCTATCCAGGCATGGTTTCCGATCAGGGACACACTGCCCATTCAACCCCACTTTGCAGCATTTACCATTAATATCTTTAAGACCTGAAATCCATACATAGTAGCACCAATCAAAGTTAATATTAACAAACATGAGCGACATATTATCATCTCTATTTACTTTTTATGTTTTAAAGTCATTTTTACATTACGTCATTTTTGTCAAAGTTTTAATTTATAAAAATTCAATTTTGCCAATCTTTTGTTAAAAACTAAGAGATACAGCTAATACATACTCTGCAAGGAGATGTTAAATATGTTAAAACAATATTTGACGAATTATTTCTTTGAAAATGGTGACAGTGTAAATTATACATAACCCACACAGTGACTGACAAGTATATAAAACATTTTTTACCTGCTAACTGAGGGTTCTGGGATGTGATCACAGCACTATTCACAAAGATAAATTTGGCATCAGATAACTCTCTATTGAATCGATCAACTAGTGCTTTAAGTTTGTCATTAAAAATGAGTACTGCTCTACTCTCCTCTTCAACACATATAGACCCATTTTTCCCATGAGTAGAAATTTCATGTGGAATGCAGCCTAGAAGGTTCAAGCCAATCAAAGCAAATTTTCTAGCTCCCAGTGCGTTTAAAGCCTGCAAACAAAAACACAAGTAGATAACTGACCTCTTAAAGCACCCCATTATAAATCTTGTGATTCTTAAGCAGACAAAGCGACCTAGAAATTGAAGTAAATACCCTTAATTGCATAGAATATTGTTGGACAAGAGCCCCAGCATACTGCTCAGGAGAATACATTCGGTTTGATGGGTAATGCTGGGGCAAGAAGTAATTGTTTAAGTAATCATTACTGCCTATATTCACATAATATAAGCACTTATTTAGGTGTTGTCGTGCTTGGTCAAGACTTCCAAGTTTTTTAGCGATTTGGGAAACTATGACCTTGTGATTTTGTAACTGCAATTCCAAGCTGATATCAGCACCCTACAATGGCAAAGTAAATAAATTTGTGATGTGATTTTACAAAGGCAACAGGTATGCATGAAACAAATGACACATCACACAAATCATAGCAGTACAAGTCCATTAGCTATATATCAAATTCAAGGTTAAGCTGAATAGTTAAAGAAAGTAAAACAATTTGATTTATACCAAATGTGTACCGGTCTCATTGCGAATCCCCGCTGCACCGGATGCATAGTTCACACCTTGAAGTATGTCTGAACCATTGGTATTTGCAAAGGGTGGGATAAAATTGTCAAATCCCAAAAGTTGTGCTGCAATGACAGAATTTTTTAGGCTGAATAAAAATGAAAACTGAAAAATGACACATCAAAATAAAACAGAAAAAAATCATAAGAATTTATAGATTTTATTCTTTTTCAGTTTATCAAAAATAAGGTGACACAATTGAAGATGACATGTCCCCTTTCAAAAACAATGTCCTAGCCCCTTCTAATGAAATTTGAATCTAGGACACCTTCAATCAAAGCTTTCGGTGCTTAACCCATGACCAACCCATGAGAAAGGTATTGAAGTGTGAGAAACTATTACTGATTATATCAACTGAAGTACGGCCATTGGTAAATCTTCCAGTGGGGCCAGCAGGAAAATCGATCCCATAAGGCAAGTAATTAACTTTAGCATCGGTAGATAGTTTATTGTTGTTTCCACTATCAGATAAGGAGTCCCCAAAAATGAAAAGGCAAGGCACTTGGGGCTTCCCATGAACGCAATGTTGCATATATGTTGCACTGAAGAAAAAAAGCACCAACAACCATAACTTAGTTTCACAACCCATCTCTAAGAAAAAATCTGAAGAGGCTAAAGTTGGTTTTGATTCAAAATATTTGGAGTCTAAGCACAAGATGGGAAGGGTTACAAGTGTAACAGTATATATAGAGAGAGAGAGAGAGAGAAAGAGGCAGGTATGACCTAGTATTGGTGAAATTTGTTGAAATAATTTATTTTTGTGGTAGATTGGAAGACCATAAATTGATTCTAGTGAGTGAATTTCATCCATATATTATTGGATACAGGACTGGAGCCTCCAATCAGAATAGAGTTTACCTACAACTTCGACTTGCCATGAGATCGAGTATAACTACCGACAAATGCTCAAGTGTAAACAACCAACAGTGAAAGAACAAATGTACATGCTTAGAGGCAACTAGTGCTATAATGTCCTATTACCGCTGGCAGTTACTATTAAGAATCCCAAAGAAAGCCAAGTGGAGCAACTATAATTAGACATAGAATAACGGCACTTACACAAATTTATTCTTTACAAATTTTTCATAAACTACTAAATGGTACAAATGTTTGGAATTAATTTTGACAATTTCCACTATTACATTTTTTTCTCTCTTTTTTTTAGGAAAATTAATTTGAACGACAGCTAATAAAATATATTTAATCTCAAAGGACATAAAATGTTAAGTTTAAATTATTAAGAAAGACCATTCAAATTTTATTTAGGGAGAGAGACCATTAGATTTCACTTAATGGACCAAAATACCCTTAATAAAAACTCTTTTGGAAGACAATATGTGAATGACTATTTATTTTTATTGAGTGGTCAAATGTTCTCACGGAATGACTAACATTAGTAAATAAAGTTCTAAATTTACAAGAAGTTTGGAAGACAATATGAAAATGACTATTTCTTTCTATTGAGTAATCAAGTGTTCCCACGAAGTCATTAGTAATAGTAAATAACGTTATCAATTTACAAAAAGTTTGGAAGACAATAAATGAATTGTTATTTCTTTTTATTGACTAATCAAATGTTCCTACAAAAGTGGCTAGCAATAGTAAATAAAATTCTCAATTTACAAGAAGTTTAGAAGACAATAAGTGAATTGTTATTTCTTTTTATTGAGTAGTCAAGTGTTTCTACGGAGTGACTAATAATAGTAAATAAAAATTTAAATTTACAATAATTATGGAAGGCAATATGCGAATGACTATTTCTTTTTATTGAATGGTCAAGTGTTCCCACAGAGTGACTAACAATAGTAACTATAGTTCTAAATTTACAAAAAAATTTGGAAGACAATATGCGAATGACTATTTCTTTCTATTGAGTGGTAAATTGTTCCTAAAATCTAGCTTGTTCAACCAATACATGACTGAAACCAAGTTGGCATACCAAATCAACAGTCGCCAAACCATCACAATCCTGACCGTTGACAACTCCTCCTTCTCCAGCAGGTCCCAAGACGCCATAAAGGCAATCATCATCACCCATGTTATCCTTGACTACTTCGATGAGAATAAGCTCATGAGCGTTGATGACAGTCACACCCGGTTGAAAATCTCTGTATCTTACTGTTTAATGTGAAAATTTTCCAGGCAATGTATCAACGAAAACTTGGCTTCAACATGTGACAAGAGGTTGTCGAGACCCATCAAAATAATAAAATTTACCGGTTCACAAACTAATTTGTAGTATAGATAATGAACCAAATCGTCTCTCAAGGATCTAAAAACAAAGATTCAATTAGATCAAGATAATTAAAAAAGGGCAGGGGTTTTGTTGATTTGTAAAGAAAACACACTGGTTGAATTAAAGAAAATCAATTAACAAATTAACCAATCCAAGGAAATTTACCGATCTTGAGTTTAATCCATCATTGATCACAAGGAATTTACTTAATTGCTAACCATGTTCTTGGCCTTAGATCAAATTAAAAAGCCTTAACATGATCCAAGAATCCTCTACTAGATAAGCATCTAGGATTTAGTTAACCAATGTTAGATAAAGTAAGCATCATCCAAACATAAATTAACTTAAGATCCGAAATTTAATCAAGCTAAACAATCCATCAAAAAGCTTTGATATATTGTTTAGTCTTTGTTATCCTCTTTGAATACATGATAATAAAGCTATTATCACATAAACATCTAAATCAAATTAAACAATTCAATCTAGATTAAAATCAAAAGAGGAAGAAAATAAACTTGAATAACAATTAAGTAATATGAACAAGCAAAACAAGATCTCCAAATTAAACATCAAGATGGTTAATCCCTTGGATTGATTATAAGAGCCTAGCCTTCCATGGATGAGAAGAAAGAACTAAGAAAATGAAGAACAAAAATGAAATTCTAAAGAGAAGGGAGAAGAAAAGAAAGAAAACTCTCACAAATACTCAAACTTACTTCAAATTTCATTGATGCAATTACAAGAGAGATTGGTCATATTTATACTAATCCTGGAGACCAGTTTACAGTTGATAAAAGCTGTAATTAACTAGAATGCAAGATAAAAAAAATGGATGTTTGTCAATAATGATGGCTTGATGCATGGTTAGTGGGTTGGTGCATGGTTGGTGGCTTCTCCTCACCAACTCTTCTCTGACTTCCAGCTAAACTTTCATGACCAAAACAACATATTTTGGCTTGGAAGTCTTCATAAGAGTTGTAGTATTATGTCTTAGCTTTGCAATGGTACTGATTTCAACTCAAAAGGAATTTTACAACTCAAGATATTCTAAAAACACTGCATCTGCCCCAGATCACGTTGGCAGAACATGTTTCCAAATTCAAACCAACTTGCAGCTTCATAATCATGCCGACAACGGCATTTATTGACAAAATGGTCTTCAGTAAAGTTGGAGTCATGCATGTTATCTTTCCAATGGCACCTATTTTAGCTCAAAAGAAGGCCTACAACCTATGATATGGTCCAATATGTGCAAACTGCTTAGATTCCATCGACAACAAGCCCATTCTGACTTTCAGGCCTATTTTGGAACATTATAAGTTTGATCCAACTCTCGAGTTCTTCATGAAACTTGTATATATTTGTCTTAGCTTTCTACAGACACCAAGAACACCTCAAACAGATCACCGAAGCCCAAGTTATGGCCTAATCAAGGAGGAAATGTCAAAATACATCACAATCCAAGAGTTAATCAAAATTTGCATTATAGTCCAATGATGCCCAACAATACAAAACTTAGCTAATATACTAATATTGGGCATAATGAACATCCAATAATGCCAAGTACAAAGCTAACATAAGTGTCTCAAGAATGATTTATCAGCGTGCCAATTTGTTAAGTGTGAAATTTGTCAATGCCTTAATCGACAATATTGCAATTCCAGTTATCAATCTTGGAAGGGAACCTCCTCCACTGAATTCTTACTTTCATGTGATTTAAAATGTCAATTGGATCAAAAGGGTAAAAAGAAGATGAAGATGAAGATGAAAGAAAATCAAAGATGGAAGCAATTAACAAAAACAAGTTCAAAGAAAGCAAGTAAAGCAAATGAAAGCAAAAGAAATGCAATAAAGAACCTGAATGTAAATTGCAGAAAATGAAAGTAGCGTGTAAACTTGATTGATCCGTTTGTCCTTTGAGCATCGCAGGGACTTTAGGAGCTGTAGGATGTTTTAAGTCGCAACATTTGTTACTGTAAGACCCTCATTTTCTTACATATAGTTAATAAATTTATTCTATGAATTAAGTGGTGATTAAAAATAAAATAAATATAGGAAAAGTATCCTAAGATTGACATGATGCTAGGGTTTCAGTTTGAACTGAAAATTTAAATGGCACCGGACTGCGTTTTGAACTTGTCGGTATAGGACTATATTGCTTAAAATATGATTTTTAGAGAGAAAAATTGAAATAAATATATTTTTATTTATGAAAATATATTTTGAACTTTTGAAAATATTTTTGAGATTTTATGTGAAAAATAATATTTTTCAGATTAAAAATGGTAAAATAGGTACCGAAATTAAAATCGGTGTAAAGAAAAATCTCTATTTTAATATTTTAATATTTAAAAATTTTGAAAATTATATAAATAGGCAAAAAAAGTCAGCTGGTCATTTGTTTTGAATTTATTTTATTTTTATATGTTAAACTTAATTTTGTCCACACATTAAAAGTAAAAGCCAAATTTTTACACATATCTTAAATTTTTACCTCACAATTCTACCTAACCACTTTTAATACAAATTTTCTCACATATTTCCCCTACTTCAGTCAAGTGCAGACCAATAGGGAATTCATTTTTCACTTAGCCAAAAACATAAGAAAGAGCAGGAGAAGAAAAGTTCAAGAGAAAGGTTTCCTAAAACCCATCTTTTTCCTTTTTCTCCCCAGGATTTCATCACTTCCTTCTTATTTTCCACCCTTCCATTTCATTTTTCTTCTTCCATTTGATTCATGGTTTCATTCTTTTGAAATTGGATTTTTATAGTTTTGCTTCTAAACAAATATTTTCAAGAAACCAAGACTTTTCTCTCAAACCTAGGAGCTTCAAGAGGTAAGGGAAGATACCCTTAAACTTTAGATAGCTTAGGTAGAATTGGTTGCTTGATGGTTGTTGTTGAGTGGAAAAACTCTAGCTTAGGGTTTTGTTCAAATTTAAATTGTTGAAATGGCTTTATGTTTCTACATATATGTTGATTTTGTAATATGTTTAGATTGATTCTATGATAACTTGGAATGATTGAATTTACAAGGTTGTTCATGGATATCACAGAGAGCTTATTGGAATTGTATGTGGAATGGTTGAGTTTTAATTGAATTAATGAGATTTAAATTGATTTATGTTTGAAATGGATGATGAAATAAAAATTTTAGAATTTTTGGATGAACCTAAATTGGCTAGGAAGGTTTGAACTAGCTTAGATTAAATTAGGGATCAAGTTGATAAAATTTTAGAATTTATGGAATGTAGTTAGAATTTTTGTCTAAGGTTTAATTTTAGAATTTGATAGGAAATTGGTGAAAATTAAGGAAAATTAGATAAAATAGATTTATGAGTATTTGGATTTTAACTTAAACATTTAGATAAATAGGTTGATAATGGAGTGGGAGGCATAATTAGAATTAAGTTCAAGTTGTATAATAATGGTAATTTAAGGTTTAAAGTATAAGAAAATATGAATTTAATGAATTAGGGGTATCTTAGCAAATTTGAAAAAAATATAATTAATTAGAAAATATGAATTTTAATGCAAATACTAGGTCATAATAAGAAATTAGAGAAAAAATATATATTTTTGGATAAATTGGGGTTAATTTACAAATATTGAATTCTTTAGGGATTATGTTGCAATTATTGAATAAATTGTGGTTAATATATAAATAGTGAATTCTTTAGGGACTTTTCTGCCATTATTGAATAAATTGGAGTTAATTTATAATTAATGAATTCTTTAGGGACTACATTGCAATTGGTGAATAATTATGGTTAATTTATAAATATTGAATTCTTTAGGGACTATATTGCAATTATAGAACAATTAGGGTTATTTTATAAATATTAAATTCTTTAGGGACTATGTTGCACATATGGAAAGTTATGATGAATTGAGAATTTGAATTGTGTTGTTTTACATTACATTCATGATCATAATCATGTGGAAAGAGTATGAGTTATTGTGGAATCCATGCAGAGATAGAGGTGTGGATCCCTATTGTGTAAAAAGCTACCACATGGAGATAGATGTGTGGGTTAGCTTAAGTGATGAGTAGAACTTGTATGGTAGAGAATTGGTACAATCTTGAGGTTATTCGGGCGTTGATAAATCCACATATGGCCGGGGAAGATTGGAGCGCGTGTCGTGGTAGTCTACACGGCGCACAAATAACTTGACTTACTAAGTTCGCGATCAGTACAGAAATGCCTGAATTGTGATGCCAATTTGCATACTGGATATGAGCAATGATAAGACATGTTCTGTCTGTTCACTCAGTGTAACTTCATGGAGTAGAGTCAATGGCATATCAGTGTCACATGCATAACTCCATGGCATTGCATATTTCTTTTTAAGTATATATATATCTTTGGTGTATAAGATATTTATGTGTTATTTTCTTCTAATTCTGCCATGCTGTCTAAATAAAGTTTAAGTACGTGTCTTACCCTTTTTACTTGTGTATGTGATTTTCTTGTTATGTTTTGTTCTCGATACGATTACAAAGATGGCGAGACCAAACCGACACATAGGGACTGTACGTCTCCGTTTCCATGAGGATGATGATACTGCTTGGCGAGTCGACTATGCTTGTTGACAGGTCACCTATACTGGTGACATTACTAGATGTCATTATGATAGAGAGGGAGTACTCGAGTATAGAGTTACTGTAGGTTTGACCTTAGAGTTTAGCTTATCGTTCCATCGTATGTAGACTACCCTGCCACCTGACCCACTTGTAGATCAATTATTCCGCAACCTGACCCTTCTGTAGATCATATCGTCCCTTCTGTTTCCAAAGGACTTGGAGTTCGGAGGAGACCTGCTTTGACTTCTCCTAGACATGGACCGAGATTTATCTACACTCCTACCGTCTGCCGTGGAGGACTGCGTCGTCGTCTTCTAAGAGGATCATCTGCTATCGACGTTCTTGGACCTTCAGTGAGGTCTTCTGCAGAGTCTATTCCTTCTGAGGGATCAGATGACCAGTCTCGAGTTTAGATTTTTTTGATAGGATGCCTAGTAGGAGGAGATCTTTTGGGGATGACATTATTTTTGGTTGAGCTCTGAGTGAGAGTCATCTGTTTTTTTTTATCTTGATGTATATGTTGGGTTGGGCTAGACTCACACATATGGTGATGTATATATATTCCCCTTATTGCGCTGTTACGCTGTGATGACCACTGAAACTTACCTAGGAGATATAGTTTGACTTGTATGTATATATCGTTGTACATATGTTGCCGAAAATGTTTTTCGTTTCGATTATAAGTATTATTATTTTTGTATACTACATAACGACTTCCTTTTAAAATAATAATAAAAATAAAAATATAACTCACATTTTTCACACAAGTTTAAATAATTTAATATGTTTTTCTAATATCAATTTAATTAAAAAGGTGTTTAAAATAAAAGTCATAGAGTTTAATTAACGTAATACCGAGGGGTGTTGCAGTTACATTGTTCTAAGTAGTATTTATAGAGAAACTCCTACATCTAAATCCCTATGAACCTGCCATTTGTTGGACATGTGGCTTACATGAATCAGTACATGTTTATTCTTTACTAATAGTTTAAAACTACCAGAAGTAACTACCTTTGAGTCAACATGGGCAGTTCCTTAATCCATTGGTGCAATTGCTACTTTGAAATTCAAAATGGTAACCATTAGCTTCTGGGTAACCATCAATGGTTTTGTCAATAATTCGTAAGTCCTTTTGTCAGTCGAGTGTATACTTGGAACTTTGTCGACTTCACATATTACTCGAATGAAACTTTTGTCGAACATCTTTTTGGGCATTGATTTGTCGAATGTAACATTGTTGTCGGCTTCGCACATTTGTCGAATGAAATTTATTTGTTTAACATCGTTCTTGGCCTTGATTTATAAAATGCAATCGTTGCCAAATGTCAGTTATAGCCTTCATCACGACTTTTGTTGACTCAATTTCTAGTAACATTTCATGACTTCAACAAAGTATATGTTGTCAAATAACATGTTTACTCCATTATGGATTTGCACATTTCCAGTTTCAACCTAACAAAGTCTCACAATTTGTCAATTACCAATTTTGTCATAAATTGAAATTTTGTTAATAACAGATGCTCCCCAATATTTTTCTCTTGACGAAATTGGAGAAATGACATAAATATTCCAATTGTCAAATCTTCACTTTTCGATGAAATAATGGACATCCAATCGGCTGACAAATTATTGGCAAGATCACTTCGTTCTTATAAAATATGGATTGCCTTTTCGTTTTCGATAGATTTTCAAAATATATTTTAAAACCCAAAAGCCATAATATTTTTTGTTCAATCCCAATATTCCTTGAGAAGGAAAACCTAATGATGATATAACTGCCAATTCTCCATTAACGCGCTTTTTTTCCTATCGTGGCCACGTGGCAGTTATTTGTTTGCCAACATTCAAAAATTAAATACACAGCAGAGGTGGTAATCCATCATTTCACCTTTTAAAAACTCAAAAGGTTTCCTTTCACTTTTACCTTTTCTAAATACCTTCTTCAAGCATCCTCATCTTTCTCCAAGATTCCATTTTTCTCAAGCTTTCTCTTTCTTCAAGCTCTTATCAATGGCGTCTTCCTCTGCTCAATCCAGTTCTTCTACTACCCAAAGAACTGTGTCTCCTTCAACTCCTCTTCCAATGGCTTCTTTCGTCTTTGGAATCTACTCATCTTGACGGCGTCTTTACTGTTTCAGACCCATTGGAGGAGAATTCTGAACTTTGGAAATCCCATATACTTATACCTTACGAGCTCACTCATAGAACTTGTGCTTTCCTTAGGCCTTCTTCTTCCTTCCTCTGAAATTTTCGATGTCACCATCTCAAGTCATTTTCCATGCTAAGAAGACCAAGAAATCATTGCTTCAACAAACACCATCCCTATTTTTCACTTTGACCAAAGCAATAGGTTGTTTAGGTGTTTCCCTCCAAAACCAACAAACCAATATATCAAATGGCTCAACAGAATCCAATCAATCAAATCCACTTGTTGGAAAGAGGTCGACATCTTTGATGCCATTCAACTTAGTCAGTATAAAATCAAGTTCAACTCCCTAATGCTTGGAGCTTCATTTTATTTCTGGAACAAAACAACAAATAATTTTCATTTTTCTTATGGGATGATGGGTCTTTCTCTTTTTGACCTTGCTGCCATTATTGGGTTTAAGCCCAATGGTATTCCTTTTACACCAAATCTTTCTCCCTACAATTCTTTTGACATTGAGGCCAACTCTATGACTTATGGCCCTTTCATAAAATTTCATTCTCAAGAATTTTGGGATGTAACAGACCTTGAACATGTTGCATTCCTCACTTTTTGGTTTTCTGCATACATATTTTGTACCAAATCTATCCAAGTGTTAAGGGCTTATATACCTTTGGAAACGTTACTTCCTGAAGGTCATCATTTGGCTTTAGGTCAACTCGTCATTGCTTGTTTATACGAGTCAATTGGTGAAATTGTCGAATCTATGAGAGATTTCACAAAGAAAACAAATCTTGGAGGCCCAATATAGGTTATCCAACTCTGGCTTAATGTCATCTTCTTCTCCAACTTTCGACAAAAGTTCCCAGTAATCTCCCTTCTAACATTCATGACATTAAACTCTCCTTTAATTTTGCAAACGAAAAGTCGAACTCTTTTGTCGACAACTTCAAGAAATATTTTGAAAAATTTCATTCTTTGTCCATGTACTCTGTCAGCACCCAATTTTGACCAGGCTAACAAAATAAAGGTGAAAATTAAAAAAATTGATAAAAGAAAATAATAATAATAATAATAATAATAATAATAATAATAATAATACCTTTTTACCTTTTATCATTTGTGAAAGAATATATGACAAACATTAATAATGGGTCACCTCAGTTATACTCTTATTTTTGGATCAATCCCAAAGCTCATAAGCCAATGCTTCCTAATTCAATTAAACATTGACTATGGCCAATTTTGTAAAAGGCCTAATGATCAATCATTCTGAGGCACTTATGTTAGCTTTGTACTTGGCTTTATTATATGTTTATTGTGCCCAATATTAGTATTTTAGCTAAGTTTAATGTTGTTGGGCCTCATTGGGCTTTAATGTAAATTGTGAATAATTCTTGGATTTTGATGCATTTTGACCTTTCCTCCTTGGTTAGGCCATAACTTGGAACTCAGTGATCCATTTAAGGTGATTATGGTGTCTTTAGAAAGCTAAGACAAGGCTCTACAAGTTTCATGAAGAACTCAACAGCTAGATCGGACTTCTAAGGGTCCAAAATAGCCCTACAAGTCAGAGTAGGTTTGCTGTCACTAGAATCTAAGCAGTGTACACATATTGGACCATATCATGGGCTATAGGCTTCGTTTTGAGCAGAAATCAATGCTATTGGAAAGATAAAACTCATATCTCCAACTTCACTGAAGACCATTTAGTCAATAAATGTCGTTTTAGGCATGATTATGAAGCTAAAGATTGGTTTGAATTTGGAAGCACGTTCTGCCAAGCTAACTTAAGGTAGGTGCAGTGTTTTTTGGAATAGTTGGAGTTGTAAAAGTCCAAATGGCATGAAACCAATGCCAAAAGTTCAAGGAGACAATTGTCTACAACTATCATGAAGACTTCCAAGGCAAAATACATCGTTTAGGGCATAAAAATCAGGCTGGAAGTCGGAGTAGAGTTGCTGACTAGAAGCCACCAACTATAATCTAACCCACCAACCATGCATCAAGCTACTATATTTGACAATTTTCATGTTTTTACAGCTTGCATTCATATTATTTTCAATTACAAATTGGCTTCTAGGATTAGTATAAATAGAGTCAATCCCTTTGTATTATACATCATTCAATTTGAAGTAAGTTTGAGTATTTGTGAGAGTTTTCTTTCTCTTCTTCTCCATTCTCTTTAGAATTTCATTTTTGTTCTTTATTTTATGAGTTCTTCCTTCCCATCCATGGAAGGCTAGGCTCTTATAATCAATCCAAGGGATTAGCCATCATGATGTTTAATTAGGAGATCTTGTTTCGCTTGTTCATATTGCTTAATTGTTATTCAAGTTTGTCTTCTTCCTCTTTTGATTTTTATCTTGATTGAATAACTTAATTTGATTTAGATGTTGATATGATAATAGCTTTATTATCATGTATTAAAAAAGGATCACAAAGACTAAACAATATATCAAAGTTTTTTGATGGATTGTTTCACTTGGTTAAATTTCGGATCTTAAGTTAATTTATGTTGGATGGTGCTTACTTTATCTAACCATGGTTAATCAAATCCTAGATGCTTATCTAGTAGAGGATTCTTGGATCATGTTGAGGCTACTTGATGTGATCTAAGGCCAAGAACATGGTTAGCAATTAAGTGAATTCCTTGTGATCAATAATGGATTAAACTCAAGATCGGTAAAATTCTTTGAATTGATTAATTTGTTAATTGCGTTTTTTAATTCAACTAGAGTATTTTCATATCAAATCATCAAACCCCTCCTTTTTAATTATCTTGATCTGATTAAATATTTGTTTTTGGATCCTTGAGAGACGATTCGGTTCATTCTCTATACTACAAATTAGTTTGTGAACTGGTAAATTTTATTTATTTGGCAGGTCTCGACAACCTCTTGTCAAGATCACATCAAGCTGAGGGCCTTTCCTTTCTCCTTGGATGGTGCTGCTAAGGATTGGTTGTATTACTTACAACCTGCTGCCATCACTTGTTGGAATGACATGAAAAAAATGTTTCTGGAGAAGTTCTTTCCTGCATCAAGAACTGCTGCAATAAGGAAAGATATTTGTGGCATAAGGCAACTTAGTGGTGAGACTCTCCATGTGTATTGGGAGAGATTCAAGAAATTGTGCTCGAGCTGCCCACACCATCAAATTAGTGATCAACTACTAATCCAATACTTCTATGAATGGTTGATGCCAATGGAAAGGAGTATGATTGATGCTGCAAGTGGTGGAGCATTGGTAAATAAAACTCCAACTGCTGCCAGAGACTTAATTGCAAACATTACAGCAAATTCTCAGCAATTTGGTACTCGAATGGGTGCTGCAACCAAAGTAGTCAATGAAGTTAATACCTCTTGACATGCTGATCAACAAAGGATGAAACATAGATTGGATGAGCTCACTTCTTTGGTCAGACAGATAGCAATGGGACAACACCAACCACCTATGCAGACCCTTGCAGGAGTTTGCAGTATATGCTTTAGCTCATCCCATCCCACAAATTCGTGCCCCACACTGCAAGATGATGGTTTTGCCTTTCCATACCAATCTGTTGCTGCAGTAGGAATTTTTCCTAGTAAACCTCAATTTCAGCAGCAACAGCAGAGATATGACCCATTCTCCAACACCTATAACTCTGGTTGGAGGGATCATTCAAATCTGAGACATGGCAATGCCACTGCCCAACAACCAAATTAATATAAGTAGCCTTTCCAACAGCAACCAATGAGGCAGCAGCAATTTCAATCCCATGTTGGAACTAGTAGGCCATTTTCAATCAAATATCCAGCAACAATCAATTATGCAGCAGCATCAGTAGCAAGCAAATGCAACACCAAAGTCTGAGCCTTCATTAGAGGATATCATGAAGCAACTTGTTACTAACAATCTCCAATTCCAACAAAGGACAAATGCCACAATTCAAAATTTGGAGACACAAACAATTCATTGGTCAATTAGCTTCCTCTATGAATCAGTTACAAGATCAAGGCAGTAGTCAACTTCATACACAAATAATTCCCAATCCAAAAGGGAATGTCAATGATATTACTTTGAGGTCTGGGAAATCCTTACAAGCTGAGCAGTAGCAGAATTCAAATTCTACAGATTTTACAGATTCAGCAGCAGCAACAGACTTTGTAGTAGATGTGTCCAATTTTGCAAATAATCAGAAAACAGATTCTGCACATAAACCACATTCTGCAGCAGAAAAATTAGATCCTACAGATTCTGTACCACTTGTGCAGCAAAAGAACAATTATGCAGTGCCACTTCCTTTCCCACATAGAGCAGTCCAATCTAGAAGAGGAGATGATGCTGAGAAAGATAAAGAGCTTCTGGAGACCTTTTGGAAGGTGGAAATGAACATCCCATTGTTGGATGCGATTAAGCAAATTCCTAAGTATGCCATGTTTCTGAAAGAACTCTGCACACACAAGAGGCGGCTTAAAGACAATGAGAGAATTAGCATGAGCTGGAACATCTCAGCCCTCATTCAACCTATGCCACAGAAATGCAAAGATCCAGGGACTTTTACCATTCTATGCATAATAGGCAATTCGAAATTTGAAAATGCCATGCTAGACTTAGGTGCTTCAATTAATGTTATGTCTTTGTCTGTATTTAACTCTCTTGGACTTCGACCTTTGCATGCCACAGGTGTAGTGATTCAGTTGACAAATAGGAGCAATGTCTATCCAACCGGACTAATTGAGGATATGCTGGTGCGAGTGGGTGAATTGATATTCCCTACGGACTTCTACATTCTGGAAATAGAGGGGGAATCACCAACCACTAGGGCTCCACTCATTTTGGGGAGACCTTTCCTTAAGACAGCTCGGACGAAGATTGACGTGCATGCAGGAACTCTTTCCATGGAGTTTGGTGACTCCATTGTGCGGTTTAACATCTTTGATGCTAGGAAGCATCCCATGGAGGAGCATTCTGTTTTTTCATATTGATATCCTTGCTGATTTGATTGATATTGCATATGATGAGTTGTATACTGCTGACTTTGATGGTTTTTCTGATTCTATATGCACTGGTTGTAATGGTGTTGTTTTGTGTAATGCATGTGCTGAGATTGCTGCAGTTTTGAGTGCTAACCATTCTGTTTCAGCAATTGATGTGAATTGTGCAGATGAAGCAGATTATGCAGAACCAGATTTTGTAGCAACTGATTCTGTAGATGTAGAAATTATAGCACCTGCAGAAGTTAATTCCACCAGCAGCATGCTTCCCTCTATAGTGCAACCACCTAAATTAGAATTGAAGTCACTTCCTGACCATTTCAAATATGTTTTCCTTGCAGAAGATGAGCAATTACCTGTCATAATTGCCAAAAATCTACATGCTAACCAAGAACAAAAGTTATTGCAGGTTTTGAGGGAGCACAAGCAAGCCATTGGCTGGACCCTTGCTGATATCCCAGGGATCAGTCCTTCCACATGCATGCACCGCATTCTGTTTGAACAAGAAGCTAAGCCAATGAGGCAACCGCAGAGAAGACTAAATCCCTTGATTCTTGATGTGGTAAAAAAGGAAATCACTAAATTGCTTCAAGCCGAAATCATTTACCCAATTTCGGATAGCAAATGGGTGAGCCCAGTTCAAGTGGTTCCCAAGAAATCTCTGGGGTGACTGTAGTGGAAAACCAGAACAATGAACTAGTTCCCACTCAAGTGCAGAACAGTTGGAGAGTGTGTATTGACTACAGGAGGCTTAACCAAGCCACCAGAAAGGATCTTTACCCCCTGCCCTTCCTTGATCAAATGTTAGAAAGATTAGCAGGGAAGTCTCATTATTGCTTTCTGGATGGTTTTTCAGGTTACTTCCAAATTCACATTGCTCCTGAAGACTAAGAGAAAACCACATTCACGTGTCCCTTCGGCACTTTTGCATATAGGAGGATGCCCTTCGACTTATGCAATGCCCCTGGTACTTTCCAGCGATGTATGACAAGCATCTTCTCTGATTTTACCGTTTATAGTTCTTCTTTTGAGTCATGTTTGGACAGTTTAGCTAGAGTATTGCATAGATGTATTGAAACCAACCTTGTTCTGGATTTTGAGAAATGTCATTTCATGGTAAAATGAGGTATAGTCTTAGGCCATATCATCTCTAGCAAGGGCATTGAAGTAGATCCTGTGAAATTAGATGTCATTGCTTCTTTATCTTATCCCACATGCGTGCGGGAAGTTCGCTCTTTCCTTGGACATGCAGGTTTCTACAGGAGGTTCATTCAAGATTTTAGCAATATTGCTCTACCAATGTCCAATCTTCTGCAGAAAGATGTGGAATTTTCCTCTGACCAGAGATGTCATGATGCCTTCAACCATTTGAAGAGAGCCTTGACAAGTGTCCCCATCATCCAGCCACCAGATTGGGCACTTCCCTTTGAGTTGATGTGTGACGCCTCAAATTATGCTTTGGGAGCTGTTCTTGCCCAAAGAAGGGGCAAAGTGCCTCATACGATCTATTATGCCTCGAGGACATTAGATGCTGCACAAGCAAATTACACCATCACGGAAAAACAAAACTTTTAGCTATTGTTTTTGCATTAGATAAATTCAAATCTTATTGACAAGAGGTTGTCGAGACCCGTCAAATAATAAAAATTACTGGTTCACAAACTAATTTGTAGTATAGAGAACAAACCAAATCGTCTCTCAAGGATCCAATAAAAACAAAGATTCAATCAAATCAAGATAATTAAAATGGGGGGTTTTGTTGTTGATTAACAAGATTGATAAAAGTACGAGACTTAAAGTTGTAAACAAATCTAAAGAAACAACCAATCCAAGGAAATTTACCGATCTTGAGTTTAATCCATCATTGATCACAAAGAATTCACTTAATTGCTAATCATGTTCTTGGCCATAGATCACATCAAGACGTCTCAACATGATCCAAGAATCCTCTACTAGATAAGCATCTAGGATTTAATTAACCAATGTTAGATAAGGTAAGCACCATCCAAACATAGATTAACTTAAGATCAGAGATTTAACCAAGCTAAACAATCCATCAAAAAACTTTGATATATTGTTTAGTCTTTGTGATCCTCTTTGAATACATGATAATAAAACTATTATCACATCAACATCTAAATCAAATTAAGCAATTTAATCTAGATAAAAATCAAAAGAGGAAGAAGAGAAATTTGAATAACAATTAAGTAATATAAACAAGCGAAACAAGATTTCAAAATTAAACATCAAGATGGCTAATCCCTTGGATTGATTATAAGAGTCCAGCCTTCCATGGATGGGAAGGAAGAACTCAGAAATAAAAGAACAAAAACGAAATTCTAAAGAGAATGGAAAAGAAGAAAAAGAAAACTCTCACAAATACTCAAACTTTCTTCAAACTTACTTAAAATTCAATGATCTCTAATACAAAGAGATTGACTCTATTTATACTAATCCTAGAAGCCAATTTGTAATTGAAAATAATCTGAATACAAGTTGTAAAAGCATGGAAATTGTCAAATATGGAAGCTTGATGCATGGTTGGTGGGTTGGTGCATGGTAGGTGGGTTGGTGTATGGTTGGAGGCTTCAAGTCAGCAACTCTTATTCGACTTCCAGCTTGATTTTCATGACCTAAACGGTGAATTTTGGCTTGGAGGTCTTCATGAAAGTTGTAGCTAGTTGACTCCTTGAAATGTTGGCATTCGAATCATGCCATTTGGACTTTTAGAACTCCAGATATGCCAAAAACACTACACCTACCTCAAGTTAGGTTGGCAGAACGTGTTTTCAAATTCAAACCAACTTGTAGCTTCATAATCATGCCTAAAACGACATCTATTAACTAAATGGTCTTCAGTGAAGTTGGAGATATGGGTCTTATCTTTCCAATGGCTAAGTTTTATCCCAAGAGGAGGCCTATAGCCCACTATATAGTCCAATATGTGCACACTGCCTAGATTCTCGTGACAGCACACCCACTCTGCAATGCAAGTCTATTTTGGGCCCTTAGAAGTCCAATCCAGCTCTTGAGTTCTTCATGAAAGTTGTAGAGCCTTGTCTTAGCTTTCCAAAGACACCAAGATCACCTCAAATGGATCACCAAGTCCCAAGTTATGGCTTAACCAAGGAGGAAAGGTCAAAATGCATCAAAATCCAAGAATTATTCATAATTTGCATTAAAGCCCAATGAGGCCTAACAACATTAAACTCATCTAAAATACTAATATTGGGGACCAGAAACATCTAATAAAGCCTAGTACAAAACTAACATAAGTGTCTCAAATTGATTGATCAAATTCCCCCACACTTAAGCTTTTGCTCTCCTGGGCAAAACACATAAGAACAAAACTAAAGAAAAACAATAAACATCATATTATTAAACTAAAAGCATAAAAACTGATTATACCTAATCTAATCCACTTTCATAGGAAAACACGATGGCACTTAGCATGTGCCACAAGCCTTTAAACCCCTAGGTGTCCCTAGTGGATGAGTTATAGTCTCACGAGGGTTTACCAGAATGATACCCACAAACATGTAATACTTTATTGAATCAATTCAACTAATTTTTAAATACAAGCATTGTATCAAATTTAATCCATAATTAATAAGTCAAGTATGCTTAACAAAGAATAGTTGAATCAAACCAATTGAGAATAAAGTATAGCATAATCATGCTTTAATTAGAAATAAGCATGTTCAAATTGAGTAGAATTCCTCACAAGTGACACTTAAATCACACAAGGCGTTTAGGTTAACTGTTAGCGCACAACTCAGTCATATTATGAAAGTATTTTACCATAGGCTTGCATATACATCAATTCTCCATTACTTAGATCAAATAAATTGCAAAAATCTAGAGGTCTTTCAAAAAGGTTGTAATGGGACTATAAGGTGAAGGAAGAGAACAATATGGATAATAGCAGGTTAAAACCAAAGAGAATAAAAGAGCATTGAGGAGTAACTCAAGTAGAAAGCATAAAATTTTACCCAAAACCAAAAAATGCTCATTCTCTTCACATATTCCTTCCTTTTTCTATTCTTTTCTTTTTCAACCTTTTGGCGTTATTTTTTTATTTACCAAGCATTTCGCATCAGCACACCAATTCTCCCACACTTAAATCATTGTAAGCAAAATAGCTCCTCCAATAGGAAAATCAATGCTTTCATATTCCCTAAGGTGAGGTAAAACATGGTTTTTCACTCAAGGCTTGTAATGAGCTGAGAACAAAGAATGGGCAAGTAGGCTCAGAGGGGGTTAACAATAGGATAAATGCAAGGTATGTTTATTTAGCCAAAGCAGCTAAGTCAAGAAAAATGCCTCTGTCATTTTCATGCAACATACAGACCAATGTAATCTCAAATCGATTCAATGCAAGTGCTAGAAAATAAATTAATAATTGACATCACTCATGAAAGAAAATAAACCAAGTGTAAGTATCAAACTTGGAAAAGCCCAAAACTCACAAAGGTATGAAACATTCACTCAATTCAACCATGCTTTCTTCCTAATATCCACAGTCATATACACATGTATATCATGAAAATGATTCAACTATAAACTATTTTGCATACTTTTATTATCAATTAAGCTCAGATTCAGCATATGCTTGCATCAAAATTAATTGAAAATATCAAACTGAAATTTTTTTTTAATATGTAAGAATGACAAGAGGTTGTCGAGACCCGTCAAATAATAAAAATTACCGATTCACAAACTAATTTGTAGTATAGAGCATGAACCGAATCGTCTCTCAAGGATCCAATAAAAACAAAGATTCAATCAGATCAAGATAATTAAAATGGGGGGGTTTTGATGATTTGAAATAAAAATACTCTAGTTGAATTAAAGAAACGCAATTAACAAATTAACCAATCCAAGAAAATTTACCGATCTTGAGTTTAACTCATCATTGATCACAAGGAATTCACTTAATTGCTAACTGTGTTCTTGGCCTTAGATCACATAAAGGCGCCTCAACATGATCGAAGAATCCTCTACTAGATAAGCATCTAGGATTTAATTAACCAAGGTTAGATAAAGTAAGCACCACACCATCCAAACGTAGATTAACTTAAGATCGGGGATTTAACTAAGCTAAACAATCCATAAAAAAGCTTTGATATATTGTTTAGTCTTTGTGATCCTCTTTGAATACATGATAATAAAGCTATTATCACATCAACATCTAAATCAAATTAAGCAATTCAATCTAGATAAAAATCAAAAGAGGAAGAGGAGAAACTTGAATAACAATTAAACAATATGAACAAGCGAAACAAGATCTCCAAATTAAACATCAAAATGGCTAATCCCTTGGATTGATTATAAGAGCCTAGCCTTCCATGGATAGGAAGGAAGAACTCATAAATAAAAGAACAAAAACGAAATTCTAAAGAGAATGGAGAAGAAGAGAAAGAAAACTCTCACAAATATTCAAACTTTCTTCAAACTTACTTAAAATTGAATCATGATAATACAAAGAAATTAGCTCTATTTATACTAATCCTAGAAGCCAATTTGTACATGTACATAATCTGAATACAAGCTGTAAAAACATGAAAATTGTCAAATATGAAAGCTTGATGCATGGTTGGTGGGTTGGTGCATGGTAGGTAGGTTGGTGTATGGTTGGTGGCTTTTAGTCAGCAACTCTTATCTGACTTCTGACTTGATTTTCATGACCTAGACGGTGCATTTTGGCTTCGAGGTCTTCATGAAAGTTGTAGCCAGTTGTCTCCTTGAAATTTTGCAATTGGAATCATGCGATTTGGACTTTTAGAACTCTAGAGTTGCCAAAAACACTGCACCTACCTCAAGTTAGGTTGGCAGAACATGTTTCCAAATTCAAACCAACTTGTAACTTCATAATCATGCCTAAAACGACATCTATTGACTAAATGGTCTCAGTGAAGTTGGAAATATGGGTCTTATCTTTCCAATGGCCAAGTTTCAGCTCAAGAGGAGGCCTATAGCTCACTATGTAGTCCAATATGTGCACACTGCCCAGATTTCTGTGACAGCAAACCCACTCTGCATTGCAGGGATATTTTAGACCCTTAGAAGTTCGTTCCAGCTCTTTCATTCTTCATGAAACTTGTAGAGCCTTGTCTGAGCTTTCCAAAGACTCCAATCTCACCTCAAATGGATCATCGAGTCCTAAGTTATGGCCTAACCAAGGAGGAAAGGTCAAAATGCATCAAAATCCGAAAATTATTCACAATTTGCATTAAAGCCCAATGAAGCCCAACAACATTAAACTCATCTAAAATACTAATATTGGGCTCAATAAACATCTAATAAAGCCTAATACAAAGCTAACATAAGTGTCTCAAATTGATTGATCAAAGAACAAAATAATTTAAGACATACTATGAAATGCAAGTTAAAATGCGTCTCAAGAGCAAAACTACTCCTTACTCTGCCATCATACATCTAATAAGCTAGTAATAATAAAGATTAGCTGGTTAGTTTTTTTTTTTTAACAAAACTATGTACATGGTATTGTCAACTATCCCTCCCCCCAACTAACTGAAGACATTGTCCCCAATGTCAAAATAAAGATAGGTAGAGTGTAGAAGGTCTTACCAGAAAACTGCAAATCGGGCCTGAAATAAGAAAAATTACAAAAAAACTAAAACCATAAGAGAAAACAAAAATTCACAAGGACAAAGCCAAATCAAGTTTTTGCTTTTTGCTACTGCTGCCTTGTTCCCAATTCAGTGGAGTCATTGCTGGATAACGTTGTGGTACAAATTCGTGTAGTTGATCGAGCAATTGTTCGGGGGTTGCAGCAATTACAAGAATTTGACGTGTCGCTTGTGAGATAAACCTTTGTTCCACAGCATGATCAAGAAAACAAAATAAACTGTTATAAAAACCATTAATATTTAATATACCAATGGGTTTTTGGTGAAAGTTCAGTTGTGACCAGGATGTAATTTAGAAGAGCTCTTCCAAAGTTCCAAAACCACCAGGTAGGGCAATAAAGGCATCAGCATTTGCTATCTAATGTTCATGCGTAGGTGCATGCAAGATACCATTACTTCATGCCCTACTGTTTTTCCAGTGGGATTGCCAATAGCTAAAGGACTAGGAATGACACCAAGGACTTTGCCACCTCCTAAATGTGCAGCAGTGGCTACACAACCCATTAACCCAAGACTACCTCCTCCGTAAACTAAATGGATTTCTCTCTCAACTAGCACTCGACCAAGATGGTTTGCAATATTTACAAACTTTTTATCCTTTCCAGGATTAGATCCACAAAAGACACAAACATTCTTGATCCGACGAACTGAAGTGACTTCCATTTTTTTTTGTACTCTCACCTTATCAATGATCTAAAAAGAGCAAAGTACATTATTTAAAGGAATCAAAACTCAAATGTAATAATTACACCTATAAATGAGGGGTAGATCCGTGTGTCAGGAAAGTTTGAAAATAAGCACATCAATGATAATAGCTATATGACAAGGATAAAAGACTAATCTATATGTGTCAGAAGAAGTCTGAAAATATGCAATGCATATTTCAAAAAAATACGGCTAATTTTTTTTTTAATTTTGTTTTAATGAACATGAAGAAAAAGAAAAATAATACATACAAGAGGTGTGATTGTGGCTCACATTTTCCTCTGGTTTTATGTCTAGTAACGGCTTGAATGCTCTTTATGGGCCGATGGTCGGTTTCCCATCCAATTTTCTTAAAAATTGGCAAACAGGGTCTTTTTGAGTCAGATTCCCGAGACTATAACGCTCATGTTCATCTTGGAATATTGGCCATAAATCGAGAAGCACTCTCTGCATATCTCCACTCAGATGCGTCTCAAGAGTCAATAGAATGTTATCTAAAGACTCCTTACTCATGCCATCCTTAATGAAGTGAATTTATCAAGTCGATTTATAGACGTCATTCCAATTGATCTGCATTTTGTGTTACAGGTCCATCTTGCACATTTATAACAGACTCGTAACCTTTTTGCCCTTCTCTTATTTGCATATGAACTTTTTCCTAGCTCTAGCATATATGAAACAAGAGCGTCAGAAAATTCCCCTGTGATTCGGACCTTTGCTTCGATCAACCAGCGTATATCCGCAGGGATGCCTTTGCGCATAAGCATCCTTAATCTCTCAAACCATGCACAATAAATGTTTGTTAAAGCATTTTGAGGGATAGAAAGGAATTGCTTGTGGAGGTTGACAAGCTAATTATCCATTTTGAAAGAAAGAAAGAAGAATGAATTGAAAAAAAAAATTGAGCAAAATTATATACAGATTTCAGTGTTTGTAGGTAACTGAAGGAACCGAAAAAGATTTTCACGGAGTACCGTTATCCGCTATTTAACCGGTGAAAAATCATCTGTCAATGAAAAACAAACAAAATTAAGACAGAAAAATCAAATTCTGATATATTTTCTTGCTTGGCACCGATTTTCTGTCTCGATTCCTGTAATAGCAAATAAGTCAAAGTTTGAAAGATGAAAGAGTTAGAAAACTTGGGTTGCCTCCCAACAAGCGCTACTTTTAATGCCATCAGCTAGCGTGATTGAAGATGTTTCACGATCGACAGGTCCTCCCTAATAATGATTCAATCTCTGGCCATTGACCTTAAACGTGGCTTGAATATATATTTTTTTAACAAAGTAGTGATCAATCATGGTAGAGGACCTCCTGCAGTTGAACTTCCTCCACGAAGTTTTCTTTAGCTCCTTCATAAAAATTCTTGAGGCGATGTGTAACATCTTAATTTGCACCCCAAGGGTGAAAGAATAAAACACAGAAAAATAAAATTTAGGGTGACTTGAGGAGGATAACTAGGCACTTAAAAAGCTCAATCTATGGTAACCCTAGAAACTATGATAGTACATAGAGAATAAAAAGAAACTTTCTGTAAGCTAATTTATCATTAGGCTTTCAATCAAAACAACATAGCTAAAACTTAGTAAAGCAAGGCTATCTCTAAACTTTTAATTCTACAAGTGACATGAACCAATTAAAATCAAATTAATAACTAAGACTTAGATTATCAAATTAAGATTTCTAAGACACATTAAACTTAAGAAAGAAAATGATTTACACAAGTTCACACAATGACACTTCACTAAGCATAAGAATCATACACCTAGCACATAGACACATATACACATTAGAAGCAAGACACATGGACTTAGGGATGAAAATATTTCATGCAAAAATCTGCACATGAAACCGTGACACATCAACACACACACACCTTGACACATACACACTCTAACACGTTGACACACACACACTTACACATGAACACTTGCTGCACCATGGCAGCCAAATACACACACAAATGACACAACACACACTAGGAATTAATAAAGAAACATCACACAAACTTTTGCACTTTAAAATAAATAAAATAGCACCTACACATGCACACCTACACGTTTATATGCTGAAATTAAGAAAGAATTCTGTTCTTGGAAGACACATGCACACCCCAACACATCTACATGCTTGAAGTTAAGAAAGAATTCTGCACTTTGAAGACACATGCACCATTATGCACTTGAACTAAACAAAGATGCACTTTTAGAATGCAAAATGCATGCACTAAGACACGTTACTATAGGAAGAGAAATGTGGCTGCAAGCCATGTTACCAAGGGGCAGCCAAACATGCAGAAAATATTTTGCATGTAAGACATAATCATAGCAATGGCAAGCCAAGGGAATCCTGCCATATTCCCATCATCTTGTTGGGAGAATCTTCCATCATTAGGTTCCAACACCTTGCCTCCTTCCAATTATCTAACCTAGGCTTATTTATACACTAGAATACACACACACCTCACGCACACATTGATCAATCAATTTGAGACACTTATGTTAGCTTTATATAATGCAAATTGTGAATAATTTTCGGATTTTGATGCATTTTGACATTTCTTCCTTGGTTAGGCCATAACTTGGGACTCGGTGATCCGTTTAAGGTGATCTTGGTGTCTTTGGAAAGCTAAGACAAGGCTCTACAACTTTCATGAAGAACTCAAGAGCTGAATCGGGCTTCTAAGGGTCCAAAATATCCCTGCAATGCAGAGTGTTGTCACGGAAATCTAGGCAGTGTGCACATATTGGACTACATAGTGAGCTATAGGCCTCCTCTTGGGCTGAAACTTGGCCATTGGAAAGATAAGTCCCATATCTCCAACTTCATTGAAGGCCATTTAGTCAATAGATGTCGTTTTAGGCATGATTATGAAGCTACAAGTTGGTCTGAATTTGAAAACACGTTCTGCCAACTTAACTTGAGGTAGGTGCAGTGTTTTTGGCATATCTGGAGTTCTAAAAGTGCAAATGGCATGATTCCAATTGCAAAAATTTAAGGAGACAACTGGCTACAACTTTCATGACCTCCAAGCCAAAATGTACCGTCTAGGTCATGAAAATCAAGCCAGAAGTCGGATAAGAGTTGCTGACTAAAAGCCACCAACCATACACCAACCCACCTATCATGCACCAACCCACCAACCATGCATCAAGCTTCCATATTTGACAATTTCCATGTTTTTACAGCTTGTATTCAGATTATGTACATGTACAAATTGGCTTCTAGGATTGGTATAAATAGAGCCAATCTCTTTGTATTATCATAATTCAATTTTAAGTAAATTTGAAGAAAGTTTGAGTATTTGTGAGAATTTTCTTTCTCTTCTTCTCAATTCTCTTTAGAATTTCGTTTTTGTTCTTTATTTTATGAGTTCTTCCTTCCCATCCATGGAAGGCTAGGCTATTATAATCAATCCAAGGGATTAGCCATCTTGATGTTTAATTTAGAGATCTTGTTTCGCTTGTTCATATTGCTTAATTGTTATTCAAGTTTCTCTTCTTCCTCTTTGATTTTTATCTAGATTTAATTGCTTAATTTGATTTAGATGTTGATGTGGTAATAGCTTTATTACCATGTATTCAAAGAGGATCACATAGAATAAACAATTTATCAAAGCTTTTTGATGGATTGTTTAGCTTGGTTAAATCCCCGATCTTAAGTTAATCTATGTTTGGATGGTGCTTACTTTATCTAACCTTGGTTAATTAAATCCTAGATGCTTATCTAGTAGAGGATTCTTGGATCATGTTGAGGCGTCTTGATATGATCTAAGGCCAAGAACATGGTTAGCAATTAAGTGAATTCCTTGTGATCAATGATGGATTAAACTCAAGATCGGTAAATTTCATTGGATTGGTTAATTTGTTAATTGCATTTCTTTAATTGAACTGGTATATTTTCTTTTCAAATCATCAAAAACCCCCTTTTAATTATCTTGATCTGATTAAATCTTTGTTCTTTTTGGATCCTTGAGAGACGATTCGATTCATTCTCTATACTACAAATTAGTTTGTGAACCGGTAATATTTATTATTTGACGGGTCCCGACAACCTCTTGTCAAATTTTGGCGCCGTTGCCGGGGATCCAAAGCAACTATTTGATCATTTCAAGACCTCATCTAACTCTAACAATTGTGTTTGTTTTATTTTTGAAACTTTTTCAAGTGGAATTCGCCTGAAATTAGGTAAAAGGCATCGTGTCAAGATTTTGGTTCGGTAAAGTATCTCTGATCGAGCTGAATTTTGATTAATTGAAACCATTATTTTGAGAAAGGCTTACTGTTTACAGTAAGGTCACCCTTATTTTAGCTAAATTCCATCGTTTAGACCACTTTTTAAATTTTTTAAGATTTTTTATTATTCTGTTAGATAGAATTTTTGTGTAGATTTCAGTCTATGGTAGTCCCATAATTTTTAAAAATCTATAGATATGTTTTCTGTAATTGTTTTGGGTATATATTTAGACTTGTTTTTGTGATTTTGTGTTTTTTGTGTTTGATCACTAATCTGATGGAGCATAAACTTGATGAGTTGGCTTATCTGGTGAGGCAGTTAGAAGTGGAACAACATCAGTTACATGTGCAAGAACCTACAGGATTTTGTAGTTTATGTTGTAGTTCTTTTCATCCCACATATGCATGCACCACATTACAAGATGATGGTTCTGTATTTCATGACCATTCTGTTAATGCAACAAGTGTATTTCATGGTGAACCACAATACCAACAGCCTGGATATGATCCTTATTCTGCTACCTATAACCTTGACTGGGGAGATTATCTTGACTTGAGATATGAAAATGTAGCACAACAGCAGCCAAACCATTATATACAACCATTCCAGCAACCAATGAGTTCACAACAGTTCCAACCTTATGTTGGACCAAACAGTCTATACCAGCATCCTATGCCCCAGCAAGCTCTAGTAGGCATGAAATCTGAGCCTACATTGGAGGACTTAGTGAAGCAATTGGAAACTAATAATCTGCAGTTTCAACAGAAAACTGAGACCACCATTCAGAATTTGAATACCCAAATTGGTCAGCTAACATTTTCATTGAGTCGAGCAAGCAACATATGTAGATATCTGATTTTGTAGAACATGAGATCATTGATGTGAAAAAACCAATTGATGATTTGTGTGCTGAATTTGTTGGTTTTACTGATTTTGATGATTCTTTTTGTTGTACTGGTTGTGATGGTGATATGTTGTGTAATGCATGTGCTGAGATTGCAGCCTTTTTAAGACATGATGAATCTTTTTCAGCAGATTATGCAAAAATTCAATCTACAGAAGTAGTGCAGCCACCAAAATTGGAGTTCATTGTGGCTAAGAACTTCCTTACCGATGAGGAGGAGAGGTTGCTGCAGATTTTTAAGGAGAATCAAAGAGCCATCATACTTGCATACATTCTTAGCATTAGCCCTTCGATATGCATGCGTAGGATTTTACTTGAAGATGGAGTTAAGCCAATAAAGCAGCCCCAGAGGAGACTGAACCCTCTGATTCTGGATGTGGTGATCCATTACACTGGTTATGGTGTGACCGACAGGATTTTGTTGCTTCTGCTATCCATAGGGCAAAAAGTCTTACTTTTCAACTCGATGTTGAAATTATTTCCTGGGACAAATCTTCAATCACGGTTGAAGACGTTAAAAGTAGCGCTTCTTGGGAGACCACCCAAGTTTTCTAACTCTATCATCTTTCAAACTTTGACTTATTTGCAATCATAGGAATCGAGACAGAAAATCGGTGCCAAGTGAGAAAATCTATCAGAGTTTGATTTTTTCTTTCTTAATTTTGTTTGTTTTTTTCATTGACAAATGATTTTTCACCAGTTAAATGGCGGATAACGGTACTCCATGAAAATCTTTTTCGGTCCCTTCAGTTACCCACAAACACTGAAATCTGTATATAATTTTACTCAATTTTTTTTCTTTCTTCTTACTTTCTTTCAAAATGGATAATCAACTTGTTAACTCCCGCAAGCGATTCCCTTCTCTCCCTCAAAATGCTTTGACTAACATTTATTGTGCAAGGTTTGAGAGATTAAGGATGCTTATGCACAAAGGCATCCCTGCGGATATACGCTAGTTGATCGAAGCAAAGGTCCGAATCACAGGAGAATTTTCTGACGCTCTTGTTTCATATATGCCATGGCTAGGCAAAAGTTCATATGCAAAGAAGAGAAGACCAAAAAGGTTACGAGTCTGCTATAAATGTGCAATATGGACCTGTAATACAAAATGCAGATCAATTGGAATGAAATCGACTTGATAAAATTCACTTCATTAAGGATGGCATGAGTAAGGAGTCTTTAGATAACATTCTATTGACTCTTGAGACGCATCCGAGTGGAGATGTGCAGAGAGTACTTCTCGATTTATGGCCAATATTCCAAGATGAACATGAACGTTATAGTCTTGAGAATCTGACTCAAAAAGACCCTGCTTGCCAATTTTTAAGAAAATTGGATGGGAAACCGACCATCGGCCCATAGAGAGCATTCAAGCCGTTACTGGACGTAAAACCAAAGGAAAATGTGAGCCACAATCAACCTCCTTTAAGTATTATCTTTTTATTTTTCCTTTTTCTTCTTGTTTATTTAAAAACAAAACAAATTCAAAAAAAAAAATTTAGCCGTATTTTTTTAAAAATATGTGTTGTGTATTTTCAAACTTCTTCTGACACATATAGATTAGTCTTTTATCCTTGTCATATAGCTATTATCATTGTTGTGCTTCTTTTCAAACTTGCCTGACACATGGATCTACCCCTCATTTATAGGTGTAATTATTACATTTGAGTTTGATTCCTTTAAATAATGCACTTTGCTCTCTTCAGATCATTGATAAGGTGAGAGTACAAAAGAAAAAAGAAAATGGAAGTCACTTCAGTTCGTCGGATCAAGAGTGTTTGTGTCTTTTGTGGATCTAAATCCTGGGAAATATAAAGAGTTTGTAAATATTGCAAACCATATTGGTCGAGTGCTAGCTGAGAGAGAAATCCAATTAGTTTACGGAGGAGGTAGTCTTAGGTTAATGGGTTGTGTAGCAACTGCTGCAGATTTAGGAGGTGGCAAAGTCCTTGGTGTCATTCCTAGTCCTTTAGCTATTGGCAATCCCATTGGAAAAACAGTAGGAAATGAAGTAATGGTATCTTGCATGCACCAACGCATGAACATTATGATAGCAAATACTGATGTCTTTATTGCCCTACCTGGTGGTTTTGGAACTTTGGAAGAGCTCTTCCAAATTACATCCTAGTCACAGTTGAACTTTCACCAAAAACCCATAGGTATATTAAATGTTAATGGTTTTTATGACAGTTTGTTTTGTTTTCTTGATCATGCTGTAGAAAAAAGGTTCATCTCACAAGTGACACGTCAAAGTCTTGAAACTGCTGCAACTCCTGAACAATTGCTCGATCAACTAAACGAATTTGTACCACAACATGATCCAGCAATGGCTCTACTGAATTGGGAACAAGGCAGCAGCAGCAAAAAGCAAAAACTTGATTTGACTTTGTCCTTGTGAATTTTTGTTTTCTCTTATGGTTTTAGTTTTTTGTAATTTTTTTTATTTCAGGCCCGATTTGCACTTTTCTGGTAAGACCTTCTACACTCTACCTATCTTTATTTTGACATTGGGGACAATGTCTTAAATTAGTTGGGGGGAGGTATAGTTGACAATACCATATACATAGTTTAGTTATAAAAAAAAAACTAACTAGCTAATCTTTATTGTTACTAGCTTATTAGATGTATGATAGCAGAGTAAGGAGTAGTTTTGCTCTTGAGACGCATCTTAACTTGCATTTCATAGTATGTCATAAATTATTTTGTTCTTGCATATTAAAAAAAATTTTAAAAAAATTAAAAATTAAAAATTAAAAAATTTCATTTTGATATTTTCAATTAATTTTGATGCAAGCATGTGTTGAATCTGAGCTTAATTGATAATAAAAGTACACAAAACAGTTTATAGTTGAATCATTTTCATGATATACATGTGTATATGATTGTGGATATTAGGAAGAAAGCATGGTTGAATTGAGTGAATGTTCCATACCTTTGTGAGTTTTGGGCTTTTCCAAGTTTGATACTTACACTTGGTTTATTTTCTTTCATGAGTGATGTCAATTATTAATTTATTTTCTAGAACTTGCATTGAATCGATTTGAGATTACATTGGTCTATATGTTGCATGAAAATGACAGAGGCATTTTTTGTCTTGACTTGGCTACTTTGGCCAAATAAACCTACCTTGCATTTATCCCATTATTAACTCCTTCTGTGCCAATTTGCCCATTATTTGTTCTTAGCTCATTACAAGCTTTGAGTGAAAAACCATGTTTTACCTTACCTTAGGGAATAGGAGAGCATTGATTTTCTTATTGGATGAGTACTTTTGCTTGCAATGATTTAAGTGTGGGGAAATTGGTGTGCTGATGCGAAATGCTTGGTACAAAAAAAAAGAATAAAAAAAAGAAAAAGAATAGAAAAATGAAGGAATATGTGAAGAGAATAAGCATTTTATGGTTTTGGGTAAAAATTTATGCTTTCTACTTGAGTTACTCCCCAATGCTCTTTTATTCTCTTTGGTTTTAACCTGCTATTATCCATATTGTTCCCTTCCTTCACCTTATAGCCATTACAACCTTTTTTAAAGACCTCTTGATTTTTGCAATTTATTTGATCTAAGTAGTGGAGAATTGATGTATATGCAAGCCTATGGTAAAATACTTTCATAATTTGACTGAGTTGAGTGTAAACAGTTAACTTAAACACCTTGTGTGATTTGAGGGTCACTTGTGAGGAATTTTACTCAATTTGAACATGCCTATTTCTGATTAAAGCATGATTATGCTATACTTTATTCTCAATTGGTTTGATTCAACTATTCTTTGTTAAGCATACTTAACTTATTAATTATGGTTTATATTTGATATAATGCTTGTATTTAAAAATTAGTTGAATTGATTAAATAAAGTATTACATGTTTGTGGGTATCATTCTGGTAAACCCTCACGAGACTATAACTCGTCCACTAGGGACACCTAGGGGTTTAAATGCTTGTGGCACATGCTAAGTGCCATCGTGTTTTCCTACGAAAGTGGATTAGATTAGGTATAATCAGTTTTTATGCTTTTAGTTTAATAATATGATGTTTCTTGTTTTTCTTTAGTTTTGTTTTTATGTGTTTTGCCCAGGAGTGCAAAAGCTTAAGTGTAGGGGAATTTGATCAATCAATTTGAGACACTTATGTTAGCTTTCTATTAGGCTTTATTAGATGTTTATTGTGCCCAATATTAGTATTTTAGATGAGTTTAATGTTGTTGGGCTTCATTGGGCTTTAATGCAAATTGTGAATAATTTTCAGATTTTGATGCATTTTGACATTTCTTCCTTGGTTAGGCCATAACTTGGGACTCGGTGATCCATTTAAGGTGATCTTGGTGTCTTTGGAAAGCTAAGACAAGGCTCTACAACTTTCATGAAGAACTTAAGAGCTGAATCGGACTTCAAACGGTCCAAAGTATCTCTGCAATGCAGAGTGGGTTTGCTGTCACGAAAATCTGGGCAGTGTGCACATATTGGACTACAAAGTGAGCTATAGGCCTCCTCTTGGGCTGAAACTTGGCCATTGGAAAGATAAGACCCATATCTCCAACTTCACTGAAGACCATTTAGTCAATAGATGTTGTTTTAGGCATGATTATGAAGCTACAAGTTGGTTTGAATTTGGAAACACATTCTGCCAACCTAACTTGAGGTAGGTGCAGTGTTTTTGGCATATCTGGAGTTCTAAAAGTCCAAATGGCATGATTCCAATTGAATAATTTCAAGGAAACAACTGGCTACAACTTTCATGAGACCTCCAAGCCAAAATGCACCGTCTAAGTCATGAAAATCAAGCCAGAAGTCGGATAAGAGTTGCTGACTAAAAGCCACCAACCATATACCAACCCACCTACCATGCACTAACCCACGAACCATGCATCAAGCTTCCGTATTTGACAATTTTCATGTTTTTACAGCTTGTATTCAGATTATGTACATGTACAAATTGGCTTCTAGGATTAGTATAAATAGAGCCAATCTCTTTCTATTATCATAATTCAATTTTAAGTAAGTTTGAAGAAAGTTTGAGTATTTGTGAGAGTTTTCTTTTTCTTCTTCTCAATTCTCTTTAGAATTTCGTTTTTGTTCTTTATTTTATGAGTTCTTCCTTCCCATCCATGGAAGGCTAGGCTCTTATAATCAATCCAAGGGATTAGCCATCTTAATGTTTAATTTAGAGATCTTGTTTCGCTTGTTCATATTGCTTAATTGATATTCAAGTTTCTCTTCTTCCTCTTTGATTTTTATCTAGATTTAATTGCTTAATTTGATTTAGATGTTGATGTGGTAATAGCTTTATTATCATGTATTCAAAGAGGATCACATAGAATAAACAATATTTCAAAGCTTTTTGATGGATTGTTTAGCTTGGTTAAATCCCCGATCTTAAGTTAATCTATGTTTGGATGGTGCTTACTTTATCTAACCTTGGTTAATTAAATCCTAGATGCTTATCTAGTAGAGGATTCTTGGATCATGTTGAGGCGTCTTGATATGATCTAAGGCCAAGAACATGGTTAGCAATTAAGTGAATTCCTTGTGATCAATGATGGATTAAACTCAAGATCGGTAAATTTCCTTGGATTGGTTAATTTGTTAATTGCATTTCTTTAATTGAACTGGTATATTTTCTTTTCAAATCATCAAAAAACCCCTTTTAATTATCTTGATCTGATTAAATCTTTGTTCTTTTTGGATCCTTGAGAGACGATTCGGTTCATTCTCTATACTACAAATTAGTTTGTGAACCGGTAATATTTATTATTTGACGGGTCTCGACAACCTATTGTCACACACACACACAGCTCCTGCACCTAAAACAAAAAGAGAGGGACGTGAGAAGGAGAGGAGACTTGAGGAAAGAAAGGGTAGGAAGCAAGCCATGAACTCACTCACCATTTCCTTCAATCAAGCAAGAACCAATCTGTTTTATTTTATTTTCTTTCTTGGCTTGTTGTTCTCATATTTCTAACCTTTCTTTTATTGATTTCAAGCTTGAAAGGTTGCTGTTACAGTTTCATTAAATTTTCACTTCCACCACCAATTTTAAACAAGACTAGTCTAGTAAGAATTTCTAGTATGATTCTAGCCAATCTGTTTTAGTATAACCATTTGCTTAACTTAATCTTCTATAGTTCTAAATGGTCACGACTTGGTAAGGAATTAAGGAGTAAGAATAGCTTTCATAACCTATTTTATTACTAGTATTAGAATTTATCAATGATACTTGACTTACCTTGCTTAACTACCATGAAATTCCTATGCTTAACTAGGTGTTTATGACATTTAAATTAGCTTAAGCATTCTGTTTTAAATGATCATGTTTGTATATCTATTTTATGGTTATGTATGGCCACGGTTTTGAGAAGGAAGAATAATTTCAAGAAGGTTTATGTTTTGCAACTTTGAGTTGATTTCAATTGAACTAAACTCACCACTAAAGACTATGTTAAATGACATGTTGGAGGTGTGGCCTTTGGCCTATGTATCATCTTGAAAGATGATGGGAATTCCCTACGTTTATAAGGCAGCTCTAATGGAGGGAAGAATGGAAAGAATTGGTTTGAAAGACCTATGTTTGAAAGTGGTTGAGTATGAGTGAATCTTGAAACCTTCTCTAAGTTATGATTAATACTTTGTGTTTTATAAATTGAAGTTCATATCACTCTCTATCTTTGTTATAGTATGCTTTGAAAGAAAAAGTCTGTGAAATTTATTACTTGATTTATGAAGTATAAGTTTTATTTTAATGCTCGTTTCCTACTAAGATTGCATAATCTTACCCTAATTTTACTGTTTTTCAAAATCAAAGAGAAATGGGGATTACCACCATACTAATTGAAATTGAGTGGGGATGGTTATATTCTGTGGAAGACGGTGGTCATGTAAAAGTGATCAAGGATATTCGATTCCATTTAGTTGACACTTGATCATCATAATGTAAATAGTAGTAATTAGGGCTTATGTCAAGAAGTCTTGGAAATTTTGTTTAGGCAATTTACTTTAGGTAATTTGCTTAATGTTGAAAATATATCAAGACATGTTTCTTTATGCCCATGAACGAAATCAAGGCTTTTAAGCCATGTAAAATGAAGATGGAACTACCTTTGTCATGTGTTAACTTATGCTTGTTATTGCTAACTTATATTACTAATTGGATATTTAGTATGTGTTGTACGAATTGAACGTTCAAGTGAACTTGGCATGAAATCTATTAATAAACCTCATTTAGATTCTTAACTTGCCTTGACATTTGGACAAAGATCTTAACTAGGATAAATCATTCAAGTAAATTCAAGAAACCCGATAAGACAGGACATTGGACCTAGAAGAGTATAAATAAAAGAATAAATTAGTGACAGATTTCAAGATGGCAGAAATCTAGCCGAGTCTCCGAGATAAGTAACCACCGTTTCTTTTAGCCAATTCTAAGGTAAGGTCTCTTAGACTATGTAAAATTCTCAAAATGGAATTGTCTAGGTCAAGGATTTATTTCCATAGTTGATAACTCATCTCTTAGAATATAGTAATTCTTAGTGAAGGTTTAGTGATTTTTAATTAGACTACAGAAGGCAATATACTTATGCTGGTTGGGATTAGATATCCAGTTAGTGGTTACTTGCAAGTCATATCTAGTTCCTCCTTGTCGATATAATTAATTGTATAATTTTTTTTTATTTACTACGAGGGTGGTTACACGATGACCATTAACTTTGAACACTTTGTTGGTGGCTTCACTCTTAATTTCTACTGCACCATAAGGAAAAACATTAATAACAATGAAAGGTCCAAGCCACCTAGAACGAAGCTTACCGGTCATAAGTTTGAGGTGAGAGTTGTGGAGAAGGACTTTTTGACCAATGATGAACTCCTTTCGTACCAATATCTTATCATGAAGGAGTTTAGTCTTCTCCTTGTAGATTTGGGAGTTCTCATACGCCTCTAATCGAAGCTCCTCAAGTTCTTGAAGTTGGAGCTTCCTTTGAGATCCGGCTTGACTCAAGTCAAGGTTACACTGTTTTACTGCCCAATAGGATTTATGCTCAATTTCCACCAGAAGGTGGCACGCCTTCCCAAAAACAATCCGGTACAGGGACATCCTTATCGGTGTCTTGTAGGTAGTTCGGTAAGCCCACAGAGCATCCTCAAGTCTCAGGCTCCATTCCTTCCTATTAGGTTGAATTATCTTCTCAAGTATGTGTTTGATCTCTCGGTTTGAGACCTCGGCTTGCCCATTTGTCTGGGGGTGATAGGGTGTAGAAACCTTGTGCAAGACGTTGTACTTTCTCATCAAAGCCTCTATTTTCCGGTTACAAAAGTGTGAACCCTGATCACTGATAATGGCCCTTGGGATTTCAAACCTGCAGAAAATCTGTGATCTAACAAAGTCCACAACAACTTTGGAATCATCAGTCCGAGTGGCTTTTGCCTCCACCCATTTGGATACGTAATCAATAGCCAACAAAATATAAATAAAACCAAAGGAAACAGGGAAAGGGCCCATGAAATCAATACCCCAAACATCAAAGATCTTACAAGATAGCATAGGCTACTGAGGCATCTCACTCCTGTGTGAAATTGTCCCTGTTCTCTGGCACTGTT
The DNA here is from genome assembly GCA_023212625.1 of Styphnolobium japonicum. Classification (NCBI taxonomy): domain Eukaryota; kingdom Viridiplantae; phylum Streptophyta; class Magnoliopsida; order Fabales; family Fabaceae; genus Styphnolobium; species Styphnolobium japonicum. The sequence continues at coordinate 15,818,945 of JALBWW010000004.1, read as the reverse complement.
CACAAGACTTACAAAACAGATATGCATCATGAAATAAGGTGGGCCAATACAACCCAGAGTCCAAAACCTTCTTAGCTGTATGTTGGGAGCCAAAGTGCCCACCACATGCAAATGTATGACAAAAGCTAAAAATGGAATGAAACTCATGATCAGAGACACACCTTCTAATAATCTGGTCACTACAAAGCTTCCACAGATAAGGATCATCCCATACATAGTACTTAGACTCAATTTTCAATTTATCAGATTGAGCTCTAGTAAAATATGCAAGAAGAACACCAGCAACCAGAAAATTAACCATATCTGCAAACCAAGGAGAGGTGTTCTTACCTTGCAGTTGCAGAAGCTGCTCATCTGGGAAGGAGTCTTGTATAGGGAAGGGATCTGAAGCCCTCTCAATGCGGCTCAAGTGATCTGCCACTAGGATTTCTGCTCCGCTCTTGTCACGGATCTCTATATGAAACTCTTGAAGCAGTAGCATCCACCTTATTAGTCGGGGCTTTGCCTCTGGCTTCTTCAAAATGAACTTTAAAGCTGCATGATCAGTAAACACAACAACCTTAGAACCAAGCAAATATGATCTAAACTTATCCAAAGCAAAAGCAAAAACAATGGCTAAAAGCTCTTTTTCGGTTGTGGTATAGTTGGCCTGAGCAACATCCAGAGTTCTGGAAGCATAGTATATCACATGAGAAGCTCTCCCCACTCTATGTGCCTAAACTGCTCCTACTGCATAGTTAGAAGCATCACACATCAGCTCAAATGGCAATGTCCAGTCAGGTGGCTGGATGATAGGGGTACTAGTCAAGGCCTGCTTCAAGTGGTTGAAAGCTGCCTTGCATTTGTCATCAAAATTGAACTCTACATCTTTCTGCAGTAAGTAGGAAAGTGGAAGGGCAATCTTGCTGAAGTCGGTAATGAAGAGCCTGTAGAAACCTACATGACCAAGAAAAGAACGTACTTCTCGCACGCATGTGTGGTAAGATAAACAAGTAATTACATCAATCTTGGCAAGATCTACCTCAATGCCCTGACTGGATACTACATGGCCTAAAACTATACCTTATTCTACCATAAAATGGCATTTCTCAAAATTTAGCACAAGGTTAGTCTCAATGCATCTATGCAGCACCCTAGATAAGCTAGCTAAACATGAATCAAAAGAAGAACCATAGACAGTGAAGTCATCCATAAATACCTCCATGCACTCCTCTAAGAAATCAGAAAATATGCTCACCATGCACCGTTGGAAGGGACCAGGGGCATTGCAGAGGCCGAAGGGCATCCGTCTGTAAGCAAAGGTACCGAAGGGATAGGTAAATGTGGTCTTCTCTTGATCCTCTGGTGCAATGTGGATCTGGAAGTATCCAGTGTAGCCATCCAAAAGTAGTAATGGGACTTACCATCCAACCGTTCCAGCATCTAATCAATGAATGGAAAGGGGTAATGATCTTTTCGAGTGGCTTGGTTAAGGCGTCTGTAGTCAATGCAAACTCTCCAGCTATTCTGCACTCAGGTTGGAATGAGCTCATTCTTCTGGTTGGCCACGACAGTCACTCCGGATTTCTTTGGAACCACTTACACCGGGCTCACCCACTTGCTGTCAGAGATGGGATAGATAATGCCAGCCTGCAGTAGCTTTGTCACCTCTTTCTTCACCACATCTAAAATGAGAGGATTCAGTCTCCTCTAGGGTTGTTTCACTGGTTTAGTTTTCTCCTCAAGTGATATCCTATGCATGCATGTGGAGGGGTTAATACCAGGAATGTCTGCAAGTGTCTAACCAATTGCCTTTTTGTGTTGCTTCAAGACTTCCAATAATCTGGATTCTTTCTCAGATTGGAGGTGTTTGGCCACTATGACAGGTAATTGCTCATCTTCTGCAAGGAAAACATATTTGAGATGGTCAGGCAGTGGCTTTAATTCTAATTTAGGTGGTTGCACTATAGATGGAAGCATGTTGCTGGTAGAATTAAGATCTGCAGGTCCTATAATTTCTGTATCTACAGAATCAGTTGATATAGAATTTGGTTCCGCATAATCTGCATGATCTGCACAATTTACATCAATTGCTAAAACAGAATGGTCAACACTCAAAACTGCAACAATCTCAGCACATGTATTACACAAAACAACACCATTACAACCAGTGCATATCATATAGAATCAGAAAGTCCATCAAATTCAGCAGCACACAACTCATCATATGCAATATCAATCAAATCAGCAAGGACATCAATATGAAAAACAGAATGCTCCTCCATGGGATGCTTCATAGCATCAAAGATGTTAAACTGCACAATGAGGTTACCAAACTCCATGGAAAGAGTTCTTGCATGCACGTCAATCTTCGTCCGAGCTGTCTTAAGGAAAGGTCTCCCCAAAATGAGTGGAGCCCTAGTGGTTGGTGATTCCCCCTCTATTTCCAGAATGTAGAAGTCCGCAGGGAATATCAATTCACCCACTCGCACTAGCACATCCTCAATTAGTCCGGCTGGATAGGCATTGCTCCTATTTGCCAACTAAATCACTACACCTGTGGCATGCAAAGGTCCAAGTCCAAGAGAGTTAAATACAGACATAGGCATAACATTAATTAAAGCACCTAAGTCTAGCATGGCATTTTCAAATTTTGAGTTGCCTATTATGCATGGAATGGTAAAAGTCCTTGAATCTTTGCATTTCTGTGGCATAGGTTGAATGAGGGCTGAGATGTTCCGGCTCATGCTAATTCTCTCATTGTCTTTCAGCCGCCTCTTTTGTGTGCAGAGATCTTTCAGAAACTTGGCATACTTAGGAATTTGCTTAATCGCATTCAACAATGGGAGGTTCACCTCCACCTTCCGAAAGGTCTCCAGAAGCTCTTTATCTTTCTCATCATCATCTCCTTTTCTAGATTGGACTAATCTATGTGGGAAAGGAAGTGGCACTACACAATTGTTCTTCTGCTGCACAAGTGGTACAGAAACTGATTTTTCTGCTGCAGAATGTGGTTTATATGCAGAATCTGTTTTTTGATTATCTACAGAATTGGACACATCTACTGCAGAGTCTGTTGCTGCTGCTGAATCTGTAAAATCTGCATAATTCGAATTCTGCTACTGCTCAGCTTATAAGGATTTCCCAGACCTCAAAGTAATAGCACTGACATTCCCTTTTGGATTTGAAATTGTTTGTGCAGGAAGTTAACTACTGCCTTAAGCTTGTAACTGATTCATAAAGGAAGCTAATTGACCAATTTGTGTCTCCAAATTTTGAACTGTGGCATCAGTCCTTTGTTGGAATTAGAGATTGTTGGTAACAAGTTGCTTCATCATATCCTCTAATGAAAGCTTAGTCTTTGGTGTTGCATTTTGACAAGTGGTTGTCGAGACCTCGTCAAATAAATAATAATTACCGGTTCGCAAACTAATTTGTAGTATAGAGCATGAACCGAATCGTCTCTCAAGGATCCAAAAAAAAACAAAGATTTAATCAAATCAAGATAATTAAAAGGGGGGGTTTTGATGATGATTAACAAGATTGACAAAAGTATAAGAATTAAAGTTGTAAACAAATATAAAGAAGCAACCAATCCAAGGAAATTTACCGATCTTAAGTTTAATCCATCATTGATCACAAGGAATTCACTTAATCGCTAACCATGTTCTTGGCCTTAGATCATATCAAGAAGCCTCAACATAATCCAAGAATCCTCTACTAGATAAGCATCTAGAATTTAATTAACCAAGGTTAGATAAAGTAAGCACCATCCATACATAGATTAATTTAAGATCCAGAATTTAACCAAGCTAAACAATCCATCAAAAAGCTTTAATAAATTGTTTATTCTTTGTGATCCTCTTTGAATACATGACAATAAAGCTATTATCACATTAACATCTAAATCAAATTAAGCAATTCAATCTAGATAGAAATCAAAAGAGGAAGAAGAGAAACTTGAATAACAATTAAGCAATATGAACAAGCGAAACAAGATCTCCAAATTAAACATCAAAATGGCTAATCCCTTGGATTGATTATGAGAGCCTAGCCTTCCATGGATGGGAAGGAAGAACTCAGAAAATAAAGAACAAAAATTAAATTCTAAAGAGAAGGGAGAAGAAGAGAAAGAAAACTAACAAATACTCAAACTTTCTTGAAACTTACTTAAAATTGAATCTCCCATACTACAAAGAGATTGGCTCTATTTATACTAATCCTAGAAGCCAATTTGTACATGTACATAATCTGAATACAAGCTATAAGAATCTGAAATTTGTCAAAAATGGAAGCTTGATGCATGGTTGGTGGGTTGGTGCATGGTAGGTGGGTTGGTGTATGGTTGGTGGCTTTTAGTCAACAACTCTTATCCGACTTCTGGCTTCAAATTCATCACCTAGACGGTGCATTTTGGCTTGGATGTCTTCATCAAAGTTGTAGCCAGTTGTCTCCTTGAAAATCTCCAATTTGAATCATGTCATTTGGACTTTTAGAACTCCAGAAATGCCAAAAACACTTCACCTACCTCAAGTTAGGTTGGAAGAACGTGTTTCCAAATTCAGACCAACTTGTAGCTTCTGAAGCATGCCTAAAACGACATCTATTGACAAAATGGTCTTCATTGAAGTTGGAGATATGGGTCTTATCTTTCAAGTGACTAAGTTTCAGCCCAAGAGGAGGCCTATAACCCACTATATAGTCCAATATGTGCATACTGCCCAGATGGTTCCGTGACAGCAAACCTACTCTGCATTGCAGGGATATTTTGGACCCTTAGCATTCCGATCCAGCTCTTGAGTTATTCATGAAACTTGTAGAGCATTGTCTTAGCTTTCCAAAGACACCAAGATCACCTCAATTGGATTACCGAGTCCCAAGTTATGACCTAACCAAGGAAGAAAGGTCAAAATGCATCAAAATCTGAAAATTATTCAATATTTGCATTAAAGCCCAATGAAGCCCAACAACATTAAACTCATCTAAAGTACTAATATTGGGCACAATAAACATCTAATAATGCCTAATACAAAGCTAACATAAGTGTCTCAAATTGATTGATCACATTTGCTTGCAGCTGCTGCTGCATAATTGGTTGTTGCTGCATATTTGATTGAAATGGCCTACTAGTTCCAGCATGGGATTGAAATTGCTGCTGCCTCATTGGTTGCTGCTGGAAAGGCTGCTTATTTTCATTTGGCTGTTGGGTAGTGGCATTGCCATATCTCAGATTTAGATGATCCCTCCAACCAGGGTTGTAGGTATTAGAGAATGGGTCATATCTCTACTGCTGCTGCTGAAATTGAGGTTTACTAGGAAAAATTCCTGCTGCAGCAACAGATTGGTCTGGAAAGGCAGAACCATCATCTTGCAGTTTGGGGCACGAATCTGTGGGATGGGATGAGCTAGAGCATACACTGCGAACTCTTGCAGTGGTCTGCACAGGTGGTTCGTGTTGTCCCATTGCCATCTGTCTGACCAAAGACGTGAGCTCATCCAATCTATGTTCCATCCTTTGTTGATTAGCATGTGAAGAGGTATTAACTTCATTGACTACTCTGGTTGCAGCACACATTCGAGTACCAAATTGCTGAGAATTTGCTGCCATGTTTGCAATTAAGTTTCTGGCAGCAGCTGGAGTTTTATCTACCAATACTCCACCACTTGCATCATCAATCATACTCCTTTCCATTGGCATCAACCCTTCATAGAAGTATTGGATTAGCAGTTGATCACTAATTTTATAGTGTGAGCAGCTCGAGCACAATTTCTTAAATCTCCCCCAATACTCATGGAGAGTTTCACCACTGATTTGCCTTATGCCACAAATATCTCTCCTTATTGCAGCAGTTCTTGATGCAGGAAAGAACTTCTCCAGAAACAGTGTTTTCATGTCATTCCAAGAAGTGATGGCAGCAGGTTGTAAGTAATACAACCAATCCTTAGCAGCACCATCCAAGGAGAAAGGAAAGACCCTCAACTTAATGTGATCTTCAGCTATTCCATGAGGTTTCATGGTGGAGCAGACAACATGGAACTCCTTCAAATGCTTATGTGGATCTTCACCTGCAAGACCATACAACTTGGGCAGCAAGTGTATCAATCCAGATTTCAACTCAAAATCAACATTAAGTTCAGGTATTGAATGCATAAAGGTTGATAATTCACATCAGGTGCAGCCAATAACTTAAGGGTCCTATTATTATAGTCAGCCATTGTAAAATCAGCAGACTCAGTATCAAACACTGAAGCACTACAGAAGCAGACTCAACAGGACTAAAAGAGTCAACAAGATTAGGTGCAATGTCAAGTTCAAGCCCAATTCCAGAAGTAATTCTATTAGGTCTATGAATGCTACTACCAGTCCTATGAATTCTATGAAGTGTATGAAATATTCTATCAATTTCAGGATCAAATGAATGCAAGGTACCAGCATCAGATCTAGTCATACAGCATGCAGTTCATAAGAAGGTACTAAAACAATAAAAATTCCTAAAACAAATACTCCAAAAATTAAACAAAAATAAAAATAGTATCAAATGAATTTTAAAAAATTATGGAACCACCACAGGCTAAAATCTACACAAAAGTGCTATCCAATAGAGTAATAAAAAATATTAAAAAATTGAAAAAGTGGTTTAATTGATGGAATTTGGCTAAAATAAGGGTGACCTCACTATAAATAGTGAGCCCTTCTCAAAATAACGTTTTCCATTAGTGTGACAAAATTCAGATCAATCAGAGATACTTTACTGAACCGAAATTCTTGACACGATGCCCTTTACCCAATTTCAGCCGAATTCCACTTGAAAAAACTCAAAAACAAAACAAACATAATTGTTAGAGTTAAATGGATTCTTGAAATGATCAAATAGTTGCCGTGGATCCCCGACAATGGCGCCAAATTTGACAAGAGGTTGTCGACACCCGTCAACTAATAAAATTACCGGTTCACAAACTAATTTGTAGAATAGAGAACGAACCGAATCGTCTCTCAAGTATCCAATAAAAACAAAGATTCAATCAGATCAAGATAATTAAAATGGGGGGGTTTTGTTGTTGATTAACAAGATTGATAAAAGTACGAGACTTAAAGTTGTAAACAAATCTAAAGAAACAATCAATCCAAGGAAATTTACCGATCTTGAGTTTAATCCATCATTAATCACAAAGAATTCACTTAATTGCTAATCATGTTCTTGGCCTTAGATCACATCAAGACGCCTCAACATGATCCAAGAATCCTCTACTAGATAAGCATCTAGTATTTAATTAACCAAGGTTAGATAATGTAAGCACCATCTAAACATAGATTAACTTAAGATCAGAGATTTAACCAAGCTAAACAATCCATCAAAAAGATTTGATATATTGTTTAGTCTTTGTGATCCTCTTTGAATACATGATAATAGCTATTATCACATCAACATCTAAATCAAATTAAGCAATTTAATCTAGATAAAAATCAAAAGAGGAAGAAGAGAAACTTGAATAACAATTAAGCAATATAAACAAGCGAAACAAGATCTCCAAATTAAACATCAAGATTGCTAATCCCTTGGATTGATTATAAGAGCCTAGACTTCCACGGATGGGAAGGAAGAACTCATAAATAAAATAACAAAAATGAAATTCTAAAGAGAATGGAGAAGAAGAGAAAGAAAACTCTCACAAATACTCAAACTTTCTTCAAACTTACTTAAAATTCAATGATCTCTAATACAAAGCGGTTGACTCTATTTATACTAATCCTAGAAGCCAATTTGTAATTGAAAATAATCTGAATACAAGTTGTAAAAACATGGAAATTGTCAAATATGGAAGCTTGATGCATGGTTGGTGCGTTGGTGCATGGTAGGTGAGATGGTATATGGTTGGTGGCTTCAAGTTAGCAACACTTATCTGACTTCCAGCTTGATTTTCATGACCTAGACGGTGCATTTTGGCTTGGAGGTCTTCATGAAAGTTGTAGCTAGTTGTCTTCTTGAAATTTTGGCATTGGAATCATGCCATTTAAACTTTTAGAACTCCAGATAAGCCAAAAGCACTACACCTACCTCAAGTTAGGTTGGCAGAACGTGTTTCCAAATTCAAACCAACTTGTAGTTTCATAATCATGCCTAAAACGACACCTATTGACTAAATGGTCTTCAGTGAAGTTGGAGATATGGGTCTTATCTTTCCAATGGCCAAGTTGCATCCCAAGAGGAGGTCTATAGCCCACTATATAGTCCAATATGTGCACACTGCCCAGATTCCCGTGACAGCAAACTCATTCTGCATTGCAAGGCTATTTTGGACCCTTAGAAGTCTGATCCAGCTCTTGAGTTCTTCATGAAACTTGTAGAGCCTTGTCTTAGCTTTCCAAAGACACCAAGTCACCTCAAATGGATCACCAAGTCCCAAGTTATGGCCTAACCAAGGAGGAAAGGTCAAAATGCATAAAAATCCAAGAATTATTCATAATTTGCATTAAAGCCCAATGAGGCCCAACAACATTAAACTCATCTAAAATACTAATATTGGGCACAATAAACATCTAATAAAGCCTAGTACAAAGCTAACATAAGTGTCTCAAATTGATTGATCACTTATTTGCTTGGTTCTAAAGTTATGGTGTTTTCTAACCATGCAGCTTTGAAGTTCCTTCTAAAGAAACTCGATGCTAAATCGAGATTGATCTGCTGGATTTTGTTGCTCCAAGAATTCAATATTGACATTCGTGATAGAAGTGGAGCGGAAAACTTGGTGGTGAACCATTTGAGTAGGTTGGAGAGAGATGCAGAACCCTTCCCCATTCATGATGCTTTACTAAATTAGCAGCTTCTACAGCTGTAAGGTACCACCCCTTGGTTTGCTGATATAGTGAATTGCTTGGTTGCTATAGTTTTTTCCGCACATTTCACCTATGCACAAATTTATAAACTTAAGAGTGAATCAAAATATTATGTGTAGAATGATCCATATCTGTGGCGATTTTGTAGTGACCAAATTATTAGGCGATGTGTGCCTGATAATGAGTTTCATTCTGTTTTTAGCTTTTGTCATGCATTTGCATGTGGTGGACATTTTGGGCCTCAACGTACAGCTAGGAAAGTTTTAGACTCTAGTTTATATTGGCCTACCTTGTTTCATGATGCATATATGTTCTGTAAGTCTTGTGAACAGTATTAGAGAACAGGGAACCTTTCTAGCAGGAATGAGATGCCCCAACAACCTCTACTGTATTGTGAGATCTTTGACATATAGGGTATTGATTTCATGGGACCTTTTCCTATTTCTTTTCGTTGTGTTTACATTTTGCTAGCTGTTGATTATGTATCAAAATGGGTGGAGGCTAAAGCCACTCGGACTGATGATTCCAAAGTTGTTGTGGATTTTGTTAGATCACAGATTTTCTGCAGGTTTGGAATCCCGAGGGCTATCATCAGCAATCAAGGCACCCATTTCTGTAACCAGAGCATGGAGGGTTTGATGAGGAAATATGGCGTGTTGCATTAAGTTTCTACACCTTAGCATCCCCAGACTAATAGTCAAGCCGAGGTCTCCAATAGAGAGATTAAGCGCATACTTGAAAAGACAACCCAACCTAATCAGAAAGATTGGAGCATGAGGCTTGAGGATGCTCTTTGGGCTTACCGGACCGCTTACAAGTCTCTGATTAGGATGTCCCCATATTGGATAATCTATGGTAAGGCATGCCACTTTCTAGTAGAAATTGAGCACAAAGCATTTTGGGCTATAAAGCAATGCAACAAGAATTTGGCCGGAGCTGGCATAGAGCGGAAATTGCAGTTACAAGAGTTGGAAGAGATATGCCTAGATGCCTATGAGAGCTCCCGACTCTACAAAGAAAAGACCAAAGCCTTCTATGATAAGTTTATTCTTCGGAAGGAGTTTGCAGTTGGGCAAAAAGTTCTCTTGTTTAATTCTCGCCTTAAGTTGATGCCTGGTAAATTAAGGTCTAGGTGGGATGGTCAGTTTATTATTACTAACATTTTTCCTCATGGTGCAGTGGAAATTAAGAGTGAGGCCACCAACAAAGTGCTCAAAGTCAATGGTCATCGCCTCAAGAATTTTTATGAAGGAGCCCATGAGAACCTCGTGGAGGAGGTTCAACTGCAGGAGGCTCTCTTCCATGATTGATAACTACTTTGTTGAAAAAAAAAACACTCAAGCCACGTTTAAGGTCAATGGTCAGAGATTGAATCATTATTGGGGAGGACCCATCAATCGTGCAAAATCTTCAATCACGCTGGCTGATGACATCAAAAGTAGCGCTTCTTGGGAGGCAACCTAAGTTTTCTAACTCTTTCATCTTTCAAACTTTGACTTATTTGAAATCACTGGAATCGAGACAGAAAATCAGTTCCAAGCGATAAAATGTTTCAGAGTTTGATTTTTCTATCTTAATTTTCTTTGATTTTCATTGACATATGATTTTTCACTAGTTAAATGATAGATAACGGTACTCCATGAAAATCTTTTTTGGTCCCTTCAGTTACCCATAAACACTGAAATCTGTATAAAATTTTTACTCAATTTTTTTTCTTTCTTCTTTCTTTCTTTCAAAATGGATAATCAGCTTGTTAACCTCCACAAACGATTCCTTTCTCTCCCTCAAAATGCTTTAACTAACATTTATTGTGCAAGGTTTGAGAGATTAAGGATGTTTATACACAAAGGCATTCCTGTAGATATACGCTGGTTAATCAAAGCAAAGGTCCGAATAACAGGCGAATTTTCTTACGCTCTTGTTTCATATATGCCAAGGCTAGGCAAAAGTTGATATGCAAATAAAAGAAGAGCAAAAAGGTTACGAGTCTGCTATAAATGTGCAAGATGGACCTGTAACACAAAATGTAGATCAATTGGAATGACGTCTATAAATCGACTTGATAAAATTCACTTCATTAAGGATGACATGAGTAAGGAGTCTTTAGATAACATTCTATTGACTCTTGAGACGCATTTTAGTGGAGATGTACAGAGAATACTTCTCGATTTATGGTCAATATTCCAAGATGAACATGAGCGTTATAGTCTCGGGAATCTGACTCAAAAAGACTCTGTTTGTCAATTTTTAAGAAAATTAGATAGGAAGCTGTCGGCCCATAAAGAGCATTCAAGTCGTTACTAGACGTAAAACTAGAGGAAAATGTGAGCCACAATCACACCTCCTGTAAGTATTATTTTTATTTTTCTTCTTATTCATTAAAAAAAATAAAAAAAGAGAAAAAACAAAAAAAAAGAGAAAAAAATTTTGGCCGTATTTTTTTGAAATATGCATTGCATATTTTCAAACTTCTTCTGACACATATAGATTAGTCTCTTATCCTTGTCATATAGCTATTATCATTGTTGTGCTTATTTTCAAATTTACCTGACACACGAATCTACCCCTCATTTATAGGTGTAATTATTACATTTGAGTTTTGATTCCTTTAAATAATGCATTTTGCACTCTTCAGATCATTGATAAGGTGAGAGTACAAAAAAAATGGAAGTAACTTCAGTTCGTCGGATCAAAAGTGTTTGTGTCTTTTGTGGATCTAATCCTAGAAAGGATAAAGAGTTCGTAAATATTGCAAACCATCTTGGTCGAGTGCTAGTTGAGAGAGAAATCCATTTAGTTTACGGAGGAGGTAGTCTTTGGTTAATGGGTTGTGTAGCAACTGCTGCACAGTTATGAGGTGACAAAGTCCTTGATGTCATTCCTAGTCCTTTAGCTATCGGCAAGCCCGTTGGAAAAACAATAAGGGATGAAGTCATGGTATTTTGCATGCATCAACGCATGAACATTATGATAGCAAATGCGGATACCTTTATTGCCTTACCTAGTGGTTTTGGAACTTTGGAAGAGATCTTCCAAATTGCATCCTGGTCACAGCAAAACTTTCACTAAAAAATCATATGTATATTAAATGCTAATGGTTTTTATGACAGTTTGTTTTGTTTTCTTGATCATGTTGTGGAACAAAGGTTCATCTCACAAGCAACACGTCAAATTCTTGTAACTGCTGCAACCCCTGAACAATTGCTCGATCAACTACAAGAATTTGTAGCACAACATAATCCAGCAATGGCTCAACTAAATTGGGAAAAAGGCAGCAGTAGTAAAAAGCAAAAACTTGATTTGACTTTGTCCTTGTGAATTATTCTTCTCTTATGGTTTTAGTTTTTTTTTTTTTCTTATTTCAGGCTCGATTTGCAGTATTCTGGTAAGATCTTCCACACTCTACCTATCTTTATCTTGACATTGGGGACAATGTCTTAAATTAATTGGGGGAGGGATAGTTGACAATACAATGTACATAGTTTAGTAAAAAAAAAAAACTAACAAGCTAATTTTTATTGTTACTAACTTATTATATGTATAATGGCAGAGTAAGGAGTAGTTTTGCTCTTGAGATGCATCTTAACTTGCATTTCATAGTAGGTCTTAAATCATTTTTGTTCTTGCATATTTAGAAAAAGAAATTGATCTTTTTAATTGATTTTGATACAAGCATGTGCTAAATCTGAGCTTAATTGATGATAAAAGTATGCAAAACAGTTTATAGTTAAATTATTATCATGATATATATGTATATGACTGTGGATATTAGGAAGAAAGAATGGTTGAATTGAGTGAATGTTCCATACCTTTGTGAGTTTTGGGCTTTTCCAAGTTTGATACTTACACTTGGTTTATTTTCTTTCATAAGTGATGTCAATTATGAATTTATTTTCTAGAACTTGCATTGAATCGATTTGAGATTACATTGGTCTGTATATTGCATGAAAATGACAGAGAAATTTTTCTTGACTTAGATGCTTTGACCAAATAAGCCTATCTTGCATTTATCCCATTGTTAACCCCTTTGAGTCTACTTGCTCATTCTTTGTTCTTAGCCCATTACAAGCCTTGAGTGAAAAATCATGTTTTACCTCACGTTAGGGAATAGGAGAGCATTGGTTTTCCTACTGGAGGAGTTCTTTTGCTTGTAATGATTTAAGTGTGGTGGAATTGGGTGCTAATGCGAAATGTTTGGTAAAAAAGAGAAAAAAAAGGAAAAAAATAAAAAAAAAATAAAGCCAAAAGGTTGTAGAAAAAAGAATAGAAAAAGGAAGGAATGTGTGAAGAGAATGTGCATTTTATGGTTTTTGTTAAATTTTTATGTTTTCTACTTGAGTTACTCCCCAATGCTCTTTTATTCTCTTTGGTTTTAACTGGCTATTATCCATATTGTTCCCTTCCTTCACCTTATAGCCCCATTACAACTTTTTTGAAAGACCTCTTGATTTTTGCAATATATTTGATCTAAGTAGTGGAGAATTGATGTATAAGCAAGCCTATTGTAAAATACTTTCATAATTTGACTGAGTTGGGCGCTAACAGTTAACCTAAACACCTGTGTGATTTGAGTGTCACTTATGAGGAATTTTACTCAATTTGAACATGCCTATTTCTGATTAAAGCATGACTATGTTATGTTTACTTTATTCTCAATTAGTTTGATTCAACTATTCTTTGTTAAGCATACTTGACTTATTAATTATGGTTTATATTTGATACAATGCTTGTATTTTAAAATTAGTTGAATTGATTAAATAAAGTATTACATGTTTGTGGGTATCATCCTGGTAAACTCTCACGAGACTATAACTCGTCCACTAGAGACACGTAGGGGTTTAAAGGCTTGTGGCACATGCTAAGTGCCATCATGTGTTCCTACAAAAGTGGATTAGATTATGTATAATCAGTTTCTATGCTTTTAGTTTAATATTAGAGTGTGTCTTTATTACATGTTTATTGTGCCCAAGATTAGTATTTTAGCTTAGTTTAATGTTGTTGGGACTCATTGGGCTTTAATGCAAATTGTGAATAATTCTTGGATTTTGATGCATTTTGACCTTTCCTCCTTTGTTAGGCCATAACTTCGGACTCGGTGATCCATTTGAGGTGATCTTGATGTCTTTGGAAAGTTAAGACAAGGCTCTACAAGTGTCATGAAGAACTCAAGAGTTGGATCAGACTTCTAAGGGTCTAAAATGCCTTGCAAGTCAGATGGGTTTGTTGTCACTAGAATCTAAGCAGTGTGCACATATTAGACCACATCGTAGGCTATAGGCCTCCTTTTGAGCTGAAACCAATGCCATTGGAAAGATAAAACACATATCTCCAAATTCACTGAGAACATTTAGTCAATAGATGTCATTTTAGCAATGATTATGAAGCTACAAGTTGGTTTGAATTTGGAAGCACGTTCTGCCAACCTGACTTGAGGTAGGTGCAATGTTTTTGGAATATCTAGAGTTGTAAAAGTCCAAATGGCATGAAACTAACGCCAAAAGTTCAAGGAGACAATTGTCTACAACTGTTATGAAGACCTCCAAGCCAAAATACATCGTTGAGGGCATGTAAATCAGGCTGGAAGTCGGAGTAGAGTTGTTGACTATAAGCCACCAACCCTGCACCAACCCACCAACCATGCATCAAGCTACCATATTTAACAATTTTCATGCTTTTACAACTTGCATTCAAATTATTTTCAATTACAAATTGGCTTCTAGGATTAATATAAATAGTACCAATCTCTTTATATTATACATCATTCAATTTGAAGTAAGTTTGAATATTTGTGAGAGTTTTCTTTCTCTTCTTCTCCATTCTCTTTAGAATTTCATTTTTGTTCTTTTATTTATGAGTTCTTCCTTCCCATCAATGGAAGGCTAGGCTCTTATAATCAATCCAAGGGATTAACCATCTTTATGTTTAATTTGAAGATCTTGTTTCGATTATTCATATTGCTTAATTGTTATTCAAGTTTCTCTTCTTCCTCTTTTGATTTTTATCTAGATTGAATTGCTTAATTTGATTTAGATGTTAATGTGATAATAGCTTTATTATCATGTATTCAAAGAGGATCATAAAGACTAAACAATATATCAAAGCTTTTTTATGGATTGTTTAGCTTGGTTAAATTCAGGATCTTAAGTTAATCTGTATTTGGATGGTGCTTACTTTATCTAACATTGGTTAACCAAATCCTATATGCTTATCTAGTAGAGGATTCTTGGATCATGTTAAGGCTTCTTGATGTGATCTAAGGCCAAGAACATGGTTAGCAATTAAGTGAATTCCCTGTGGTCAACCGGTGTATCTTCTTTACAAATCAACAAAACCCCCCTTTTAATTATCTTGATCTAATTAAATCTTTGTTTTTAGATCCTTGAGAGACGATTCAGTTCATTCTCTATACTACAAATTAATTTGTGAACCAATACATTTTATTTATTTGACGGGTCTCGACAATCTCTTGTCACCTAACATCATTTTAAAAATCCTAATGGACATATATAAATAGAAAAGCCTAGGACAAACAAAAGGGGGTGAAAAGGAGAGAAGGCTAGGACTGACAAAGATCAAGGACGGCGGCTAAAGAGTAAAAGAAAGGAGAGAAGAAGGGAGAGGCTAGACAAAAAAGAAAAAGAGTGACGGCTAAGGAAGCATTCGAAGGCAAAGGTAGGAAAGCACTCATTTATTCTTGGTTTCACTTCTTGTACAGGACAAAGGTAACGTCCCTTACACTTTGTGCATTCCTTGTTTTCTTTTGTTATGTCACCATGATTGAACTCCCTGTGTTTTTTTTAAGTTGATTTTTTTTATACTACTATGCGTAATATGACTGGGATTGAATGTATGCCTTATTATGTTTGGATCTTTGGTTATGGGAATTGAGCCTAGGAGAAGACATTGTCGTTCTTTGCCTGTGCGTTGTGAAAGAATATCTTGTGGCAAGATGTGTTGTAGTTTAGTCTTCCAGCCATAGAGGGATCGGAATGCGTTAACTTTTGGGTACCTAGTTTATGATATTCTCTTTGATTATTTGGGTACCTACTTGGCCTTATGTTTTAATAATGGTGCTGATGATATAAAGCAAGTAATTTCATTTCTCTTGTCTTATTGGGTCATTAATTAATTGGCTGATTTATAATTCCACTGATGAAAAGTGATGAAAGACATAGAAAATTCAAATTTTTGCCAAGGCCTTCCCTTTTACATTAGGTACCTTGATTCTGTCAATTTCCATTCTTTACTTACTTTGAATATATTTTTCTTAAAATTAATTAAATTGATATTAATTAAATAATACACGCGTTCGTCCTTTTTGCTATTTGATGAATCTTGAAAATAAATTGACAAAGATTAAAAAACAAAATAAAAAATTCGTGTTTAGTGGTCTCGATGGGTCAAGTACCCAGTGGACAAGCTTTTGGGATTGCTCTGTGGACTAGTGTCATGTTCAATCCCACTTAGGAGCCACATTTTGTTAGAATAAAATAAACTAAACTTCGCCTAGTGATCTCGAGGGGTCAAGTACCTAATGGCCAATTTTTTCTAGGATGACTCTGTGGGTGTAGTACCATGTTCCGTTCCAATTAAGATTCGCTAACAAATTCACTTACTTTATTCAAATCATTTTTTGTTAAAATCAAATTAACCATTTTTTTAATAAAATTAAGTAAATCATTTTTTTAGATCAATTATTACACAATAATTATATTTTTCAAAGAATTATGTGGCTTTGAATTTCTTAATGCACGTTGGGGATACATAGGCACTCACAGTAAGCCAAAATTATGAATATTTTCATTAAATTTTTATCTTTATTTTCTTCTGAGTTTGTAAATATTATTATTTTAGCCCTTGATAATTTCTCAACTTGTAAATATTTTACTCTTGTCAAACCTATAAATATTGTAATTTAATTTTAATCTTTATTTCTCTCCAAACTTGTAAATTTTTTATAATTTAATCTTTGATCTTGACTTTTTATTGTCTCTCAATTTGCAAATATTTTAATTCATTTTTATCTATATTTCTCTATTGCTTGTAAATATTTTAGTATTTATAGTAATTTAATTATTGACTTGTTTTCTTATTGATGTGATTGCTTATTTACTTTGTGGGGTAAATTAAATATGTTTAAGTTATTATTAATTCGCGCAATTAACTTTAAGGTAACCATTTTAGGACGAATGTATCAAGGGTGTTATGGGATTAAGTTTCTTCCTTTCTCTGTGCATAAATAAACTCTCGAATCCAACTTTAATTTGCAGACCAGTTTTCAAATATTTTAAAGGATTTTTCCAATTTTTTCGTAACCAAATAAAATTGATAGCGACTCCTCTGAAATTTTATTTAAAAAATTAAATTGCGACGCTCGTCGCGGGTCCCCCCCCCCCCCCCCCGCCGCCAATCGGGGACAATTGTGACAACCTCCAAGAAAATCACCTTATTTATCTTTTTGTCCAAAGATTCGTCGGTCCTTAATGGTTTACCATAAACTTTATATCCGACAATCAAGAAATCCAAGCTGAGAACACGAACATTTGGTCAAACATGCTTTGTTAGCAAGTTTTTACTTGTGGTTTGCCAGGCAATGGTGATTCAAATATCACTCTTCACCTTCCAAACACTATTGCCCGATAATTGGGTTTCTCTCAAGCATTACTTGCTCCAATCTCTTTCAACTCTTCATATAGGCTATGTGATAGCTTTCTCGACAACCTAGATGCCATTTCAAAATTTGTCAAGAGAAATTCCAAATTTTGTCAACAGTTTACTCCTCAAATTTCAACTAAGTTATTATGTAACTCAATCTTTTATCGAGTGGTGGGAAGACTACTACAAACCTGTTCACCATCAGCTCAAGGACTACTTTGACAAATTGTAGATTGAATTTATTCCTTTTATGCAAATTGTGAATCTAACTAAGAAATCTAAATGTATGTATTTACGAGAAATTCAAGCATTTGAGAAATATTTCAAAGTTAAATGGAATCCCAAATATCCCAAATCTGTTGTTCGAGAACCATAACTTGAACTTAAGAAAAAACAAGAAGTAACTGACAATATGTGCTTCTTAACGTACCATAAAGCTTGGCTTGTCAATAGAAATGTCGACCCCAAACAATAACTTAAGCCTTTCGGTCGAAAATCAATCCCTCGTCCAAATGCTCCATTTGGATTGGCTGATTTTTTTCCAGACCCAGCAAGAGGTGCTTTGGATGTTTTTATTGACAAAAAAAAGAAAATAGATTTTGTACGATACCTATATCCACATGAACTTCGTTTTGTCGAATATTATCCTCAAGTAGTTCGTTATCCACCGCATGGTAAGGAATTTTCTGACAATATTTATCTTTTATATTCTTTCATATTCTGAAATTTTTCTTTTGTTTTTTAGTCTCCGAGTCTACCCCTGTGATGCCAGATCCTTCAATTGGAAATGAAGAAGAGGAAGAAGACACTATCGTGCCTCAAAAGAAAAGAAGCTGATCTAATACCAAAACTACTAAAGGTTGTATTCAAAGTTCTTTTGAAGCTCCTGAAAGATGGAAAAGAATTAAAACTCTTGGCCAACAACTTGCAAATGTAACACCCCTCGGTATTACATTAATTAAACTCTATGAATTTTATTTTAAACACCTTTTTAATTAAATTGATGTTAGAAAAACATATTAAATTATTTAACTTATGTGAAAAATGTGAGTTATATTTTTATTTTTATTTTATTTTTTAAAAGGAAATCATTATGTAGCATACCAAAATAATAATACTCATAATCGAAATGAAAAATATTTTTGGCAACATAATGTACATCGATATATATATACAAGTCAAACTATACCTCCTAGGTAAGTCTCAGTGGTCATCATAGTGTAACATTGTAAGAATCAATGCATGGGTAGTGTAACATTGTAAGAATCAATGCATGGGTTAGCTTGTGGGAGCGTGCTCAGGAAAACTCACCACATGCAGGCTTGATGGAGTCGGGATTAAAGAAATGACCAATCTCACTGCGGCTGGAGGATATTGGTTGATAGGCCAAGTGTTAGTTTGACGGCACGAGAGAGGAGAGCAAAAGGATGATAGTGGATAGAAAAAGTGGCAGTTCAATTTTAATTGATAAGAGTAACAAGGGAGTTTAATTTTAATTTTTTTCTTATTTCAAAGATTGAGTATATTTTACATAAAAAGTAATGGAAAAAATATAATAAAAATAATGTAATATATTTAAATAATCTTGACCGTACACATCATTATTTTAAAAAATAATGATGGATATTAAATAGCGTATATATATATACTATTTTAATAGTGTACTATAAAAGTGACCTATTTTATCTACCTGGATAAAAGATTTAAGAACTCAAAACAACCAAAACAAGCTTTTGTCAAGTCCACAAAGAGTGAAGAGAACTTCAAACGGATAAGGATCCTCTCATGTTACTCCCTAATATAAGAGGGTCATATTAAAAAGAGAAAGACATAAAAATAAAATAAAACGATAATAGTAAGACCTATCAATATTTTAAGTCTCCTTTCAATTTTTCTATATTGTGCTTGACTCACTCCGAATATTGATCTTCTCAAATACACCAAAAGGTATAACTTTAATCGATGCGGTAGATTCTATATAGTTGCCACTTGCCACTACAAAACAGATGTCAAGTGTGGTGAGACTAAGCTATTGTTAATTGTATTCTTAAAATAATTTTGGTTTTATACAATGTTAAAATTTAGTATTACAATATGCATATTTTTCATCAAATATTTTTATTTCCTATATCATCTTTTTTAAGAATTCTGGAAGAAAATTGTCAATGTTCTCTTAATCATTTTGGATGAAAATTTGATCGGGCAATAACGCAGTATTCACCATCAATATCCAATCTTACAAAACTTCATGACAAATTACACCTGGACTTCTGAACCCAGAACATTTAACATATGAATATGAAAGAAAAGTTAAAACTCTTATGCCTTAAAAGAAATAACACATTCCAAGGACATTAATTGTGGCACAGCTTATAGCCACTAGCTTGGCCATGACCATCTTCAGATCTGAGCTAAGCGGCGGATATCAATAGGGTAAGCATCCGATGTAGATTGAGCACTGTAAGCTCTCTGAGCAACAATGGTATTTCCAGCATCAGTTGGATGAAAAGCATCCCAAAACAGGTACTCCCTCCTGTTCTGGCATGGGGTTTGCATAGGCAGACATGTAATTTGACCATTGTTCCTTCCTACCCCACAGCACCCAGCATTTGTAACACTGAAGCCTGAAAATTAATGTCCACAGAGGAACAAATCAATGAGTATGAACAATTTCCAATTTTTGATTCTCAAGAAAGTGACAGAAATTAAGACTAGAAAGTGTTTTGGGAAGAAAATAATTACCATAGGCTGAAGGATTGCTTATAATATCTTGAAAGATACCATAAGCGTTTATGTATATAAATCTTGCATCAGGCAGCTGGTTGTTAAGTTGATCAACAAGAGATTTCAATCTGTTGTTGAATATTTGGTTTGCAGAATTGATTCTTTCTACGCATGTTCTACCATCTGGGCTGTTTTGGGCCAATTCATTAGGGCTGCAACCTATTTGACCAACCCCAAATAGCACCATTTTCCTTGCTCCATAATTATACAGATTCTGAATGACAAACACAAACGGTTAAGCTTTTAATTAATGAAGCTTTTTTGGGCTTCTAACCCGCACAACTTCAAACCATAATCATTTGACTTTTCTTTTTCTTTTTCAGATTTTAATTTCTCTTTTACAGACTTTTATAAATGAAAATTGCTAGTTGAAGATTTGCATATTATGATAAACTAATTGAAGATGGCAAAAAGAGGGAAGGGAAGAGACAGAGAGAGCTCTAGCCACTAACTCTAAGTTGTTGAGTATATGCTTGAATAAGAACATCAGCATATTCATCTGGTGTGTACTGCCTGCTGCTGGAATAGAATTGAGGCATGAAATAGTTGTTAAGGTAATCGTTGCTACCCAATCCAATTGAATAAATGCACTTGCTCAAGTAACTTGCAGTTGAGTCCTCATCTCCGAGTATATTTACCATCTGGGACACTGTGTTTTGGTAATTTTGCACCTGCCCACTAAAACTAATACGCCCTCCCTACAAACAAATGAACAATTTTAGAACATAACCAAATGGTTAACAAATGAAGAATAAGAAAGATGTGGTGTTCCATTGAAGAAGCAAAAAGAAAATAAGGGTACCAGTTGCTGCCCAGTTTCCTCTCTAATTCCAGCAGCTGCAGATGCATAATTGACTCCTCCGAGTATGTCTTGGCCACTTGCTGTTGCAAAGGGAGGTATGTAATCGTCGAACCCCAAAAGTTCAGCTGTTAAAATTCAACAGAACGTTAGACGAGTAAAAAATTTCATGTACTTGCATGAATATAAAGCTATGCAAGAATCAATTTTATGTACCAGAATAGCTCCTACTTTTCTCTCCATCTTGTTTAATTTTTACTATATCAGTACTTCTGGAAAATAAGGATCGGGCAATAATTATTTTTTTCTACTGTTGCACTTTCTTTCATTTCTTGTTTTTCTACCTCTTAGCTCTTAGTAAAAGAACTACCAGACTGTCTTAAATTGCATATTGAATGCCGCCATACAAACCCATGTGCTTGGAATTTAAAGGGCAGGCACACACCTCAAGAGGAGAAACTCATACAGAGTTGTACCAAAAGCAGAGTTCTAGTTCTGTTTTGTTCACAGAATTCTGCATGTTACATTTTTATTTATTTGCACCGGTAAAAAGACTCATGCTTCTTAAAGCCTGTCGTTTTAGGTAAAATAACTGTGGTAGGAATTTATTGTCTGAATTTAGCATAATAATTGTCATCCAATAGGCCATTAAAGGTCATCATTGATGGATTACACATTAGAAAATGAATGCACGCATATATAATTATATATAGATGCTTTTAATTACACTTACCTATCTGATCTGTTGAAAAACAATGGAGAACAAGAGATATAAAAATATTAATATAATGTATAGCAAGTAATTAGTAAACCTAAAAGCTTAAAACAGTTAAGATGGAGTCACAGGAATATATTTTAAGACTATGTTAATGTCATTATCACTATGATTCTGACAATGATGATGATTACAGGTGCATGCATGTGAAACTAGCGTAAGACCACTTAAGTATATAGAAGTATATCGCTGATGTTCTGTGAGTTTGTTAACAGTATAACTGACATATATATTCTGCTCAAGTGCCATGCAATTTTTATAAGCTAATTAAGAAAGTGGCTCAGAGGCAAGCTCACCAATAGCATCAACAGTAGTTTTCCCATTGGAAAACCTTCCAGATGGTCCACCAGGGAAGTCAATCCCATATGGAAGGTAATCAGCTCTGGCCAAAGATGAGAGCTGGTTGTTATTCCCATTGTCGACCAAAGAATCCCCGAAAATGAAGTAGCAAGGTACTTGTGGTGCAGCCCCAACCCCAATCCACAAACCCAGAACCACACTCACTGCCACTATGCTCATAATCCACTTCCTTATGAGATCCTCAGGTGCCATTGAAGGAACAAATTGAAGAGTGGGAGCTTGGCTAGGTAAGTGTGTACGAGTGACGAGAAACTTCTGAGATGAGTACAACTATATATAGTAGTAAAAAAAGAGAACAGGCCATGCTTTATAGCGTTTACAGTTGGGAGTGTTTGTTAGGTGCATTAAATTGACGCGGATATAATGTGAGATTGAATGAAAAGTCCGGCGGTACCACTACTGTGATATGACTGATGTGATCTGACTTTAATGTGGAATTGCATTTTGCAGTGGTGGGAATTTGGGCATTACAACGAGTTTCTACAGTTTCGAAATAGGCTCTGATATCAAGCTGGTCGGGAGCCTCACATATTTTAAGAAATTTATGTCTTATTACATAAGTGGAGACACCATACTCATACAGGGTTCTTTTCTCAACACACAGTTCATAAGACATTTTAAACTTCAGGTAGAGAAGACCGTAGCATGGATCAATAGTCAAATATTTTCTGTTACACAAGATTCTCATGGAAAGGCGAGTATAGAGCATACTTATATCTCTGTGGAACAATATAATATGAACATAATAGCAAAGAGTTTTCAGCTCTGAAGCATGGGTACTCCATTTCTGAAGAAGTACCAGTATCGGGTACAGGGTACGGGTTGGGTACGCTGGGGTACATACCCATTTTTTTGTTTTTGAAATTCATATTGGGTACGCTTCTTCGGTACGGCGGGGTACGACTCAGGTACGATTGGTCTTTCTCTTGATGAGTCAGACTTGGAAGTTGTTCTTTTTACTGATGATGGGCAAGGAAATAATGATATTGAGACTGTTAGATCATGATTTTTATATTCATGCCCAGATTTTATGTTGTTGAACACGTATAATTTCTTTCTATGATATGCTATACTGTCATTTGAACAACTTAAGCTCTTTTTTATGTTATATGATACCTATAAATCTTCTAATCTTATATATATATAAGGTATAGGTACCTTAGTATAATTTAAAAAAAAAACATATATATATATATATTAAAAAAATTATACTAACGTACTCGTACCTTAGTTTTTTCAAAAATGTCGTATCCTGTACCTGTGCAGGTATCGGTACCGTACCTATACCTGTGCAACACAGGTTTTCAGAGAGAGAGAATTTAGAAGAGAGACATATTTCTTAGATACAAATCTGATGCATTTCAAAGATGGGTTTTACAATGAAGAGGCTGGCCTTATATAGGCAAACCAAACCACTATTGTATATAAGATTTCTTATCATCAGAGAATATTATCTTTGACATAATCATACAGACTCATAATTATACAGACTGGCTATTCAGGCCTTTTAATTACATTCACACACCTAGCATGTAAAGTAACTTTATATTACAACCACCACACGTTGCAATTGTCTGATAGCAACTTTATTTGCACACCTTACATTAAGTGTCAGCAATGTCCTTCTGAATAAAAACCTAGATAGGAAAGAATCTACTTTCATATAGGCTCATGAGAAGGTGACACATTCTTATCAGAGAGATAAGCTTCATCATTTTCTTCTGAATCATTTTTCCCGATGTACCATGTGTCTTCATCTAGGTCATTTGGGACCTAGGAATCTTGCATATATGGCAACTGTTGGGTACTAGTAGTTGCTTGATGCAACTCAAGTACCATAGGTTCAGTGATGCATTGAGATGGATCAAAGGTTAAACTCGGATTGTGACCAATAAAAGTGCGAATTACCCGCTTTGAACTCTGATCATAATTATTAATTTCACACATATGAATTTCCAAATTAACTCTGTCAGGATTTCCTTTTTCTGGAAAATGGTCAATAGTATCCCAATGATAGGCTTGATTTTATGATCAAAGAAAACTTGAGGAATTTTGGAAATATGGCCTATGGATGATGAAAATGGATAACATTTGAGAAATTTCTTATGGAGTCTTTTTCCAAATGTTATTTTGACCAAGGATATGAGAGATTTGGGATCTCCACCAATTTAATGGTGAGAACCATTCAAGGAGTGTCCAAATCAGGGAATTTTGATTATCTGGACGAGACAGGTAGTCTTGCATCTTTGTGGGAGAGAAGACTAATGGCATGGAATATAAGACAGTAGCACACCAAAGATACCAACAAGCTGGTTCAGTGAGGGATAACTCTATATGAATATGGAAAGGAACCATGAAAGGTGTATCTGGGTCAAAGAGTGTCTGTTCAGGATGAGGACCATGATCTCTAAGATATAGAGATAAGTAATGGAAAAGATGAGTCTTAACATACTGCTTGAGTGTGGTTAGTGTTTGATCAGATAGAAGGTTTGGAGGGTAAATCTTTTTTATGAGAGCTTCAAAGAGTAATAGAGGTGCCATCAAGATCAATGGGTAAGAATTTGTAGAACTGATGACTTTGACTGCTTGAGGTCTTGATAAAAGATCAGGAATTAGATTATGATTTCCTTTGATATGTTTGACAGTGAAAAAATATCTTAGGAACCAATCTTTGAGACGAAAAGTCTGAGGATCAGGAGGCATTTTGTTTTTGAAGTCAAGCATCTTTGGAAAAGATGAATTATCCATTTGAACTTCAAATTGAAATCCTCTTAGATGAAAATCAAATTTTTGTATTTCATATTTAAAATAGCAAGAGCTTCTTTGTAAGTGGTATGATAATGCTTCTCAACATCTTTGAATTGTGCACTTGTATGTCCGCAATAATGGAATTTTTATTCTATTTGCTTAATAAGAACAGCACCCCAAGAATGGTCACTAGCATCTGTTTGAAGTATTCTTTTGCCTGTGCTAGGAATTTTTAAAGGTGGAGAATCTTATGCAATCTTCTTCAAAGACTTGATTGCAATTGTTTGTTCTGAACTCCAAGGAGGAGAGTTCTTCTTCAACATTTTGGATAATGGGCTGGTATACTTAGCGATTCGTGGGATGAAATCTTTGATGTAATTTACTATTCCCAGAAATTGTTGAATCTGCTTGATGGTTAGATTCTCATCAGGAAAATTCAAGAGTTCTTCGGCAATATGTGGTTGAGGCTGATATTTTCCATGGACGAAGTGCATACCAAGAAAATCAATATCTGTTTTGACCAGTTGACTTTTCTTTTCGGAGATCATAATGCCATGTTTATTTGCCAGATCATAGAATTTCTCTAGTAATGCTTTATGAGTATCATGATCTTTTGAGAATAAAAGAACATCATCAATGTAGATCAAGATACTATCAAGAATTGGTTCAAAAATTTTAACCATAGCTTTTTGGAATAATGATGGTGCCACCTTAAGGCCAAAAGGAAGAACAATCCATTGATACTGTGCATTTGGAATGCAAAAAACTGTTTTGTATCGATCAGCTGGATCTATTCCAAGTTGCCAAAATCCTGACTTCATATCAAACTTGGAAAATATTAATGTATCCTTTAGGAAAGGATGTAAGGATGTGGCTTTTGGAATTGGAAACTTGTCATCCTTTAGGAAATGGTTCAAGGGTTTATAGTCAATCACCAATCTTTTTTTCCCTGAATTCTTTCATATCGTTTTTCAACATAGAAGGCTTGACAAGCCCATTCAGATCTGGTTGGTTCAATCAATCCTTGTTGTAGTAACTATGAGCATTCTACACGAGCAAGTGATAGATCAGAAGGAGTCATTCCTGGATGAGTGGGCTTTGTAGGATTGATATCTTCATTTAGCTTAAAAGGAAGCTTAATAAAGAAATCATTATTTTTCCACAAAGGATTTGGATGAGAAAACTCTTCATGATTGTCTGAGCAAAGTTGCAGCAATCTTGCTTTAATTGCCTCATAATCTGGTGGAACTTCAGCAAGAGCAAAAAGTTTCTGAACCACAATGTATGGTTTCAGTTCTGTTTTAAACTGGAGACCTGTTGGAAGGATTTGTAATCTTTGGGCCATGGAATAGATATCCATCCCTATTAGAATATCCTTGTTTGGAAGATGACTGCCAATGACTTTAGACCATACGACACAGTCTGGGAAGAATCTAATCCCAATGGGATTACTTGTAATAAGATATGTTCTGAAAACTTTCCCATCTGCTGCTGAAAAGTATTCAATGTGTCTTGTCCAAGCATCTTTGGGAAGGATTGCAGGATTCATCATGGTTTTTGTTGCACCAGTATCCATTAGCGCAATGGCTTTGATTGGATGAGCAAACTTGGAGGCCAATAACTATATTTCCACATGTGGTTGTGGAATTGAAGAGGAAGTATGAACAGCTTCCTGAGATTTGTAGATTGGCATATATTCATCATTTGAAGATGCTTCTGATGAAATATCTTCTTGATTAGAGTCATAAAGGACAAATGTTGTTTCATCATTAGCTTCTTCTATATCTTGCCTCAGAATACAAAGATTCAACATCTGCATCATCAAGTGGCATCAACGAACTAATAAGCTTAGCAGATTTCTAAGTTTTGTTAGGACAATTTTTTTTACAAAATGTCATTTCTTTCCACAAATAAAGCATTTGCGGTTTCCTTTTGAAAAACTTCAATTTCTGCTTTTTTCGCATGGCTGACTTTCGATATTTGTGAAAATGATTTCCCTTTTTTGTTTTACAGACACAATTCTTGTCTTTGCATTTGATTTCCAGATAGGGCTTCTTGCACGCCTTACTGAATTTGGATTTTTGTGCAATAATATCTGAGAAGAACTTGTGCTGGTTGCAAAGCTTTTCAATTGTACTAAACATCTGGTGAATTTCTCCAAGCATCATAGCACTAATATCATTTTGTGCCATAGCAGCCATTCGATAAGGTTCAAACTAAATCTCTTGGGGAAGAGAAGAGACATATGTACTTTTGAGTCTTGGATCATTGTAGCCATTTAAAAGATTAAATCTTTGAGACATTCGTCTATAATGGCGTTCAATATCCTTCTCTTTAAAGGAGCAACATTTCATCTCATAACACTCTTGGCGAATCTTTTTATCCAAAAGAGTCATATCTTCAATGAACTCATGGTGTAAAACTCCAAGGACTGTTGTTGTATTGCCAAGTTGATGAAATTCATCTTGTTTATAGGCTCCTAAATTGTGATACCATTCTTTCAAAGTTCCAGTCATCTGACAAGTAAATTCTTCAATAACTTTGTAAGAATCAGCATCTGACTTCATCATCTGAGTATCGAGCCATGCTCCAAAGCCTAGGAGTCTTTTTCTCCATTGTGAAGGAAAGATATCATCAAAAGTAAACCAAGGACCAGCAGTTGTCTTGGTTTTTGGAGTTGTGATTGGATCTTGTAAAACTTCTGCATTATCATCATCATCATCATCATTAGAAGGTTGATTCCTTGAATTCTGAGTTGTGGCCATCAAGAGTGTAGAGACATCAGCAAATTCTTTTTCTAAATCAATCTGACTAGAATCAGTAGAGGCTTTGTCTACATCTGAGTCAGAGTTGTTAGAGATACTTGGAATGCTAATATTTTCTTCTGATGGTACGTCCAAGGACGTGTTTGAAACTTCTTCAATTTGTGTCAAAGTCAAGGCTTGAGATGGTGCTAATGAAGTGCTTTCTTTTGAGGCTTTCTTTAATGGTGAAGACAATGATTGAGTGGTGGATGAGGAGGAGATCTTTATTTTTTTCTTTATCTTTGGATTGGGTTGGTTTAGGTCTGTATGCAGAAGGCATGTATCTGTTGTAATCTAATGGTGAAGAATATGTTGGGAAAAAGGTGGATGGTGCTATAGTGGGTGTATAATAGGATGGAAAAGAGGGAAGTGAGAAAATTAGATGTACCTCTGGAGATGAGGTAGAATAAGATTTTTTTCCTTTTGATATCATCATCTATCTATTTCAATTATTTTTGGAGCATCCTTATCTCCTTTTATTTACTGTTAAATTCGGCCAAAAGTTTTGGTGTCAATCATGTACCTAAGATCTTTGTCAAGCTTTACAATCTTTGCTTTAAGATCTTTGTAATATCCTTTCATCCTGTCTGATAAGTACTGCAGATTGTTTTCTGTTTCTTCTATTGCTTTGGAGACCTTGTCAAGCTTTGCATCAATCTTATCGAGGGCTATATTTTGAGCTTTGGCATTCATAGTTTGCCAGTTCAGAACCTCTTTAGCTTGAGTAGGAGGCTTCTGATTTCCATTAGGAAGAATTTCTAATGGTTGGACAAAAGGTCTAGATGACATTTTTCTGACAGGATCTACATGTCTTTCCATAGAAGGAAATTGTTCATCATATGCAGAGGATGATGACGAGAGCATCATACAAGGAATAAGTGGATTGACTGAAAAACCAAAAGTATTTGGTATTTTGCAATTTTTTGGAGGAGGCCAAGTGATAAGTGAGGAATTATCAGGGGGAGACAGATAGCCTTCCTTTATGAGAAGATTGAGGGCTTCTTTATAAATCGGCAAAGGTTCAACTTCTTTATGAATTCAGACCCAAGGGTTGTTCTTAGGATCAAAATTTCTTGGCGAATTTAAGGGAGGTTTGCAACTTCCTTTTTTCTTCCTTCTCCTTTTAGGTTCATCTTCATCATCTGAATAATCATGCAGCCAACAATCACATGCTTCATCACACATTGAAGGGTCAACGTCCCATATAAAATGGTCGTCGATCTTGTCCGTGTAGATCTTTGATCCATCAATTTTAAAATTGTGGACTGGGATCTCTTCTTCTGCTGCAATTGGCATGATCATCATACTCCCAAATTCTGGAGGAGTACTTGTACTAGTTGCTTCTTCAGGCTTTTGGAAAATGGTTTTACATTACCATCTTTGAGTCTTCTGAAACAGCTTCAGTAGACTGAATTGGATTTTTATTCTGATGAATCTTTTCATAGTTACTAATTCATTCAAGAGGGATTAGCTTAACCAATTGTTCTTGAGGAATTTGTCTAGGGATCTGGATGATGGAAGGAACATCATCTTCATGGTTTGCCATGATGAGTAAGGCATCCAAAGAACATCTTGGAAGAGAAAGATCAATAGAATGGTTTTGAAGCCTGTAAATAATTTGATGATGAAGAGTAGTTGCAAGGGCTTTAGTAACTTGCTCAGCACCAGTGAGCTGAACTTATACTTTCAGTCTGGTAGGTAAAGTTTTGTCCTTCAGATTGACATTGAAGTTTGGAAAGATTGTGAGTACGACACTCCCAGCATGGAGTGTTGTCAAGACAGTGCCTATCACCGCATGCTCATAATGGGCATAGCTTGAATCCAGTAATGAAACTTTTGCAGTAACAGGAAGTCCTTTTCTCCCATGTAGAGAGAGTATCAGTCTAACTGCTCCAAAGTGTAGGGCAATATATCCCTGTTGCTTCCACAGAGTAATCAAAGAGGATGGAATCTCTAGATCAATATATATTGTTCAGCACTTGTGGCCTGAAGAGTACACTGATCCAATTTAGATGTCTAGATGTATTCCTTAACAACTGGTCTGTTTGAGGAAATAAGGTTTCTAATCGACCTGCGTACTGATCTTTCTCGGCGAAAGATATTGTAAAGGCTTAACAAAGGAGGTGTTGTTTGAGCAACTCTTGCTCCATTAGGAACATAAGAGTATTCAACAAGATTTTCAAGTCTAGAAGAAAGGATTCTGGTGACAAATTCTGGAAGAGAAAGGGTAGATGAAAGAGATACAGGTTCAAGTTCTATAGAGGATGTCATTCTTAAGAGTTCCCTAATCACTCCTGCTATTATGAACACACCATATTGCACCTATGCTTTTCGTGAGAAAAGTTGAAAGGCTCTGATACCATATCAAAATAGTCTCTAACATAACATATTTTATTAAATGGCTTTTTAATATAAAATGGTGTGGCTTTTTATCTTAAAACAGTTAGAAAAATTATTTTCATTTTACTTAATTAAAAATTTATGTATCAAAATACAATTTTTTTTAATTTGAGTACATTTTTTTAAATAAAAAAATCAAAATTAAAGAAGTCAGTTTGAGAAAAATTAACTTTTTAACATATGAATAAAAATTATTCCGATTGAAAAGTCAGTTTCAAAGTTGTTATTTTGATACATAACTTTTTAATTGAGATAAAACAAAAAAATAAATTTTTTTAATATATATAAAAAAGCCAAATGGTATATAGCAAGTCACTTATAATATTTGTTAAAATTATTACAAAGTTTTAATAATTTAATATAAAACTTTGTATAAAGTTTATTTTATAAGTATAGTTACAAAATTATAAATTCATCAAATTAACTTTTTAAAGATATATGTCACATTAAATTATTTTTTTAATATTACATTTGCTTTATTAAAATATTGGTCTTTAAAATGACATTAAATTAGTTATTGAAGAATAAAATTAATAGCATTAATTATCATTAAAGGACTAATTTAATATCACTAATAAATAAAAATATTAATATGATATCATATATATTTTGAAAAGAAAAATTTACTCAAAAGATTACAATTTATTTAATTGATATAAAAAAGGACTTATAAATTATAATGCAATAGTAATATACCGTAACACAAGTTCTGTTATTAAAATTAATGTTTTAAAAATTAAATCCAATCAGTTTGCCTGGCCGGTCGAACAATGACCCGCTTACTCTTCCGTTGAATTTCTTTCAAAAAAATCATTTCAAACCATTAAATTATTCTAGAACCGCTCAAACCGAGAAAAATCAATTGACCTAGTTTACTCGGACCCGGTTTTCAAAAACCATCCGAGTCACTATTTTTAGTAAAAAATATTTCTTTGCCTTAAAGCTGGGTCGTTTTGCTGCTTCTACAACTTCTCTTCTTTACGTTAGAAGATCTTAGGTTTCAACTTGAGCTTCTGCACAAACTTGAGATGCCGCCACCACGCTGCCACCTTGCCACGCAGAGTTGCCACAACCATCCAAGTGCTTAGTGTGCTAGCGCCAAGTTTTTGTCCAGGTGCTTCGTCCGCCAAACCTTCTTCCCATCTTGCTGCCATTCAAGGAGCTCTCGCCAACGTTAAGGTAAGTTTTCAAAAAAAAATTTTTTCTCACCCCGGCGTTAAGGTGCCTTTTGCTCCCTTCGTTTTGCCTTTTGGTTCCCTAAACATCATATCGTTTATGTTAGATACCTTTCAAGTTGGACCCCGCATGAATAAATAATAAAATGCCTTTGACAATCCGAATAAAATTCCACATAATGACAGGAACCGAGTAATAGAAATTGAGATGTAAACATCTTTCATGTTGAAAGCATATATCATTTTTCCTCCTCTTTTAGTTATTTTAGTTTCAATTTGTAACATGCATGAAAAATTTAGTTATTTGAATTTGAAACTTTGAATTTAAGATTTATTAATTAATTATTTTTTTAATTATTAATTCTTATTCTTATTTTTATTCTTTAGTTCGAATTATAACTTGAAAGCCTCGCAATTTCGATTTCAGTTCGAGTTTTAAAACGTTGATTAAAATAACAAAATGACTTTTGGAGTATGGATTGTCGCAGCATAGATATGTTTCATAATGCCTACTGTACTGCACATGATGCCGTCATATCATATTAATTGGTGATACGGTGGCATGGGAGTTATTAATGAAAATTACTGTCAAGCATAGTTATAAAAATTAGACCGGTAATCGATTCGGTCAGAATATTGGGTCACTGATTCAACCAATGAGTCACTGGTCAAATCGCATAAAATTAAATAAATATTTAAATATATATATATATAAATACACACTACATATGATGATATTTATCATTATAAATAACTAAAATATATTTATTTTGAAAAAAATATGAGTACCATGGTGTAGATCTCGAAAAGTTATATGAAATGGACATATAATTAGTTTAAATCGGACAAACGAGTCAAAAGTTATGATTTTTCAAAGTTTAAAAGTTTTTTTTTAATTTAGTGACCCGGCCGACTAACCGGGTCACCGATTTTCATTCAAAACCGGCCAGGTCGAACCGGATCTAAGACATACCCGATCCAACAAGTCACCTAGACCGGTCACTTGACCGGTTTACCGGTCCACCGACCAGATCGGCCGGTCCAGTCCGATTTTCATAACATTCCTGACCAAAGATTTTACTGTGCTTTTGAATTAGGTATTTGAAATAATTATTTTTTATATTTATAAAGTTATTATTAAATATATATATATATATTTATATTTTGTTAAAAAGTTATTTATTATCTTTTTAACATCAAATTTTAGTTTTTAGAAAAAATTTAAAAATCAATATTTTAATTATTTAATTCTAAATATTTTAAAAAAATTGAGTCAGGAATATTTTTTTGTCTTGAATCAAATAATTAATTATTTTATATTATTTTTGATAATTTAATAATACATGAAAGTGATTTTTTATACAATTTAAATAAAATATTTTATTTTAAAATCATTTATTAATTAACATATTCAAATATAAATTAATTTTTTTTAAATTGATTATAAATATAATTAATTTTTAATATTTTTTTTATAATTAGTCTAAATACACATCTAAACTGGGAAAAATAATTGATTAATAATAATATCCCCAATTAATAGTGACCAATATGAAGTTGGAGAGATGATAATTTTGAAGAGTTTAGCTACTTATATGTATGATTTGAAGTGTCAGCGAAAATTATCCTTTCCCAATGCCAAACTTAGATTTGGTCGACGGAACTTAGGATTGGCAAGTGAATAATGCTACTCTCACAATCGTTGCAGTACATACAATTGTTTTTTTTAGTGTAAATATTTATTTTAATAATTTAAAAGTACAAGTGACATTAATTTAGTCCTTTAATAATTAATGACATTAAATTGATTATTTAATATTAATTTTTGACATTAAATTAATCATTTAATATATTTTTTGACATTAAATTGATCCTTTAATTATATAAAATATTTTTTTAAAATAATTAATTTAATATTATACAATTATTAAAGGACTATACCAATATCTCTTTTTTCTTTATATAAACTGCACTTAGGATAACTGAACCACAAGTACAGATGCTTACACAATTATCACTGTCACATTATTTTAAACATAGTGTGAATAAATTTAGCTAAAGAAAGAAGGCCACAGAAGGAAGTGAGTCAGTTTTCTGAGAGCATTCGATATATGGTCTGAGTTTATGTTTTAGTAATGGCTGCGTTGTATGATAATGACGGTGGAGATATATGGGTTTCGAAGTCAATGTCAATCAATTTTGTTAACAAAAGACTATAGCTTTGCTTATTATTACCTAAAAAAATAAACTAAATCGAAGGACGTATGCTTGATATTCTCCGCCGACTTTAGCTAGTAATTTATATACTTTTCTTTTATATATATATATATATTCAAAGTAAAGTACATATAATGTAAATAAAAACTAAAAATTTAAGAGAAAAAGTGAAATATAAATAAAGAAAGTTATAAAATAAAAAACTAAAGAGGCGTAGTTCAAGACTTCAAGTGATATTGGATCGCTTCACAAACTGTTTGATTTCGAGATTAAATCTTTATGTCAAAGGTGACATTAGGAGATTTTCTTAAAGGAGGCTAAAAAAACACTTTGTTATGAAAGCCAAATTAAAAAAATATATTTTTGAAAAAATAAATGTGAAAGTATAAATTTTGGAAAAAATTGAGGAATACGATCCCTCATGATATACTTCCAAGCACCGTTGTTCCAGAAGATAATTTTTCTTGTATTTTAACCTATTATTTTCTTTTTTACACTGTGCGAGAAAAATGACAATATTTTAAATAAAAAAATCTATACCAACGGATCTATTTCGTCAAAACTATCTAATAATTACATTTAAATGTAATTTAATCCAGTTCCTCTATCCCCTCCCTCCCTTGCTCTTTTTCTTCTTTTATTTGGTTTACAAATTTTTTTATAGTTTACAAATTTTAGTTTTATTTGGTTGATATACATTTTCTAGGAAGTTGGCATAAATAGAGATAGGGCTTTTTAAATAAAAATTAAATGTCCCTAGAGATTCTATGGTGGTTAAATTTATCATATTACGTAATATTGAAGTCTTACTTTTCTAAATGTGAAATTAGTCTTAAATTTATCATATTATTATGGTATAATGGACCGTTTCACTACAAAATGATGTTGTTTTATTTCAAAATTCACTATTTTTTTGTTAATGAACTGTAGTGTAATGGATGGAGGGATGAAATTATTAGAGATTTGAAGTTTAAAATATTAAATTGATATAATTAGTCCTTAAGAGATTAAATTGGTAAATTATTTACGTATCTGTAAGGAACAAAAAATGATTTTAACTATAGTAACAATTATTTGAAAAGTCACATTCTCTCAACAATGTGGCAAAATAGAATTAGATGATAGTAGTATAAAAATGTTTTATGCCAACACTAAATCAAAATTAAACTCAAATTGAAATGTTATGTACCATAGACAGCAAAATCCACATAAAAATACTTCTTGCGGACAACCATTAGGTATCTATACAAGCACGCAAGTATCAAAATCACATTACAACCATGGCAGACTTTGTCTAACATAACTTTCTCAAAATTATATATGAAACATGAACCTGACCAATAATATATAGATGAAACATTTTCTTTTTCTAGTCGTTTCCTGCGTTTACTTTCTCCTCCAAAGTTAATGGTATGCAGAAATGGACAACGAGAGTGACGAAACAATCTGTTGAAATGGAAAATAAAGCTTGTAGATATCAGCAGCATAGGGAATCCAAACTGCAAATCTGATAAGAAAATGAAATGATTCCAGCGATGGACACCTTCACCCCACAACTAGCCTAATTGTAGGACAAGTGCTCTTGTGGCTTAATTTGGTCTTTCGAAGCCAGGCAATACCAACTATATCATTAATGCTAGCGGGTAGAAGAATTTAATGATTTTGGCTAAGGCACACCGAGTAACATGCTTGGTTTTGAGTAGTCCATTATTGTGCATTTAAAGCAAAAAGTCCACACTCCTCACTCTTCACCTAATTTAGCTAACCTCTCCATTGGTGGATGGTTTATAAAACATTGCTGCTTTGTGCAAGTTGTCGTCGACGTTTGCCTTGGTGTTAGCCTTTGTGGATTGCGCTGTAACCCATGATCTAGGTCGACATCAAAGGAAAATGATGTAATAAAGAATCGTTCCTTTACATTTTACAACCAATATCATTTTTTAGGAAATGTCTTTTATATACAAATACTGATTAATTGTTAAAAATAAATTTGTTCTACTAAACAAGAAGTTAGCACATTGATAAATTTTCTTGTAGCGATTGTTAATTCTGTTGAATTTTGCCTAGAATATATAGGTAATTTTTTTTGTAGAGTAAAATAGCTAACTTTATTTGTAAAAGTGTGTGAAGAAGTTTGGTTTATTTTTAAAATTTCTCAGATTTGTTGGAGTTAGTGAAGTTTGAGGGGACATTTAAACTTTTTAGTTCAAATTGTAATAATCACTTCTTAATCAATATTATTACAGAAAATAAATTTTCCACGTAACACTTTATTTCTTCAAAGTTAGCCTTTTATTTTTAACATAATTAAAAATTGGCATTTCAATTTATTCACAAATACTCACTTCCATACTTCCTATTTTTATGAATCTTTTAAAATTATTTAAAATTAATTTTAAATTTAAAAATAAAGAGAATTTTCATACAATCATATCTATGTGCCACCACTGGTGTAAAGATAATTTTAAATTTGTATTTTCTCTTCTCATTTACATTGCTGTGCCACCACTAGTGTAAAGAGAAAAATATGTCAATTATCTCTAACTAGCATTTCAAATTACATATATTATAGAGATATTATTTTTATTATATACTATAGGATAAAATTATCAACATATATAGAACTTGAAAAGTTAAATGGAAAACAAAATTGAAAGTGGAGATATAAAAATTAGTTCCCATCGAAACTACCGTAGTTAAAAAGAATTTTTTAACCAATATTTAATATTTAGCACAGGGTGAAGAATTCAGTGTTGATATTTGCTACTCAATTTCGAAAGAGATTAACTGCATTCCATTATTAAAAAATATATGCGCTGAGAAAACGTACAATGCAGCTAACAAGAATCAAATT
The DNA here is from genome assembly GCA_023212625.1 of Styphnolobium japonicum. Taxonomy (NCBI): domain Eukaryota; kingdom Viridiplantae; phylum Streptophyta; class Magnoliopsida; order Fabales; family Fabaceae; genus Styphnolobium; species Styphnolobium japonicum. The sequence goes on along the minus strand of JALBWW010000004.1, from coordinate 15,782,559 downwards.
TGTTGTCCTCTTTTTTTTTTTTGCCTCATTTCATGTCCTCTCAATTAAATGATTGCGGTTCAGTATAAAAAATTAACAACTAAGAAAGAAGTTATTGCCAATTAAGAAATATGACATTTTTTTTATTAAATTATTATCCATATTGTTCCCTTCCATCACCTTATAGCCCCATTACAACATTTTTGAAAGACCTCTTGATTTTTACAATTTATTTGATATAAGTAGTGGAGAATTGATGTATATGCAAGCCTATGGCAAAAAATACTTTCATAATTTGACTAAGTTGAGCGCAAATAATAAACACTCAAATCACACAAGGTGTTTAGGTTAACTGTTTACGCTCAACTCAGTCAAACTATGAAAGTATTTTACCATAGGCTTGCATATACATCAATTCTCCACTACTTAGATCAAATAAATTGCAAAAATCAAGAGGTCTTTCAAAAAGGTTGTAATGAAACTTATAAGGTAAAGGAAGAAAACAATATGGATAATAGCAGGTTAAAACCAAAGAGAATAAAAGAGCATTGAGGAGTAACTCAAGTAGAAAGCATAAATTTTTTACCCAAAACCATAAAATGCTCATTCTCTTCACACATTCCTTCCTTTTTTTATTCTTTTTTTTTTCATTTTTTTTTTCATTTTTTTTTGTTTGTTTTTTTTTGTACCAAGCATTTTGTATCAGCACACCAATTCCCCTACACTTAAATCATTGCAAGCAAAAGAATTCCTCCAATAATAAAATCAATGCTCTCCTATTCCCTAAGGTAAGGTAAAACATGATTTTTCACTCAAAGCTTGTAATGAGCTAAGAACAAAGAATGGGAAAATAGGCTCAGAGGGGGTTAACAATGGGATAAATGCAAGGTAGGTTTATTTGGCCAAAGCAGCTAAGTCAAGAAAAATGCTTCTGTCATTTTCATGCAACATACAAACCAATGTAATCTCAAAGCGATTCAATACAAGTTCTAGAAAATAAATTCATAATTAACATCACTCATGAAAGAAAATAAACCAAGTGTAAGTATCAAACTTGGAAAAGCCCAAAACTCACAAAGGTATGGAACATTCACTCAATTCAACCATGCCTTCTTCCTAATATCCACAATCATATACACATGTATATCATGAAAATGATTCAACTATAAACTGTTTTGCATACTTTGATTATCAATTAAGCTCAGATTCTGCACATGCTTGCATCAAAATTAATTGAAAAGATCAAAATGAAATTTTTTAATTTTTTAATTTTTTTTATATGCAAGAACAAAATTATTTAAGGCATACTATGAAATGCAAGTTAAGATGCGTCTCAAGAGCAAAACTACTCCTTACTCTGCCATCATACATCTAATAAGCTAGTAACAATAAAGATTAGCTGGTTAGTTTTTTTTTTTTTTAACTAAACTATGTACATGGTATTGTCAACTATACCTCCCCCCAACTAATTTAAGACATTGTCCCCAATGTCAAAATAAAGATAGGTAGAGTGTAGAAGGTCTTACTAGAAAACTGCAAATCGGGCCTGAAATAAGAAAAAAATTATAAAAAACTAAAACCATAAGAGAAAACAAAAATTCACAAGGACAAAGTCAAATCAAGTTTTTGCTTTTTGCTGCTGCTGCCTTGTTCCCAAATCAGTGGAGTCATTGCTGGATCATGTTGTGGTACAAATTCATTTAGTTGATCGAGCAATTGTTCAGGAGTTGCAGCAGTTACAAGACTTTGACGTGTCGCTTGTGAGATGAACATTTTTTTCTACAGCATGATCAAGAAAACAAAACAAACTGTCATAAAAATCATTAACATTTAATATACCTATGGGTTTTTGGTGAAAGTTCTGCTGTGACCAGGATGTAATTTGAAAGAGCTCTTCCAAAGTTTCAAAACCACCAGGTAGGGCAATAAAGGCATCAGCATTTGCTATCATAATGTTCATGCGTTGGTGCATGCAAAATACCATTACTTCATCCCCTAATGTTTTTCCAATGGGCTTGCTGATAGATAAAGGACTGGGAATGACACCAAGGACTTTGCCACCTCCTAAATGTGCAGCAGTTGCTACACAACCCATTAACCCAAGACTACCTCATCCATAAACTAAATGGATTTCTCTCTCAGCTAGCACTCGACCAAGATGGTGTGCAATATTTACAAACTCTTTATCTTTCCCAGGATTAGATCCACAAAAGACATAAACACTCTTGATCCGACAAACTGAAGTGACTTCCATTTTCTTTTCTTTTTTCTCTTTGTTTTTTTTGTACTCTCACCTTATCAATGATCTGAAGAGAGCAAAGTGCAATATTTAAAGGCATCAAAACTCAAAGGTAATAATTACACCTATAAAGGAGGGGTAAATCCGTGTGTCAGGTAAGTTTGAAAATAAGCACAACAATGATAATAGCTATATGACAATGATAAAAGACTAATCTATATGTGTCAGAAGAAGTTTGAAAATATGCAACGCATATTTCAAAAGAATACGGCTACTTTTGATATTTTTTTTATTCTTTTTTTTTTTTAATTTTTTTGATTTTTTTTTAATTTTTTTAGTAAATAAGAAGAAAAAAGAAAAAATAATACTTACAGGAGGTGTGATTATGGCTCACATTTTCCTCTGGTTTTACGTCCAGTAACGGCTTGAAGCTCTCTATGGGCCGATGGTCGGCTTCCTATCCAATTTTCTTAAAAATTGGCAAACAGGGTCTTTTTGAGTCAGATTCCCGAGACTATAACGCTCATGTTCATCTTGGAATATTGGCCATAAATCGAGAAGTGCCATTTGCACATCTCCACTAGGATGCGTCTCAAGAGTCAATAAAATGTTATCTAAAGACTCCTTACTCATGCCATCTTTAATGAAGTTAATTTTATCATCTCGGTTTATAGACGTCATTCCAATTGATTTGCATTTTGTGTTACAGGTCCATCTTGCACATTTATAGCAGACCCGTAACCTTTTTGCTCTTCTTTTCTTGGCATATAAACTTTTACCTAGCCCTGGCATATATAAAACAAGAGCGTCAGAAAATTCACCTTTGAGTTGGACTTTTGCTTCGATCAACCAGCGTATATCCGCAGGGATGCCTTTGCGCATAAACATCCTTAATCTCTCAAGCCTTACACAATAAATGTTAGTTAAAGCATTTTGAGGGAGAGAAGGGAATCGCTTGCGGAGGTTAAAAAGCTGATTATCCATTTCGAAAGAAAGAAGGAGAGAAAAAAAATTGAGTAAAATTATATACAGATTTCAGTGTTTGTGGGTAACTGAAGGGACCGAAAAAGATTTTCATGGAGTACCGTTATCCGCCATTTAACCGGTGAAAATCATCTGTCAAAGAAAAACAAACAAAATAAAGATAGAAAAATAAAACTTTGATAGATTTTCTCACTTAGCACCGTTTTTTTCTGTCTCGATTCCTTTGATAGCAAATAAGTCAAAGTTTGAAAAAAAAAAGAGTTAGAAAACTTTGGGTTGCCTCCCAAGAAGCGCTACTTTTAATGTCATTAGCTAGCATGATTGAAGATTTTGCACGATTGATGGCTCTTCCCTAGTAATGGTTCAATTTCTGGCCATTGACCTTAAACGTGGCTTTTTTTTTTTCAACAAAGATTTATATAGAAAACAGAAAATAAAAACAGTAGACAAAACAAAAAATAAAAAAAGAAACAGAGAAACGAAAAAAATAATAATAAAAGACAAACATCAGCAGTACAGTAAAACAGAAGCAGAAATAGAAACAGACAACACAAACAGCAGAAACAACAACAACAAAAAAAAGTAAATTGTAACAGTCAAATAAAACCAGAAACAATATTAAAAACAATAGCAAAACAGTAAAAACAAAAAGAAAACAACAAATAGAAAAATGAAATAAAAGTGTGGAAAGAAAACTCCCTATGGATAGCAGAAATAACAAAATCCCGGCGGCCACACCATAGCTAGTGTAATGGATCACCACATCCAGAATCAAAAGGGTTCAGTCTCCTCGGGGCCTGCTTTATTGGCTTAACTCCATCTTCAAGTAAAATCCTACGCATGCATATGGAAGGGCTAACGCTAGGAATGTCTGCAAGTATGATGGCTCTTTGATTCTCCTTAAAAATCAAAGAACCTCTCCTCATCAGTAAGGAAGTTTTTAACCACAATGAACTTCAATTTTGGTGGCTGCACTACTTTTGTAGATTGAATTGCTGCATTATCTGTTGAAAAAGATTCATCATGTCTCAAAAAGGCAGCAATCTCAGCACATGCATTACACAATATATCACCATCACAACAAACAAAATCATCAAAATCAGTAAAACCAACAAATTCAGCACACAAATCATCAATTGGTTTATGCACATCAATGGTCTCATGTTCTACAGAATCAAAATTCTGCATCTGTTGCTTGCTCAACTGACTCAATGAAGATGTAAGTTGACTAACTTGGGTCTCCAAGTTCTGTACTATGGCTTCTGTTCTCTGCTGGAATTGGATGTTGTTCTGAGCCAATTGTTTCACCAAATCCTCTAATGTAGGCTCAGATTCCATGCCTATTGGGGCTTGCTGCTGGTATATACTGATTGGTTCAACATAAGGTTCGAACCAGGGATGTTCTCCCCAGTCATGGTTATATGTGGTAGAATAAGGATCATATCCAAGCTGTTGGTATTGTGGTTCACTAAGAAATACACCTGTTGCATCAACATAATGGTCATGAAATACAGAACCATCATCTTGTAATGTGGAGCATGCATATGTGGAATGATAAGAACTACAACATATACTACAAAATCCTGCAGGTTCTTGCACATGTAACTGATGTTGTTCCACTGCCAACTGCCCCACCAGATAAGCCAGCTCATCAAGTTTATGCTCCATCAGATTAGTGATCAAACGCAAAATCACAAAAACAAGTCTAAATATACACACAAAATAATTACAGAAAACATATCTATAGATTTTTAAAAATTATGGAACTACCACAGAGTGAAATCTACACAAAAATTCTATCTAACAGAATAAAAAAACTATTAAAAAAATTGAAAAAGTGGTCTAAACGACGGAATTTGGCTAAAATAAGGGTGACCTCACTATAAATAGTGAGTCTTTCTCAAAATAACGATTTTCATTAGCCTACCAAAATTCAGATCAATCAGAGATACGTTACTGAACCAAAATCTTGACAGGATGCCCTTTACCCAATTTCAGCCGAATTCCACTTGAAAAAAAAAAACTTCAAAAACAAAACAAACACAATTGTTAGAGTTAGATGAAATGATCAAATAGTTGCTTTTGGATCCCCGGCAACGACGCCAAATTTGACAAGAGGTTGTCGAAACCCGTCAAATAAATAAAATTACCGGTTCACAAAATAATTTGTAGTATAGAGCATGAACCGAATCGTCTCTCAAGGATCCAAAAGAAACAAAAATTTAATCAGTTAAGATAATTAAAAGGGGGGTTTTGTTGTTGATTAACAATATTGATAAAAGTACAAGACTTAAAGTTGAAAACAAATCTAAAGAAACAACCAATCCAAGGAAATTTACCGATCTTGAGTTTAATTCACCATTGATCACAAGAAATTCACTTAATTGCTAACCATGTTCTTGGCCTTAGATCACATCAAGAAGCCTTAACATGATCCAAGAATTCTCTACTAGATAAGCATCTAGGATTTGATTAACCAAGGTTAGATAAAGTAAGCATCATCCAAACATAGATTAACTTAAGATCCAGAATTTAACCAAGCTAAACAATCCATCAAAAAGCTTTAATAAATTGTTTATTCTATGTGATTCTCTTTGAATACATGATAATAAAGCTATTACCACATCAACATCTAAATCAAATTAAGCAATTCAATCTAGATAAAAATCAAAAGAGGAAGAAGAGAAACTTGAATAACAATTAAGCAATATGAACAAGCGAAACAAGATCTCCAAATTAAACATCAAGATGGCTAATCCCTTGGATTGATTATGAGAGCCTAGCCTTCCATGGATAGGAAGGAAGAACTCAGAAAAAAAAAGAAAAAAAATGAAATTCTAAAGAGAATGGAGAAGAAGAGAAAGAAAACTCTCACAAATACTCAAACTTTCTTCAAACTTACTTCCAAATTGAATGATTCTAATACAAAGAGGTTGGTTCTATTTATACTAATCCTAGAAGCCAATTTGTACATGTACATAATCTGAATACAAGCTATAAAAATATGAAAATTGTCAAATATGGAAGCTTGATGCATGGTTGGTGGGTTGGTGCATGGTAGGTGGGTTGGTGTATGGTTGGTGGCTTTTTGTCAACAACTCTTATCCGACTTCTGGCTTCATTTTCATCACCTAGACGGTGCATTTTGGCTTGGAGGTCTCATGAAAGTTGTAGCCAGTTGTCTCCTTGAAATTTTGCAATTTGAATCATGTCATTTGGACGTCTAGAACTCTAAATATGCCAAAAACACTGAACCTACCTCATGTTAGGTTGGCAGAACGTGTTTCCAAATTCAAACCAACTTGTAGCTTCATTATCATGCCTAAAACGACATCTATTGACTAAATGGTCTTCAGTGAAGTTGGAGATATGGGCCTTATCTTTCCAATGACAAAGTTTCCGCCCAAGAGGAGGCCTATAACTCACTATGTAGTCCAATATGTGTACACTGCCCAGATTTTCCTGACAATAAACCCACTCTGCATTACAGGGATGTTTTGGACCCTTAGAAGTCCGATCCAGCTCTTGAGTTCTTCATGAAACTTGTAGAGCATTGTCTTAGCTTTCCAAAGACACCAAGATCACATCAAATGGATCACCGAGTCCCAAGTTATGTCCTAACCAAGGAGGAAAGGTCAAAATGCATCAAAATCCAAGAATTATTCAATATTTGCATTAAAGCCCAATGAAGCCCAACAACATTAAACTCATTTAAAATACTAATATTGGGCACAATAAACATTTAATAAAGCTTAATACAAAGCTAACATAAGTGTCTCAAATTAATTGATCGGCATACTTGACTTATTAATTATGGTTTATATTTGATACAATGCTTGTATTAAAAAATTAGTTGAATTGATTAAATAAAGTATTACATGTTTGTGGGTATTATCCTGGTAAACCCTCACGAGACTATAACTCATCCACCAGGGACACCTAGGGGTTTAAAGGCTTGTGGCACATGCTAAGTGCCATCGTGTTTTCCTACGAAAGTATATTAGATTAGCTATAATCAAGTTTCTATGCTTTTCGTTTAATATTAAGTATGTCTTGTTTATTTTCTTAGTTTTAGTTTTTTGTGTTTTGCCCAGGAGTGCAAAAGCTTAAGTGTGGGGGAATTAGATAAATCATTTTGAGACACTTATGTTAGCTTTGTACTTGGCTTTATTAGATGTTTATTGTACCCAATATTAGTATTTTAGCTGAGTTATGTTGTTGGGCCTCATTGGGCTTTTAATGCAAATTGTGAATAATTCTTGAATTTTGATGCATTTTGACATTTCCTCCTTGGTTAGGCCGTAACTTGGGAGTCAGTGATCCAATTGAGGTGATCTTAGTGTCTGTGGAAAGCTAAGACAAGGCTCTACATGTTTCATGAAAAACTCAAGAGCTGGATCAGACTTATAAGGGTCCAAAATAGCCTTGCAATTCAAAGTAGATTTGTTGTCACTGGAATCTGAGTAGTGTGCACATATTGGACCATATAATGGGCTATAGCCCTCCTTTTGAGCTGAAACCGATGCCATTGGAAGGCTAAAATGTAATCTCCAGCTTCACTGAAGACCATTTAGTCAATAGATGTCGTTTTAGGCATGATGATGAAGCTACAAGTTGGTTTAAATTTGGAAAAACGTTCTGCCAACCTGACTTGAGGTAGGTGCAGTGTTTTTGGAGTATCTGGAGTTGTAAAAGTCCAATTGGCATGAAACTAAAACCAAAAGTTCAAGGAGACAATTGTCAACAACTGTCATGAAGACCTCTAAGCCAAATTACATCGTTTAGGGCATGAAAGTCAAGCTGAAAGTCAGAGAAGAGTTGCTAACTAGAAGCCACCAACTATACACCAACCTACCAACCATGCATCAAGCTACCATATTTGACAATTTCCATGTTTTTACAGCTTCATTCATATTATTTTCAATTACAAATTAGCTTCTAGGATTAGTATAAATAGAGACAATCTCTTTGTATTATACATCATTCAATTTGAAGTAAGTTTGAGTATTTCTTTGAAGAAAGTTTGAGTATTTGTGAGAGTTTTCTTTCTCTTCTTCACCATTATCTTTAGAATTTCGTTTTTGTTCTTTTATTTATAATCAATCCAAGGGATTAACCATCTTGATGTTTAATTTGGATATTTGTTTCGCTTGTTCATATTGCTTAATTATTATTCAAGTTTCTTTTCATCCTCTTTTGATTTTGATCTAGATTGAATTGTTTAATTTGATTTAGATGTTTATATGATAATAGCTTTATTATCAGGTATTCAACGAGGATCACAAAGAATAAACAATTTATTAAAGCTTTTTGATGGATTGTTTAGCTTGGTTAAATTCTGGATCTTAAGTTAATCTATATTTGGATGATACTTACTTTATCTAACCTTGATTAATTAAATCCTAGATGCTTATCTAGTAGAGGATTCTTGGATCATGTTGAGGCGTGTTGATGTGATCTAAGGCCAAGAACATGGTTAGCAAATAAGTAAATTCCTTATGATCAATGATGGATTAAACTCAAGATCGTTAAATTTTATTGGATTGGTTAATTTGTTAATTGATTTTCTTTAATTCAACCGGTGTATTTTCTTTACAAATCAACAAAACCCCCTTTTTTTAATTATCTTGGTCTAATTAAATCTTTGTTTTTGGATCCTTGAGAGACGATTCGGTTCATTATCTATACTATAAATTAGTTTGTGAACCGGTAAATTTTATTTATTTGATGGGTTTCGACAACCTCTTGTCAGATACCCAACAGAGGGTTTTACAATTACTTATCGATCTTCTATGTTTCTGGTTATTACCAATTGGTCATACCATTCACTCGGATATGCCATACTTGGATACCGATTGGTCACATCATGCATGAGAAAACATATTCACTCAGATACATTATACTCGAATATATCATTACTCGGATATACCATGCTTCGAATCTAATCAGAAATATCATACATGAATAATATTACTGCTTGGATATACTATGCTCAGATAATTTCATTGCTTAGCTACCAATAGGCTACACCACACTGATAATATTACAACTAGGAAATATCATGTTTGGTATCGATCGGATATATCATTCCAGAATAGTTATATGTTTGGGTACCAATTAGACATAACACTGTAAGATACATGCTCAGGTACCAATCGAGTGAAACACTCTAGGATAGTACTACCGATCAGATATCAATAAGCTATACCACCTTTCAGCTACAACATGCTCGGATATACTCATTATTTTATCTATAACCAACCAAGAACTTCTTTTTATCATTTCTTTATATGATCGATCAGTCAATTGATCACTTTCGTATATTTGCCTATGGCCGACTAACCTCTTTTTCTAGATTTTTATTATCTAATCATGCTTAATTAATCTCTAATCTATTTTATTAACTAACAGTATAACAAATAATATATCCAAGATCTAAATTCTTAGTCTTGGCCAAACCATGTTAGTGATTTGATCAAGCACTCACTAGAACTTCAAGTTGCATATATGCTCTTGTGAGAGTTACAAACACCTATAAACCATCTGATTATCTTGTATTGATCCAATAGGAGAAGTCCCTTGTTGTATTGAGTGAGACTCTTGGACAAAAAGGGTGGAGGATCCCAAACTAAGTGAAGAGTGCTATAGATTTTATGAGTTTTTCTCAAGCACCCAAGTTAGAGGCTTGAACAATAGTGAAATCTCAGGTGGATGATCTCGAGAACTAGACGTAGATCACAAGGAGTGATTGAACCGGTATAAATCGTGTTTGCATTCTTTCAACCATTATCTTTTACCTTCAAGCTTTGTATTGAGTATTTAACTTGCATGGTACTTTCATTTTCTTTTGTGAACTCATTTCCTATCATTTTTGTGTTGAGAATTTGTTATCCTTAGTCCATATCACTCTTAAGCTCATTGATTCAATATAATTAGTATCATTGAAGCAATTAAGAAAAGGTTTTGGAAAAGATTTTGAAAACTCAATTCACCCCCCTCTTAAGTTATTGAAGCCACTTGGTAACAAATCATAATTTCTAAGTAAGGATATAATGATTTGAAAAATTATTGTTGACTAGGGAAATAGCCATGATAAAATGTTCCCTTGATGTATTTCAATACTCTCCTAGCTACACCGCAATCAACTTGGCTAGGCAATTGGTTGACTTTGGAAATAAGGCTTACAACAAACATTATATCTAGTCTAGTTGCTGACAAGTACAAAAGGCTATGAATCAGTACCGAACATTGCCCCCAAGTCAGTTTCCAACTTCTCGTTTGTGGCGAGGTGTTATGGGAACATCAGGAGGGAAAACAGTTGATCTTTTTTGTGCATTTGCTTCACATCCTTCGTCAGTTGCGGCAATTTTCTCTCTCTTTATGTGCTGTTATAGTGCCAAATGCACACGGACTCCTAGTATTACAATCACTTCAAATTTAAAATTTGGGGTCATGCCCCCGAGCCATTCAATGCATGTTGGTGGGATGATCAACCACTTTTAGCTTAAGGTTGGGTTTAGTATGATTCCGATGACTTTTATTGTGTGCATCAATTAATGTCCTGTAGTTAGCCATTTTCCTGTTCAACAATATCATGTTGCCTTTTCTTCGGGTGATCGAGATCTAACTCTTTGGGTTTCTCCTTCTCTGATTACGATGTTATTCTAGGAATTTTCCTTTAGGGTAACTTGGTTGCCTCTTTAGGTTATATTATTGCCTTGAGTTATTTTCAAGTTAGGTAATTTTTCCTTTGTGATAACTTCATTAGTTTCCACCTTGGGTTATATTGCCTCGAGTGGCTTTGGTCAACTTCGGGAAATTTTTCTTTGGGGTAACTTTTTTAGTTTCCTCCTTAGGTTATATCACCGTAGGCGGCTTTGATCACTTCGGGGGATCTTTCCTTTGGGGTAACCTTTTTAGTTTCCTCCTTAAGTTATATCGCCCCGAGTGACTTTGGTCACCTCGAGGCATTTTTCCATTGGGGTAACTTCTTAGTTATCACCTTAGGAAGTTCTTCCTTAAGTGACTTTGGTCACCTTGGGGGATTTTCCTTTGGGGCATTTTTTTTTTAATTTTTTCCTTTGGTTATATCTCATTGGGAGACTTTGGTTACCTCGGGAAATTTTTCCTTTGTGCTAGCATTTATAATTTCAACCTTAGGTTATATATCCTCAGGTGACTTGGTCACCCTAGGGGATTTTCACTGTAGGGGGTAACTTTTTTAGTTTCCTCCTTAGGTTATACCTTCTCGGGTGACTTGGGTCACCTTGGGGGATTTTTTTTCCTTTGAGGTAACATTTTTAGTTTCCTCCTTAGGTTATGCCTCTTTTGAGGACTTTGGTCATCTGGAGAAAATTAGTCACCTATTGGAACTTTATCTCTTGTCACCCTTTGGTAAGATTGGATAATTTAGTTGTCATCATATAATCAATTTAGCAATACATGATTGTCTCTACTGAATTGAAAACATATTTTTGGCCGTGTACATTTGCATGAATTGAAAGCTAGAGCAGGGAAAAAGGGCAGGTGCACATCTAATACTATATATCTAATACTATATATAAAAGGAACTAACAGGTTCAATTCTGCCATGTGTCAAAAATATTTCTGCCATTTGGAACATCTGTTTTGACATTTGGAACTTCAGTTTTGACATTTGGAATAAAGAGATTTGTCATTTGTCATTCTCTTTTGACATGTGTTGAAAAAAATAAGCTTTCCTACTTTAAACCTCTTCATCTCCCTACAATCCCTCCCTAACCAGTGCAACTTGCACGCATTAATTAATTTTAGCTTCCTATGCACAGTTAAAATGATTATTGAAGAAAGAACTCATTAATTATTTTTCTCTCTTCCAATATGCTTCTTCCCTATGCCATAATGGTTGAACTTATTCTCTCAAGAATCATTTCATAATCCGTGTGTCTTTTCTTTTTCTCATTCCTATTTGAATATGTTGAAAATAGCTCTCTCCCAATTTGCTCATCTGCTTATATAGATTCAAGAATTTGGGGGTTTTATGGAAATTTTTTGTTGGACGCACGTCGCCCTCTCTCCAACATGCTTCAATTCTCTTAAATTTTCATTTGTAGATTCTCTTTTTCATTTTCATTGTGTGTCCTTTTGATTTTTTTTGTCATATTATATATATTTTTTCTTATGTTCTGCTTTCATGAAAACTTTCCTCCTCTAACCCTTACTATTTTAAATCTCAAATCCTTCTTTTACACGTTTCCCATATATTTTGAATTTTAAATTTGAATACTTTGATAGTAGTATACCATCATGAAAAATCTTCCAGGCATCCTTTCCAATGCTCAGTAGACCTATAGTATGCATTGCTTTCAATGCTTCTTCTAATATCTGATTACTATCTCTTAGTCATTCTGGCTTTTTTCATTTCCAAAGAGATTTATTGTTTCATTATTTCAGGTATCTTTTCTCTTCTTGCTCAGCATACCTTCTCATAATTTAATATTTCATTTGGATAATTTCATTCCCATCTTCCAATTTTTACTATTTCACTTCGTCTTCCAAACGTCTTCTCTTTCTACCCAATGATGTATTGTGAGAGTCTAAGTCTCTTCTTCCCAGATGCTTGAGTCCTTCCACAATTCAAGGTGAGAATTTGCAATCCTTGATGTTGATCACTGTTGTGATATGTTGTTAGATTAACTTCTTTCGAGAATAGCAAGACTACGAAAGCATTAAAACAATTTTGAGACATGGATCAATTGTCTATCAGTTTGGGTCTTCTTTGTTATTTAAGGTAATTCTTCTCTCTTCATCCTTGCTATGTTTTGTTTCCCCTAAATTTTATTTCTTTGTCACATTTCGTTCGATTTTATTTGTGCATCTAGATTCTTTTGATTCCCCATAGTTATAGCTTTGAAGCTTGAAAATTGCGATTAACAATAAGGGGTATTTGGTGTTGCCCATGGTGATTTGGCAAGATACAATCTTGGCAATTAAAAAAAAAATGATGGTGAAGAGGTTATTAGGACTGCTAATGTGAAAGATGAAAAATATTCCATGTGCACTTATCCTGTTAATCCTAACCAGGTGGTTCCTAAAATCCTTATGTGTGTGTATTTCATTTAGACTGTATAATAATTAAAATCGTTCTAAGAAAGCATCTTTGCCATGTTTTTTAATGATAAATTTTGGCAATAAGATTGCTTTGGTTTGTCAATATACAGTGGCTATGAATGTCATGCAGGAACTCAACTTGAAGAATCACAAATGGGACCATTAATTTATTTGTGGGTGAGTTAAAAGATTCTATATTTTTCTAGCTATGTCCTTTTGTTTGGTTGTTTTTAAGGTATAATTGCAACTTTAGGTAGGCGTTAAATGTTTTGTTCTCTCGAATGAACCTTGCCCAACACTACCACGATGATGCAGATTATATATCATTTAAGCCCTAATTCAGATGGGTTTCTTTGTTTTTATTCATTCATTATTCTCTTCCTACTTTACAAATTTATCTTTCATAAGCACTTTTTGTTCTTTCTCATATGCTATTGACTGAATAATCTGGGCTACCTTTTGTAAATTTAGGTCTCTGCAGCTCTTAATCTCAACCCACACAGGTTCTTCATTTTAATTTTTGTAAATTTGTTTTCTTTTTCTTTTTGTTGGGAAAATCTCATTGTTGTTTATCTCTCGGTTAAGAGGTGTTTTATGAATATCAAAGGATATTGATGGATCTTTCGATATAAGATTTAGGCACAAAAGTATAATGGCTTACTCCTAGCCCTAGCTTCGAATCTCAAACAGTATGCAGCTCCTTTTTAAGCAGTAGCTCTTTCTCTTCAAAAGCTCATATACTACTATCGTGAAATACTGATACTTTCTTTGATGTGATGATCACTTGAATGGTAAAATCCAAGGTAGATTCTTTAGAATAAGTGATAATAGGATGAGGTTTGAAGTATATTTGCTCTGTTAAACTTTTCTGATTTATAGGTTTTATATGTTGATTATGGGTAATTACTGTTAGATTTTCTCTGAATATTTACTTATATTTTGTTTCAATTTAAAGATGAGTTTGAGCCTGGGGTTAGTCTCTGCTACTTCTGAGTTTGAATAACATTCATATAGTTTCATATGATGCACTTTGAACTGCTGCTTGATATTATTAGCGTGATGTTTTTCATTAATAGTGATTACCAATTTTTGTCTTTCTTAATTAAGGGGCATATATAATATCAGTTTGCTTCTTTTTTTATCATGTGGTTTCAGATAATTTCATACCCCTAAAATAGTGGTTTCCATAGAACAACGAGTTTTACTTATATTTTGTTAGATTTAAATTTACTTATATTTTGTTTCAATTTAAAGATGAGTTTGAGCCTGGGGTTAGTCTCTGCTACTTCTGAGTTTGAATAACATTCATATAGTTTCATATGATGCACTTTGAACTGCTGCTTGATATTATTAGCGTGATGTTTTTCATTAATAGTGATTACCAATTTTTGTCTTTCTTAGTTAATGGGCATATATAATATCAGTTTGCTTCTTTTTTTATCATGTGGTTTCAGATAATTTCATACCCCTAAAATAGTGGTTTCCATAGAACAACGAGTTTTAGTTGTTGAATCTATTGCTGCTAAGACCACAAAATAATCCAAGGTTTGCTTTTGGATGTATGACCAGGAAGATGGCATGGTAAAAGCTTTTGGATATTTGGCCATTTCTAATTCCATTTAGTTACATAGTTGCCTTCATTGTTATTGATGTGCATCTTGATAATCTGTTATTTTGCTACCTGTGCTGTTTTTTATCAATGTCTTAGGTGGTGTAGCTATTTGTTCTATAATGGGGAAATGGGACTCGACCATGCTCACTATGTCCAAGATGATGCCATCTGTTGGTAAAAATTTTAACTTCACATATGATAAATCTTAAGCAATGTGAATATTGAGAAGCTGTGAAGGATGAAAGAAGTAAATAGTCTGTAAAATGGAAGAGTGTCAACTAAATTGAATCCAACAGAAGGGAAAGAAGAGAAAAGGAATTGTTATTTTAGTCATGGATGATGGATCTAAGTCATGGGAAGGCATGGGAATGAGATGACCAACCTAGCTCCATAAAAGTATGAGAAAAAGTGTTAGTGGTGGTTAAGCCAGGTGGTCGAATATATCTTCCAAACAAACAGAAGATAAAGTGACTCAACCCTTAAGAACCACAGGTAAAGCGGGACAATGGATAGCAAATGCAAGGGAAATTCCTCATTTTTTGTTATTTCTAGCAAATCTGATCTAAGAATTATTACTTAATTGTGTTATAATATGATTATCTTATTTTTGTGTTCTTCATTATTTTTATTTGCATTTTGTAGAAAGCATGTCCTACTAGAAGGAAAATAGCATTTCATAGGAAGCATTTCTTATCGAGTTATTTTTCTCTTCTAATAATATGTAATTATTTGTGTTTGCAATGGAATTAAACATTTTCTTGGAAGATGGATTTTCCATTTCAATCAAGTTATAAGTTGACAAACATTTTGACTTTAATTGATTTTAATGGCTAGGTTCAACTAGGAAGCTATTTTGGTAAAGCAATTGGTTTCATTAACGTGGTGATTTATAATTCATTAACAAATTCTCTTCAACATAAAGAACACTCTACATGTAATCTTTCTCTTAAGATTCATACTTATGTGAATGTACTTTTTCAAATTTTTGTAAACAAATATATGCCTTGGGGTTGTTGTAACGGAGGATGTTAATAATACGACTGCATTCTTGGCATCACTTTTGGCATCTGCTATCACAAGTGCTCTTAGCTATGTTGACAATGTACTAAGCAAATGCACGGGTGTTGGAATGGA
The DNA here is from genome assembly GCA_023212625.1 of Styphnolobium japonicum. NCBI lineage: Eukaryota > Viridiplantae > Streptophyta > Magnoliopsida > Fabales > Fabaceae > Styphnolobium > Styphnolobium japonicum. The sequence goes on along the minus strand of JALBWW010000004.1, from coordinate 15,766,522 downwards.
CACTCCAGAATTTAAAGACTGATCAATCAATCTGAGACACTTATGTTAGCTTTGTATTAGGCTTTATTAGATGTTTATTGTGCCCAATATTAGTATTTTAGATGAGTTTAATGTTGTTGGGCTTCATTGGGCTTTAATGCAAATATTGAATAATTTTTGGATTTTGATGCATTTTGACCTTTCTTCCTTGGTTAGGCCATAACGTGGGACTCGGCGATCCATTTGAGGTGATCTTGGTGTCTTTGGAAAGCTAAGACAATGCTCTACAAGTTTCATGAAGAACTCAAGAGCTGGATCGGACTTCTAAGGGCCCAAAATAGCCTTGCAATACAGAGTGAGTTTGCTGTCACAGAACCATCTGGGCAGTATGCACATATTGGACTATATAGTGGGTTATAGGCCTCCTCTTGGGCTGAAACTTAGTATTTGAAAGATAAGACCCATATCTCCAACTTCACTGAAAACCATTTTGTCAATAGATGTCGTTTTAGGCATGATAATGAAGCTACAAGTTGGTCTGAATTTGGAAACACGTTCTTCCAACCTAACTTGAGGTAGGTGCAGTGTTTTTGGCATTTCTGGAGTTCTAAAAGTCCAAATGACATGATTCAAATTGGAGATTTTCAAGGAGACAACTGGCTACAACTTTGATGAAGACATCCAAGCCAAAATGCACCGTCTAGGTGATGAATTTGAAGCCAGAAGTCAGATAAGAGTTGTTGACTAAAAGCCACCAACCATACACCAACCCACCTACCATGCACCAACCCACCAACCATGCATCAAGCTTCCATTTTTGACAATTTTCATATTCTTATAGCTTGTATTCAGATTATGTACATGTACAAATTGGCTTCTAGGATTAGTATAAATAGACCCAACCTCTTTGTATTAGAGGAATTCAATTTTAAGTAAGTTTCAAGAAAGTTAGAGTATTTGTGAGAGTTTTCTTTCTCTTCTTCTTCTTTCTCTTTAGAATTTCGTTTTTGTTATTTTATTTCTGAGTTCTTCCTTCTCATCCATGGAAAGCTAGGCTCTCATAATCAATCCAAGGGATTAGCCATCTTGATGTTTAATTTGGAGATCTTGTTTTACTTGTTCATATTGCTTAATTGTTATTCAAGTTTCTCTTCTTCCTCTTTTAATTTTGATCTAGATTGAATTGCTTAATTTGATTTGGATGTTTATGTGATAATAGCTTTATTATCATGTATTCAAGAGGATCACATAGAATAAACAATTTATTAAAGCTTTTTGATGGATTGTTTAGCTTGGTTAAATTCTTGATCTTAAGTTAATCTATGTTTGGATGGTGCTTACTTTATCTAACCTTGGTTAATTAAATCCTAGATGCTTATCTAGTAGAGGATTCTTGGATCATGTTGAGGCGTCTTGATGTGATCTAAGGCCAAGAACATGGTTAGCAATTAAGTGAATTCCTTGTGATCAATGATGAGTTAAACTCAAGATCGGTAAATTTCCTTGGATTGGTTAATTTGTTAATTGCATTTCTTTAATTCAATTAGTGTATTATCTTTTCAAATCATCAAAACCCCCCTTTTAATTATCTTGATCTGATTAAATATTTGTTCTTTTTGGATCCTTGAGAGACGATTCGGTTCATGCTCTATACTACAAATTAGTTTGCGAACCGGTAATTTTTATTATTTGACGAGGTCTCGACAACCTCTTTGTCAAAGACCTTGATTTTTTAATAGATCACTATTAAGAAGAACTATCTGCAAACAGGTTAAAGTTCCATTAGAATTGCTCTTCAAATGATTAGTTATGTTCTACTCGTAAGTTGAACTCCCTTTTCTGCAACCAAGATTATATGGCCTATGAAGATGAGGAAAAAAAAATCTAATTTTTCCCAATTCATAAATTAGTACGTTTGTATTTTATACTCATTGATTTTTCATCAATTATGATCCACTTTGCATTGTACTCTATAATGTACCTTATAATTTAAAGAGTGAGTTTCAATTTTGTTATGTTTTAAATAAAACGGTATTTTCCAGGTAAAAACCTCTGAAGATGCACTACATTTTTTAATGTAAGGTGAGATACAATAAAGCTGTAAACATTGATGATTTATTAGTCCCAAAATGTTCTACAATGATAACGGTAAAACTGAGAATATTAACAGTTTCAATTTTTTATTCATATATATATGATCCATTATATTTAAATATATCAATTTTTACTAATTAAATTCTTGCAAGAATTTATGAGTTGTAAACGATTATATATTTAATTTATTGAATTATCTTATATGGTTAAAACTTCAAAGATAAACAGTGCATATATATAAATATATATTAGTGCGATTGTCTTAGTTTTGTTATTATATATAACGTCTCAATACGGAGATTAGTTTATATTCTATTTGTTGAATTTTAGTTATTTATTTCATACAATTAATATACAAATTTTATTGTATGTAAATTTTATTGTTGTACCGTGCATCACACGGGTGATATACTAGTTACTCTTAAAGCTGAAAAGCCCAATTGGTTAACAGGTTGAAATTTAGTAATTCAATCCTAAAACAGAATGATTGTTTAGCCTACCAAAAGATATTTAAAAATATACACAACTTCACATTGATTATTTATTTATAAGTGAAATCAACCTGTCATTCAGTGACAATTAATGCCATTCGTTTCGTCATTCAATAGACCTATTTGATGGCACTTGAAGGACCACTTTAATGACATTAACTGGCATTGAAGGACTATTTTGATGTCGCTATAAATGGAGGACCAATGTGATGTTGAGTATATTTTTAGAAAACCAAAATGAATGTTCACTCAAAAATTAAAGGTCAGATAGGCTCCAATTTAAACAAGCCAACATTTATAAAACCTTAACCCATACTTTTTTTGGTTAAACAGCAGGCTCAAGCTCGTTTCCTATCTGTATTGAAAAGATTGGAACCAGTTAAAACTTTGCTGTAGTTGAGAAGCTAAACTTTTGGCTCTTTATTAGGGGAGGGGAAATATGAGAGAGAAAAGAAATTGCAACATATGAAGAACAATAAGATCTATTATTGCCTTTGATTTCTTCCCAAGTATTTTTTTGTTAAAAAAATTACCTGAATCATAGGGTCGTGTTATTGTCAAGGCTACTGCATCCTAAACACAAATATTAGTCAGCTTATGCCTAGCAATGAGATTTCTGGAACATTGTAGAATTAACTGATGTATCAGTAGGTACTAGTTGTAAGCAATTATAGCACTAAAACCACAGCAGAGCTTCCAAAACTATGTTAACTTTCTGACCTTCACATAATTAACGTGAAAGAAGGGTGTATCAGTCAAGTTGATGACTGGATGGTGATAAGGAATGATCCGCCAAGTCATTTAAAAGATTGACAACATCATGTGAGGTTTTAAGAAGGTATCGTGCACTTGATCTCTTTCGTGCAACAGCACAAGAGAAGTAATTATCACCTTTAAGATCAAGCACTGAAGAACCCTCATGTAGTGATATTCTATCATGATATGTTGGCCTCCAATGATCCCCACTTCCATGACCAATTTCTCTCTTTTCTATAGTTGACAATGAACGTTGCATCTTAGAGCGAGATGCCTTAGATCCACTTTTGCTGGCTAAATTTTTAGGCAAAGATGGCCTGTAAGAATTGGATAGCATAGCTCTTGCTATTGGTGAGGATTCAGAAGGAAGCTCTGGCTCAAAAAATTTATAGACATCTTCATCCTGAAACAGTTAATTTCTAGCAATAAGTTTGTAAATCATTATTCACCTTAATCATTATACCTGTCATTTGTTTAGCATGTCTTTCTGTTTCGATTCATGTTGAAGATTTCAAACCATAAAAGGGGGTAATTATTTTATGTTATCAAATTTGTTCCTTTCAAGGATATATTAGACAAATAAATTGGACTATGTACAGTAAAAAAGGATTAAATTTATCATAAAAGAAAATGACTAAATTTATCTCCCTTTATTCATAAGACCTTTTGGCTATATTACGTTCATTTAAATTGATAAAAGGGTCTACAAAGGCTAACCATAACATGTCATTTTGTTCTGATCTTGGTCAATCTAAAATCAATATTATTTTAGATAATTTCATTTCAATTTTTACTATCAAGGTTCATAGAAACTATTGAGTGCTAAGTATAGCTACCAATCTGTCATTAAGGCAACAACCTATTGATGTTAATCTTGGTAGACTTCATACAAAATAAATGGTATGTTGCAGGAATATTTTGAGTGTTATAAATTACGCAGCTTAAGAGTTTCTAACAATTGAAGGCAACAACTTATCATAGAAAGTCAAATAGAGAGCACCTTTGCTAGAAAGTGCCCAACGCATAGGACATAATCAATTGGTGCCTTCATGCCTTTGTTATGAACTATCTCTCCTAGGATACGATCAATAGCTGCTCCCTATATCGAAATACCATGTAAGAAAGCAAACAAAATGAGTATCAGGTCCTATTAAGTAGAAATAAAGCTTCTGAACAGAAATTTTTTGGGGAGAGGCCCTACTAGCCAACTGAAATTGCTTGTACCTTTGAGACACCAACTGCCCGGACCTCAACAGATCGACCACCTTGGACAACATCAAGAGATGCATTTGATATTGGCCCTGTCCAAAGATGCTGAAGCAGATCTCTTGCTTGTAGCCTTCCAAACTCAACATCTAATATTATAATCAAAATAAATTAACAATTAATCATTAAAGGCTCTCACTCCACCGGGAAGAGGGCAGAGAGATGATGTGTATCAGCACAAATATCTGAATAGAAGAAAATCAGTAGGCGGTAGGTTGAAAAGGAAGAGGGAAGATGGTCACAAAATATTGTCACATACCTGCATACTTGTAATTCCATACAACTGAAGTCTCACGAAGCTCAAAATGAGACCGTGGTGTTCTTTCAGTAAAGTACTCAAAAACATGCTGAAATTTTATACAAATATGAAAAAGTTCAGACTTGAAATCAAGGAAACTTAATATAAGCAACACTTGTGTTCATGTAGCCAATCTACTGACCTTTACACTATCAACCCAATCCATGTTTAAATTTTCAGGCATGGTTGTCATCCATTCACCCGTAGTAAGTCGTAAAAACATCCCATTTTCTGCTGCCAACCACATATTGTATTCACTGAAGTTCTGCACAAAGAAGTTGCTAGTCAAAAAGCAAATGTTGCTGAGAACCCAAAAACAGATGAACTTTTCTTGAGAGTACTTTGTCCAGGACAGCACGATCACTCCCACTCAGAACAACAATTGTTGTCTTCGGATCGCTAGATAACTTCTTCAAAGTTTCCTTTAGATTTGGGTGCAATTTAAGTTCCAGTTCTCTAATCTGACCACCCCTTCCAAGGGCATCCACTGGTTCAGTCAAAGTGGCATTGAAACCCTGCAGTGCAGTAGCAGCAAAGGATATAATGTTGATGAAAAGGAACTACAATGTTACTAAGAGAGTCCCACAAGCAGTAAACAATTAAGAAAATTACATTCACTTCACAGAAACCTCTTATTTTTCTTTGCACAGCTATTTTCCTGAGAAGAATAATTTACCACAAATTGGACAAAATTACACAAAAGTTGCACTCAGGTATCAGGTATGTGAATCCAATATCCAAATTATCCATCCCCATGATTTTCTGATGGATGGAGAGAGAGAGAGAGAGAGAGAGCAGAGCTTTATACCCAAAATTGATTTAATATCTTCAAAACCCACATGAAATCTATCCCATCTCAAATCAGGTAACATATAGAGTATGCATTTAAAAGTTATTACAAAATAAATAATATGAACAGATCATGAATAACATTAAAAATGGAAAACAACTATTTAATATAATAATTCAATTCAATATTAAACTGCAATGCATAAAAAGGAAAATGAAGATAAATGAAATAGATTCGTCAACTAGTACTATCATAATAAAATTTACAATATTTTCTTCATTATTATAACAAATTTAACTTCTCCATGTGATGTTCTTATTCAGCTCATATTTTACAAGTACAATGTAAGTTTGTAATTTAACCAGAATGGAAAACCGAAGCTCTTATACAAAGAATACTTAATAGGGTAAATTATAGACAGCCCACCTGTGGTTTAATGGCTGTCCACCTTTAATTTCTCCATGAAAAACAGTAAAAGGATGACTACTGAAGACCATTAAGAGGAGTAATTTAAACTCAGGTGTTTAACAGAGAAACCAAAAATGGTCGAGGTGACACTTTCTAAATTACAGGTGGGCAAAGCGGACAACCCCTTAACCATAGGTGGGCTATATGCAATTTACACTTTAATTATATATGAAAATTTGATTGAGTATGAGGATCCAGTCATATCCCATTACCATCTCAAACCCTACCAGGTATACAGTTCCTAAGATTTGGATGGTTGGGAAACTAATAGAAACCAACTATTCTTACTAGAAAAGATGGAATTACAGCAGGGGAACTCACTCTAAAATGGAAAGAAACAGAGAAAAATACAAAGAAATCACTGAATTCCTAAGCTAACTCTCAAGACAAATGCCTTGAGCCCTCTAGAGGAAAATCCTCTCCCAATCAACTATCCAAAATCCTTCTCCTCTTCTTGACCCTCTCCACCAGTTATGTAGCCATGCTTTCAACGATTCTGGTGTGATTCCATAATCATCCTCTCCTGCAGGTTGTCCATCCTTTCCTGACGGATGAGATGCTATTGGGTGAGAACAAACAAGCTTTTTGAACCGACCCATGGACTTTGATGAGGTGAAACTGTTTTCAGAAGACAGGGGTACCTTTGAAAGGAATAAGAACCAGGTTCAAGCTTTGATAAATTTGGGTTTGATCAAAAGAGACCTTTAAGCCTACAATGTTGCCATGGATGGACAAGGGGCTGGCGTTGGCTTGTATACCCACCAATTTGGTGGTGGGACAGAAATTATTTGTATTTGATCCAGGTGGAGGAGATGGGGTGTTTGGGCTGGAGTGGTCAGAAGAGCTTGATCAGCAGCTCCCTAACTACCAGCAACAGTCCCATGAGTCCCACCTTGAGGACAAGGTGGTTCTCATTGGGGAGGGTATTGTTAGACCCTCAGTAACCGTAGGACCTAACCAACCAACTAGCTGGCAGAAGGTGAGTGGAGAGAAGTGTTGAAATTATAGGGTTTAAGTAAGGAAAGAGTAAAAGAGAAAAGAAATATTAATGAATAATATGAGATTTGATTGATTTGATGTGTTGTAAAATACAAAGCACTAACTCTTATTTATACTAATAATTAGGTCAAGTTACTAGTCTAGTACTACTAGTACAAGCCTAAGCCCACCAAGAGAATAAGACTTATAACCCTAATTAAAAAAGGAAACAAATCTGGAAACATAATGAAATTAGGAAATAACTCCTAAGATTACTTCTTCAATTAGAGAACTAATTGATTCCACAATATATTTTAAAGATCTTCTGAAGATATGCTAAGATATTTTAAAGATACCCTGAAATATCCTAAAGATATTTTGAGATATTCTAACACTCCTCCTCAAGCTAAAGCTTACTAAGCTTTAAGCTTGTTACAAATAACAAACCTAGCTAAGAACACAACAACTCATACAAGAAATAGGACAAAATAGACCCAAGCCAAACAACAGCAAGTCATCAAATAGAATGAGTGGTGGGATGCTCAGTCAAATTGTCCTTGGAGAGGTGAAATCAAGGATAAGGGGTGAATTAGATAGGAGAAAAGCCACGACCGTCTCTGTTGAAGTCTCTGCCGGAAAAGGTGGCACAAGGAATGAGAATATCGTTGGAATGTGAGCATCACTGGTTACTGTAGTGCATGAGAATGGAGGTGGCAACAAGAACTCGCCAGAATTGAGGCACGACGGAGAAAGAGGCTGCAGGCGTCACAGTGGAGGCAGACACCATTGAGCAGTGGGCAACAAGTATTGAAAGAGTGCACACACATAAGATGTTGGATATGGATGAACAGGGGTAGGATGGCCGGAGAGAGATCGCCAATGCACGAAACAGATCTAAAGATTGGAAGAAGTGCTACCGCGAGAAGATGGTTGGATGTGGCGTGCTAAAAGAAACTAATCATAAAAATAATGTGGGTTCCATAAATGATAGCTCAAAACACAACTCAAGAATGCTGGAGACGTTGGAGAGACAATAGATGAGATGAGCGTTGCTAGAAAGATAACTCAACAAGACGGCTGGAGTGATGCATAGCTAGAAGAGTTGGTTGGAAAGTTGCATGGCCAAGGAGGAAGAGACATCGCTGGAAAGACGTACGGCGAAAATTTCCTAGAAAGCAATCATGATATACAGCAAAGCTCAAACTTCTCCAAGTTCATCAAGAACAACATTTGGAAACTTCAAACAGTTGGAAAATTCAAGAAACCCAAAAATTTGGAAATTGAAACTAAGGCTGGTGTGAATCGCAGCCAAAAGAGAATTCATCACCGATATGACTCATCGGTGAGATAGGAGAAATTACCACCAATATGATTCGTCAATGGGAAGAAAAGTCACCGTTAGTATGATTCCTTAACGGGAAGAGAAACCGATATGATTCGTCAACAAGAAAAGATGTCACCATCGTAGTGAAAAACAGGATTCCAATAACCGAAATTGATGCACAACCAATGAGAAATAAGATAGATACTTGACAAAGGCATAATCAAAGAGGAGTTCCATATTTTAGGGAACTCGGCAATGGAATAGTGACAGGACTATGTCATGGAGGATGGTACTGCTTTGATACCATGTTGAAATTATAGGGTTTAAGTAGGGAAAGAGTAAAAGAGAAAAGAAATTCTAATGAATAATATGATATTTGATTGATTTAATGTGTTGCAAAATACAAAGCACTAACCCCTATTTACACTAATAATTAGGTCAAGTACTAGTGTAGTACTACTAGTACAAGCTCAAGCCCACTAAGACAATAAGACTCATAACCCTAATTAAAAAAGAAACAAACCATGAAACATAATGAAATTAGGAAACAACTCCTAAGATTGCTTATTCAATTAGAGGACTAATTGATTCCATAATATATTTTAAAGATCTTCTGAAGATATGCTAAGATATTTTAAAGATACCCTAAAATACCCTGAAGATATTATGAGATATTCTAACAATAAGGTTCTAGAATCATACCAGAATTAAAAGGGGGAAATGTGGGAAGAAGAAGGTAAGAAAGAGTTAGGTTAGGAATTTGGAGGGAGAGAGCAAGCCTCTCAAAGAGCTTGCACTATCTGAATTTACTTTTCAGTTTTTGTTTTGTTAATTTTCAGAGAATCCATTCTTTGTTGTAATGAGCTAGCCTCCATTTTCCTTATCAATTAATAAGGTTCCTATCAAATTGGTATTAGGGCTCCCGATCTTGGGAACTGTGGTGCGTACTGAAAATGAATGAGATGGAGATTCGTTGCTTCACTGGAGAATATCTGTATAGCTGGATTTACAAGGTTAAGAAATACTGCCTCATCAACCGAATTCCAGATTCTGAGAAGTTGTCAGTAGCAGTTTTCAGCTTGGAAGGAAGGGCTCTCGAATGGCTCTATGGATGGGGATCCAGAACCACGAAGGTCTCGAGGGATACTTTTTGTGAGGCGTTTTGCAATAATTCCGTCTAAGGAAGGAGACCAATGGTGAATTCGAAAGAGAGACGTTGTTGCAGCAGTGGGATGATGAAAGGAAGGAGGAGAGGAACTCTTTGGACCAAGCCTATGTGCAGGAAAAGAACCTCCATGATTCTGATATATTGGGGAAGCTCCACCAGTTGAACGAGCTGGGTGGCATGATAGCTGTCGCGCAGCATATCGAAGAGAAGAAACTGATGGTGGGTGGAATCCATGGGCACCCACCCATGCAAAATGGGTTAAACCCAAACCAACCAACTAGGCCCAGCCCAACAAATCCATCTATTTGGATTAGGCCTAGGAGAGAAGCCTTCCCTGGAGCCCGAGTTCACCCAACGTTCACACCTCCAACCACGGGTTCCTGTTTAGACTGCCAATGGCTGGGGAAGGGTGGACGACTAAGGGAAGGGGAGAACCATCCGCAAATCCTAGGAAGAGGGATGAATTCAAGTTGCTGACAGATGAAGAGGAAGTGATAGGGAAAGAAGAGGAAGAAGTCTCAACAGCAGCCTTCATGAACAGTATCAAGGATGAAGTGAAGACAGACATGCGTTTGCACAAATCGGAGGAACTATGCGAAATTATGGCTCTGGCTCAGTGGGTGGAGGATAGGGATAAATTTCTAGATCAGGTTAGTGGGTACCCACCCATTTGAACTAGACCCTACCAAAGTAGACCAGCTCTCACCACCAAAGGAAATGGGTCTCTAAAGAAAATTTCACGAACTATGCCATTGGGAGAGCCCAACTCTGGGCTACGGTTTACAAGAATTGGGCCGCTGGGTGAGCCCAATTCTGGGCTGCAAACCCAACCAGAAAATTCAGGGACCATAAAAGATGTTTTTGCGTTTGGATGAAATTATTCCTTCAAAGTTGGTGGAGGTTCCAGCATGACATCTACGAGGAATGGGGAGTTCAGGCAGCTGTCTGATGAAAGTTTCACTCTGGGCCATATTTGCAGAAATAGACAGTTGAATTTATTGATTCTTAGGCTAGAGGAAGAAGGAGGAAAAGAAGGCAAGATAGTAGAAGAAGATAAGGAAGAAACTCACAAAAACCAGTAATGCTATTATTTACTGCAAGTTCTAGAAAATGAAGAAAAGGGTTGCCATGTGGAGTTAGGGATGCTGGCTCTAGTGGAGGAAGATAAATTGGCAGATAAGGGAGTATCTTTTGAAGAAATCCAACACCAATTCCCAAAGTACCACCTTGTCATCAACGTGTTTGATCCTGGAGGGGCCTTGTTTATGCTTTCTAGTTCCTACCTTGAGGACAAGGTGGCAGTCATTGCTCGGGGGGGTATTGTTAGACTTGCTGAAAAGGGGACATGTGGGACACATGAGAAGGGATCACAAGTGATGTAGACAGAGAGAGAGGGATGTAAGGGGAATTCTGTTGACGATGCAGTATTTCTCAACCTTGTAAATCCAGCTATACGGATATTCCCCAGAGAAGTAAGGAATCTCCATCTCATCCATTTTTAGTACGCACCACATCTCCAAAGATCGGGAAATCATATACCAATTTGATAGAAATCAACTATTCTTACTAGAAAAGATGGAATTATAGTATGGGAACTCACTCTACAATGGCAAGAAACAGAGAAAAATACAAAGAAAACACTGACATCCTAAGCTAACTCTCAAGATAGATGCCTTGAGCCCTCTAGAGGAAAATCCTCTCCCAATCCCTTATCCAAAATCCTTCCTCTCTTCTTGACCTTCTCCACCCCGTTATATAGCCATGCTTTCAACGATTCTGGTGTGATTCCAAAATCATCCTCTCCTGCCAGCTGTCCATTATGTTATTCCCCTCTCAACAAAATTCCCCCTACATCCCTCTCTCTCTCTCTCTCTCTCTACATCACATGTGATCCCTTCCCACGTTTACCACATGTCCCCTTTTCAGCAAGTTTAACAAAAACCTACTAGATTTCGGAAATTTCCATCCCTACTCTTTAAACATAGCAGCTACTGCACAAGGTGTTCTAACAAATACAAGTGAGGTTCTACTTAAGCCAAATACCCAAAACCAAACAACCATAATAACAGCCTCTTAGAGTGTTTTTAACTCGATGTTTATAGGTAGGTTTTACTTTTATCTTTAAAATTATTATTCATAACTTTACCTAGCAAAGAAGAGGGTTACAAGCTATGAATGGAAAATCTTATAGTGTGAGATTTCTCATAAAATGAAATTAAAAATTAAAAAGAAACAAAAAAGATATCAAACATGGAAAATCAAAGGTGACCCTTCTCACTTATTCACAAAAGAAAAGAGGAAACACATAAATCCTCATAGAAAAGAGGAAACACATAAATCCTCATGTATATCGTTTAACATCTGTGGTGCACCTGTATTTGTAAAATCAAGTTGGTTTCTATTTAACAATGTAAGCATAAAACTTATGCCACAAAATAGGGTGAATAATTTGGAACATCCCATTAATAAGTGTTTGGTGATCTAACAACATACCAGTATAATTAATCGGTTATTGGATTTTGAGTAACAATCAACTGCCAATTTGTTGGGAAGTAATGGTGGAACTTGTCTAGTCCTAAGCTGAGCTTCGACAATGGTGTCATTCAGTTCACTGTGTAAAAAGACAACCTGAGAGTTTAGAATAAATAATGATGAAATGCAAAAGAAAGAAGTTGAAATGAACACTGTAAAAGGTCAGGTCAAAATCTAGATTAATAAACCAACCAATGTAGTTATTTCAAAGACAGAATTTCCATTTTTCCATTGACTAGACTACTCATCTCAAATTGTGGTTGAAATGATAAAACCAAAAAATTAAAAATAAAAAGAAAGAAAATATTAAAAAAATTCTTCTATATACTTTTACATTAAATATATATGATGATATTACATATGCATCTCATAAAACAGAATTTCTCAACTTTTACTGTCACATTATACAAGGCCATAGTCCTCATCAAAACAATGGGAAAGAGGTTATTTGTAGTCTCAAGGCATCAAGTTGGCGTCTGTGACTGTTCCACCTCTTCCTTCCTATTGCAGGTAGGGCAGTGGGTTTACTAGGAAAATAAAGCACAGATCACAATTGATTCAAGAAAAACAAAAATGTGTGAGCCTTGTTATACGATTAAAACCTCACAAAAGTTGCAGCCCATTCTTGAGATGTGTGAGTTGTCACATGCTTGAAGTTAAACTGATGACGTTTTTCTCTTTCATCAGCTGGCATATCCAAAGCATAACCAATAGAAGCAGCAACCTCTGTGACATTCCATGGATTTACCAAGATAGCACCAGCGCCAAGAGACTGTGCTGCACCTGCAAACTGATAACAAATAATGAATTCAAAATTATTTGAATGATCATGAAAACTCTGTCACCTTGTGATTTTAGGAGTTATATGTTCTACAATTTGATCCAGCATAAAGTCTTGAAAAGAAGCTGAGTATCATCAACCCTATCCATATCTATCTGTCAACAACCATTTTTCTCGCAAGTATTCCAAGTTTTATTTATGTAATAACACACGTAGTTTCACCTAGAAAACAACTAAGAACACCAAATATATTGCTTTGAAGAGATTGATCATTTCATACATTTAACATCTGCAATAACAGAGATAACAACAACAAGAATATCATGCTTCATTGAAAAATGCAATATAGATCAGTAAAATAGAGCAAATTGTCATGCAATAGTGATAGAGTAAGATGACTATAATTATTTAAATTGCAGTCTCTTTGCACATCAAAAGCAATCATTCCTTGTTACCCTACCATATTCTCTTACATATCTCCTGTTAAAAAAATTCACCTTGTTTTTTAATTAAGTACCACTCTGGACCTAGATACGAGAGCAGTACATCAACTTTTTTTTTCCAGTTAATTAAAGTATGCTCTGTTTCCTGGTACACAAAAAACCATAAGCAATCCTACGAACTCAATTTATAACAAAGCCAGGTCTATTACCATTATGTGAAGACCTTGTCATTACAGAGCTCAACCATGGCCCTGATAAAAGAGAAAACATAATGCTGATGATTTTTCTCTATAATTGAGCCTCATCCATACATTGTCCATTAAAAAATCAAGAATAGATTAACAAAATCAAATAGAAAGAAAGCTGAACTTCTATGCTTAGCTTGGCTAATTTTGGTTCTACATGCCTTAGCTTTTGAGCTTGAGCCTAGAAAACTTTTATAAAAATTCATGTGCAAACACTTCAGAATGAACAAACGACAATATAGTGTTGTAGATGTATACAGTCATAAATGAAACACAATTTTTTTCATTATTCTTAGAAGCTGGCAAGCATGGCCTAGTTAAGTTGGGAAAATAATTATAAAATGACTCTACATAGACTTTCATGCTTTACTGTTTTACGATAACAGCTGAGCCTGCAAATAAAATCTTGGACATCAATGTTCATTGATTCCCCAATGATTACTATGCTTGATGGTAGAATCAATTGTTATTATGGAGATCTTAATTAAGCACAAATTACCGTTTTCTCAAATATGAAGAGTAATCAAACATTCATAGTCTCCAAGAGATGGAGCCAAAAAAGAATGATATTAAAAATATGAATTACCTCACTTAAAATGAGAACCCCCTTCTTGGAAGCTTGACATGCAACAAATTCATAGCTGACAAGATTCATTCCATCCCTTAAAGAAGTAACAAGTGCTACATCTAAAAAGGATGTAAGTCAGAGTGATACATATCATGGATGCTCAATACTTTGTTCAAATAAAACTACTTATGATGGCTTTTATAATATAATGAATGGAAAGAAGATATGCTTGACCTGTCGCTGTTTTTGGATAACCTGGAATAGTTAAGGGAAATCCTTAAATGCATATAGGAGAAGGAAAACAAAAGAACCATGACATTTGTATTAAAGGAAGTATATTTCAAATGTGAATACAAAGAAACAAATATTGCCTTATTGTTATGAGCTTTTTCTAGATAATGTCTTCCTTTTTCCTGTTTTTAGTCTATCACTCTATGTTTATCATAATGCATGTTTTAGGAATTCTAGTATTTTGTTCAAAGGATTTCAAACAGATATAAATTGGTTGTACTTCAATTATGCTTTACTTCTTGAGGAATTAAAAAAAAACTCAGCTAGAAGTGAAACAAATACCAAATCCACCATCAATTTCCAAAAAAATAAATAAATATCATTAGGTTCAATGTATTCGTACAGAATTAGATACAACATGCTACAAGTAGAGGAATTTAAGCATGTAAGCATATTATACAACAAAGGAAGAGTTTGAGCAAGATAATGAAATTTATTTTCAGATAACACAAAACAATGTCCTACTGCTTGGGTCTTTCACCAGCTTGATATCAAAAGTATTATGACCCAGCAAATAAGGACAACAGTGACTAAATCTTGTATGTTACAGCAGAAAATGAGTACCAGTGACAGCATAGAGTGCACATAATGCATGAAAATCAAGTGACCGATCCTGTAACCAAAGAAAGAGATGCTTCAGAAATCTTCAAATGATCAGCTAATAACAGTAACAAATGTTTTCTGTATGATGTCAAATAAATGCAAGACTTCACATCATTTGTCACAGCTTCCTCGAAAGATTTGCAATAATCATTACTGTGTCCTAAAATTTTAAACACTTCAAGAGAAAGAAGCATTGTGAAGAAATTCAAATGCACAACTGCAGTGTGTGCAAAGAACAACCATTAAAGATACTTGAATATTTCCTAAAGAAAATTATACCTTCAATTTTGAAAGAATAGCAATAAGTTTCAAGTGATAACTTCACAAAAATAAAGTGATTGTGTAACAGACAAGCTCCACCTATTCTAAACAATATCAAGTCAACCTTGAAAGGATATGTTGTAAGTTCCTTGGTGATGGAGGACGAAAGGGGGTCAATTATAATAATGTTTTGATTTTTGATGACTTATTGTAATTTTTGTAGTGAATATTTTCAGGTATTTTATAGGAGGGTTATTTTAGGTAGTTTTAGGGTACTTGTGATAGAATTAAAGTTCTATTAGGGTACTATGTGGATTAGGAAAGTTATAGAAGATTGTTTACTTGCCAGTTAAGTCTTATTATAAAAGGGCTTGCTATACGTATAATGAGATACAATACAACTTATATTTTCACTATTGAATATAATTCCAAGGACTTTCCTTGTTTCCCTGTAAATTCCGGAGAATCTACCTAGTAGATTTCTAGGTCATCTACTAGAATGATACCTAGTCCCTTCTTTTATTCCTTTTGTGCTTCTGTCCACGTCACTTGGTCAAAAAAGTAAGATGAAGAAATGAGAGGCCATGAATATGTTTGTGATAAAAATATGGGTGTAAGATGCCTAGTGGAGAATGTAGTTCAAAACATAAGTTGAGGATAACAAATAATTTGGATTAAGTCAAGTTACTCAACCCAAATATTTGCATTTAAAGCTTGTTGGTGGCACCATCATGGAATGGACAATGTATAGATAAATTTTCCTCTGACTAGAAGATGAATAGACAAAATCATAGTAATGGTGATCAGTTCATTTAACAATGGCATTTTATATATAGTGATATGAGCAAAATTGGGATTTCAATGAGATTCTTGACAATAGATATGACTAAGGTAACAAAACATCCACACCCGTAATACTTGCATCATCAAATACCAAGTGAGACATCTATGTCTGCAAACATAAGTGAATGCTTATAAGACCAACCAGATGATGTATTGGAACAGCAGTAAGTGTTCCAAATCTTCCATTAATGCGTCCAACAATCTCATGGACTTGGCTTGTAAGCTTTTGATCTGTCAAAGCATAAAAAAAACAATATCACAACTGAAATAGAATAAAGAAGAAATTACGAGAGAGAAAAGAAAGGAAAAGAGAAGATACACTGAAATTGATAAATTTGAAATTCTGAATAACTAAGACAGGAAATTACATAATTTTAGGATACAGTCAAACTGCAACCAATTGTTAAGAGTATAGAAAAAGACTAAGGAAAGCAGTGTTGTCACGAGGCGAAAAGCGGGTTGATGCGTCCACCCCAAAAACCGCATCACTTTGATGCGGTGAGGCGATGCGGACGCATCAATGAAGTGATGTGGATAATTAAAAAAATAGCTAAAATTATGCATATAACAACAAATCATCACCAAAATAAATTTCAGTCTTCACAATACATTAAAAACATAAAGTAATCCAAATAGAAAATACTAGAAACATAATAAGTTCACATCCAACCAAATGCAAGTCAAACACATAAAAGATACCAAACAAAATAAGACCACAAGTTAATTTATAATGCAAGGTTCACATCCAACTGAATGCAAGTCAAACACAAAAAAGAAGTGCAGCAGCAATTGATTGTATTTGTCATATGTTAGGTTTGTTTTTAGGGTTAAGAATTAGTGCAGGAGGGGTGATTAGACCGAAATCACCCTTTAGAATAGATACCCATTGGATAATGGGTGTTTTAAGTGAGGGCATAAAGGAACTTTGGTAGAAGTCATGATGTGCCCGCACCAACCGCATCAGGGCCGCATCATGCAAGCCACTCCGCCTCAGGCCATTTGAGGCGTTTTTTCATAATTGCACCCCGCCTCACCGCCTAAGCAGCTGCATCAGGCACCTTTAACAACACTGAAGAAAAGTCGTGTCATTTAAGGAACTGATGACCCTTAGTCAAGGTGATCAATTGGGGGATTGGTTCTAGTTGATTGATCGTTGTTAACTGAAAATCATACTCATCCCACTAGTATAATTTGGCTATGAGTGTGAGATAGAGGCAATGTATGCCTCAACCTACTCAAGTTGAATCCATGTTCTTCCTCTTTGACAACGAGTAAGAAACACTAACGTTTACTATTTCAAGGAGCCACATGTGTAAAATTCAATATCTTGGATAGGTATAAGCAATTATTGTACTTGCAAGACAAACAAATTAGACACTCATGTCCACTACTTTAGTAAAAAAGAAAAGGCAACCTGGTGCTATAAAACTCCCGCTATGCGCAAAGTCTAGGGAAGAGTCAAACGGACCCACTATGTGGTGCCAAGGATGATTCCAAACCTGTGACCTCTAGGTCACACGGCAACAACTCCAACTGTTGCGCCAAGGCTCCCCTTCCTGTCCACTGCTTCAGTAAGAGCTCTAATTTTATTTAAGTTAATGAATCTTGTGGATCCCCTCCAAGCTTGGAGCATTTCCGTTAATCAATTCAGGGGCTTTAGTTGGAGAAAGGAGGGTAAAGTGTGGTTCCAATGTGCTCAGTGTTGTGTATGTTGTTGCCTTTGGTTGGAGCCAAATGCCACAACCTTTAAGGAAAAATGGTTCTCCCTAGACTTTCTTTGGGATAGAATTGTTTCATAGCCTCTCTATGGTGTTCAGGCATGTTTTATTTAGGAGGACCATTAGCAGACATGCAGAGGGACTGATCTGATAGTTAGTGTGTTTTCATGTCTTTAGTTACTGCATTTTCTTTGTAGCTTTTTGAAAGGAGGATATCTACTTTTCCTCTTCTTTGTACTCTTACCAATAGACTTAATTCCATAGCTAGAGGAGGGCAAAGTGATTTTAAGTCAAACCACAGGGGGTAAATTGTAATTTACCCTATATATATGAAGAATTTGGATCCATGTTAATCCAGAAATTGAGTGTCAAAAAGGGGTATATATTATATACCTAAGGGAAATCTTGAAAAAAAAAGTCTGACTATGAACCCAATAAGTTGACAAAGAAAATAAATAAGTAAACAAAGGAATCTCAATTAATGGATAAAAATGCATCAAGAGATAATTAACATGCTCAAAGCTACTACATACATTCAGGAACATCTGTCCTAGTAGGTACAGCAATTTGCAGCAAGACAACTTTATCACGCCAGTGTGGATTCTCCTCAAGGAACTTTTCAAATGCCAAGATTTTCTGGGGAATTCCTTTTATCATATCAAGACGATCAACACCCAACATTACCTGTCCATTTGATTTTGAAACATAAAGTGATTCAAATGATGCACATATATCCGAGACGAGCAGATGTAGAACAAGAACAAGAAACCAAGGAATAGTCTCAAAGACTGAGATTCTCAATATTCAATAACTACTAATATGCTGAGATCTCTAAGACTGATAATGTTCCTTATATAGACAACTTGTACAACCCTTTATCTAGTAGGACAAGCAACCCAAACTTAAGACTCAAGTAATTCAAATCTAGAATAGGAAATAAAGTCATAATCAAACTAGGGATAAGATATTGAATAGTAATGTAGTATTTCTAATTAGACAGTTTTTGATAGGCCATATTATCCGATAGTAAAGTAGTATTTGTCATGCATTTGTTCAATAACAGAAATGAATTGAAAAGGCCTGATAAGTTTCTAATCCTATTTTAGCACATAGCAAAACAAAAAGGGGCTACATGAATTGATCCTATCTGATTAGGACAAGCCAAACAAGCTCAATTGTGAAAAATGAAAAGAAAAAAATGGAAATTAAACTTTCAATATTTCTTAACCATACTCAAGTTGTCGCCCTAATTTGTATCAAGCTATCAGCATGTAGAACAGCCAGAAGTGGTTGAGTAAAATGTATAAATAACATTACATCTAATTAGAGTCAAAACTCAAAAGACATCTGATTTTCAACAACTTAATGTTGTGCAAATGTGCAACTTAGGCATATGTTTTCAAAGTGTTAAACTTGGGACCTTGGCATATCTCTTACCTTTCGGCCTGCAAATCTTTCTTTGAGTTCTTTCATGTGATCCTGGACTTCAGGGAGTTCAAGGGACCGTATAAATCGATCAGAGTCAATCCCAATAGGAAACTGAAGTTTCACACTCCCAAAAATAAAACATTGTCATCATGAGAAGGAAATCAGGGAGTGCATATTCATTGGTAAAGGTATTTAAAGCTGATAAGCATTCAACTCATGAGATGAAATTCCAGTTATGCTGTTAGATGTATAGAAAAGATAGAGAATATGTGCAGATATACCGCAGCCACACGAGTCAGCTTCCCTTGATCTTCTACTCCTTCAGGTGTACCCTCAAGCCCAAGAATACGAGTACAAGCACTAACAAAATGTCTTGCATAATCATAAGTATGGAATCTGGGATGCAGGCAAATGTAAATATTAAAATCAGAACACTAGATAAAATGTCTCTAGTTCTTAAAAACCATAGCAACAGCACATGATAAGGATGCCCTAAATTATACGAAGTAAGAATCCCTATTTAACTGGGAAAGACTAACCACCTCATATTTTTGACTAAATAGTGCAATCAGTAACCAAGAATAATAAATATTGAGGTGGAAGATAAAGGAGATACAGATATTTGGACTTATCACAGTGTGTGCACCTTACTTTGTTGAATAGAATTTGCTTGTTCTAAGTGCATGCTGTTGATGCCTATTTATCAAAACAATACTACAATCTACATCAAGTTGGATACTTTCACAATAGCTGCTCATACAAATAACAAAGAAAACATATCAATTTCAAATAAACTAATAGTTTAACAGATAGCGAACCATATGGACGGACGCAAGACGATGTGTTGTCATCATTGTTATAAAGCATAAAGTTTTTAGAGCAAACGTCCATGCTATATCATAATGGTGTTTCATGGCAATATGCATCTTCTAAAGGCATGGATCAGGGCACCAGAACAACCAAAGCCATGCACAGCCACCAATAATAAATAAGAAAGTTCCATTACTTTTTTTTTTTTTGGGAGGGGGGGGAGAGAAGGGGAAGGTTGTTAGGGAAATTCAATGCTTCGGTATGCATATCTACATAAATGCTAATTCACCCTACTTGCCTCCTCAAAATTACGTAAAGAACGTGAGTTTCAAAACACTGTGATGCATGATAAAAAAAACTTACCCCACCAAGTCAGCAGCAAGTACAGATCTCAACAGCTCTGATCTGGATGGCAAAGTCCTATGTATTTCTGAGGAAGGAAAAGGTGTATGGAGAAACCAGCCAACTTTCATTTTGTTATTGTGTTCTTTTAAACATTTTGGAAGAAACATTAGGTGGTAATCGTGGCACCAAACAACATCTCCTTCCTCATAATGCTTATTTACTACATCAGCAAATATTTGGTTTGCCTGCTTATATGCATCGAATTGAGATTGGAAACTACGTGTGGTAGCAAGTCGGTCTTCTTGTGGAAGCCCAAGGTAATGAAAAAGAGGCCATAAGATGTTGTTGCAGTAACCATTATAGTACTGATTAACTATCTCCTCATCAAGAAATACTGGGATGCATCTCTGCAGTTAACAATGCATAATTAGGAGGACAAAGTATTGATGGTTTGTGTATGTCTTGGATATTGCAAGGAGAAGAGCAGCTTGACTATCATTACATGATTCGAGACCATATATCTTCATGCTTTTAAATTATAAATTTGACATAAACATCAACAAAGTAAAAAGATTCAATACCATTTCAGCTAAAGCTTTAGTCAACGCTCTCTGCCCAACATCATCAGGCACATTCACACCAGCCCACCCAATCCATCTGGTGTCAAACTCCTTTACACCTTCAACAGAAATAACAAGCTTCATATAACCTTCACTTTAAAAATAGAAAAATCAAATTGATTCCTAAAAGTAACCAGTTATTTATTAGAAAGTTCTGAAGAAAATTATTATTAGTGTGACCTCTATGAGATCATCAAAAAATAGGTAATTAGCATACTGAATCACAATATTTAGATAATCAGAAATAAAACAATTAATGCAAGATGACAAACTTTTTCTTGCCTAAAAGTGCACTGACTAGCCCGCCTACACTGATCTCAAGCTGATAAGAGTCCACACCCTCCCTAACAGCAGAGACAGGCAACCTGTTAGCTACAACCAGCAAACGTTGTTTGAATGGCCGCTCATCTTGCCTTTGACTTCTATCTGTAAAATGTCTTGCAGCCGCAACCGTTTCCGAGACCTCTTCCTCACTAAGAATACCCCAATTTTCATTCTCACTTATACATGAATCACTATAAAATTGTTCTGCCTCTTTGTTTCCATCTCTTGCCTCCTCATTTGTTTGAAAATACCTGTTGGATTTCCTTAGCTCTCTTTCCCTCAAAAGCCTTTCCAATCTAGATCTTGGTGTGACAGGAATGCAGTTATAATTGTTCCCTGGCATACGCTTTGCCTGAAATTTCCCAATTTAAGTTTTTAACTTAAAGTGATTTCTACAAACACAATATACTCATTCAAAAGCTAAAATAGTTTTTTCCTACCACTAAATATCCAATAAATTGATAATGCTCAATCACATAAACAAATATAGGAATAGTTGCACACTCCAACTAATTTGTTACATTTTGTTTTCAAAATTTCAGTCACATTCCAATTATTTATCAAATGGGAAATTGTCACTCGAGAGACCTAACGAGCATGCTATGATCCAGGCATTTTATTGTCAACATCCATGGTTGAATGTATTCAGAGGTTGAAACAACCTTTTATTAGACATTGAAAGAAATCTTACTGATCATATGCTTATTGGTTACAAACCAAGCATGCCAACTAAATATCAGACAAAAATGCATCCTTTCTTACTACATTAGTGAACAGCAGGATAAGGGTGACAAAAATTAGTTATTTAAACTGACCAGAGAGATTACAGTTCAATAACTGATCAATGGGAATAAACACCCGATCTAAAATTGAACATGAACATGGAAATTTGGGCTCTGTATTTAAATGTCATAACAACTAAAATGGGAAAGAAAAAAAATATCTCAACCTATTTACAATAGTGGATAAAAAGAATGACACCATTCACCAGGCTATACAACCAAGCTAAATCATAGGCAGCAATATACCCACTTGAGAGGTTGTTTTGTTGGGAAATTTAGAAGGAATGACAAACCCATTAAAGGGAGGGTGTAACCTGATGATTTGCAGAATGCAGATCTCTGGAGATGATTTCACATTAATATCCACATTGTTGCACAAAGCGTGGATTTGTAGAAGTGTGAAAACATGGGTGGATTAGCCATACGGAGACGAAGGAGCCAAGCGATTTTTGGGGGTGGCTGTGGTCAGGAAAGGATGTTGAAAAACCTCCATTCAGCAGAGGGTGGTGGTAACCATGATGGAAAAAGGAAGATTATCCATATATGAATGTCATAATAGGCATGGATGAGTTAAAAAGGGCTTGAAAGGGAAAAAGGAGAGCATATATAGCTGTGTTCCTGGCCATGCAGATGACACCATACCAAAAAGATGCATTTCAATTAATTTGACACACTATGGACAAATAAATATATTCACACACACGTGCTCAAACAAGAGACTTTGCATATGGACCCCATCAAGGTATGATGTTGTTTTATTATTCCTCTTTTCTTGGCCTAACTCTAGGGAATTCATGAATCATAATTTTTGCAACAACTACAACTTATATGCATTAATTTTCATTCTTAAAAATAGACCACTTCGGTCAACTCAAGAGTTTGTTGGATCAGTTGGAAGTGTAAGTTGAAATTGTAAGTTCTAATTATGGTAGTGATTTCTTATCTATCTATATATTTATATCTATATCTATATATTATTATATAAAATACAGTTTATGAAATTTGGACAACTGTTACATGTCACTTATATATATGTTTTGTTTTCCTCTAAATTCTTACTCTTTGATTCATACTACTTTGATGCTAAAATTTGAAATAATTTTTATACTAATTTTTTAGTTATACTAAATAACTAATTTAATTTTGTTTTGATAATAATTTACCTTCTCTTTGATAACTAATGAAATATAATTTTGAATCATATTTTTATCTTAAAATTTAAATAATAACTAACTGGTCCTTAATATGGCTCTCTCATTATCTTAAAATTTGAAAAATTATTTTCTGATGTAGAATTTTTAAGCAATCTTAGTATCCATCTCAATAGAAGAACGACCATAAATTATAATTGCATAATTTTCTAGAAAAAAAAAATTAATGAGTCTAAATAACATGCAACTAAAGCAAATAATTTCTTAATTTTTAAATGGATTATCCACAAATTTTTTTAAAACATAATATGGATAATACCTCTTAAATCATAAATTTGTTTAGATCCTATTAGATATGCTTTTGAATTTAATAATTTGTTAGTATTTAATTTTTTTAATATCTTAAATATGATAAATATCTTTTTAGTTATACTAAATAATTAATTTGATTTTGTTTAGGTAATAATTTATCTTATCTATTTGATAAGTAATGAAATACAATTTTGAATCTTATTTTTATCTTAAAATTTAAATAATAACTAATTGATCCTTAATATGACTCTCTCATTATCATACCATTTGAAAAATTGTTTTCTGATGCACAGTTTTTAAGCAATCTTAGTATTCATCTTAATAAAATAATAACCATAAATCATAATTGTATAATTTTCTAAAAAGTAAAATTAATGGGTCTAAATGACATGCAACTAAAGTAAGCAATTTTTAAATTTTTAAATAGATTATCCACATATTTTTTTAAAACATAATATGGATAATACCTCCAAATTATCAATTTGTTTAAATCTTATTAGATATGCTTTTGAATATAAGAATTTGTTAATATTAATTTTTTTAGATTTTAAATATGATAAATATCTTTTTGAGAAGTCATATAATGTCTTATATTTCTTTAGGTAGGTAAAACGGAATTTCAATTTTTTTTATCATATAGATTGAGTAATTTTGTTTCATATTTTTTAAATTTATCCTACCAACGGCTCATCAAAGCTGTTAAAAACATCATAAAGTCCAGTTTTGAAAAACTATTTTCTAATGTAGAATTTGTAAGCAAATAATATATAGCTTAACGGAAAAACAAACATAAATCATAATTGCATAATTTATCAAAAAACAAAATTAATGAGACTAAATGACACGCAACTAAAGTAAACAATTTCTTAATTAATTTTTAAATAGGTTAACATAATATGGATAATATCTCTAAATCTTAGATTTGTTTAGATCTAATAAATTGTGCTTTTGAATATAAGAATTTGTTAATATTTAATTTTTTTAGATCTTAAATATGATAAATATCTATTTTTGGTAACATGATAAATATCTTTTTAAGTCATATAATGTCTCTTATCTCTTTGGGTGGGTGAAATCATATTTCAAAAAAAAAAAGTCATCAAATATTTTGAAATTTAAAAATCATAAGAATTTAATATCAGTCAAAAGTAATATAAATATGTTATGCAAATATACAAAGCCTATTCAAAATTCATCGAACTTGCTTAATTTGAGCTCTTGTATTTTAATAGTGGTTCCAAATGTACTTTTCTCGACTCTTTCTTTGTTGTTCTTTACATTCTTGGTTTTATGTTATTATTATGGCAATGCTTTATACAGTAAAGTTTTGGGTTATATACAATGTTTTGGTTTTTTTACTTTATTTTTATTCGGTGTGATTGACTGAATTTGATTATTTGTTCATTTTAATGCTGCAATGGTTATCCAATATGATTTTGTTAATGAGGTTAATGTCAATAATAAATAGAAAATATGAAAGCTTAAAGTAAGGATTTTATAGTTCTATAGTCTTATTGGCGAAATTTTAAAGCTTATACAAAGGAAATTTGTACAGTTATATTATTCACATTTTTTATTTACTTAACATGTTGATTGAAGAGTTAAACATGTATTTAATTACAAACTGAATGGTTCTGTTTAGCCCTCTTGTATTAAAATATTATAGAATCGTTGTGCGATATTTAACATTGTAAAGTTGCTTGACATCGTTAATAACTAACAATCAAATACCTCAAGTGAAGAATACTTTTATAGCTATTACTTCATTTAAAAAAAAAAATCTTGAGAGACACTAAATATGTTAATTATTTCTTAATTTTTATGAGTTTTATGATTTTATTATAATATAAATAATTTAGGAAGTAATTGAACTATTTTTTATATAGATCTTATAAAGAAACTTATGTAAAAAAATATTACAATAAATAATAAATTATTGTTTAAAAATCTATACACATATAATTTAACAAACTCATGTATGGCACAAGATAATAAAACTTGTTGCATTTAAAACAATTTCTATGGCAATTAATAAAACCTTTTAATTTCAAGATCATATGTATATATATTTTTTATTTGCACATTCAACCTCAATCATATTTACTGACATTACATTTCGCCAAAAAAAGAAATTACTGACATTACAGTATAAGTAATACAAGAAACTTCATTCTTGAAGAAAAAACATAACATACGGTATCCATCGATCTCCAAAATTTAGAATAATGCTTTAAGTTTCTCTAATTTTAAATTTTATAAACACTTCTTCTTTGCATACAAAAGGATAAAAGAAATCAAGTGTATAGCAAAAAAAAAAAAATTAACACTTTTAATTATTTTATGATACTTGCTGTACATAATTCTTATCTGTGAATTATATTAGTATTTAAATTTAACTTATATTTATTAAATAGAAGAAATATAATTGATTTATACTTGTTACACAAAATAAGCATATGCACTTGAATTATATTTTTTAAATAAAACAAACGCATTTAATTTATAATTGTTAGAGAAAATAATATATAGTTGAATTACTTTAGCAAGTGTGCACCAGTCTTCTTTTTTTCTCTAGCAAATATAAAAATTTTATTATTCAAAATAAATCTATAAAACAAGACCAAATACAACCGTCCACGTCAACAAAAAGGGCTTAATCTAAATAAGAAAAATTTGCACGAACATTTCCTAAAATTTACCTAAAGATCTCACCTAAACTTTCGAATCCAAGACTTAAAAATAAAACCCTTCTATATATGAAGAAGTTAAACTGATACCTTTCTTCAACCAAAAAAAGAAAAAAAAACTGATACCTTTCATCATATGACTTGTGCGTGTTTAGTAATACACATTATAATTTCTAATTTGTTTATATATTTTAAAAAGATTTCTTTTAATTTAATTTCTTTCTAAATTATTCGACATTTTATATTTTTTAAAATAGACATTAAATAAAAAAGATAAAAAAATTCATAAAATTTTATTAAAAAATAATATGAACAAATTAGATATTATCAAGTGTATTAATCAACACATGCAAGTCACGTCCTGCTACCATCAAAATTTCCAAAAATTTCCAAATTGGTGAGATAAGAATCGTCAAATATCATGAATATGGATAGGAGGACACTCACATCGTAAGAAAAGTAAAAGAATATAAATCTAGAATTGAAATAGGTATGGAGTGACAATACTAAAGTTATCACAAGACCACAATAACTATAGTAAAGTTGTCACAATTTCCCCGGTGACAATATTGAAGTTGTCACAAGGCTCTCGTGACAATACTGAAGTTGTCACAAAACCCCTGTAAGACTTCCTTCTTAAATATGTTTTAAATGCTCTTACTCTAATACTCTGTAATGTTCTTTTAATTTGGTATGAATAATTTAATTAATCAAACAATTTACTAATTTTTTTGTATTGTTAATTATAATAAGAAGTTAATTTAATCTTTGCTACAATAACAATGTAACACACCAAAATATTACTATCGTTCATTACTAAAACTTATTTATTTACATATGCTTCATCTTACAACTATATACATAATTAAATCAAAAACTAAAAAAAGGTATTCTAACCCTGATGGATGAAGCCTTTCTTTCTACATTGTCTATTATACAGTACAAACTACATAATTATACAATCATAAGGAAATAGCGAGCACGAAAACCCCTAATATCTAAATATGTAAGAAGCAGTGCAACATCAAAATCTATTAAAACGGTAATATGAAACATCTTCTCAATCTCTTGATTCCTCTGGAAATATTAGACTTATGAATGAAAATTTAATTTTCAGTAGGAATTCAAGCAAATGAAAACAGTAAACAATAAGTATAATATTTCCAGTTGCATTAAACTGCATAAACATTTCCATGGATAGATATTATATAGAATACAATCAAATAAGCTAATAGTATATACTCTAGACTATCACTTAATGTCTTATTTCTTAGAAGATTTAACAGCAAAATAACATATAAGAATCTGATCTTTTATTTTTTGCTGGGACAATTACATGCTCATACTTGTCTTTTATCTAAGGGCATAGCCCCATAATTTGTGCTTACATGGACAACATAAATAAAATTATTATGAAATAGTAATAAGAGCTCTTCCATCGCATAATGCGTCCCATAAACCAAATGACCATACCACACGTCTAGGGTGAATTCCATTTGGTTCTCAAATAACTCCATTATTCTGTTGTGGATTATTCATCTCTAGACACATATAAGACTTTCATGGATCTCCTCTCTTACTGAAAATCACATCCAATAATTATTTGGGAATCACCTCCTTTACCGAATATCATTTTCATCTAATTATCTAGAAATCATCTCCCTTTTAAATGATCATTTTGCAGGATCACCTCCCTTACCGATGATCATATCCATGTCTTTTAATTCATCTTTCATATCATTAAATGAGCATGTAATATCATTTTCTAAGTTTCTAGTTGTTATCGATCGGTCTCTGATCAATCAATTTGAGACACTTATATTAGCTTTGTATTAGGCATTATTAGATGTTTATTGTGCCCAATATTAGTACTTTAGATGAGTTTAATGTTGTTGGGCTTCATTGGGCTTTAATGCAAATATTGAATAATTTTCGGATTTTGATGCATTTTGACCTTTCTTCCTTGGTTAGGTCATAACTTGGGACTCGGTGATCCAATTGAGGTGATCTTTGTGTCTTTGGAAAGCTAAGACAATGCTCTACAAGTTTCATGAAGAACTCAAGAGCTGTATCGGAATGCTAAGGGTCCAAAATATCCCTGCAATGCAGAGTGGGTTTGCTGTCACGGAACCATCTGGGCAGTGTGCACATATTGGACTACATAGTGAGTTATAGGCATCCTCTTGGGCTGAAACTTGGTCACTTGAAAGATAAGACCCATATCTCCAACTTCAATGAAGACCATTTTGTCAATAGATGTCGTTTTAGGCATGCTTCAGAAGCTACAATTTGGTCTGAATTTGGAAACACGTTCTTCCAACCTAACTTGAGGTAGGTGCAGTGTTTTTGGCATTTCTGGAGTTCTAAAAGTCCAAATGACATGATTCAAATTGGAGATTTTCAAGGAGACAATTGGCTACAACTTTGATGAAGACATCCAAGCCAAAATGCACCGTCTAGGTGATGAATTTGAAGCCAGAAGTCGGATAAGAGTTGTTGACTAAAAGCCACCAACCATACACCAACCCACCTACCATGCACCAACCCACCAACCATGCATCAAGCTTCCATTTTTGACAATTTTCATATTCTTATAGCTTGTATTCAGATTATGTACATGTACAAATTGGCTTCTAGGATTAGTATAAATAGACCCAACCTCTTTGTATTGAAAAGATTCAATTTGAAGTAAGTTAGAATTCAATTTTGTAGTAAGTTTGAGTATTTGTTAGTTTTCTTTCTCTTCTTCTCCCTTCTCTTTAGAATTTCATTTTTGTTCTTTATTTTCTGAGTTCTTCCTTCCCATCCATGGAAGGCTAGGCTCTCATAATCAATCCAAGGGATTAGCCATCTTGATGTTTAATTTGGAGATCTTGTTTTGCTTGTTCATATTGCTTAATTGTTATTCAAGTTTCTCTTCTTCCTCTTTTGATTTCTATCTAGATTGAATTGCTTAATTTGATTTAGATGTTAATGTGATAATAGCTTTATTGTCATGTATTCAAAGAGGATCACAAAGAATAAACAATTTATTAAAGCTTTTTGATGGATTGTTTAGCTTGGTTAAATTCTGGATCTTAAATTAATCTATGTATGGATGGTGCTTACTTTATCTAACCTTGGTTAATTAAATCCTAGATGCTTATCTAGTAGAGGATTCTTGGATTATGTTGAGGCTTCTTGATGTGATCTAAGGCCAAGAACATGGTTAGCAATTAAGTGAATTTCTTGTGATCAATGATGAGTTACACTCAAGATCGGTAAATTTCCTTGGATTGGTTGTTTCTTTCAATTTGTTAATTACTTTCCTTTACTTCAATTAGTGTATTTCAAATCATCAAAACCCCCCTTTTAATTATCTTGATCTGATTAAATCTTTGTTCTTTTTGGATCCTTGAGAGACGATTCGGTTCATGCTCTATACTACAAATTATTTTGTGAACCGGTAATTTTATTATTTGACGAGGTCTCGACAACCTCTTGTCAAATTTGGCGCCGTTGCCGGGGATCCAAGGCAACTATTTGATTATTTCAAGACCACATCTAACTCTAACAATTGTGTTTGTATTTTTTTTGAAGCATTTTCAAGTGGAATTCGGCTGAAATTGGGTAAAGGGCATTCTGTCAAGATTTTGGTTCGGTAATGTATCTCTGATTAATCTGAATTTTGGTAGACTAATGAAAATCGTGATTTTGAGAAAGGCTCACTACTTGTAGTGAGGTCACCCTTATTTTAGCCAAATTCCATCGTTTAGACCACTTTTTCAATTTTTTAAGATTTTTTATTATTCTGTTAGATAGAATTTTTGTGTAGATTTCACTCTGTGGTAGTCCCATAATTTTTAAAAATCTGTAGATATGTTTTCTGTAATTATTTTGTGTGTATATTTAGACTTGTTTTTGTGATTTTGTGTTTTTGTGTTTGATCTCTAATCTGATGGAGCATAAACTTGATGAGCTGGCTTATCTGGTGGGGCAGTTGGAAGTGGAACAACATCACTTACCTGTGCAAGAACCTGCAAGATTTTGTAGTATATGTTGTAGTTCTTATCATCCCACATATGCTTGCACCACACTACAATATGATGGTTCTGTATTTCATAACCATTCTATTGATGCAACAGGTGTATTTCTTGGTGAACCACAATACCCACAGCTTGGATATGATCCTTATTCTACCACATATAACCATGATTGGGGAGATCATCCTTGGTTCGAACCTTATGTTGAACCAATCAGTCTATACCAAGAACCTATCTTTGCCCCAATAAGCATGGAATTTGAGCCTACACTAGAGGATTTGGTGAAACAATTTGCTCGAGAACAACATCCAATTCCAGAGAAGCGAAGCTATAGTACAAAACGTGAAGACCCAAGTTGGTCAACTTACATCTTCATTGAGTCAGTTGAGCAAGCAACAGATGCAAATCGATTACGCAAAACATGAGATCATTGATGAGAAAACCAATTGATGATTTGTGTGATGAATTTGCTAGTTTTTCTTGATTTTGATGATTACATTTGTTGTCTTGGTTGTGATGGTGATATGTTGTGTAATGCATGTCTTTGAGATTGCTGCCTTTTTGAGACATGATGAATCTTTTTCAACAGATAATGCAGCAATTCAATCTACAAGAGTAGTGCAGCCACCAAAATTGGAGTTCATTGTGGCTAAAAACTTCCTTACTGATGAGGAGGAGAGGTTGCTGCAGATTTTTAAGGAGAATCAAAGAGCCATCATACTTGCAGACATTCCTAGCGTTAGCCCATCCATATACATGCGTAGGATTTTACTTGAAGATGGAGTTAAGCCAATAAAGCAGCCCCCAAGGAGACTGAACCCTCAGATTCTGGATGTGGTGATCCATTACACTGGCTATGGTGTGGCCGCCGGGATTTTGTTGCTTCTGCTATACATAGGGAGTTTTCTTTCCACACTTTTATTTCATTTTTCTAGTTGTTTTTACTGTTTTGCTACTATTTTCAATCCTATTTCTGTTTTTATTTTACTGTTACTGTTTACTCTTTTCTGTTGCTATCATTTTTTCTGTTTGTTGTCTCTGTTTTGATTCTGTTTGCTGTATTTCATTTCTGTTTTTTGTTTTATTTGTTGTTTCTGTTTTCTATTTAAATTTTTGTTTTGAAAAAAAAAAAAAAGAGGTGTGATTTTTGCGTGTTTAGTCCCTTCCAATCATGTTTTAAGAATTATGAAAGTCATGAGTTCAAGTTTCCTAACATAAATGAATGAATTGTCGTTCCCCTTGAATTTCACATGCTTGGTGTTGGATTTTGAATTAGTGGATTGAGTTTGGTAGATGCATCCATACCTTGTGAGATTTTGAACTTATTGATGAATGGATGTTGCATCTATGTCATTTTCTTCCTTTCTTGTGTGAGTTTCACTCATGGATTTTATCACTCTAGAACTTGCTTTGATTCTTTTTTAGGCTACATTTTCATTTGCATGCATGAATATGATTGAGGCATTTTTCTTGACTTAGCTACTTTAGCCAAATAAGCCTACCTTCCATTTATCCCATTGTTAACCCCCTTTGAGCCTAATTGTCCATTCGTTGTTCTTAGCTCACTACAAGCCTTGAGTAAAAAAAAAAAAATTCATGTTTTACCTCACCTTAGTGAATAGGAGAGCATTGGTTTTCTTATTGGAGGAGCTCTTTTTACTTGAGGACAAGCTATGGTTTAAGTGTGGGGGGATGTTTATGCAAAATATTTGGTGCAAAATAAAAGAACAAGTGAAAAAAAAAAGAAGAAAAAAGAAAAGAAAAGAAAATAATAAAGCCAAAAGGTTGTAAAGAAAAGAATAGAAAAATGAAGGAATGTGTTAAGAGAATATGCATTTTATGGTTTGGGGTAAACTTCTATGGTTGTTACTTGAGTTCCTCCCCATTGCTTTTTTATTCTCTTTAGTTTTAACTTGTTATATCCATATTGTTCCCTTCCTTTACCTTGGCCCAATTACAACCTTGAATAAAGTCCTCTTGATTTGTGTGTGCATGTGTTTTGAGTAGTGGAGAAGTAGAAGATAAGCAAGCTTATGGTAGTGCAATTTTTCATGAGTTGATTTGAGTGTAAGCACAAACCTAAACACTTGAGAGATTGAGAGTGTATCTTGTGAGATTCTATCATG
The DNA here is from genome assembly GCA_023212625.1 of Styphnolobium japonicum. NCBI lineage: Eukaryota > Viridiplantae > Streptophyta > Magnoliopsida > Fabales > Fabaceae > Styphnolobium > Styphnolobium japonicum. The sequence goes on along the minus strand of JALBWW010000004.1, from coordinate 15,734,018 downwards.
CTTGATCCATGATTCTACTTGAATTCACCTTGCTTGTTAATTTGGGATGTAAAGGCATATCACTTCATCAATGTTTGGAATCCTTGAAATTGTGGTTACTCATAATCCTCTTGTAAATAAAGTATTACATGTTTGTGGGTATCATCCTGGTAAACCCTCACGAGACTATAACTCGTCCACTAGGGACACCTAGGGGTTTAAAGGCTTGTGGCACATGCTAAGTGCCATCGTGTTTTCCTACGGAAGTGGATTAGATTAGGTACAATCAGTTTTTATGTTTTTAGTTTAATAATATGATGTTTCTTGTTTTTCTTTAGTTTCGTTGTTATGTGTTTTGCCCAGGAGTGCAAAAGCTTAAGTGTGGGGGAATTTGATCAATCAATTTGAGACACTTATATTAGCTTTGTATTAGGCATTATTAGATGTTTATTGTGCCCAATATTAGTACTTTAGATGAGTTTAATGTTGTTGGGCTTCATTGGGCTTTAATGCAAATATTGAATAATTTTCGGATTTTGATGCATTTTGACCTTTCTTCCTTGGTTAGGTCATAACTTGGGACTCGGTGATCCAATTGAGGTGATCTTTGTGTCTTTGGAAAGCTAAGACAATGCTCTACAAGTTTCATGAAGAACTCAAGAGCTGTATCGGAATGCTAAGGGTCCAAAATATCCCTGCAATGCAGAGTGGGTTTGCTGTCACGGAACCATCTGGGCAGTGTGCACATATTGGACTACATAGTGAGTTATAGGCATCCTCTTGGGCTGAAACTTGGTCACTTGAAAGATAAGACCCATATCTCCAACTTCAATGAAGACCATTTTGTCAATAGATGTCGTTTTAGGCATGCTTCAGAAGCTACAATTTGGTCTGAATTTGGAAACACGTTCTTCCAACCTAACTTGAGGTAGGTGCAGTGTTTTTGGCATTTCTGGAGTTCTAAAAGTCCAAATGACATGATTCAAATTGGAGATTTTCAAGGAGACAATTGGCTACAACTTTGATGAAGACATCCAAGCCAAAATGCACCGTCTAGGTGATGAATTTGAAGCCAGAAGTCGGATAAGAGTTGTTGACTAAAAGCCACCAACCATACACCAACCCACCTACCATGCACCAACCCACCAACCATGCATCAAGCTTCCATTTTTGACAATTTTCATATTCTTATAGCTTGTATTCAGATTATGTACATGTACAAATTGGCTTCTAGGATTAGTATAAATAGACCCAACCTCTTTGTATTGAAAAGATTCAATTTGAAGTAAGTTAGAATTCAATTTTGTAGTAAGTTTGAGTATTTGTTAGTTTTCTTTCTCTTCTTCTCCCTTCTCTTTAGAATTTCATTTTTGTTCTTTATTTTCTGAGTTCTTCCTTCCCATCCATGGAAGGCTAGGCTCTCATAATCAATCCAAGGGATTAGCCATCTTGATGTTTAATTTGGAGATCTTGTTTTGCTTGTTCATATTGCTTAATTGTTATTCAAGTTTCTCTTCTTCCTCTTTTGATTTCTATCTAGATTGAATTGCTTAATTTGATTTAGATGTTAATGTGATAATAGCTTTATTGTCATGTATTCAAAGAGGATCACAAAGAATAAACAATTTATTAAAGCTTTTTGATGGATTGTTTAGCTTGGTTAAATTCTGGATCTTAAATTAATCTATGTATGGATGGTGCTTACTTTATCTAACCTTGGTTAATTAAATCCTAGATGCTTATCTAGTAGAGGATTCTTGGATTATGTTGAGGCTTCTTGATGTGATCTAAGGCCAAGAACATGGTTAGCGATTAAGTGAATTCCTTGTGATCAATGATGGATTACACTCAAGATCGGTAAATTTCCTTGGATTGGTTGTTTCTTTAAATTTGTTAATTACTTTCCTTTAATTCAACTAGTGTATTATCTTTATAAATCATCAAAACCCCCTTTTAATTATCTTGATTTGATTAAATCTTTGTTCTTTTTGGATCCTTGAGAGACGATTCGGTTCATGCTCTATACTACAAATTAGTTTGCGAACCGGTAAATTTTATTATTTGACGAGGTCTCGACAACCTCTTGTCAAATTTGGTGTTTATGCAAAATATTTGGTGCAAAATAAAAGAACAAGTGAAAAAAAAAAGAAGAAAAAAGAAAAGAAAAGAAAATAATAAAGCCAAAAGGTTGTAAAGAAAAGAATAGAAAAATGAAGGAATGTGTTAAGAGAATATGCATTTTATGGTTTGGGGTAAACTTCTATGGTTGTTACTTGAGTTCCTCCCCATTGCTTTTTTATTCTCTTTAGTTTTAACTTGTTATATCCATATTGTTCCCTTCCTTTACCTTGGCCCAATTACAACCTTGAATAAAGTCCTCTTGATTTGTGTGTGCATGTGTTTTGAGTAGTGGAGAAGTAGAAGATAAGCAAGCTTATGGTAGTGCAATTTTTCATGAGTTGATTTGAGTGTAAGCACAAACCTAAACACTTGAGAGATTGAGAGTGTATCTTGTGAGATTCTATCATGCTTGATCCATGATTCTACTTGAATTCACCTTGCTTGTTAATTTGGGATGTAAAGGCATATCACTTCATCAATGTTTGGAATCCTTGAAATTGTGGTTACTCATAATCCTCTTGTAAATAAAGTATTACATGTTTGTGGGTATCATCCTGGTAAACCCTCACGAGACTATAACTCGTCCACTAGGGACACCTAGGGGTTTAAAGGCTTGTGGCACATGCTAAGTGCCATCGTGTTTTCCTACGGAAGTGGATTAGATTAGGTACAATCAGTTTTTATGTTTTTAGTTTAATAATATGATGTTTCTTGTTTTTCTTTAGTTTCGTTGTTATGTGTTTTGCCCAGGAGTGCAAAAGCTTAAGTGTGGGGGAATTTGATCAATCAATTTGAGACACTTATATTAGCTTTGTATTAGGCATTATTAGATGTTTATTGTGCCCAATATTAGTACTTTAGATGAGTTTAATGTTGTTGGGCTTCATTGGGCTTTAATGCAAATATTGAATAATTTTCGGATTTTGATGCATTTTGACCTTTCTTCCTTGGTTAGGTCATAACTTGGGACTCGGTGATCCAATTGAGGTGATCTTTGTGTCTTTGGAAAGCTAAGACAATGCTCTACAAGTTTCATGAAGAACTCAAGAGCTGTATCGGAATGCTAAGGGTCCAAAATATCCCTGCAATGCAGAGTGGGTTTGCTGTCACGGAACCATCTGGGCAGTGTGCACATATTGGACTACATAGTGAGTTATAGGCATCCTCTTGGGCTGAAACTTGGTCACTTGAAAGATAAGACCCATATCTCCAACTTCAATGAAGACCATTTTGTCAATAGATGTCGTTTTAGGCATGCTTCAGAAGCTACAATTTGGTCTGAATTTGGAAACACGTTCTTCCAACCTAACTTGAGGTAGGTGCAGTGTTTTTGGCATTTCTGGAGTTCTAAAAGTCCAAATGACATGATTCAAATTGGAGATTTTCAAGGAGACAATTGGCTACAACTTTGATGAAGACATCCAAGCCAAAATGCACCGTCTAGGTGATGAATTTGAAGCCAGAAGTCGGATAAGAGTTGTTGACTAAAAGCCACCAACCATACACCAACCCACCTACCATGCACCAACCCACCAACCATGCATCAAGCTTCCATTTTTGACAATTTTCATATTCTTATAGCTTGTATTCAGATTATGTACATGTACAAATTGGCTTCTAGGATTAGTATAAATAGACCCAACCTCTTTGTATTGAAAAGATTCAATTTGAAGTAAGTTAGAATTCAATTTTGTAGTAAGTTTGAGTATTTGTTAGTTTTCTTTCTCTTCTTCTCCCTTCTCTTTAGAATTTCATTTTTGTTCTTTATTTTCTGAGTTCTTCCTTCCCATCCATGGAAGGCTAGGCTCTCATAATCAATCCAAGGGATTAGCCATCTTGATGTTTAATTTGGAGATCTTGTTTTGCTTGTTCATATTGCTTAATTGTTATTCAAGTTTCTCTTCTTCCTCTTTTGATTTCTATCTAGATTGAATTGCTTAATTTGATTTAGATGTTAATGTGATAATAGCTTTATTGTCATGTATTCAAAGAGGATCACAAAGAATAAACAATTTATTAAAGCTTTTTGATGGATTGTTTAGCTTGGTTAAATTCTGGATCTTAAATTAATCTATGTATGGATGGTGCTTACTTTATCTAACCTTGGTTAATTAAATCCTAGATGCTTATCTAGTAGAGGATTCTTGGATTATGTTGAGGCTTCTTGATGTGATCTAAGGCCAAGAACATGGTTAGCAATTAAGTGAATTTCTTGTGATCAATGATGAGTTACACTCAAGATCGGTAAATTTCCTTGGATTGGTTGTTTCTTTCAATTTGTTAATTACTTTCCTTTACTTCAATTAGTGTATTTCAAATCATCAAAACCCCCCTTTTAATTATCTTGATCTGATTAAATCTTTGTTCTTTTTGGATCCTTGAGAGACGATTCGGTTCATGCTCTATACTACAAATTATTTTGTGAACCGGTAATTTTATTTATTTGACGGGGTCTCGACAACCTCTTGTCAGTCTCTGAATTCTCTAGTCATTTTTTATCGGTCATACAACATATATGTATTACACAAATACCGATTGGTTGTATATTACTAGCATCAATCGATTATATTTTTCTTAACCCACTTCACCACTCAAGGATAATGTACTTGGTATCCTATTGCACGAAACCGATCGAATACTTTGGCGGAATATATCATACGTGGTTATCGATCGATTTTAACATTTCAGCATAATGTTACATGCTTGAAAACCAATCGGATTTATCATTCAGGATAAACTTCATTGAATACCGATCAAACGAAATACTTTAACATACACATATATTTAAATACCAATCAAACTTAACAGCCTAAAATACACGCTAATCAGACATAATCTCCTAAAACCATTATACATTGAATACCGATCGGATATATCTACCAGAACTTATTCAAATTGGATACTAATCAAATATATCTACCAAGCATGAAGTACTGAAAAGAAATCCAAAATATACTCAAGGGCAATGGCTGATTTACTGGCAAAGCATCAAGCATGTTGTTGTCTCTAGCAACTCCTTTCCTTTTCACCTCTATAATTTCAGCCACAGCCATGGAGATGGAAAAGAGTATTAGGCCAACTCCTATGAGCTGCAAGTGGGTAATGCCAGTTGGAATACCAGTGATTTTACGTAGAAGAGGCACACAAATTCGATCATAGATAGGGATGATAATAATTAAGAAGAAAACTGGGATGATTGAGAGGGATGCAGGTGGTATGTTAAAATGCTTGGTGATGCTGGTGTCCATGGTGTAGCCTTGTTGGACTGAGTAAGTTTGGAGTTGTGCTAGGCAAAGGGTCAATATAATTGTGAAGCAGAATATTGGGACCATGCTTAGAATGATTTTGGAATTTTCTACTTGGGTAACCCTGCAAAGTTTCCATGTGTTTGGAGCCTCTGGTTTCTCAGATTGAACATCAAATTTTCAAATTTTCTATCGATGGCTGGTCGGTCCAAGAACCTGTACAAAAGGAACTTTAATTCAGAACTAGATACATTGGAATTGGAGTGATATTTCATAATGTTAGAAGAGGTAGCTTATTTATTTACAAAAGATCAAATCTAAGACCTTTTACTCTAACCTTGCATCACTTTTACTACTTAAGCTAAGGCAAAGTGGCATATACATTATTAGTTTTAGACACGAGTGCAACATATACTTTAAGAGATATTAAAGTATTATTAGTATTTAAGAGAAGTTCAGTTGGTAGGCCAACTTGTATGTGCAAGATATTTATATTTTAAATTCTCATAACAATATCTTCTTAATTATTTAAAATAAAAAAAATTAAATAAAAAATAAAAATATTTAATATATTATGAATTCAAAAATTATTTAATATTTTTTCTTAAAATAATTAAGAGTATTATTAGACTGATTCAATAAGATAATTTAAAAGTTCTCTTATATTTTATATTTTGAATATTTGATGACTATGGGCATATTAGATAGTCACTATGAAGTTAAGATGCTCATAGGCCTGAATTTAAGACTTAATCAATTTTACACTCTCATTAACTTCCTATCATTTTTATAAACAATCACTATCTTTGCTAATTTTATTTTCTCATTAGTTTAAGAATTAATAAATATTTTTATTATATAATAATCACAAAAATTACTAATAGTATTTTAATCATTAATACCTTAATTTTGTTATTGTTATCAAATAACCATAGAATTTTTATTGTTATTATACTATTAAATTTTCATAAATTATATGCTAAAATAAATAATGAATAATACAATTATTTGTTTGTTATATATACAAAGTTGGAAAATTATAATTTTATAAATTTAAAATTAAATGTATAAAATTGTTAAGCAAAACCAAATCAGGCTTTATATGTAACACCCTCCTTTCGATGTCACATTTTACAGAACCTCAAGTTAATTTAAAAAACATTTTGTATTTTTTTTTATGAAAATATAAGTTCTAAAATTTCTTTTCGTGGATATAACATAAAATAACTATAAAAGAAATAACTCAATATCAAAAGATTTCAAGAATATACATCATAAGTATTTATATCTAATTTTATTGTTTAATTCTACTATTTAACAAAATACATAAAAGATATGCAATAGAATGTCTACAAACTTTGTATATCATCATATTGACTAAAATCCTAAATATTCCTTTACTTAATATCCAAGTGGACGCCCTATGCATCTGAATCACCGTGGAACTATCTTCTAAAAAAATTGAATAGGTTATTTCTTGAAGTCTTCGTCATCTTTACAAGACAGAGACAAAACAGCTACTTTGTTGTCTTCCTAAGACAAAAGAAAAACAACACAAACATACAAAAACAATACATCAAAGAGGTGAGATCCTTGTCACTATTAATACCAATATAGCAGTGTAGAAAAATATAACAAATATTGCAGTTAACATAACAAATATTATAGTTCCATACTGAATCAACAGATATAATCATGTTATCAAACAATGGGTAAATCAAAATCAATATGCACCATAATGATGTGACAGTATGACAACTGACTATGCAATCATCCAATGATTGACCCCCTACTCCATGGAGCTAAAACACAACAAGTCGGAGAGAGTGATTAGGAGTACATGTCCCGTATCTCATTAGCCTCAAATATGCTCAAAAGTGCTATAGAATCTCATTTGGCAACACAGCTCACGAAAACACTCTCCACCAATCGTGAATAGAATAGTGTCTGGTCAGGATCGTTTGATGTGTTGCAATCATATCACCACGACACAGTCCAACTGGTCTCTTGTGGAGTTTCCGCACCCCAACGTCCCCAAGATCATTCATAGATCTTCACTACATAATTTGCACCCGCACTAAGGTGTAAACTCAAATTCCTAGGCTCAAAGTCTTAACAACAACAAGTCTCATACAGACTATCACAATGCCATGGTAAACTAACGCATGCAAAGTGCAATTACTCATAATTAATATAATAATTCCTAGTCAATTAACCCATAATTATTAAATTAATCATGATCAACCTAATAATTTATGGTCAATGAATCCATAATTATTAGTTTATCGAAATACAATCCCCTCGGGATTCAAGCCATCATTTTAAGAACAATGTCAACTGTCCTATCCAAGGTCCAGTTTACGTTAGCCCGATAGTAGTACCACTGTTTCTTAACCTATGGTGCTTTTAAAACATTTTTCAAATCTTATAACACTATGGTTACGGTTTTCAAATCACATAATACCTCTTTTACGTTTTATAAATCGCATAAAACCTTTTTTTTTAAATTGCGTAACTCAAAAATTAATATTTTTAAATCGTGTAATAGTTTAAAATCACTTTTCAATTGCGTAAAACATTTTCTGTAAAATTTAAATCGCTTAAAGCATTTTTCACAAATACTGAGCTATTTTAAACCAAATAAAATAAGTTTCAAATACAAATAGGGATTTTTCAACAAATCTTTCAAAAATCATTTCTATTTAAAAACATTTATTTCTACCTCAAATCATCACCAAAATGTTTTTCTCAAACTTTATGGAAAATAAAAGTCTTTAAATAAAAATAAGCATTAATTCAAAATAGTTTGATACTAGTAAATATTTGAAGGTCTAAACTAATCTTTAAAAAATCTTTCAAGATCCAAACTAAATTTCAAAAGTGTTTCTACTTGAAAAATATTTGTTTTCATCTTTAAATTATAACTAAATATTTTCTCTCATATTTTCGAAAATCCTTTAAACCATATACTAATTTTTGAAAATAAGAACAAAAATCTTTGATAAAATAAATATCACTTCTTATAATAGTTTCTTTTCAAAACCTTTCTATTTCCATCATGATTCATTGGTTTCCAACCAAACATATGCATGTTCATAACCATGTTCTTCATCCACACATACATCATCTTATTCACACATAAGTTATATTACACTTTAATTATAATAAGTTCATGCCATATATCTCAAAACATAAAAACACATAGGATAATCAAAACATAAATCATAAAGAACAAACCACAAAACATCAACCATAAAACGTGAAAGCATAAAATATAAACCATAAATTTATTCCTCACCACCATATTGGTTGATGAGAGAAATCTCCCCCTTACCTTGGTTCAAAATCTTCTCTAATGAGCTTGTGAAAGTTCCTTGTCTTTCCACTAAAGAAATCCCTTAAAGAATGAAGTTCATAACTTTTAAACTCTAAAACATGGAATAAGATGATCATGGATCAATCTAATGATCTAAAACTTTGAAATAAAAATTTAAAAGTGAAGAGAAAGAATTTTCACCTTAGGTTTCTTCAAATTTCAATATGCTTGAAAGTAGTGAAAAGAGCTTGTATTTCAAGAAACTCACAACATCAAAGTTTGTCAAAACAATACTAGGATGCTAGAAACTAATTTAGAATTTTGGCAAGAGTTTGGGAAGGTGAAGATGAGCTATTGGTTGTGAACTTTAGAGAGAAGAAGTGAAGGTTTTGGTGTGAGTTCATGTGAACGGTGGTCTTGGCTATTTATAGAAGAAAAGTAAGGACTAATAAGTAATTAAATAAAAGTATAAATCAAGGATATTTCACCTTGTGTTGGCCAGCCACCCTTGTGCATGTTGGAGGGTGATGGTTTTCAATTTGAATATCATTACCTTGCCATTAAGACTAGATGATTCATCCCCCATCATTAATGCTCTAGTGACTCACCTACGTGAGTCATTATACACATAAATGCTATAGTTATTTTCCTCAAGATATTTTTCATTAGCTATTATCCAATGGACAAATATCAGTATCTATTGTCTAATGGACAAATATCAGTATCTATTGTCCAATGGACAATAGGATGTACCCCAAACCATTCGAAGATTTTATTTGCTCATAAAATCCCTAAAAATAAAAAATGATCAAATTTGTTTTCAGAATTGAGTTTCGTTAACTTTTCTATTCCTAATAAATAGTCAAAGTATTTTCGGGTCAAAATTTAAAAATTATTATTTTATTATCTGAAATAACCCCGATTAACACATAAAGTCAACAAAAATTAGAAATTTTCAAAAATGAAAAACTTAAGAATCTAGTCTTAAATTCGAGTTTCGTGGTTTTTCCCGGTCCTAATAAATAGCAAGGGTATTTACGGGCCGAAAATATAAGTTATTTATTTTTATTTTCTAGAACTGTCCCGAATCGGCATATAGCGTTTATGAAAAATAACTTATTTTAAACTAAGCTCATAAAAATTCCCAAAAATCATCATAAACCACAAAAATTAGGAAAATCATTATTTTAATTAAAAACATAAATTTAGGGGTGTTACATCATATATGTTTAGACATCTAAAATATCATATCAAATATGAAATTTTTACATACTCAATCATCTTATAATTACACATCTCATGGCCAAACATATGTGTAACTGATGACTGCTTAATTATCTTTTTAGTTGTAAAAAAACTTGTTTTTCTATAGAAGAATTGAGAATAATTTTATATCCTTTTAATAACTCAAAGAAAAAAATATTTAAATATTTTTTAGATTATTAAGATATTAAATGCTTCTATTTTTTTTATTTAATAGTTTCTATTTTAAGGAATTCTAATAATGCTAAGAAAATTTGTTCAAAGAATATATCATTATTTAATACGAAGGAAAATATTTGAATGAATAATGATATATTTTTTAATAAATCTTTGCAATATTTTGTTAATTATTTAAAATAAAAAATATTAAAGATATTTAATATTTAAAAATTAAAAAATATATAATTTTTTTAAAAATAATTAAAAGAATTATTATGCAAATTTATTAAAAAGAACATAAAATTATGGGTAGTGCTACAAGAAGCTTGAGTGCTTCACTTCTCGTCCAACAACTTAATTAATGCCCAAAGGCTAGAGATGGTGGAAATGACAATCTTTGGAAACGTGACAAACCAAATACGGCTTGGGCAATAATTTTTGTCGTTCAGGCAAGATATCACTGTAAAGAATGTAAAACCGCAAGAGCTCCGGCAGCAACCCAAAACGAAGGCCCAACTTTCTTACATAAAAGAAACCTGAGTATACTAATATGGTGTGGCATAAGTAGTAGATATGTGAGAGGAATTCAATTCTTGACCTATGTCTATAGAAAAATATTTGTTAGGAAAAGTCAACTCTTTAAATAGATCTTAGTACCTCAATAGATTAGTTTTCACAGTTGCACGTGAGGATACCTAAAAAAAAAAAAAAAGCCTAAGTACTAAACTTCATCTCTTTATATTGTTGCCCTTAGGGTGCGCTTCGGAAAACATTTTCTATTTTTATTCTCAAAATAATTTTTATTTTCAATTTTCTGTATTTTAGAAACATTTTTGCCTAAGAAGTGTATACTTAAAATAATTAAAAAAGTAATGAACAAAACTTAAATTTTTTATTTTAATAAAAATTTAATTTTTAAGATAGGTTAAATGGTATGTCATAAACAAAATATATTTTCTAAAAAATATATCTAGAAAATTAATAATATAGTAATGTAAAAAAAAATCTTAAAATATATAAAAAAATTACTGATATAAAAAATATTAAATTTTATTACAGTTATAAATTTTAAAAAGTTATAAAAATATATCTTAATTATTGAAAATATAATATACTATTTATTATTAAGTATAAGAGTATTTTTGACAAAATAGAATTCTTTTATGAGTTATTATATAATTCATAAATATATATTATTAGTCAAGTCTCAGCTTATGGATGATGCATATTGTAATTTTCATTTTCTACTAATTTATACGTAGTATAGTTATACACCAATTTATCAGGGTGAATTCTTTTATATGTAATTTATATTTTTTATTTTCTACTAATTACTTTTCTTCTTTTTGCTGTGATCATGATTTAAGAATTCACCCTGACAAATTGTCTTGTAAATAGTTAAAAGTGTTCCATTTCGTAATTAAAGAGCTGAAATTTTGTACTTTAGTTTTTTCCATGTTGTAAGGAACTGGAGCCTTTTGCGTTGCTCCAGGAGCTCTTGCCATTTTACAATCTTTCCAGCAATATCTTTGCCTAAATGACAAGAATTAGCACAGCCCATGCTGTTTTTGGTTTGTCACGTTTTCAATTCTTCGCTCTCTCTTGCATTTGGGCATTAATAAAGTTGTTGGAAGCTGGAAGGCTGAAGCACTCGAGCTTCTTGCAGCACTACCCTAGAATTATTCTACTTGAATTACATTCCATTTAGATCTGGGTTTAGGTACATGAATTTAATGTAGGATTTTCATTTAGATTTAGAGTAATTACTATTGATGCATTTAAGAGGAGCACTTCAACATCCTGAACTTAGAAGACCCCAACAGTCCCACAGTAACTCCTATTCCCTAGAAAAGATCAACTCACGAGCTTTCTTTTCTTCAAGACAAGATATATACCAAACGTCCGTGTTCCTTCATTTCATATTCCCCTCAGTTCTCAGTTTCTCTATAAATATATTTTAGCTCCAATCATCATAAGCATCCGAAAAGGTCTGTGTAACCATTTTATTCCTTCTTCTGTATATCACTTCTGTGTCATTGTACTAGACATGGCTGCAGCAAAGAAAAACAAGGCTGTTGTTCATCAACGTGACAACTCACATGCATTAGTCGAAGCAGAACAGCCTCAGCCTCTCACTGTTGCACCCATCGTGTCCTCCTACAATGATCGAATTCGTCCAGTTCTTGATGCTGTTGAAAACCTCAGGCGCCTTAATATTGCCAAAGAGGGAATACAGCTTCCAACCATTGTTGTTGTTGGTTCAAGCTCTGATCATATCTAAAACATTGCCAGAGATTGTCAAGAAAATCAATGAAAAGCTCACTTCCAATCTATCTGAGTTAGATGAATTGCTCATTTACCTAACTTCTGTAGCTGATGCCATGACTGCTTTCATGCAGATTATTGGATTAGCCAAAGAGTCACTGAGGAAAATTCTTCTTAGAGGAGAATTTGATGAGTACCCAGATGAGAACAACATGCATTGTACTGCTCGCTTGGTCGACATGCTCGACTCGTACTCAAGTGATCTTCATAGTTGTGCTGAAAGTGATACTACTAAGAATTTTCTGATGGAAGAAATAAAGGTACTGGAGGAAGCCAAATGGATTGGTCTACCAAACTTCATGCCTCGTGCTGCTTTTCTTACCATATTGCAGAGGAAAGTGAAGGGGATTTCAAGGATGCCAATTGGGTTTGTTGATAATGTATGGAACTATCTTGAAACTGTGGTGATTTCTGTTCTAATGCGTCATTCTGAAAATTACTATCAACTTCAGATGTCAACTCAACGAGCTGGGCAGAGTCTTATTGCTAAGATGAAGGACAATAACATGTGATGGTGGCTGTGGAAATGGAACAGCAGACAGATTACACTTGTAACACTGAGTTCGTGGTGGAATACAATAATCTAATGTCTCAACAAGATGCTTTTATCAAAGACGTTATGAATACTGAGAAAAATCTATCTCAGGTGAAGCTTGAAGGTATTGGGCTGATTGATGTTGGTCATTTGAGGCAATATCCAAATGTGCTTAATCAAGCATTTGACTTGAAAGTGAGGATGATTGCTTACTGGAAGATTGTGCAGAGGAGGCTAATTGACAGTATAGCCTTGCATTTGATGTTAAGTATCAACAACCTCGTGAACAAGGATTTCGAGAAGGAGATTGTACATGATCTGCTATCTCCATATTGGTGGTGGAATTGAAAGGTTGTTGGAGGAATCTCCTATTTCTGGGAAGAGAGAAAAGCTCAACAGGAGTGTCAAAGTCCTCAGAGAAAGCAAGGAAACGGTTGCTAATATAATGGACAGAATTGCAAGCTATGGTGATTAGATGTACTGCCCTATTAGTAGTTTGAGGTTGTACTTGTTTTTTGGTTGGAAGTGTGTTAGTAGTGCTGTTGTTTTTTTTTCATTTGCATATTTATTGTGTTTGAAGTTTATCTTCTTTTGTAATGGAAATATTTTGGCTATGTTCAATTTTGCAATGTGTGGCATATCTTTCGAGTACATGACGATACAAAAATTTGCAACTAAAATTTCTTATAATAATTTAGTATAATCAAATCTCAAAGAAAGGACAATTTATTATAGAATAAGAATGAAATTTATGTTGAGGCTAGATGTTTCGTCCAAGCTAGAGACAAGTTTGCATGGTGTAAACCTTAATCATTCAACCAGAACTTTCGGTAGAGCACAACAGTATCATTTGATACACGTGGCTGATCTTATCTAGTAAGATAAGGATAAAAAGTTAAAAAATTAAAAATGAATGGTACTTTTTCTTTTTGAAAAGACAGCATGCTATGGTACTTAGAAAGTAATAACTTGTTTGTGTAATTGTGATATTGTTGAGGTGTGTAAGAATTTCCACAATAGAGGAATTCAGCTGGAATGTTAGCCTAAAAGGTCAAGTTGTCTCTTCACCCTTGACGCTTCGTACGCAGCAGGTGGCTGTGGATTAGTTTACCTTCATCTAATGAAGAGAGGTCAAGCTGATCAAGGGATTACAGAACTTGAGGGGAGAAAAAAAAATCCACAAATTGGAATTGGTCCAGTTTCAATAAATAGCTCATATATGTGTTTATTTGAATAGAACTTATTGTTATAAATGTGGTCCATCGTTTAATACTTTTGGATAGATACTTCAAAAAACACTTCTCATAAACCACTAGAATAAGTATATATGTTATGAATTATGTCAATTTATTAAGATTAATTTTATTAAAATTTGTTATAAAAACAGCTAGCGTCTAAGTTAATTTTAGTTTTCGCAAAGATTTATTTTCATAAGTTTAAACTTTTGACTTATTAAAATAAACCTAAAACAAATTATAAAGATTTTGAAAAACTGTTTTAATAAACTCATATAAATAGGGTAAAATATATCCTAAGTGCTTATTATAATAAATAAATTCAAATAAGCTAGTTATAAGCTCTTTCAAACAGGGTCTTAGTAATAGAAATTTAAAGATGACCGTTGAAAACTGAAATAACTAAGTGAAACACAAAAATGAGAGTTAAATTGTGTTTCTTAACTTTTGAGAAACTTTTTTTGCAAGGCAGTTTACAAAACTGAAAGTTATTGGCTCGCAAAATAGAATGAACACTAAAGCTGTTTGTGTAAAACGTTAGACCCACAAATCGTTTTTCGTAAATCTTTGGATGCGTGTAGAAAGCTTATGAGTCCAAATAAAGAGTAAAGTTAAGGACAATAGTGACAATCCGCAAATGATAACAATTATAAAATAAAGCAAGTTTAAGGGAAGAAAGAATCACACCAGAGATACGTCCAGTCCTTTCTAGCATTGTACAATTCTTGAATTTGAATTAGCTTTGGACGAATGCATTTGAAAAGGAACATAGAGTTAGCTTTTGGACAGTCCAATATAAAATATAATAAAACAGTTCAAACCATTTTGGACGCAAGTGATAATATGTTGAGTTGGTTTTTATAAAAACTTATCTCAGTCCAAAACGTTTATGAAAGTCTTATAGGAGAGTCCAATTATATGAATATAACAAAACAATTCAATTCAAATTGGACGCAGATGATAAAACATCCAGTTGCCTTTATGAAAACTTTGTTTGAGTCCAGAACATTTATAAAATCCTTACAAGCGAGAATCAAAACAAGACTTTCACTTTCTTTTAAATGAAATATTATAAATTTGATTAAAATTTATTTGTTCATTCTAATTTAATATCTTTGTTATCTTCAAAACTTTGAGGGGTTCAATTACTTGAACTATTTTGGTTTCAACATCAATTACTTGATTTTGTCTTTGGTTCCAATAAAAACTCAAGTGGGTTAGGTGTGCTTCATGCCTTGACCATTCAGATTTGAATCTTAACTAGCACCAACGAGAAGGGAAGTACTAGAAAAAGCTTGAGCACATAAATGCAAGAGTCTCTACAAGCATATTTTAATTTTATTTATTTATTTAATTACAATACACATGTAACGACCTAAAAAATCGCAACAAAGTGATGAGAGAAATTTTAAAAAAAGAGTCGCCACCAATCGTTTATTGGGCAGAGAAAATGATTGGTAAAACCCTTTAAAAAGATCTAAATTAAAAAGTCGTCTACAAACTAGATAAGATTTGAGAGTCTTAAGTCAGTTGTGCAAGTTTAAAAATCTAAACAATATTTAATTTACCCCTTAATTGATGTTTTTTTATTACCCAATTAAATCCACTCTTGCAAGGGATTAAAGATGGCAGAGGGTCATGCAATAAACCCTTATGGACGCAAACAACACGGAAGGCGGCACTAGGCCATACAATCGGCATTGCCGACCATCACCTAGATAATTATTAAGAATCCACTCTTGTATGGGATCCAAGATGACACTGGTTTGTACAATAAGCTGTATAGACTCGAATGACACCGAAAACGGTATAAGGTCATATAATCAATATGCCGACCCTTGCATGAATAATTAATTTTATTTAACTTAAAGTATTAAAACAAAAATAAGGACATTCAAAAGTAATACAACAACATCAAATGATTAAAGAAATCAAATAAAAAAATCAATAATTAGGGTATACAAAATGAATCTAGCCATAATTAAACATAAGTTAGTTGTGAAAATTTAATAACCTAAATAACTTTTGATTTACCCCTTAAACAAAAGCTAATATTTACTACCCAATACAAATATTTACAAATTAGAAAATAAATAAAACTAAATTACAAAAATTTGCAATTTTAGCTTTACTTAGGCACTTACGTATCTCATGGTTCAATGAGAAACTTCAAGTCACGTAGTTCTTTAGAAAATGATTATTAGTTAGTTAATTTTAATTAAGAAAAATTAAATTGTTTAGAAGATTGAAAATTCATTTAAAATGATTAATTGATGTTTTCTTATTACCAAATTAAATCCACTTTTGCACAATATTCAAGATGGCACAGAGCTATACAATAAACCCTTGTGGGCTCGACTAACACGGAAGACGACACTAGGCCATATAATTGGCATCACCGGCCATCATGTGGGTAATTATTAGGAATTCACTCTTGCATGAGGAACAAGACGACACTGGATTGTATAATAAACCTTATGGACTCGAACAACACCAAAGATGACACAAGGCCATACAATTGGTATGCCAATGGCATGGATAATTAATTTTATTTAACATAAAGCATTATAACTAAAATAAGGACATTCAAATGTAATACAACAACATCAAATAATTAAACAAATCAAATTGAAAAAAAAACAATAATCATGGTATACCAAAATGTAACTAGCCATAATCAACACAAAAGAAACTCTAAATTTTATTTTATTTTTACTTATTTTCCTTTTTATTTCGACTTATTCACTTAGTCCAATTTTTAATTTTTGTTTAAAAATTCGTTTATTTATGCTTATTATTATTGTTTTGGTAGTTTTATCAAAGAAAGAAAGAAAAAAGACCTCGCTTATATTAACACCATAACCCAATGAAACTCAGGCCCATTACCAAATAATCAAATTTAACCCCAACTAAACCCAATAAAAAAAATAAGCCCACTAACCAATTAACCATTGGAAAAACCCAAGCCCATTGACAAGAGAATTTAACCTAGTCCTCATTTAAGCTAAAAGATCCAAATCTAAACAGCTTGCCTCTGCCATGAACTGCATGATGATCATCATATAATCTCCAAAGTATCATGTTATCTCGTGATTACACTTGGCTAATTGCACTCATGTGACAGGAAAAAATAGGTAGTTCAAGAATTGCAATGAATCTGATAACAACAATTGCAATTAGCTAGGGAGAACTAAATTTAGACGGTTCTTCCTTAGTTAACACAGAAATCTTAAGTAAAGAGTGCTAAGATAAGAGAAGGAAATTCAATATTCTTCATATATGAAAATTGACATAGAGGCTTCTCTCTTGTGTATGAAGAGCTACCATAACCAAATTTTGTTACATTCACATGTGTTGCTAGCCATGTCAGGGTAGCTAGAATCTTCTACCTATAGTAACCACATGTCAATCTCAGTTAACAAATTTTTTTTTAAAAAAGAGAGAAATGAAAAATGTATAATCTTTCTATAACAAATCCTTCCCCTGAACAACACCCTTGACCTCAAGGGTTAAAGTGTGGAAACCTCTTAAGGAAATCATAGTAGAACTCCCAAGTAGCATGTTCAAGAGGAATATCTTTCCACTTGACTAAGACTTTGATGGCTGTTTGTCGGGCTCGTTTCACCATTTTTCTGTCTACAATGGCTTCTGGTTCAAGCTTCCCATACTAAGAGGAAGAATGCATACAAGGCAGTGGAATGGAGCCTATAGTAGGATCAAAGCATTTCTTCAATTGAGAAACATGGAACATATTATGGATTTCAGCATCTTGTGGTAACTCTAGCTTATAAGCAACACTACCCACTTTATCCAGCACTTTAAAAGGGCCATAGAACTTGGGGGACAACTTTTGATTGAAACGATGAGCTAAAGACTGATGCCTGTAAGATTGAAGTTTGAGATACACAAAATCCCCTATTTCAAAAGACCTCTAAGATCTTCTTCTTTCATCAATTTGAGCCATTCTGTTTTATGCCCCTAGAAGATGGAATTTCAAAATGTGAATCATCCTTTCCCTTTTCTACATACTTCTGTCAACAACAAAATTGATAGCTTTTGTAGGCAGATAAGCTAGATAAATTGGGGGGGGTGCCCTATAAAGAATCTCATATGGGGTAGATTTAGCAGCAAAATGGAAAGTGGCCACTTAGCCAGCGGTAACCATTTAGCCTAAGAAGATTGTTTGTCAAAACACATGCATCTGAAATAGGTCTCGAGACACCTGTTGACAATTTCAATTTTCCCATCCGATTGTAGATGGTAAGCAGTAGATTTATTAAGTGTAACTCCTTGTAATTGAAATAATTCCTACTAAAAGTTACTCACAAAAATCGTATCCCTGTCACTAGTAATTGATTGAGGAAATCCATGCAGCTTAAAGACATTGTTTAGATAAATTTGAGCAACCTCTAATGTTGTATAAGGGTGTGCTAGAGCCAAAAAATGACTAGCTTTACTTAAGAGATCCACCACCACTAAAATTACTTGTTTACCATGAGAAGTGGGCAATCCTTCAATAAAATTGATGCTGATAACCTACCAAACTAGGGAAGGAATAGGTAAAGGTTGGAGTAGGCCCGATGAAGCTGCAGTGTCATTTTTGCATCTCTAACTAATGTCACATCTCCTAACATACTGTTGGATATCTTTAATCATTCCTTTCCAATAAAACAATGATTTAACTTGAGCTACAATAGCATCTCTGCCTGAATGGCCACCAAGTGGGGAATCATGCAACTAGTGAAGAATTTGGAGGCTAGGATATTTAGCTAGAAGGCTAGGATCAGATTGTATCTCTTGGATTAACTTGTGAAGTGCAGGACCATGCTGCCAATGAGAGACGATGGAAGCATAAAAATCATCTGCAATATTAGTGATAAGAAAAGCTTAGAGTTTGGTCTTCTAGATTAGGCATTAGTAGCCACATTTTGCTTCCTTTCCTTATGTTGAATTTTGAAATCAAATTACATAAGTTTGGCCATCCAAACCTGTTGGAAAGTGGTATTTAACCGTTGCTCTAGTAGATATTTAAGACTTTTCTGATTAGTAAATGTCGTCCATCTAGGTAAGTTCCCTATTTTTGTATTGCATATATAATTGATAAGAGTTCTTTCTCATAAACTGATAAGGCCTGAAGCATCAGTCTCCACCACAAAGATTTTGGAGAAATCTGGTAGAGAAAGCACTGGCGCTAATATGAGAGCCTTTTTTAAGGTAGAGAATGAAATAACCAAGTGAAACACAAGAAGTGGGGTTGAATTGTGTTTCTTAACCTTTTTTGATGATTTTAAAAAGTTTTCCTTTAACAACAGATTGAACACAACGAAGGTTAAAGGTTAACAAGTAAAGGACGTAAAAACAAGACTACTCAGTCCTATTGGACTCTAAGGATTTTGAAGGGATTTTTAAGGAAGCAGTTAAGAAGTTCGAAGAACCAATTTAAAACACTTTGTTAATAAACACAATAGTAAACCCCAGAAGTTAGTGGAAATAATAAAACACACTAGAAGAGAAGAAAAGCTTACACCGGAGATTTATCCTGATTCACTCTCACAAACTGAGAGTTACGTCCAGTCCCTTCAACCAGAAGGATTTTTCAACTAATCTTTTTCGAGATTACAAGTATTATTCACCTCTTCAGGTAACAAGTATTCTCAACCTCTTCAGGTTCAACCACACCAGTATTCTTTTATATCCAGCCTCTTCAGACTTATAACACTAAGATGAATAAATAGAAGGTGATGAAAGCTTGAGTTTGAAACTCACTAGAAAATGAGAATAGACAATGAATCTCAAGACTTTAACCTTTTTACAAGTGAAAAGAATTCTACGAAGAGATAAAGCTTTTTAGTCTTTTTAGCAGCTTGGGCAAAAATCACTCTCTTCTTCTAGTGCTGCTTCTCCTTTTTATAAGTGAGAATAATTTGAGCAGACTTCATAAGCTTCGTCGTCCAACGGAAACATTTATTACCGTTCTGAGCAGCATTAAAAGCATCGACTGATATCGTGTTGAGCTTCTTCTGAAATGTGACTTTGATTATCAGAGATTTCCAATCATATGATAACTGAGTCCTGATTTGTCTGAGATCGCAGAAAGTTCCTTATTTGCTGGTCTTTGTAGTTGTTAGACAATGTCAGCAAAAAGCGGCTCAGTTGACTTCTTTTGTTGCCATAAGCTGTCAGAGTTCTTTTCTAGCATTTAATGAAGAACAGTTCTTCATTTTTAAATTTTAACTTTGGACGAGAGCTTGAACTTGAACTTTGTAAGAGTGATTTGAGTCTGAGCTTTGGTAAAATGATAGTATTGGACGAACCAATAAAATAGTAACAGTATATGCAGACAGTCATTAGACGCAGGAATAATATATGACAAAATGGACGCATATAAAAAGATTTCGCAGAAACATATTGGACGAAAACTATCAAATAGTTTATTTTAAGAAACTATTTGCTCTTTTAAAAACTCATCGAAGAATTCCCAATTAACAGCAACATAGTCAATATATAAAGGAATTTCAATTCTATTGAAACACTCTGTCGAAACGCTTACTTGTTCAAACTTAATAAATATTTTTGTTATCCTCAAAACTTAAACAGGGAAAGCTACAGCTTTTTGACATTAGTGCTAAACCTTTTAAAAGACTTTGGTTTCAACAGAGAAGGCCACAAGTGAATTGTCGAACCATGTGAAACTATCTTTCTTCAGCATATCAATAGAGGTTTGGTAATTGTACCATAGTCCTTTACAAACCTTTGATAATAACCAGCTACACAAAAAAAACCCGTAATTGTTTAAGATCTTGTGGTTAAGGCCAATCTACCACAACATTAAGCTTCGAAGGATCAATGGAAACACCTTCAGTGGAAATAAAATGCCCCAGGTATTCCACCTTAGTAGCAGCAAAAGTGCACTTGCTTTTCTTAAGAAATAAGCAAGTCTTTCTTAGAGTTTGGTACACAATTCGGAGGTGTTGAATATAAGCATCCATTATAGAGCTATAGATAAGTATATCATCAAAGAAAATTATGACAAATTTTCAGAGATAGTCATGAAACACAATGTTTATCAGAGATTGAAATGATGCAAGGGCATTTGTAAGCCCAAAAGGCATTACCAAGTACTTAAAATGTCCAAAATGAGTTTTAAAAGCAGTTTTGAACTCTTCCCCTTGTTACAACCTGAGTTGGTGATATTTGGACTTGAGGTCCAACTTGGAAAAGACTACAGAACCACCCAACTCATCCATTAGATCATCAATTAATGAAATTCGAAACCTATCCTTAACAGTCTGTGAGTTCAGACCCCTATAATCAACACAGAGTCGCCATGACCCACCTTTCTTCTTTACGAAGACTACTGGAGAAGCATAAGGGATGTTACTATGTTGGACAACCCTTTTAAACAACATCTCATACACCAACTTATCAATGATATCCTTCTCGGTTATAGAATATCTATAAGGCCCCTGATTAATAGGTGTTGACCCTTCCTTCAATGGAATCCTATGGTCAAAACCAGGTCTAGATGGTGCTAAGGAACTAGGTTCTTCTAAAATATCGTTGAACTCCAGCAACAATATGGCAATCTTTACGGGTAAGTATCCCCCCACACTTACTGAAGAAGAGAGAATGCAAGATGGAACTGTAGTACTGATCAATCAATTTGAGACACTTATGTTAGCTTTGTATTAGGCTTTATTAGATGTTTATTGTGCCAAATATTAGTATTTTAGATGAGTTTAATGTTGTTGGGCTTCATTGGGCTTTAATGCAAATTGTGAATAATTTTCGAATTTTGATGCATTTTGACATTTCTTTCTTGGTTAGGCCATAACTTGGGACTCGATGATCCATTTGAGGTGATCTTGGTGTTTTTGGAAAGCTAAGACAAGGCTCTACAAGTTTCATGAAGAACTCAAGAGCTGGATCGGATATCTAAGGGTCCAAAATATCCTTGCAATGCAGAGTGAGTTTGCTGTCACGGAAATCTGGGCAGTGTGCACATATTGGACTACATAGTGAGCTATAGGCCTCCTCTTGGGCTGAACCTTGGGCATTGGAAAGATAAGACCCATATCTGCCACTTCACTAAAGACCATTTAGTCAATAGATGTCGTTTTAGGCATGATAATGAAGCTACAAGTTGGTTTGAATTTGGAAACACGTTTTGCCAACCTAACTTGAGGTAGGTACAATGTTTTTGGCAAATCTTGAGTTCTAAAAGTCCAAATGGCATGATTCCAATTGCAAAATTTCAAGAAGACAACTGGCTACAACTTTCATGAGACCTCCAAGCCAAAATGTACCGTCTAGGTCATGAAAATCAAGCCAGAATTCATATAAGAGTTGCTGACTAAAAGCCACCAACCATACACCAACCCACCAACCATGCATCAAGCTTCCATATTTGACAATTTCCATGTTTTTACAGCTTGTATTCAGATTATGTACATGTACAAATTGGCTTCTAGGATTAGTATAAATAGAGCCAATCTCTTTGTATTATCATGATTCAATTTTAAGTAAGTTTGAAGAAAGTTTGAGTATTTGTGAGAGTTTTCTTTCTCTTCTTCTCCATTCTCTTTAGAATTTCATTTTTGTTCTTTTATTTCTGAGTTCTTCCTTCCCATCCATGGAAGGCTAGGCTCTCATAATCAATCCAAGGGATTAGCCATCTTGATGTTTAATTTGGAGATCTTGTTTCGCTTGTTCATATTGCTTAATTGTTATTCAAGTTTCTCTTCTTCCTCTTTTGATTTTTATCTAGATTAAATTGCTTAATTTGATTTAGATGTTGATGTGATAATAGCTTTATTATCATGTATTCAAATAGGATCACAAAGACTAAACAATATATTAAAGCTTTTTGATAGATTGTTTAGCTTGGTTAAATTCTAGATCTTAAGTTAATCTATGTTGGATGGTGCTTATTTTATCTAACCTTGGTTAATCAAATCCTAGATGCTTATCTAGTAGAGAATTCTTGGATCATGTTAAGGCTTCTTGATGTGATTTAAGGCCAAGAACATGGTTAGCAATTAAGTGAATTCCTTGTGATCAATGATGAGTTAAACTCAAGATCGGTAAATTTCCTTGGATTGATTGTTTCTTTAGATTTGTTACAACTTTAAGTCTCATACTTTTATTAATCTTGTTAATCAACAACAAAACCCCCCTTTTCTAATTATCTTGATCTAATTGAATCTTTATTTTTGGATCCTTGAGAGACGATTCGGTTCATTCTCTATACTATAAATTAGTTTGCGAACTGGTTATTTTTATTATTTGATAGGTCTCGACAACCTCTTGTCAAGTACATGATCACTATTAGCATCACAAAGTTGTAAAAAACCACAGTTGGATTCCTTGTTGGACTGCTTGGTCAATAACTTATTAATGTTTAGTTTGATGCTCGGGGGTGGAGCAACCCTCAGCACAAATTGTTTCCCTCCTACTTGAATTCCATTTAAAGTTTATGAAAGTCCCAAATTATAGGCCCCAAGGTAGAGAGCCATTGAATTCCTAGCACCAAATGACAATAGCCTAGAGGCAAGACCATAACATCGGAAGAGAAAATGGATTGGTGAAGCTGCCATTGGAAACCCATGCAGATGTATTGAGCGTCCAATCTAGTACCATCAGCCACAACAATTGACACGGGAGTACTGTTCTCTAATTTGCATCCCAACTTCTTGGCAAGCTCCAAGTCTAAAAAATCATGGGTACTACCATTGTCAATGAGGATATGCAATAGTTTCTTGTTATGTAATCCGATTACTCTCATGATTTGATAGGTAGAAACACCAAATAAAGCATTCATAGAAAGTTGCGGTTTGGACAGAGAATTAGGCACAACTTTTAGGATTCATGGTCACCTTGATTCTTTTCCAATCCCTCTAGTGGGTCTTCTTCCCCCCCCCACTCTATTACATACCAATAAGCTCTCTTGTGTTTTAATTGATGGCTTGGGCGAAAGGTTCATCACAAAACATACACAAACCCTTAACTCTCCCTTATGACATTTCAGCAACAATGTATGATCTAGGAGGTTTGTTTAAGAGGGGTTTAGGTGCAGTGTATGGTGGGAACTTTAGAAATTGCCAACTCGGGTTACTGTTTGGGTAATTGGTAGATCTATGTGGAGGATTCTGGTATTGAGTATTGGGTTGTTTAGAAGGGAATTTTGTGTCAATGTATTGTGGTTTGGAAGCTTCATGAAGGCGAGCAAGGTTTGCTGCTTGAGTTATTGAAGTTGGTTGAAACATGCAAACATGCATCTGGATATTATGTACAAGACCAGCCAAGAAAATGCTGAGAGTATGCTCAGGAGGGAGGGTCACTTGAGTGAGTGTCACTTGGAAGGCATCAATGTACTCCTTCACCTTACCAATTACTTCACTTGAATAAGCTCAGACAGAGGATCCTCATAAAATTCACCAAACCTCATAAAGATATTAGTAATGTATTGCAGCCAATCAAGGTATAAATAAAACCTAGATTTCATATAATTCAAATGCCATTGCAATGCATGATCATCAAGGTGCATTGAAGCAAGCCAAACCTTAGATTCAGAATGAGTGTTATCGAGCAAAAAATTACTCACATTTTTCAAGTCAATCCTTCACCCTCGTTCCATTAAATCTAAGGAACTCAATTTTAGATATTTTGGTTGCGTACCAATTATGTGATGGGTTATGGGATTGTACCCTCGTTGGGCTGGTTTGACCATGATGCTCACCTTGTTGGGTGTGCAAATTGGTTCTCGAAGCATGGTTTGTTGACTCTCTTTGACCTCTGCCCTGCATCGAAAGAAGTTGCCTAAGCTCCAACAAACTTGCGGCCACTTGATTGATCTTGGTCTGTATTGTAGCATTCGGCTCATTGATTCGACAGGTAAGGGAACGTTCCACTTCCTGGATCGTGGTTTGATTTCTGGTTGCATCCGCCATTAATACTCACCACAGAATTGTGAGCTTTGATACCAATTGTGACAGGAAAAAAATAGGTAGTTAAGGAATTACAATGAATCCGGGAACAACAATTGCAATTAGCCAGGGAGAACTAAGTTTAGAAGGTTCTCCGTTGGTTAACACAAAAATCTTAAGTAGAGAGTGCTGAGATCAGAGAAGGAAATTCTGTATTCTTCATATATGAAAATTGTCATAGAGGCTTCTCTCTTGTGTATGAAGAGCTAGTGTTGCTACTGAGAAAAATCGTGACAGGAGTGGCGAGAGAAAGATTATTAAAGAATATTACAGTCGCCACCAATCATTTATTGGTCCTAGAAAATGGCAGATAAAACCCTTTAAAAAGATTTAAAATAAAATGGTCTGCAAAACCAAACAAGGTTCGGTAGTCGGTTATGCACAGGGAATGGTGAAAACTTAATTCCACTGCACCCCTAATACATTTGTCATAAGACGGTTACCTTAAGCTAATTGTGCAAATTTTATAATCTAGACGATATCTATTTTACCCCTTAAACAAAAGAGAAATAAAACAGGAGCAAACAAATATTTACAAATCAGGAAATAAACTAAATCACAAAAATTTAAAAAGTTTGCTTGGGTTAATTTTAATTAAGAAAAGATTAAATTATTTTAAAAGGAGTAGAAATTAAATGAAAGGATTGAAAAATCATTTAAAAGGGATTTAAAAGATTCATGAAAAGGGTTATTTGATTTGATTTTAAAAAAAAATTAAATCCACCCTTGCACGAGATTTAAGATGACAATGAGTTGCACAATAAACCCTTACGAATTTAAACAACACTAAAGACAACACAATGTTGTACAATCAATCTCATTGGTCGTTGTATGGATATTTATTAAAAACTGAATTTAACATGTTGAGTACCAAGAAAATTATGAAACCAACAAAAATAGGAAGAGACCGATCGGTAGGTCGGTCATCCGAGCACATTGGGAAGGATTTGATCGATCAGTCGATGAAATGGAGATGAGAATGAGGGAAGAATTTGGTCAGTCGGTCGGTTGATCGATAATGAAATGGAAAGGAATTTTATCGATCGATGATGAAAATGGGAAAGGGATTTGATCGTTAGGTGATAAGAATGGGGGAAGGATCCAACCGGTTGGTTGATTGATTAATGATAAAATATGGGGATCTGGGGAAAAGGGGATTGATCGGTCGGAGCACGATCGGTGGGTTATAGGAGATCATAGGGAAATTGTTGATTGGTTTGAGGATGATCAGTTAATTGTTTGAGATCATAGAAAAAGGGGTTTGGTTGGTCGGGGATAATCGATTGGTTGGTAGAGATCATGGGAAAGGGGGTTGATCGGTCGGAGGACGATCAGTTAGCTATTGGAGATCATAGGAAAGGGGGTTGATCAGTCAGATCACGATACTTAGTGGTTGGAGATCATAGGAAAAGGGGATTGATTGGTATGGGATGATCGATGGATTGGGTAGAGATAATAGGAAAATGGGTTCATTGGTTGGAGGACAATCGGTTAGTTGTTAGAGATCATCAGGAAATGGGCTTGATTGGTCAGGGATGATCGGTTGGTTAGTAAAGATCATGGGAAAAGGGGTTGATCAATCGAAGAACGATCAGTTAGTTGTTGGAGATCATGGGAAAATGGGTTTATCTGTTAGAGAATGCTCAGTTAGTGGTTGGAGATTATAGGAAAAGAATATTGATCGGTCTGGGATGATCGGTGGATTGGGTGGAGATCATGGGAAAGGGGGTTGATTAGTCGAAGGAGGATCAATTAGTTATTGGAGATCATGGAAAAGGGGGTTAATCAGCCAAAGCACGATTGGTTAATGGAGATAATAGGAAAAGGGGATTGATCGATCAGAGCATGACCGCTTAGTTGTTGGAGATCATAGGAAAATGGGATTGATCGATCTGGGATGATTAGTGGATTGGGTGGAGATCATGGGAAAATGAGTTGATCGGTCAGAGCATAATCAGTTAGTGGAGATCATGGGAAAAAGGGGGATGATCGGTCAAAGCACAATCAGCTAGTTGTTGGAGATCATAGGAAAAAGGGATTGATCGATCTGGGACGATCGGTGGATTAGGTGGTGATCATGGGAAAAGGAGTTGATCGGGCAGAGCACGATCAGTTAGTGGAGATCATAGGAAAAAAAGGGTTGATTGATCAACGACGATCGGTTGGAGACAATCATGGAAGGTTGGCTGGTTGACATTGAAAAATTGATCAATCAATAAATAATAAAGATGACAAAGTGGTCGGTCGGAAACAGGAGGTTTGGATTCATGTTTGTTGACTTGGGGTGTTGTTTGATGGTTGTAGGGGTTGTGTGGGTATTGAGTTTGGAGGCAAGGCAGTGGGGCTACTGTGGTGGTTTTGGTTGTTTGTGGGTGGCTTCGAGTGGAATTTTCTGGTGAGTGATAAATCATTTTTGAGACACTTAAGTTAGCTTTGTACTTGACATTATTGGATGTTTATTGCACCCAATATTAGTATATTAGCTTAGTTTTGTGTTGTTGGGCATCATTGGGCTTTAATGCAAATTGTGATTAACTCTCGGATTTTAATGCATTTTGATCTTTCCTCATTGATTAGGCCATAACTTGGGCTTCGGTAATCTATTTAAGGTGCTCTTGATGTCTGTGGAAAGCTAAGATAAAAATCTACAAGTTTCATGAAGCACTTGAAAGCTGGATCGGACTTATAATGTTCCAAAATAGGTATGAAAGTCTGAGTGGGCTTTCTATCGCTGGAATCTAAGCAGTGTGCACATATTAGACCATATAGTAGGTTGTAGGCCTCCTTTTGAGCTGAAACCGATGCCATTGGAATGATAAAACGCATGGCTCCAACTTTACTGAAGACCATTTTCTTAATAGATGTCGTTGTTGGCATGATTATGAAGCTGCAAGTTGGTTTGAATTTGGAAACACGTTCTGCCAACATGACCTGAGGTAGATGCAGTGTTTTTAGAATATTTTGAGGTATAAAAGTCTTGTTGAGCTGAAATCGGTGCCATTGGGCTGAGACATAAAGCTACAACTCTTATGAAGACTTCCAAGCCAAAATACGTTGTTTCGATAATGAAAGTTAAGTTAGAAGTCAGAGAAGAGTTGGTGAGGAGAATGCACCAACCCACCAACCATGCATCAAGCCACCATTATTGACAAACATTCATTTTTTTTATCTTGCATTCCAGTTATTTACAACCTTTATCAATTGTAAATTGACTTTTAAGATTAATATAAATAGGGCCAATCTATCTTGTAATTGCATCAATGAAATTTGAAGTAAGCTTGAGTATTTGTGAGAGTTTTCTTTCTCTTCTTCTCTATTCTTTTTAGAATTTGTAAGATCTATTAGTTACTATGTTATTTATCAACCATAAGTCTTACGTAGAATATATAAATATAGAAAATTCGGTAGCGTTTCCTTTGTTTCTTTAACATTACCACAAAATATAACATAAGCAGCGGATTACCAACAACCATTTCAAACCAACCAGAGTACATATATTATATATATACACATACACATATATCAACAAGAGATCTCAGATCTCAACCAAAATATTATCAGAGTACGCAATATTATACCAGTGTATTCTAAACACTATCCTGACTGAGCACACTAAACATATACGGAACCGAGTACATCAAAAGTAGTATTCAGTTCCGTGTCATATTTACATCAGAAGAATATAATACACATCCTATTATAGTTACATCACGGAGCTTAACTCTACCAAAATATGAATCTCAAAATAAATCAACAGAATCCTCCGTACTTAACCCGTAGAGGGTCCGGGGTGTTCTTGCGAATCTGAGAAAGAGGTGGTGAGAACAACTTCCCAGTGAATATGAATAAACTTGCAGATAAAGTATATATGTAAGTAGAGAGCAAGTATAACACAATTCACAATATGTCAAGTAACACCTACCAACCAATGCAATGAATGAATGCACATGATGTTCACACCTTTTATTCACACTTTTTCTTTCTCCACTCCTCTTGTTGTGCACTAACCCCTTTCGGTTAGGCCCTCGCAATATGCATATGCAATGTGTTATGCCAATTCCGTTTCCTTCTAGCTAATAAGCTAGGCACCCCTCATTCTTGTACACTAACCCTTTTCGGTTAGGCCACCTCGCAATGCAATGCAATTAAGTATGTCATTTCATTTCCATCTAGCTCATCAGCTAGGCACCCCCCTGTCTTGTACACTAACCCTTTCCGGTTAGGCCATCTCGCTATGCAATGCAATGTTCTCATATTCATATCATGCACATTCATAATATCATAATAACATTACATGTAACCACTTCAAGCATATACAACACATAACCATCATGCTCAACTCGATCAAGCATTCTTACTTAGCTACACATCTCATTTTAATGCTAAGTCATCCTAAATCCCTAAACCTAGCATATGGTATCAAGACCCTAGGCATATGCACCACAATAACACAAACAGAGCCAACCACGACCAGCCCATGGTGAAGGCCACAGTCGTGGTGTGGTATTTATACACGAAACCAATCTTCTAGAGACAACCACGGCCAGACCGTGGTGGAGGCCACGGCCGTGGTTGGCCACGAGACACCATAATTCCATTTCCAGAGACAACCACGGCCAGGAATAGTGTCACGCCCAACTTCAAACCAAAACCCTAATTTCCCTATGGGATCATGTCCTCAAATCCATCAAAATACACTAACCATATCATTCACTTTCATATACCTAAATCCTTTAAAACATGTAACAAAACACATCAACCTTAAGCATAGGTGAAAAACCCTAGATTCAAGCTTAATCCTATATCATACACTTTCACTCTAAGAACATCATACAATAGCACAAGTAAATCCACACTCATCTTGAATTGCTCTAAACTTGATTCCAAGATGGGATTGGTAGTCAAGGCAACCTTCCCTTCAACTTCTTTCAAAACACTCAATCAAAACAACCAACTTTTAGACATGGGTGTTCTTGATTCTTGGAGATGAAAATGAGTTTCTCAAGAAACTAATACCATAGGATTGAAGAAGAGATTATAGTGATCAATAATCATCAAAACCTAAGCCAAAAGGAGTATAAAAATACTTACTTTGGACCCTTGAACCTTGGAGCTAGCTTTGGCTATGGAGAACTTAGAGATTTTGGAGAAGATGAGCCCTTTGGCTCTCCCTAGGCTAGCCAGTCCACTTAAGCAAGAGGGAGGGGTGTGAATTGTCCATTTTGCCCCTCACTCTAATGAAGAATCACAAATTTGCCACTGAGGGTGTAAAAAGACTAAAATACCCTTGTGATTTCTAAGAATTCCCAATAGATCCTGAAGAAAATTTAATTTACCAGTAGGTCCTAACTTAGCCAGAATAAATATAAGAGTTTAGATTTCACCTATCTCTCCCTTAAGTTCAACCGAGTTCCCCAGTATAGTCAGAATCTAAAAATACTTATTCTAACTCAATCTATCACCGTTTCTGTAACAGAACATACAACTTATTCAAAGAATTTAACTAAGTCATAATATATGAAATTTAGGGATGTTACATTCTCCCCCTCTTAAAAGAATTTTGCCCTCAAAATTGAGTTAAAGATATACCTGATCAAAATAGGTCGGGATGCAGCTTGCGCAAATCTTCCTCTAATTCCCACGTAGCCTCTTCAGGTTACTGTCCATCCTAAAGTACCTTTACCAGGGAAATAGTCTTGTTTCTCAGGGACTTCACACTGCGGTCAATGATCTTAGCTGGCTTAGCCTGAAATGTAAGATCAGCTCTCAATTGTACCGACTCAACCTCAATGATGTGTGAAAGATCCGAAACATACTTTCTCAATTGGGATACATGAAACACAGGATGAAGATTGGACAGATGTGGAGGAAGAGCTATGTGGTAAGCTACAAGTCCAATACGCTTTAGAATTTGAAACGGACCAATGAAACGAGGACTTAACTTCTTAGCCCGAATGGCTCTACCAATTCCTGTCATGGGTAAGACCCTAAGAAACACATGATCACCCTCATCAAACTCTAGAGGACGCCTTCTTTTGTCAGCATAACTCTTTTGCCGACTCTGAGCAATTCTTATTTTCTCCTGTATAACCCTAATCTTTTCGGTAGTTTCTTGAACTAACTCTGGTCCTAACAGGTTCCGCTCACCTACCTCATACCAACACAGAGGTGACCTACATTTTCTACCATAGAGTGCCTCATATGGTGCCATCCCAATGCTGGAATGGAAACTGTTGTTGTAAGCAAACTCTATCAATGGTAAATATCTATCCCAACTACCCTTATCTTCAAGAACACAAGCCCTCAACATATCTTCTAATGTTTGGATAGTCCACTCGGACTGACCATCAGACTGTGGGTGATAAGCAGTACTAAAACTGAGCTTAGTCCCAAAAGACTGATGTAAGGCATTCCAAAATCTAGAGGTAAATCTGGGATCTTTATCTGACACTATACTCAATGGTACACCGTGTAATCGGGCAATCTCCCCAACAAATAACTCAACAAGTTTATCTAGGGAATAAGAAATCTTAATGGGAAGAAAATGGGCAGACTTAGTCAGTCTATCCACAATGACCCATATAGCATCATAACCCCTTTGTACCCTAGGTAAACTGGTCACAAAGTCCATGGTTATTTTGTCCCACTTCCGCTCTGGAATTTCTAAAGGTTGAAGCATTCCGGCTGGTTTCTGGTGTTCAGTCTTGACTTTCTGACAAGTCAAACATTTGGCCACATACTCAGCCACATCTCTTTTCATTCCCGGCCACCAAAATCTTTCTTTCAAATCTTGATACATCTTAGTCGTACCAGGATGTATCGAGAACTTACTCTTATGAGCTTCCTCCAGAATTTGTTCATTAAGGTTTCCCCCTTTAGGAACACAAATCCTTTGTCTAAACCTAATTAATCCATCATCCTCTAAAGAAAAAACTATTGAGACCCTACGATCTTGTAGTTCCTTATCCAAACTTTGTTCATGTCTAATCTGATCCTTAAGGTCGCATGAGATTTCCAACAAGGCTAATCTCAGCGTCACACTACTCATATCCATTTGTATACTAAGGTCTCGAAATTGCTCTACCAGGTCTAACTCATGCACCATCATCTGAGATACGTGCAGAGACTTCCTACTAAGGGCATCAGCCACAATGTTGGCCTTGCCAGGATGATACTTTAGCTCAAAGTCATAATCCTTTAAGTATTCCATCCACCTTCTTTGTCTCATGTTCAGCTTCTTCTGATCAAACAGATACTTCAAACTCTTATGATCACTGAACACCTCAAACTTTACACCATACAAATAATGTCTCCAGATCTTAAGTGCAAAAACTATGACTGCCAGTTCTAGGTCATTGATCAATCAATTTGAGACACTTATGTTAGCTTTGTATTAGGCTTTATTAGATGTTTATTGTGCCCAATATTAGTATTTTAGATGAGTTTAATGTTGTTGGGCTTCATTGGGCTTTAATGCAAATATTGAATAATTTTCGGTTTTTGATGCATTTTGACATTTCTTCCTTGGTTAGGCCATAACTTGGGACTCGGTGATCCATTTGAGGTGATATTGGTGTCTTTGGAAAGCTACGACAATGCTCTACAAGTTTCATGAGAACTTAAGAGCTGGATCGGACTTCTAAGGGTCCAAAATATCCCTGCAATGCAGAGTGGGTTTGCTGTTACGAAAATCTGGGCAGTGTGCACATATTGGACTACATAGTGAGTTATAGGCCTCCTCTTGGGCTGAAACTTGGTCATTGGAAAGATAAGACCCATATCTCCAACTTCACTGAAGACCATTTAGTCAATAGATGTCGTTTTAGGCATGATAATGAAGCTACAAGTTGGTTTGAATTTGGAAACACGTTCTACCAACCTAACATGAGGTAGGTTCAGTGTTTTTGGCATATCTGGAGTTCTAAACGTCCAAATGGCATGATTCCAATTGCAAAATTTCAAGGAGACAACTGGCTACAACTTTCATGAGACCTCCAAGCCAAAATGCACCGTCTAGGTGATGAAAATGAAGCCAGAAGTCGGATAAGAGTTGTTGACTAAAAGCCACCAACCCACCTACCATGCACCAACCCACCAACCATGCATCAAGCTCCCATATTTGACAATTTCCATATTTTTATAGGTTGTATTCAGATTATGTACATGTACAAATTGGCTTCTAGGATTAGTATAAATAGAGTCAATCTCTTTGTATTATAATAATTCAAATTTTAAGTAAGTTTGAAGAAAGTTTGAATATTTGTGAGAGTTTTCTTTCTCTTCTTCTCCATTCTCTTTAGAATTTCGTTTTTGTTCTTTTATTTCTGAGTTTTTCCTTCCCATCCATGGAAGGCTAGGCTCTCATAATCAATCCAAGGGATTAGCCATCTTGATGTTTAATTTGGAGATCTTGTTTTACTTGTTCATATTGCTTAATTGTTATTCAAGTTTCTCTTCTTCCTCTTTTAATTTTGATCTAGATTGAATTGCTTAATTTGATTTGGATGTTTATGTGATAATAGCTTTATTATCATGTATTCAAGAGGATCACATAGAATAAACAATTTATTAAAGCTTTTTGATGGATTGTTTAGCTTGGTTGAATTCTTGATCTTAAATTAATCTATGTTTGGATGGTGCTTACTTTATCTAACATTGGTTAATTAAATCCTAGATGCTTATCTAGTAGTGAATTCTTGGATCATGTTGAGGCGTCTTAATATGATCTAAGGCCAAGAACATGGTTAGCAATTAAGTGAATTCCTTGTGATCAATGATGGATTAAACTCAAGATCGGTAAAATTTCCTTGGATTGGTTAATTTGTTAATTACTTTCCTTTAATTCAATTAGTGTATTATCTTTTCAAATCATCAAAACCCCCCTTTTAATTATCTTGATCTGATTAAATCTTTATTCTTTTTGGATCCTTGAGAGACGATTCGGTTCATTCTCTATACTAAAAATTAGTTTGTGAACCGGTAATAATTTTTATTTGACGGGTCTCGACAACCTCTTGTCAGTCATGGGTCGGATAATTCTTCTCATGAGTTCTAAGTTGTCTAGACGCGTAGGCCACTACCTTCTTATCCTGCATTAACACATATCCTAAGCCCAATTTAGAGGCATCACAGTACACCTCCAAATCTCTGGATTCAATAACTAAAACTGGAGCTGTGGTCAATCTAAGTTTGAGTTCCTGAAAACTCTTCTCACACTTTTCACTCCATACCATGGCTTGTCCTTTCCGGGTCAGTTCAGTTAAAGGAAGTGCCAACTGAGAAAAACCCCGAATGAACTTCCGGTAGTATCCGGCTAACCCTAGGAAACTTCTAATCTCGATGTAGACTTTGGTCGCTCCCCCTTTTGCCACTACGCCTCAACTTTACTAGAGTCCACTTTGCTACCCGATCACGGGATATAGTGTGCCCTAGAAACTTCACTTCATTCAGCCAAAATTCACACTTCTCAGGTTTAGCATACAGTTTCCTCTCTCTGAGTATCTGCAGTACTATTCTAAGATGTTCCTCATGTTCTTCCACTGTTTGCGAATATATGAGAATATCATCTATGAACACTACCACAAACTTGTCTAGGTACGGCCTGAAAATTCTATTCATGTAATCCATAAACACCGCTGGAGCATTGGTTAAACCAAATGGCATCACCAAGTACTCATAGTGTCCATACCTAGTTCTAAAAGCAGACTTTGGTACATCATCTGGCTTTATCTTAATTTGATGGTAACCAGAACGAAGATCGATCTTAGAGAATACCGTGGCATCTCTAAGTTGGTCAAGCAAGTCATCTATCCTAGGTAACGGGTACCTATTCTTTATAGTAATCTTATTCAACTGTCGGTAATCCACACACAACCTCATACTCCCATCCTTCTTATTCACCAATAACACAGGTGCTCCCCATGGAGACACACTGGGTCTAATGAATCCCCTTTCCAATAGTTCCTCTACTTGTTTCTTAAGTTCTCCTAATTCCAATGGTGACATTCTATAAGGTGCTACAGACATAGGCGCGGCTCCCGGTACTAAATTTATAACAAACTCTACCTCTCTATCAGGTGGCAAACTAGGGATCTCCTTAAGAAAGACATCCATGAATTCACTCACTATTGGTACTCCGACCAATTCTGACTGGACCTCTAAGTCTAAAGAACATAGTACCATGTATACTTGACTCCCATCCATCAGGCAATGGTTCAACTCTGACACTTTGGGTAACATGGCAATTTCAGGAATCAGTGTATGGTTTGTAACAGGAGGAATAATGACAATCTTGTTACAACAATCTAGCAACACTTGGTTGGTTGCAAGCCAATCCATACCCAAGATAATATCTAACCCTCTCAATGGTAGACAGATCAAATCAACAACAAAGGCTCGATTCTGGAACACAAATTTACAGTTTAAACAAATATGGGTGGTAAGAATCTTATCCTTAGCAGGAGTAGTCACTGACAGTGTATAAGGTAAGGAAGTAGTGGTTAGACTCAAGGACTTCACACATGCATTAGAAATGAACGAATGGGTTGCCCCAGAGTCAAACAGTACAATTAAGTTCTGACCATTCAGTAAGCACATACCTTGGATCAAATCATCCGCTTGTGCCTCTGCCCCACTGAGGGTATACACTCGCCCCTGGGTAAGTGGTCTAGGGGTAGAAACAGATGCCTTAGAAATCTGTGGGCAATTTCGGGAAGTGTGCCCCTTCTGCTGGCACTTGAAGCAGATCACTATTCGCTGTGGGCAGTATTTGGCAATGTGTCCCTTCTGGCCACAAGCAAAACATACATTCGCCCGACAAGCACCTTGATGCGATTTTCCACACGTCTTGCATAATTCCACCTTAGCCTTCTTAGTACCTCGTACGGGCTGAGTAACTTCCACCTTTCTCTTCCCAGTTCCCTGACTGCTTTCAGCAACAGGATTCATGCACTCTTCCATAATCAAACACTTCTCAACTAGAGAAGCAAACTCTCTAATCTCAAAACCAGCTACAGCCTTTCTTAACTCAAACTCAAGTCCACTCTCAAACTGAATGAACTTCCAAATCTCATTCGGTCCATTTTGTAGGTAACTGGAGTATTTAGATAGTTCATCAAACTTAGCTGCATATTGCCCAACTGTGAGATCTCCCTATCTCAAGTGCATAAATTCTTGTTCCTTCTGGATTCTGACATTAGCAGGGAAGTACTTATGCAAAAATGCCATCTTAAATGTCTCCCAAGTGATGGGATCCTCCCGGAGGAGTAATCCAGGATGAGAAGCCTCCCACCAATGTTCAGCTTCATCCTCCAACTTATAAGTAGCAAAGATAACTTTCTGCTCTTCAGTACATTGCATGGCCTTAAAAATCTTCTCAAGGTGTTTCACCCACCTTTCAGCAACCATTGGGTCATAGTTTCCATTGGAGGAGGAAATATATATAGAAATCCCACCTGGATATAACTCCACTAATGGAGGGGATACAGTTTGCAGATTAAAGAAGGCATTGTATGGTCTCAAGCAGTCTCCCCGTACTTGGTTTGGAAGGTTCACTCAAGCTGTGATATCCTTAGGGTATAAGCAAAGCCAAGGTGACCATACTCTCTTTATCAAACATTCTTAGGATGGAATACTCACACTACTTTTGGTCTATGTAGATGATATGATCATTGCAAGTGATGATGAGATTGAAAAACAGACTTTAAGAGAGAGATTAGCAGCTCAATTTGAGATGAAGGACCTCGGGAAGTTGAAGTACTTCCTTGGGATAGAGGTTGCCTACTCTAAGCAAGGTATCTTTATTTCTCAAAGGAAATATGTCCTTGATCTTCTTAAAGAAATTGGTAAGTTGGGTTGTAAGACCACTGGAGCACCCATTGAACAAAATCACAGGATTGGGTGTGAGGAGGAGAGCCCAAAGGTGGAGAAGGCCCAGTATTAGAGACTTGTGGGAAAACTCATTTATCTATCCCACACCAGGCCAGATATAGTATATGCAGTCAGTGTGGTTAGTCAGTTTATGCATGATCCATGAGAGAGACACCTACAGACAGTGAATAGAATTATTTAGTATTTGAAGGCCAATCCAGGGAGAGGAATACTATTCAAAAAGGAAGGGAAT
Organism: Styphnolobium japonicum; assembly: GCA_023212625.1. Classification (NCBI taxonomy): domain Eukaryota; kingdom Viridiplantae; phylum Streptophyta; class Magnoliopsida; order Fabales; family Fabaceae; genus Styphnolobium; species Styphnolobium japonicum. Next base: position 15,696,734 of record JALBWW010000004.1, on the reverse strand, counting down.
TGGAAGTATATATAGACGCTGACTATGCAGGTTCAATGGTTGATAGGAGGTCCACCACAGGATATTGCATGTTTTTGGGTGGAAATTTGGTGACATGGAGGAGTAAAAAGCAAAATGTAGTTGCAAGATCAAGTGCAGAGGCAGAATTTAGAGCTATGGCACAAGGGGTTTGTGAGTTGTTATGGATGAAGATCATATACTTGACGACCTCAAGATAAAGTATAACGCTCCTATGAGATTATTTTGTGATAATAAGTCAGCTATTAGCATTGCACACAACCCAGTTCAACATGATAGGACAAAGCATATAGAGATAGACCGACATTTCATTAAGGAAAAATTGGATAGTGGTCTCATAGCCACAGCATGTTGAAACCAAATTCTTATAAAAAGGTTTAAGTTCTAAATTCTTAAAAGCTATAAGCTTTCCCTGTTAAGTTTTGAGGATAACAAAAATATTTATTTAGTTTGAACAAGTAAGTGTTTCGACAATAGTTTTAACAAATCGCTACTTGTTGTGCGTCCATTCTGCTCTCTGCCTAAAGATAACTCTTCGTGCGTCCAATATGCTATAACTCTTTATGGGTCCAATAATTGTATTATATACTTTTACTATTGGTGCGTCCAATACTCGTATGCATATACTGTTACTTCTTATTAGTTCGTCCAAATTCGATCTATCTGCCAAAGCTCGGACTCAACTCACTCTTTCAAAGTTCAAGCTCAAGTTCGCGTCCAAGTGAATTTTCAAAAATGAAGAACTGTTCCTCATTAAATGCTAGAAAAGAACTCTGACAGCTCTCGGCGACAGAAGAAGTCAACTAAGCCACTTTTGCTGACATTGTCTAACAACTACAAAGATCTGCAAATAAGAAACCGTCTGCAATCTTAGACAAATCAGGACTTTTGTTTTCATTGATTGGAAATCTCAGAGAATAAAAGTCACCGTCAGAAGAAGTTCAGCACTTTTCCAGTAGATGCATTTAATGCTACTCAGAACGGTAATAAATATTTCCGTTGGACGATCTAGCCCATGAAGTCTGCTCAATTTGTTCTTACTTATAAAGAGAAGAAGCAGCACTTGAAGAACTAGAGATCTTTTGCCGAAGCATCCTTCAATAGTCTAAAAAGCTTTATTTCCATATTCGTGTAAAAAGAAAAAGCCTTGAGATTTCTATTGTCTATTCTCATTTGTTAGTGAGTTTCAAACTCAAGCTTTCATCTACTTTCAATTATTCATCTTAAGCCTTGTAAGCCTGAAGAGGCTGTGTGTAAAAGAATACTTGTGAGATAGAACCTGAAGAGGTTGAAAATACTTGTTACCTGAAGAGGTGCATAATACTTGTAATCGTGAAAAGATTAGTTGGAAAATCCTTCAGTTGAAGGGACTGGACGTAGCTCTTGGTTGATAAGAGTGAACCAGGATAAATCTCGTGTGTAAGCTTCTCCTCTCTTCTAGTGTGCTTTATTATATTCACTAACCTCTGGGGTTTACCATTGTGTTTATTAACAAAGATCTTTTTATTTGGTTTTAGAACGTGTTAACCATTTTATTAAAAGTCTTTTCGAAACCCTTGGAGTCCAATAGGATTAAGTGGTGTTGGTCCTAAGTTCTTTGCTTGTTAAACTGTCTCCTTATTTGTGTTCTATTTTCTTTTGAAAAGGAAAATCTTTTATTATTCAAAAAGGGTTAAGAAACACAATTCAACCCCCCTTCTTGTGTTTCACTTGGTTATTTCAATTGGTATCAGAGCTCAGCCTCTTGGGTTGAGCATCTAACAGTGCAGAGGAAAAAGATCCAGTACACCTTTTAATGGAGAACGAAGGACAAGCGGTGAACAGACCACCTCTATTCAATGGAAAGCGACTATGATTCTTGGAAGAAGAGAATGATTGCCTTTTTTGATGCCCAAAATATGGACATTTGGGACCTAGTTCAAAATGGATATCAAACACCCACCAACGCAGAAGGACATGATCTCCCTCGACCACAATGGACGGAAGGACAACGAACCAGACATCAGCTTAACTCAAAAGCCAAACATTATCTTATGTGTGCCATCACCAGATCAGAGCACGACAAAGTCCATAGGCGTGAAACAGCTAAAGAGATATGGGATACTCGCATTAGCACATGCAGGCTCATCTCAAGTCAAAGAATCAAAGATAAGCATGCTGGTTCACCAGTATGAGCTCTTCAAAATGGGAGAGCATGAAAACATTGATCAAATGTTTGGACGATTCCAAACAATAATCAATAGCTTGAGATCTCTGGGAAAGAACTATGATAATCAAGATCATATCGTAAAATCCTAAGAAGTCTTTCCAGGCAGTGGAGACCTAAGGTTCTTGCCATACAGGAAGCAAAGAATCTAGCTTCTCTTACCATGGAGGAACTATTGGGTTATCTTAAAGTTCATGAGCTGGAACTTCAAGAAGAGGAAAGCTCAAGAAAAGGGAAATCAATTGCCCTTAAAGCTCACAAAGGCAGTACGTCCAAAGCACTTAAAGCTGAAAAATCTTCGAGACGAGGCCGAGTCATCCAAGATAATATATCTGATAATGACGAGTTATCTTTCATCTCTAGAAAGATACAAGCAATGTGGAAAAAGAAAGGAGGTATGCGGAGAAAGCACTTTGGACGAAGGTCATCAAAGGACAAAACAGAAACAAAAGACAAGAGTCCAATCATATGCTACGAATGCAAGAAGCCCGGACACATTAAAGTGGAATGTCCTTCACTAAACAAGGAGAAAGAGAAAAGGAGATTCTTTCCAAAGAAGAAAAGAGGATTAATGGCCACCTAGGAAGATCTTGATCTTTCAACTACTGATGATGAAGAAGAAGCAGAAGAAGAAGCAAATCTATGTCTCATGGCTAACACCGTGTCAGAAGAAGAAGAAGATGAGGTAACTAACTGTGATCTTGATCTTCAGAATGCATTTGATGAGTTGTTAAATAATTCATCTATTTTAGCGGTTGAATATAAATCCTTGAAAAGAAAGTTTTCAAAATTAACTAGAGAATATGGAAAAATGTTTTCGGAAAAACAAGAACTTGAAATTTATTGTGAAAAATTAAAAACTGAAAATGCTCTTTTAAAAACATCTTCTGAGTCCAACACTTCAGATGAAGTTGATAAACTTCATAATGAGGTAAAAGAGTTAACGGAGGACCTCAGTAAATTTGTAAAAAGCACCAACAACCTAAACATTTTACTCAAATATTCCAGAGACCCTCGTGACAAATCGGGATTGGGATATCAAGATACTGATAAACAGTTTTTTCAAAAAACTACTACTCAACCTAAATTCATTAAGAATGTTTGTAAAAAGAACGTTTACTCTTCCTCAATAGATTTTTTATAAAAGGTCAAAATATTATGGATCTCCAAGAGCTAACCAAAAAGGACCCAAAAAGATATGGGTACCTAAGGATATGATAATTCCTCTTGCAGATGTGCTTAGCAACAAGAAAAAGACACCTGTCATGGTACATGGACAGTGGTTGCTCACGGCACATGACGGGAGAAAGGTCTATGTTCCAAGACATCAAAACTAATACAGGAGGCTCCGTCACATTTGGAGGAAACCAGAAAGGTAAAATAGTTGGAATAGGTAAGATTGGTAAGCATCCTTTTCCCTCTATCGATAATGTTCTTCTAGTTGAAGGATTGAAACATAATCTGCTTAGCATTAGTCAATTATGTGATAGTGGATCTAATGTTTCATTCAATCAAGGAGAATGTATAGTTAAAAACTCTGACGGATCCATACTCTTCATTGCTAAAAGGCAAAACAATCTTTATAAAATTGACTTGGAAGATCTTTCGTATCAAAATGTATCATGTCTAGTTTCCATAAAAGGAGAACAAGTGGATATGGCACAAGAAGCTTGGTCATGCAAGTTTGAGATTAATCTCTAAACTAAATAAGCATAACCTCGTAAGAGGACTACCAAAGCTTGTGTACAAATCAGATGTTCTTTGTGAAGCTTGTCAAAAGGGGAAACAAATCAAAAATTCTTTTGAGTCCAAAAACATCGTTTCCACCTCTAGACCACTAGAATTATTACATCTTGATTTATTTGGTCCTACAAGAACTTCTTCACTAAATGGAAAGAAATATGGATTGGTCATAGTAGATGACTATACTAGATGGACATGGGTTATGTTTCTAGCTCACAAGGATGAGTCTTTCAAAGTCTTTTCTATTTTCTGTAAAAGAATTCAAAATGAAAAAGGAATGTGTATCAACTCAATCCGAAGTGATCATGGAGGAGAATTTGAGAATGAGAGCTTCCAATTGTTCTGTGAAGAAAACGGTATTCGTCACAACTTCTCTGCCCCAAGAACACCACAACAAAATGGTGTGGTAGAAAGAAAAAATAGATCTCTTCAAGAGATGGCTAGAACAATGCTCAATGACAACTCAATCTCCAAACACTTCTGGGCTGAAGCTGTTAACACTGCGTGTTATATTCAAAACAGAATATATATTAGACCTATTTTAAACAAGACTCCGTATGAATTGTGGAAAGGACGAAAACCCAACATCTCTTACTTTCATTCTTTTGGCTGTCAATGTTTTATTTTGAATACTAAGGATTCTTTAGGAAAGTTTGATGCTAAAGTTGACTCTGGTATCTTCTTAGGATACTCAGAAACATCTAAAGCATATAGAGTATATAACTCTCGCTCTCTAACTGTTGAAGAATCTGTTCATGTTAAATTCAATGACAAAAAGCCTGACAATGACTTGTCAGAGCTAGATGAGTCCTTTGCAGAGTTAAACTTAAAAGACAAAGGAGAAGAATCAGCAACCCAAAACAAAGAAGCATTGGACGATGAAAGAAAAGAAAAAACAACTGATGGTCAAAGATGCTGGCATTTCAAAACTTATCATCCAGAACACCAAATCATTGGTAATCCCGATGATAAAGTACGTACAAGATCTACCTTCAGAGAATACTCAAATGTAGCCTTCATCTCTGAAATGGAACCAAGAAAAATAGAAGAAGCACTGAAGGACGAAGGATGGATCTTAGCCATGCAAGAAGAGCTAAATCAATTTAAAAGAAATGATGTTTGGACGCTGGTTCAAAAGCCTAAAGACAAGTCCATCATCGGCACAAAATGGATATTCAAAAACAAACTGGGACGAAGATGGTAAGGTTGTGAGAAACAAAGCAAGGTTGGTAGCCCAAGGTTACTCACAACAAGAAGGTATTGATTTCACTTTGAAACTTTTGCTCCTGTAGCTAGACTAGAAGCCATACGCATTTTACTTTCATTTCTTTGCTCATCATAGCATGAGACTATATCAAATGGACGTAAAAAGTGCATTTCTAAATGGTATAATCAATGAAGAAGTTTTCGTTAAACAACCACCTGGTTTCGAGGATGAAAATTTCCTGAGCATGTTTTCAAATTAAAAAGGCCTTGTACGGTTTAAAACAAGCTCCTCGAGCACAGTATGAAAGGTTAAGCACCTTTTAATAGAAAACGGTTTTTCTAGAGGAAAAGTTGACACTACTCTTTTTCGAAAAGACAAAAACTCGAAATTCATTTTAGTTCAAATTTATGTTGATGATATTATCTTTGGAGCTACCGATGAATCTCTTTGCAAGGATTTTTCCAATACGATGCGTAAGGAATTGAAATGAGCTTAATGGGAGAATTAAAATTCTTTACGGGTTTGCAAGTGAAGCAAACATTGGACGAAATCTACATTCATCAGACCAAATATACAAATGAACTTCTGAAGAAATTCAAATTGGACGATTGCAAAACAATGAGCACACCAATGCATCCATCATCCACACTAAGATTGGACGATAAGGATAAAAAGGTGGACGAAAAGGCATACAGAGGTATGATCGGATCACTCTTATATCTCATCGCGTCCGGACACGATATAATGTTTAGTGTGTGTCTTTGTGCACGTTTTCAATCGATCCTAGAGAGTCACACTTAATTGCTGTAAAAAGAATATTCAGATACTTGAAAGGAACTACTAATCTGGGCTTGGTATTTAAGAAATCTCATGAGTACAGATTAGTTGGTTTTTGTGATGCTGACTATGCTGGAGATAGAATCGAAAGGAAAAGTACAAGTGGAGGATGTCACTTCATTGGAGGAAATCTAGTTTCGTGGTCCAGCAAGAGACAAAGCACAATTGCTCTATCAACAGCTGAAGCTGAATATATCTCTGCGTCCAATTGTTGCTCTCAACTACTCTGGATCAAACATCAATTAGAAGACTACAACATCTTTGAAAGTAAGATTCCTTTACTATGTGATAATCTTCGCCGCAATTAACTTATCAAAAAATCCCATACTACACTCAAGGGCAAAACACATTGAAATCAAACATCACTTTATAAGAGACTATATTCAAAAAGGTGTGTTTGATATTCAATATGTGGATACAGATCATCAATGGGCAGATATTTTCACAAAACCCCTCTCTGAGGATAGATTCACTCTTATTCGAAAACATCTAAGTATGCATTTTGTAAAGAATTAATATTTCTTGCGTCCATTGAAGATCTCAAGGCCCAAAATGCTTTGTACTTGATAAATGGTGTGGTAAATTTCTTGATAAGACATAAATCATTTGCATTTATCTTGTTTGAAACTTTTCAAATTTCCCACGCCGAGTCGATTTTGAAAGGTCACGAAAGTAACTTTTTTGCGGACGTGACGATTGCTTTTAATACACATTTATTGTGTTTGTTTTATTTTTAAAAAAAACGATTCGTTTTCTCTCAAGAAACCTTTCAGTGTAGAAACCTACCTTCTTCTATAAATATTTTCCTTCTTTACAAGATCAAATTTTTACGCCTTCAAACCTTGAAAGAAAACAGTTGCGGAAAGAACCTTAGCAAATTTCTCTCTCTCTTTCAAATTTCTTTAACCCTAAGAAATGGCCGGAGGAAAGACCCTTGATGTTGAAAGAGCCGAGGTATCAGTTGAATACTCGTTCCAAACTTCCATTTTAGCAGAATGTGGAATAGATATCAAAGAATGTCTCGTCGGTGCTGGATGGGATAGTTACTTCAGAGAACCGGTGGAGGTTTATCCGGAATTGGTGAAAATGTTCTGGAAAAACGCATCCGTGTCTGCGACAGAGGTCAGGGGATGTGTTTTGGGAAAACCCGTTGTGGTTTCAGAGGTAACCATCTCCAACGCCACCCAATGTTGGTTGGAAGGAGCCACCATCACTTCTGATTGGGAAAAAGCATTTGGGAAGCGATCTTTGTTCTTGACACCTTACTAAAGGAGTCATCCACGGGGAAGATAATCTGCTTCCAAGATGAATGACAAGGCAAGAGTTTTGCATCAACTTCTAAACAAGGCAATACTCCACAAGGCGGGGTCCAAAGACTCGGTCTCTACAGCTTCATGCCTTCTCGCCCTGTGTCATCGATCTTTGTGTCAACAGTCAATCTCCCTTCTCTCGCTTTTTAAGAACTTCAAGAGAAGTGTACAAGGAAAAGGGAAGAAGACCACCATCTCCTATGGTGTTCTCTTAACCAAGATCTTCAGAGATCAAGGTATCTTTAGTCCCCATGAGACTAAAGATGTTGAAGAGAAGAAGAAGATTTTTGGACGGATCCAAGAGCAACAAATCTTTGGACGAAGCAATCTTCTAAGGATGAAACTTCAAAGCGTCCAAGATTTTCTGGACCGTAAAGAGCCTCTTATTCTTTCAAAGGCCGAGAGTCCAAAGAAGAAATCACCCGTCCGTCCAAGCTCTTCCCAAGCGGAGACTCATAATGGACGATGACTCTGAAGATGACCAACCCATCGCTAAAAGGATGAAGGTTGCGTCCATTGCGAGCATCCCAAAAGGAACCCGGACGAAGCTACCCATCACAAGGAAACCCTCTTCCAAGCTTGCGTCCATTCCTAAGGAACCTCTTCCTACCATTCCCTCTTCCTCCATTTTACCCTCTTCTCAAACAGAACCACAAACTTCCTTCCCAACCTCTCAAATAACTTCCTCTCCCTTAAACACTGAACCTTTTTCTTCTCAAACTCACATATTACCTTCCCAATCTCCTTCACCTTCCCCCTCTCAAAAGACCTTCTACAACTCCTCCTATCTTAACCTTTTCTCTGTGGGAGTTTCCCTCACATTATCCCTCTTTGGGAATCCAATGACTCTTCTCTCTCACTCACAAAGAAGACGCTCCCGGTCTTTGTGATGGTTACTCAACAAAAGTCCACATCTTCCCTAGTGACCTATCCTTCAAACCTGTCACCTTGGAAGAAATGGGACGATTTGCGAGTCCTTATGACACCATCCTTGTCGGTGTCATTAAGGAGTCTTCTCGTTGAAGAATTTGAGATTTGTACCCCCTTCATCGATCATCTCCTCTACAAGCTGCCATCAAGATTCAAATGATCGGGTTTGTCCAAGGTTGCCAATGGTGGATTTAAATAAAAACAAAGACTTGAAAAAGTACGAAGCCAAGCCACCTTTCCCAAGCCTATCATCTTTAAGCCAAATTTTGGGAGCTTACGTTCCCCTGTTGTTGATGTTGAATTCTGTGGCATGTTTCGAATAAAGGAGAAGTCATGGAGAACGAGGCTAAGACCTTCTCGGGAAAAGCACATTTGGGAGTGTGAGCAACAAGCGTCTTCTTCAGACTAAGTGATGAAGACAAGGGAGATATCATAATCGTGCCTGGTCGAGCTTCCGGTGTTTTCGTTCTATCTATATGGTAGATGATCTTTTGGGATCGCCTCGAACTCGCCATTGCCAACAATCTTCTCTTGTCCAAGCTATGTCTCTGGACCTCCGTCGACAACATAGGCGGGCCTTATCCTGGGATCAAATGTTTGGCTACCGGAGAACCTCTCTTCCTTGGGATGTTGACCTTCCTCTGCGAAGACGAAGTTGAGTCATTGTGCGGCAAATGGATGTGACCCCTCCTGCTTCCACCACTGAGTTAGCTATTGTGGAACCACAACCTTCTGCTGACATTCTCACCCAAGTGCCCCCAGCTTTTCAGGCCTACGTGAATAATCAAATGGACTTAATGTACAAGAGAGTTGAAGACCTCCTCAAGTCTCTTTTTCAACAAGGGCCACCTCCTCCTCCTCCACCTTCTTCCTCTTGATTTTATTTTATTTTATTTTATTTTATTTTCTTTTAGCCAAATTTTTTTTGACAGTGATGTTTTTCTTTCTTTTTGTCTGATGACAAAGGGGGAGAATAATGGGAATTTGATTTGTTACAAACAAATTTATTTTATAATTTATACTGATTCAATGAAACTATGTTTTTCTCTCATCTGGTTGTTTCATTATCCTTGTCTCGGTTATTCTGTTGCACTGTGTTGCTGTGTAGGATCTGATCTAAATTTTTAGCATGGTTTATTTCTTTTCAAAAGTATTGTCTCTGTTAAACTCTTTTCTCAAGAACTAAACTCCGATACAAAGATAATATTACTTGCTCTTGAAACTTGTTTCGTAAAAATAAATTTCATGTACCACGTCCAATCGACTCTGCGTCCAACAGACTTGGAGTCCTTCCCTAAGAAATGTTTTTCTTAGGGGGAGCAATTTTGTTTTTAAAAAAAAAAAAAAAGAATATGTGTTCAACCAAATTAATAGTTTTTGTCATCATCAAAAAGGGGGAGATTGTTGAAACCAAGTTCTTATAAAAAGGTTTAAGTTCTAAATTCTTAAAAGCTATAAGCTTTCCCTGTTAAGTTTTGAGGATAACAAAAATATTTATTTAGTTTGAACAAGTAAGTGTTTCGACAATAGTTTTAACAAATCGCTACTTGTTGTGCGTCCATTCTGCTCTCTGCCTAAAGATAACTCTTCGTGCGTCCAATATGCTATAACTCTTTATGGGTCCAATAATTGTATTATATACTTTTACTATTGGTGCGTCCAATACTCGTATGCATATACTGTTACTTCTTATTAGTTCGTCCAAATTCGATCTATCTGCCAAAGCTCGGACTCAACTCACTCTTTCAAAGTTCAAGCTCAAGTTCGCGTCCAAGTGAATTTTCAAAAATGAAGAACTGTTCCTCATTAAATGCTAGAAAAGAACTCTGACAGCTCTCGGCGACAGAAGAAGTCAACTAAGCCACTTTTGCTGACATTGTCTAACAACTACAAAGATCTGCAAATAAGAAACCGTCTGCAATCTTAGACAAATCAGGACTTTTGTTTTCATTGATTGGAAATCTCAGAGAAATAAAAGTCACCGTCAGAAGAAGTTCAGCACTTTTCCAGTAGATGCATTTAATGCTACTCAGAACGGTAATAAATATTTCCGTTGGACGATCTAGCCCATGAAGTCTGCTCAATTTGTTCTTACTTATAAAGAGAAGAAGCAGCACTTGAAGAACTAGAGATCTTTTGCCGAAGCATCCTTCAATAGTCTAAAAAGCTTTATTTCCATATTCGTGTAAAAAGAAAAAGCCTTGAGATTTCTATTGTCTATTCTCATTTGTTAGTGAGTTTCAAACTCAAGCTTTCATCTACTTTCAATTATTCATCTTAAGCCTTGTAAGCCTGAAGAGGCTGTGTGTAAAAGAATACTTGTGAAATAGAACCTGAAGAGGTTGAAAATACTTGTTACCTGAAGAGGTGCATAATACTTGTAATCGTGAAAAAGATTAGTTGGAAAATCCTTCTGGTTGAAGGGACTGGACGTAGCTCTTGGTTGATAAGAGTGAACCAGGATAAATCTCGTGTGTAAGCTTCTCCTCTCTTCTAGTGTGCTTTATTATATTCACTAACCTCTGGGGTTTACCATTGTGTTTATTAACAAAGATCTTTTTATTTGGTTTTAGAACGTGTTAACCATTTTATTAAAAGTCTTTTCGAAACCCTTGGAGTCCAATAGGACTAAATGGTGTTGGTCCTAAGTTCTTTGCTTGTTAAACTGTCTCCTTCGCTGTGTTCTATTTTCTTTTGAAAAGGAAAATCTTTTATTATTCAAAAAGGGTTAAGAAACACAATTCAACCCCCCTTCTTGTGTTTCACTTGGTTATTTCACAGCATACATCCCTTCAGGACTTCAATTGGCAGATATGTTCACCAAGGGACTTCCCACAGAGCGGTTTCAAGATCTTACTTGCAAGCTGGGAATGATAGATATCCATTCACCAGCTTGAGGGGGAGTGTTGTGATTACAGCTGTAATATGTTGTGATTACAACTGTAATAACAGCTGCAAAGGTATTTACAGCTGTAAAGGTGTTGTGTTGAGTTATAAATGTGTTGACTGTAATAATTAGTATTAATTGTAATCATTAGTGTAGGTTGTAATTATTAGCTATAATTAGTTTTAGCTATGATTATGTTTCCCTTTCTAATTGTATAAATATGTGTTGTAATCACCCTCTAAAGAATAAAATTAGAAATTTTATTCTTTCAAGTTCTTTTCTTTCTAGTGTAACAATGGGTTCATGTGTGGGGCTATGCATGAAGGGTGGAGGGGTGGGTTGTGTTTGCGTTTGTATTATGGATTCATGGTATGTTGGTTGTTGGTTGGGGATTGTTATAGTAACGGATTAAGACCATGGGTGTGCCTAAATCTTGAAAAAAAGAATTTGCAAAAACAGGAAGAATGTTACCTTTATCAAGGAATCAAAGAAAAAAGAATTGGATCGTTTGAGTTTTAGTTCAGTTTCTCCTTCTCTTCCAAATGTTTCTCAGCTTCTCTTCTTTAGTGAGTTCAAAATCCTCTCTATTCTTGAGATTTTTCTCTAACTTGCTTTTTTCTTCTGTTTCTCTTCTTCCTTTCAACTTCTCTATTTTTTGCCTTTGAAATTTCTGCCCAGCATATTTTTCCCTCTCTCTGTCTCACGTCTTTTCTCTTCTTTTCTCTCCCCAATTTTGTACTGCCGCCTCTCCCCTTCAGTAAATGACCCTTAACCCCTTTTTAAGGTAAAATTCCTTAGGAAAACCTCTACCACCAGTAGTTGGGGTGGTGCGTATTAGTACCCAAAAAAAACAATGATGCAAGGAGTGCGGTATTGCACATGAAAAGCAATCCTTGATGTTGTAGTGGATGACTGTGCAAAAGATGTTGGGGGACCATCAAAAGAGTGGAACCATTACAAGCTAACAGTAGCTAAGGATAAGTGAAAGGAAATGTGAGAAAAAGAAAATGAAAAGGTGAAGAAGTGGGTTTGGGGCTGAATTATTCATGGGCTTTATGACAGGGTGTGACTTGAGATTTGGGCCAAACTTATGGGTTTTGGATCAGAAAATAAAGTCTTTTTTTTTTGGTCAAAAAATGAATTCCTTAATTTGATCAAAAGGGTTTGCTTTAGAATTATCCATTCAGTTTATTTTTTTTCATTTTTTTCATTTTTTTTGAAAAATAAAATAAATTGATTCGGACAAAATCAAGTGTTCATTACACACATCTCAAAAAAATTCTTTTCATCCAAATGTTAAAAGGCTCAAGCGCTTGTGCTTGTAGCAGCATTTGCCTCTAAGAGAATTAATTCTCTTAGATGTACTATGACAACATAAGGGTCACATCCTTAAGATTGTACAAAAGAGGAACCAAAAAAAAAAAACAGGAAGACCATGAAAGATTTCTCTTTGGATGTAATCCAAGCTAGGGATAGGCAATGGGTAAATTTGACTCAACACAACCCATAAATGATGGATTATATGTGGGTCTGCGAGTTGGGTTAGGTCCAAAATGACAACCCGCAAGGGTTTGGTCATTTTGCAAGTTGGGACTCTCCCAACCAACCCTCACGCTCACTTATATATATATATATATATATATATATATATATATATATTAAACATACGACCTAAAAAGAAGTCATAGCTTTTTTTTTTTGTTAACCTTAAGTGGAATAACGTTTCACTTAAGGTTCTGTTTTTTTTTTTTGTGTGGTTAACTTTAAGTAGAGTGACGTTGTAACCAATACTTGGGAAGTTAAACTCTTTAGTTTGGGGTTTACATTGTTAGTTTCTTGATAGATTGTTTCATACTTCAGAAAATGAGTAATATACCATCAACAATAACAGGAAATGTTATGTTTGTGTTGATTGTAATCCTAGAGTTATATGTATAATTTGAAACTTATGTTATGTTTGCAGAATGAATATTGATTTCTATTTTAATATGTTAATTAGTTTTAGGTTCTATTTCAACCCATGGATTGAAAACCCAACCCGTCTCACACATGAACAGGTCAGGTTGATTCCAGTCGAAGGAAAAATTTCTCTAAATCCAACCCAACCAACTACTTCCATAAGTGAATTGGGTCGGGTCCAAAAGTACCCCAAACCTAACCTAACTCATGCCCACCCCTAGTCCAAGCTTATTTTGTAGCTTTCATTTTCAACGGGCCAGGTAGTTGTTTGAGAAAAAAAGAACAGTTAAAGTATTCTATATATGTGAGGTCACTAGAGACATTTTCCAATAAGTTGTGCTAAAGCTCACACTCATACTGTTGTGTTTTTTAGATATGCAATGTATTGTATGAGCCCTTTTGGCCTTTGGAAATTTAGGCCCACAACAATTACACACTACCTAAATACATCACATTGAAGGAACTAATCATGAGTACTCTGCCTGTGTGGCCATAATAGCATAACAAACGTGAGGTAGTAGGACCCACCTCATGTTACAATCATTCCTCTCATGCCTTGGTCTCCCCTTTTTATGATAACAGTAAACGTATATAGGGGGAAGAAGGTTTATTTGAGAGGTGTGATATTCATTCTAGCTAATAAATACACTTCACCATCTTCATTCCCTTTCTAACCTGAGAGAATCAGACTAGTGAAGCTATCTCGAAGCTCGAGTTCTATTTACACAGGCCACCCCAAGTAGTCGACATGAACAAGCAACATTGTCCCTTTTACTTCCAGCATGTCTTGTTGGACGTCATACTCTCAATGGTCATCCTTCTCATCAAACTGCGTCTTTATCAACTGGCTATGCTAGACCACATTCGTTGAGCAAAGCATGTTAATCACCAAAAGTTTTCAGTGTTTTCGTTCTACTAGGTGAAGGAACATGAACCTGATCTTATGATATTTGCTCATCAGTTCAAGATGAATAGATGAAGACAAGGATTGACCATTAAAAAAATATGGTCGTGGGCGAAGTGACTAGTTTTGGGTGTTAGTCTGTTTTGATAGGCATAGATTTGGATAGTGAAAGCAAACGTAAAGGTAATACATAAACATAATAAATAAATTTTTATATCTTTATATTTATACATAAAAATATATATTAATATAAAATAATAAAATATAAATTTACAACTATTCCTTTCACGTTTTCATATTTTGAAAACGGTTCATGATTTTTTTTATTATTAATACTATTTAATATTTATCTATATGTATACAAACAAGCAATCATTCAACTGATCATTTCTCATATGATTACACATCCAATTCTTGATAATATTCATATTAGAGAATATTCTTTCTTTCAACTGTTGTAATTGCCACTAGTTATATCTTTGTCTTCATTTTTACTTTTCCAACTGTTATTAATGTGGAAGAGAAATTTAAAGAATTAAATTTTAACTTTTTAAGTGTCACGTGAGATAAGTTATACAAGAATTTATTTATTGATCCATATGATAAGAGCAAGCTTTAAAAAATAATAAGGACAAGAATGAAAAAATACTATTGTTCTAATATAAGTGGGGTTAACGTGCATCCGTGCCAGTTAATAACCATGCCATGAGTTACTGGAGATTAATGACCCGTTTTGTTTTAGATTGTGAAGGACTCAAACGCACGTTAGCACAAAATCAGCGTTGAGAATCCAAAGCAAACAAAACATGTTGTATAAATAACTGGTGGTAAAGCCTATCTCTGAAGGACAAGTTCTGAATTCGATTTCTTATCCATTATTATTAACATTAATTTAATAGTTAGAATTATTACTTTAAACAGTATATAATTATTTTTAACAAAAAAAAAAGCATGCAATTTCGAGTAAAACTTTGATGCTGTAATTCTCACCTATTCCCCCACCCCAACTCACACTAGATAAAAGGAGAAACTATATTACCCTGTGGACTCTTGCCTTTTGCAAGCCGTATATTTTAAAGTTGAACTTTTCTTTTGTTTTAATACAATTTTTTTAAATCATATTTTTCAAAATTTCATTAAAAGTTAAAATTGATTATAAATATGGGAAGTTACATATGAAGAAAAATAAAATCAAATGTTACATTTTTAATTTAAACAAGCTACAACAAACAGGTATTTCAATCGCAAAGATGAACTAGACATTCTTTACCCTAAAATTCAGGGGTGTGTACATTTTTTTTCTTCTTCCAAAACTAAATAGTGAAAGGGAGCCCTCCCGCCTTCTCAAACACCAAAAAAAAGTCCCCTTATGCTCACCCTCTAAGAACAGTTAGAAATTTACACACGAGTCTAGATTGTGAATAAATTGTCAAAATTTCAGCATGTTGGTAAGGATGAAGCTGAAATCTGCTATCTGCTAAAATAATGATCATTATGGTTTGGTTTCCCTGAAAGATTAAAGCTCACTTATGCTGTATTATGATTCTGTGGATATCTCATGTAAGTCAGGGCCAAATATTGAGGGAGAGCTAAGTGTAAGCCCTCCTGTTGAATTGTCTGTTCGGCTTGTGCTCAAACTGTGACTTTCCCTATGTTGACGGATGTCCCTCATGGCTTTAAACCTTAAATCTTCACCGAAAGCATTTGCTTCTGGGATAACATCTGGAATGGTTATTCTTCCTTCAAGCATGTTCACAACCTCAGACATTGTAGGCCTAAGTGATGGTGATGCATTTGTGCACAGGAGAGCTACTTTCACCATAATTTCAGCTTCACTTGGGTTTACCTCTGATCCCAACCTTTCGTCAACCAGTTTCATGATGTTTGATGTTCGTTGCAGATGACATGCCTGCAATATGAATTGTTGTTATCTTTCCTTCACACAGTGAAAATGACAGATGTCTGCATTGGATAACTACCAAAAGAACAAGGGGTTTATAATGACAAACACGGATAAGGGATTGAAGCATAGTAGAATACCCAATCTAAAAGACAAACACAATTATCACTTGGCATATAATTGTTATTGTTCTTCCCACTGACAATTTCCAAGACCACAACTCCAAAACTGTAAACATCAGCCTTGTAAGTCAAGTAACCCCATAATGCATATTCCGGTGCCATGTATCCTCTGCAAAACAAAATTAACAGATTCCAATTCATAATCAAGAAAACATTAATAAGAGTTTATTATCAAGGAAGACTGGAGAGATAACTGACATGGTCCCAGCCACTCGAGTGCTGATATGGGTCTTCTCCTCTTCATCAAGCTTAGCCAACCCAAAGTCAGATATTTTAGGGTTTAAATTCCCATCCAGTAATACATTAGTAGCTTTGATATCTCGATGAACAATCTTGAGTCTTGATTCTTCATGAAGAAACACAAGACCTTTTGCTATGCCAATACAGATCCTAAGCCTTGTTGGCCAATCGAGGTTAAGCCGATTTTCTGTGCCTATGAAATGTGCAAAAAGAAGTTATAGTTGATTTAATATGAACCATGATCACAAATTTCGATTTCCCTGCTGCTGAAGTGATAGAATTGAGGAGAGAAAAGTATCAAGAGTATAACATTCCAAGCAGAGTAATTATTGAAATAATTTGTTTAGATAAATGGGGGATCAAAAAACAACTAGCATCCACTCCATATTAAGTTGCTATCCAGAAAATCAGAAGAGGATAATTTTCTCTGGATACGTGCTTACACAGATTAATTATATTTCATATTGATATCTCATAATGACCAGTTCACATCTTATCTTACGGAAAATATAATAACGACAAGGCAAAAGACAAATATAATAGTTGCTTTGCTGAGTAAAAACTCACTGAATAAAGCACGGGCCAGGCTATTATTTTCCATGTACTCATACACCAATATTAATTGATCCCGTTCAATGCAGCATCCATGAAGATTCACAAGATTAGGGTGTTGCAAACAAGATATCATGCCAATCTCATTTAAAAATTCACGGTTTCCCTGTCGGGACTTTGATGAGAGCTGTTTGACTGCTATCCAAGTACCATCAGATAATTGACCCTGCAATCCAACTGTTATTTAGAACTTTACATGCTCGAGATAAACATAATTTTTTATGCTTGCAAGTAAGTTGTGTGTGTTCACTCTAATACCTTGTAGACAGGACCAAAACCACCTTCCCCAATCTTGTTAGCAGGACTGAAGTCATCAGTGGCAGCTCTAATCTGTTTCAACGTAAATGTCCCCGTCTGAGAATCTTGTCCTTGGATACCTGTCCGATATGTCAACCGAAAAATAAGTATTTCATAGGAACAATGAGTTTCGTTGTAAGTAGTAAATAAACTTGAGTTAAAAGAAGAATACAGAACATATCTGCATTGTTTGAGTATTTGATGTAATTACAAATGTTTGTTATGTACTAAAATATATAGAAATGTTTGTTGACAAAACGGCACTAAGTGGATACAAATAATTTATAAGTTTAAAACCCCACCCACAAAAAAGCAAAATAAATAATTATCTCCAATCCTGAAAGGATATTGGATCCAAGAACAAGGCCATTAAATAAAGAGACGATCAGAAGAAATCCAGATGTACAGAATTCAGAAAAAGCTTTTCTTGTTGTGTTATTGAATTATCTGACACTTCCCATTGTATTTATACAAGGTCGGAATACTCAGGTACAAAAACACCATTCACTTATTACTATTATTATGACAACAATGATAATTGAGGGAACTTCAAATTAATCACTTGAAAATGAGTTTATGGTGTTGTATTAATTATACTTCCTCCTTAGTTAGGATGTCTCAATGAGATGATGCCTGTCTTTCTTTGTTTTCTTTTCCTTCCTATTTTCCACCGCAGTCTCTCTAATAACATGTACACTAAATTATGGTAAAGAAACCAAATTCTCAATATGTTTCATTGACCATGCAATAAACTCAAATAACACATCTAAGAAAAAGTTGCTAAAATATAAATTGAGTCCTGCTGTTATCATACAACAGCAGCTCCTGTTGTATATCTCTAGATTAAATACGAAAATTATGCCAATGTGAAATTCCTCCACGATGTTATCAGATTAATAAAATTATCAAGAAATTAAACACAACCAAACAAACCACCAACAATACTAAGATAAATATTTGAACTGTTTCCCTCGGGAAACTTGCAGCTGTTTGTATGAGGGTTCCGTTTGTCCCATGAGGTGAAGTACAGAGACAGAGGGCAAGTTGGGAATGCTAGAAAAGTGGTTATAGGAAGGGAACAAAGACAACGTAGGCAAGCCTTGAGTGTGAAGTCTTGAGTTGATACTTGGTATTTCAAGGTTTGAGGCCATTCTGAGGGTGGTGATCTCCTAGGGATTAGGCACTCAAATATAAGCCAAATTCCTTCATCTGGTATGACTTTTGAGACTTTCAGGACACAGAGGTAATTAAAAATTTATTTTCTTTAGCTCTGATTGCCCTGTTTTTTGGTGAGCTGCTAGAAAAAAATTCATTTATCAAAAACCACAAAATAAGTTCCTTATCTGGTGGCCTAGGCACCCCCAGCCCCAAATTCCATTGTACAGACCACTTTTTCAATTTTTTTAGATATTTTTATTATTCTGTTGGATAACAATTTTGTGTAGTTTTCACCCTATGGTGGTCCTTTGATTTTTAAAAATCTCTAGATAGGTTTTCTATAGTTGTTTTTGTGTTTGGTCACTTATCTAATGGAGCATAGACTTAATGAGTTGGCTTATATGGTGAGACAGTTGGCAATGGGACAACATCAATTACATGTGCAAGAACTTGCAAGATTTTGCAGTATATGTTGTAGCACTTTTCATCCCACATATGCATGTATCACATTGCAAGTTGATGGTTATGTATTTTAAGATCATTCTGTTGCTGCAACAAGTGTATTTCTTGGTGAACTACTGTACAAACAACTTGGATATGGTCCTTATTTTACTACATATAACGACTGGAGAGATCATCCCAACTTGAGATATGAAAATGCAGCAACCCAACATTATCAGCCAAATCAGTATATATAGCTATTCCAACAACCAATGAGGCCACAACAATTCCAAGCTTATGTTGAATCAAGCAATCTATACCAGCAGTAGCAAGCTCTAGTAGGCACGGAGTCTGAGCCTTCATTAGAGGATATGATGAAGCAACTAGTGGCCAATAATCAGCAACTAGTAGCCAATAATCTCTAATTCCAACAAAGGACTGAAGCCACAATACAGAATTTGGAGACCCAAATTGGTCAACTAGCATATTCATTGAGTCAATTGAGCAAGCAACAGAAGCAGATATCTGATTCTGCAAAACATGAGACCATTGATGTGCATACACCAATTGATAATTTGTGTGCTGAATTTGTTGGTCTATTGATTTTGATGATTCTTTTTATTGTACTGGTTGTGATTGTGATGAGCTGTGTAATGCATGTGCTGAGATTGTAACCTCTTTGTGTGATGCTAGTTCTATTGCAACTAATTATGTAGATTATGCAGATGTAGCAGCAGATTCTATGCAGATCCAATCTATAGAGCTGATGCAGCCCACTAGCTTGCTTCCCTCCATTGTACAGCCACCACAGTTCAAGCTACAACCTTTGCCTTTGCCTTTGCCTGAGCATTTGAGATGTACACATTTGGTAGATGATGTGCAACTCATAGTGACTGTGGCTAAGAAAAAAAGAAAA
This sequence comes from Styphnolobium japonicum, assembly GCA_023212625.1. Taxonomy (NCBI): domain Eukaryota; kingdom Viridiplantae; phylum Streptophyta; class Magnoliopsida; order Fabales; family Fabaceae; genus Styphnolobium; species Styphnolobium japonicum. The sequence continues at coordinate 15,676,987 of JALBWW010000004.1, read as the reverse complement.
GAAAAAAGAAGAAGAAAAGAAAAGGAAGGAATAAGAGAATGTGCATTATGTGACTTTGGGGTAGTTTTCATGCTTGATTACTTGAGTTCATCCCTATTTCTCTTTTACTCTCTTCGGTTTTTAGCTTCCTATATCCATATTAATTCCTTCCCTTACCTTAGCCCCATTACAACCTTGAACAAAGTCCTCTTGATTTGTGTATTGAGAAGTGGAGAAATAGAAGATAAGCAAGCCTATGGTAGTGTACATTTTCATGGGATGAATTAAGTGAAACACCTACCTTTTAAACACTTGAGAGAGATTGAGAGTTCATCTTGTGAGGTTTCATCATTCTTGATCCATGCATTTCAATTGAAGTTGCCTTGCGTGTTGTTTAAGATGCGGAGAAATGTTATTTCACGCATGTTGTGATCTCTTGACACTTTGGTTGCTCTTCTTGCTCATGAACTTTTACACTTTTGAATGTCATTGAAAATTGAGTCTTTTAGAGTTTTTTAATTTTGAGTTTGTGTCTTGTTTCTTTGTGTTGTTGTGTTTCTTTATTCTTAGTGTGTCAATTTTAAGTTTTCTCGGGACGTGCAAAAGCTAAGTGTGGGGGAATTTGATAATCACTATTCACACCTTATTATTCCCTCATATTTAGTACTTTATGCCTCTTATGTGCTTAATTGATTGGAATTGGCTGAGTTTAATAAGTTTGGGTTTCAATGGGCTTAATTGCAAATTGTCAACATTTCTTAGTTTTTGACACTGTCTCTGTGTTTTGGTCATATCTTGAGCTATAGGCATCTAAAAATTATGAACTTTATATTGTAGGAAAGCTAAGATGAAGCTCTACAACTTTCATGAAGAGCTCATAAGCTAATTCGGATGTCTAGTGGGCTGAATTCGGCCTGGAAGTCAGAGATAGGAAGTTGTCGCTGGAACCCGACCCGCGTGCATTGATTGGGCCATTGATTAGGATTGGGATGTCCAATGGAGCTGAAACTGGTGCCAAATGAAAGTTAACACCAGGGCTTCAACTCTCATGAAGACCATTTTGCCAAGCTACGGCATTTTAATGGTGTGTTGACCACGTGAAGTCAAAGGTTGTTTCAGCTACCCTATAAGCTTAATTTGGGCATAACTTTCTCAACTTAAGCCCAAATTAAGAAAATTAGGTGGCCTTGTAAAGCTAAGAGGCAGAGGATTAAGATTAACCTAGGGGCAGTTTTGTATTTTCACTTTTAGAGTTTGTTATATGGAGGGAAACAGAAGCTTACGAGACACTTTTCTATTCAGCATAGATTGAATCTTTTAGTTTTCTCTTCCTTCTCTCTAGGTCTCTCTCTAGTTATTTCTCTTCTTCTTCCTCTACAAGCCTCCTTGGACTACAGCCATGGATGATTAAAAATCTGAGATTGATTCAAGATACTTCAAGGAATTTCGGTTTGGCTTGAGACCTTGTTCTTCAATTTTCGTTTCGAATGCAATTAGATTTTCTCTTCTCTTCTCTCTTGTTAATTCAGAATTCGTAATGCATGAATGGAGATCTTTATTTGCGAATTTGGAATTATGGATTGGGAATGTAATTTTGATTGATTAATCAATTTCTCATCCTCTAAATTGAAAGAGAATTGAATTACATATTTGTAATTTAGGTTAATTGATTCTTGCAATTAAACTAGCATTGATTTTACAGATTTGTGAATCTTTTGTTAGTTGAATCCTAGATGATCATCTAGTAGTGAATCTCAATTCTAATGCAGAGATCTGGGTTGGAATTGAATTAGCCATTTAATTGGATTTAAATGAATGCTTAGTGGTCTGTGATAGCGTAATTCAAAATTCTAACATGTATTGATTGTTTTCTTACTTGTTTCTTCTTAGTTTAAATTGTTCTTTCTACAATCTGAAATCACAACCCCGCTTGTTTTGAGTCTTGACACGATTAATTAGCATCTATGATCCTTTGAGAGACGATTTGGGTCATTCCTTATACTACAAGTTGGTTAGGGATTGATTCTATAATTTGACTGAGCTCGGCGGCTCGTATCACGGGTCAAACTAGGAGTTGAATTTCCTTGTATTATTGATGTTCTCTGTGAGAATTGTTCTCAAACAGAGAAGAAGAAAGAAAAATTGGTTATAGAGAGAGAGAAGGTAGTTACAGAGAGATAGAGAGAGAATCCTACTAGGAATTAGAGAGCCTAGCCTCTTCCAACCGAAGTCTAACTAAAAAAATGGAACGGTCTCTCTACTTCCTATTCTCTATTTATTAGCTATTACAATTGAATTGGGCTTTACAGCTCCTAATTGACTAGTGCAGGCCCAGTTACATTGGGTTGCTGCCTCAGTTTCTTTCTAACATAAATCTTCCTAATTGGGGTTCTACTACTAACAATACTCCCCCCCCAACAAAAAAAAAGTTTCACCTTGTTCTCAAGGTGAAAATCTGGGAATTGTTCTTGGACGAGGTCATAAGGCTCCCAAGTTGCTGCAAAATCAAGGAGGTCTTGCCACTGTATCAGGACCTCTGCCTTTCTAGAACAGCAATTTCTGACTACTGTGACGGAAGCTGGTTGAACTTGGAGCTCTAAATCTTCTGTCAGCACTTTAGGTAAGGGTTGAGGTGTGACTGATGGGCCAATTGCTTTCTTGAGGAGAGACACATGGAATACAGGATGGATTCTGCTGTCTCGGGGCAATTCCAACTGATAAGCTACTTGGCCAATAGCTTTAGTAATTTGATAGGGCCCATAGAACAAGGGGCTAAGTTTTTCATTGATTTTCCTGGCTAGGGACTTCAGCCTATAAAGGCTGCAATTTGAGATAAACTGAATCTCCCACTGCATAGGTAACATCTCTCCTTTTCTTGTCTGCATAAAATTTCATGTAGGAGTGTATCTCTATCATTAGTCAATCTGTTAACTTCTTCTACAGCAGATGGAACTGTTGTGCCTTTTAGGAGTTGTGGGGGGTCTCTCCCGTAAAGGGCATTGAATGGAGTGAGTTTAGTGGAGCTGTTATAGTTGGTATTAAACCAAAATTCAGCCCAACTAAGCCACTTTAAGGCCGGAGCAACCAGTAAGGCTGCAGATGCTTTATCATGCAGAGAGGTTTTGATGGAATTTAATGGTATCAGCTGCCCTCAATGAGTGGAATTGGACGAAGTGGATCAGTCAATACAGCGAGATGACAACCTCAAACAGATCCTTATAGCTCTCCAATCTGGGAAGCAAGCACCCCCTCATTACTCCCTAATCCAAAACAGACTTTTCTACAAAGGAAGGCTAGTGATCTCCCCTCAATCTCACTGGGTTGAAAAGTTAATTGCTGAATTTCACTCAACTCCTACAGGTAGACACTCTGGAGCATATCGTACATATTGCCGATTAGCCGCAATTTTTTTCTGGCCCAGAATGATGAAAAGGGTGCTCAGTTTTGTCGCTGAATGTTTGGTTTGTCAGCATCATAAATATGAAACCTTATCACCAGCTGGGTTGCTCCAACCTGTCACTTCCAGCAGCTGTTTGGGAGGATATATCGCTGGATTTCATCTCCGGCTTACCTAGATCACAGGGCGTGGACTGTATCTTTGTGGTGGTAGATCGCTTCTCAAAATATGCTCATTTTCTGCCCTTGCTCCACCCTTATTCTGCCAAGTCAGTGGCAGAATTATTTGCCAAAGAAGTTGTCCGTTTGCATGGTGTTCCACGCTCCATTGTGTCTGACTATGATCCGGTATTCCTTTCTTTGTTCTTGTCCAAATATTTCAGATTACAGGGCACAACTTTGAAAATGTCCTCCGCCTACCATCTGGAAACCGATGGACAATCAGAGATGTTGAACAGGAGTTTGGAGGCATATCTGCTTTGTTTTACCTCAGAGTAGCCCTTGCAATGGGCTAAATGGTTGTCTTGGGCGAAGTACTAGTACAACACCAGTTTTCAGGTGTTAGCAGGCAAAACACCATTTGAAGCTCTCTATGGCAGGAAACCCCCAACTATACTACGTTTTCTGCCAGGAGAAATCCAAATTGAAGCAGTGGAGGAGGTTTTTTTAAATAGAGATGAGATTTTGCGTCAACTACAACACAATCTTCTTCACGCTCAACAGCACATGCTGAATTCCAGCAATAAACCTCGGTGTTAGTTTCTCAGCGGGAGACAGTTTTATTGAAATTGCGACCATATCGACAGCATTTGGTATCTAAGCGGATCTCTCCAAAATTGGCAGGCAGGTTTTATGGTCCATTCACGGTTGTTAAGAAAATTGGTGCAGTAGCCTACAAGCTACAATTACCAGAGGGTTCTCGAGTCCACCTCGTGTTCCATGTATCCCTGCTTAAGAGGGTGGTTGGGGATCATCCAGCAGTGGCAGACCTACTTGAGGCCCTGCATGACTCAGCACTCCCCCCTCCCAAACCAGAAGATATTCTAGACAAACGTTCCATTAGCAGAAATGGCACCTCAGTCGACCAACTTCTGGTCCATGGCAAGGCCGAGTCTTGAGGACAAGACTGCTGTTCATCCGGGCGGCAATGTTAGAGATACTGCACCAGGCCCAATAGAGGAAAGCCCAAAACAGTGGTTGGTAACTTGGTATACGCTAGGAGGAGGAAAGGGAAGGGTAATTTGGGTAATCACATGGAGAAACCATTGGGGGTAGTGGAAGGGAATTCTGTCAGAGAAGATCGTGGGGGGGTCGGCACGGGTGAGAAATGTGCTGATGAGGCAGCATAAGAGGAGAAGGAGTAGGGAAAAGGAGGAATAATTTTTCATCTCAGAATTTCTCAGCATATTTTGCTTGGGGCAAGCTACGGCTTGCACGGGAGTTTCCCCCTTGTTATTTTGGCTTTCTGCACATTAGTTTCTCTATTTCTTGTTATTGAGTTTCCATATTCTGAGTACAGACTGGCTATATTTCCAGTTCTGTTTTGGTGAATCGTTGAATTCAGTTTTCCATTCCTAACTCTATCAAGTGGCCTTGGAGGCCACATAAGCTCTCAAACTTTTAGAAGTGGGGAGCTTCTCTTTTACATAAGGGAAGTGGTGTTGTGAAATAGAATATGGAATTTGGGTGAGTTCTCTGCATTTAACCTACTATCTTAACCTTCTCACCCACTTTGGCCCTAATGGACCCCTCATGAGGTCTATCATTATGTGGACACCCTTTATTCAATCCTACCAAGCCACATTTCCTGGCTAAGTTCCCGGATGCTAACCCCAAGTGTTGGAAGTAGGAACTCCCATGCATAGTTTAAGGGATTGCACAGGGGGCCCATTGATCCAATTCAGCTGAAAGGAGGCAAGATTTCAGCTCAAAGTAACAAAAACAAGATTAAGGGGATGAAAGCCCACACAAAAGGTGTTGGGAGTGGCATTTACCTTTACCCTATGAAAGCCACCATTAATAATTTGAATTCACCCCTAGGGCGAGGTTCCAAACTAAACCCCCATCCCCAACAAGTGGCGGTGGCTCATTTTACCCCACAAATCTGTCCAAAATGTCTAAAAACCCCAGGTTCTGACGTTTCATGTCTTTTTTGACTTCCAATTGCTTGGGTTAACATAGTTGATTTTCCAGAAAGTTAGAAATCATTATGTAGCAAAATAAATGGACTGATTTCAGAATGATATGAACATGATAGTATTCACCTTTTTCTTTCCTAATTATTCCTTTGAAGTAGCCTTTCCGCCAAAAGATTCCTACTATAATAAGGACTAAGGATAGAGCTCCAACTCCAAATCCAACTCCAACGACTATATTATTTGTTCCATTTTTTTTCCCAACTGAACAAAGTTTAGAATCTGCAAAAGAATGGCGTCAAAATATTAAAATTAGAACCGCAACTTCAAAAATGGAGAAGTTTTGTTCAAATGCAGAAAAAAGGAAGAGAAACTCTGCTTAGGCATGTCACCATTAATAATTGACTTCACCAATGGATAGAGAAGTATGTTTACTTTCTAAGCCCCATACAATAATGCAATGCATCTAAAGTCCAGCACAAAAGAATAATTCTAGAGTGCCCACAATTTAAGATACTGCAACTCCACTTCATGCCTGTTGAACGTTATTCATGAAAAGACATCTAATGCAATTCTTCCATATACGCCAGGATGAATTATGCTTATTTCTCATCCCATTGAAATGGAAAAAATAAATCAACAAGCTCACAATTCATCTGTGTGCATAAAGGATGGTGATCGAGAATGAGAGAACTGTCCTCAATGCAATGCCTTTTCTTATGTATACAAACTTATTCGAATCACAAAGATTACCGTGCAATATACAGAACCATTCTAAAGTTGAATATTAATAAGTACAATCATTGGAAACTTTTAGAGAGAGAAAGAGAGAGAGACATTTGTGGTGAATGTGAAAATCTATCATTCAAAAATATGATACAAGCATATATAGGAATATAAAAATGGTTCTAAACCCTAACAATATCAACACTCCCCCTCAAGCTGGGGCATATAAATCATATGTACCAAGCTTGTTACATATATAACTAATTCGAGGACCTCTTTGAGATTTAGTGAAGACATCCGCCAATTTATCATTAGAATTGACAAAACTAGTGGCGATATCTCCTAATTCGAACTTTTCCCTGACATAATGACAATCTACCTCAATATGTTTAGTTCTCTCATGAAAAACAAGATCGGATGCTATATGCAATGCTGCTTGATTATCACAGAGTAGAGTCATTTTCTTAGTATCTCCAATCCTAAGTTCTGAGTAAATATTTCAACCAAATGAGTTCTTGAGCCAGTAATGCCATGGTCTTGTATTCAGCTTGAGCACTAGATCTTGCAACTACAGGTTGTTTCTTACTCTTCCAGGATATTAAGTTTCCTCCAACTAGTACACAATACCCAGTAGTGGATCGTCTATTAATGGGTGAGCCTGCCCAGTCTGCATCTGAGTATCCAACTATCTGAGTATGTCCTCTATCTTCATAAATAAGACCTTTTCCTAAAGCACTTTTAATATACTTCAAGATCCGTATTACTGCATTCCAATAATCCTGGCAAGGAGAATTTAAGAATTGGCTTACCACACTGACTGCAAAGGAAATATCTAGAAGGGTGACTGTGAGGTAGTTTAATTTCCCAACCAATCTTCTGTACCTCCCTGAATCTAAAAGGGGCTCCCCCTGATTAGGCAGAAGCTTGACATTCGGATCCATAGGAGTATCAACTGGATTGGCATTCAGTAAGCCTGTCTCCTCAAGAATATCCAACGCATATTTCCTCTGTGAAATTACTAGACCATTCTTGGATTGAGCCACCTCAATACCCAAGAAGTAGCGGAGTTTACCAAGGTCTTTAGTCTGAAACTGGTGAGAGATGCTGCTTCAACTAGATTATGCCCTGCTGATCACTACCAGTTATCACAATATCATCCACATACACAATCAAATAAATGCATCCTTGAGCTTAATGGCGATAGAAAACCGAGTGGTCATTATCACTTCGAATCATACCAAACTATTTTACTACAGTGCTGAATCTGCCAAACCACGCTCGTGGAGATTGTTTAAGACCATAAAGAGACCTGTTTAGCTTGCAAACCATAGAAGACTCCCCCTGAGCAGCAAATCCAGGTGGTTGCTCCATATAGACTTCCTCTTCGAGATCACCATGCAAAAAGGCATTCTTAATATCAAGTTGATAAAGAGGCTAGTGACAAATGGCAGCAATGGAGAGAAGAAGCCTGACAGATGCCATCTTGGTAACAGGAGAGAAAGTGTCACCATAATTGAGCCCATATATCTAAGTGTAGCCTTTGGCCACTAACTGAGCCTTGTATCCATCAATCTTACCATCAAGGTCAACCTTAATAATAAATAGCCAGCGACAACCAACCAAAGACTTCCTAGGAGGTAGAGAAACTAGCTCCCAGGTACCACTGCTTCGAAGAGCACACATCTCGTCGATCATTGCTTGCCGCCATTCTAGGTGGGAGAAAGGTTCACCTACAGTCTTAGGAACAGAAACAGAGGACAAAGAAGAAAGACAAGTCGAATGCAAAGGTGATAGACAGTGATAACTCAAAGCAATGTAATGTGGGGAGGAGTTACGAGTGGAATGTATATCTTTACGAAGAGCAATAGGTAGGTCAAGCTCAGGTGGCAAGGCCAAATCCGGTAAAGGGAGTGGCGTCAGTAGTGAATCTGGCATAACCTCAGGAGCAGGACTAGGGGCAGGGATATGCACTACAGAAGGTCGCTGACAACAATGATATGTCTGAAGTGGCTGAACAACAGGAAGGTCCACAGGGAGGGTAGCTGGGATGAAAAACTTAGGAAAGTCTAGGATGACTGGAGAAAGAGGCTCTTGAGATAACTAGGTCGACTCAAAGTATGGAACAGACTCAAAGAAGGTAACATCGGCCGATATGAGGTAACGTTGAAGAGTAGGTGAATAGCAACGATAACCTTTTTGGGACCGATGATAACCAAGAAAAACACACTTGAGGGAGCGAGCGGAGAGTTTGTCAAGACCAGGAGAGAGATTGTGGACAAAACAGGTTGACCCGAAAACACGTGGTGGAAGTGGGTGAAGAGGTGTACGGGGAAAAAGGACTGAGTGGGGAACTTTATTATCAAGGACAAAGGAGGGCATGCGGTTTATGAGATAACAGGCTGTTAGGACAGCATCCCCCCAAACACGAGGTGGAGCATGACCATGAAGAAGGGTCCGAGTGGTTTCAATGAGATGTCGATTTTTGCGTTCAGCAATCCCATTTTGTTGAGGTGTATGAGCACAAGAAGTTTGGTGAAGAATGCCATTGGATGTCATAAAATTTTGAAATTCCAAGGACAAGTATTCACAGGTATTATCACTACGCAGAAAGCGGATAGAGACATCAAACAGTTTTAATTTCTTGAAAAAATTGTGCAAAAATAGAGAATAGCTCAGATCAAGTTTTCATTAAAAATAACCACATACAACGAAAGAAATCGTCAATGAAAGTGACAAAATATTTAGACCCAAAACTAGTACTGGTACGAGAAGGGCCCCAAACATCAGAGTGAACCAAAGCAAAAGGGGACGCAGCCCGTTTATTGACTCTATAGGGAAAGTGACTACGAGTGTGTTTCCCTAATTGACATGACTCACAATGTAAACTAGACAACTTAGACAAACTAGGCACCAACTGCTGAAACTTGGGAAGACCTAGGTGACCCAACTGAGCATGAACAGTAAGAGGTGAATCTGTGGCAGAGCAAACCCTGGGTGAGGATAGGTAGTAGAGGCCATGAGATTCACATCCGAGTCCAATCGTCCATCCCGAACTCCGGTCCTATAGGGTAACATTGTTATTTGTAAAGGTGACACTACAATCATGAGACTTAATCAGACGACTAACAGAAATCAAATTGAATGGACACTTAGGGACATACAGTACGTTATTAACAGACAAGGAATGAAGGAGTTTGGCAGTACCAGTCCCTTGGAATTTGGTTTCAGTACCACTGGCTGAAGTCATACTAGGTAAGTAACCAGATGTAGAAAGAGAGGATAAAAGTATCTTATTACCAGTGATGTGGTCAGATGCACTAGAATCAAGGACCCAGGGACCAAGGGAAGTGGACTGTGAAATGAAAGCAAATGAATTACCAGTGTGTGCAACTGAAGCAGAAGAGCCTGAGTTCTGGCGATTCTCAAACCATTAGGCAAAATCTTCATAATCAGCTAGAGTTGGCTTGGGCTGAGTCGAGGTCTGAGGTATGTCAATTTGAGCTGCATTCACAGGACGAGATGGAGGTTGCCCATGTAGTTTCCAACATCAATCAATAGTGTGTCCCAAACGGTTGCAATGATCACACTTGGGACGATTCTTGGAGTTGGATGTGGAACCTCGAGAGCGCCCCTGATTGTTATGTTGAGACGCAAATGCGGAAGTGTCACCAAGACCTGGAGCAACAGAAATTTCAGAAGTAGACTTGACTGGGACCCGGAGGAGGGCAGATGATCCTGTGGACATAGTGGGAACAGCAGTAGACCCCAAAATCTGATCACGGGTGGCAATGTACTCCTAAGGCAAGCCATAAAGGGCAAAGAGCATAAAGAATGTGTTGCTTTGCTCAAGTTCTTTCTTCTTTTCAGCAGGGACAGATGCAGCCGGAGGTAGGAGTTCATTAAAGTCATGGAGTGCAGCATGAACACGTCCAAGATAGCTAGACATTGGGCCACCAAACTTCTTAGGTGCAATGAGGGTCATCAAATCGTGACATACGCCATAGAGACGTTGAATATCATTTGTGTACCTGACTCCAAACCAATTCGCACGTGAGATGAGGACGGAAAATCGATTTGATAGTGGGATGAAGGGTGACTTGATGACACTACACAACTGGGCATCAATCTTCTCATACTTTGTACATTCAGTTTTAGGCACATCTTCAACCTTTTTAGTGAGGTGTTCCTTATACCCTTGTCCGATAAGCCATAACTGAATGTCGGAGGCCCAAGTATCATAGTTAGAACCATCCAACTTCTCCATAGAGAGAGGATATGTGATATAGTAGGTAAAAATAGTAGTATCGCCCTTGGGAGAGTCTATAGCATCAGGAGTCGCCATGGGTAAGCCATAAATGAGAGAAAACACGTCCGAAACGGAGAAGACCACGGCTGTTTGTATTGGAGCGCTAGTGCCCGTGTACCGAAACACCAAACGGGGACTAGAACTGGAAATAGGAGGCAGAGGCGACGGTGGCGGACCAAACTGCTCGTCGGAATACCGCCGGACGCGCCCCCATGCGCGGCGGAAGCGGCGGCGGGTGGAGATATCAGCCGGAGGTAGAACCCGCGCATGGCGGCGCGTGGACTGGAATCTCTGGCCGATCTTTCCGGGGTTGTGTAGATCGGGAGATTCCGGTTCTGATGGTGGTGATTTCGTCAGAAAAGTCGCCGAAAAAATTGTCGAACGACGGCGGACTACAATGGACGGCAGTGCCGGAAACAGTCTCTCTAGGCTCTTGATACCATGTTTAGAGAGAGAAAGAGAGAGAGACATTTGTGGTGAATGTGAAAATCAATCGTTCAAAAATATGACACAAGTATATATAGGAATATAAAAATGGTTCTAAACCCTAACAATATCAACATAAACAAAGGGCCCAAGTAATCAATTACAAAGAATAGAACCAATGAAATTAAAAAAAAATCATACAAAGACCTGTGTTTGCTACATCTAAACAGATAATTACTTAAACAATAAATAAGGTTGTGGGTAAAAGGGCCATTTTACACAACTCTTGAGCATACAAAAACAGTAATCAGTCCCAAAGAATTTTAGAACACGGCAATAGGATAGAAGAGTAGTATGTGTTTTTCCTTTCTATTCTATTCTCTATTGTGAGGTTCAAAATTAAGATATACCTGTCACCCATTATAACCATCTGAACAAGGCCCAAGTGAAATTTGATACAATGATAACAAGATTAAATGCGTGACATATAAGAGCAGCTGCTTTTGATCCACACTGCTTTGAGACAGCTATGGTTGGACTACCTCCATCTGGGCTAGGCCGCCCAACATCAAAATACTCGACCAATTGCTAATCATTATTAATGAGGGAACTTGCATTTTTAAATTGATAATTTTTGGCATATGGGACTATAAGAGAAGAATTGAGGAAAGATGTCCGGTCAAAATTTGCCCATCTTTATATAAAAATATCCCTTAGGAAACTGAAATATGTAAAACGACCCAAGTAGTTAGATGCTGTCTGTTAGATCTCATAAGATCACTAAGGTGCGTGTTAAGAGAGATAGAAAGGGGAGTAGGGGATTGGAGACTCAAGGCAGCAAGGATGATGTGAATAATGGTCAAGATGGGAATTGAGGCTGTAACTACCTGCACATGTGGCAGGGTGGTGGGAGGGAAGGAGCAGAATCTGTTAGGAGCAAGGAGTATAAGAAGGGAAGGCAGGGAGAGAGAGAGGGAGGAAGAATTGAGTATAGGAGTGGGATTTGGGAGGAAAAAGAGGTTGCTATCAATTGGTATCAGAACTCTCAATCTAGGGAGCCCTGGACAACACAAACTGGAATGCAAGGCGGAGAGATTCCAAGTTTCTACGGTGAGTATCCTTATGGCTGAATCTACAGAGTTAAGAGATGCCTTCTCATCAACCGGATCCCAGAATCTGAGAAGTTATCAATTGCAATCTATGGCTTGGAAGGAAGAGCTCTGGATTGGCTCTATGAGTGGGGACCCAGAACCGAGCAATTTGCGTGGAATAATTTTTGTGAGGCTCTGCTGCAACAATTCTCACCGAAGGAGGTGAGTAGAAATGAAGAAGGGGATCATCGATCAAGAGGATATGAAGAATCCTTGATCTCGACCCAAGGGACACAACTAGCTCTTGAAAGCAGAGAAGAATTTGGAGAAAACAAAGGTGTAAATAGTATGAAGTTCATCGACAAGGATGCAGCGAATGAAGTGCTGGATGACAAGGTTGATGAGGGAATCGCTGCCCTATATCGTCTCGATGACGACGATTGGGAGGCCTTGAGGGAGCGGAGATTGCATCAGATGCAGCAGATGGGAGAAATGACAGAGAATCCGAACCCACTGGGTTGCGCGGTGGCTGAACAGAGGCTGAAGTGGCCCGCAATGGCAACCAAACTCTGGTACTCAAGTGGTCCACCCAATCAGCCGCCGCCACCAGAGCCACCGAACTTGGACCTTTACAGCCAGATTGATGAGTCTTTGCAACACACTGAAGAGCTACCCTTGCGTCACATCTAAGGAGAATCAACCAGGAACACCCACAAAACAGAGGGAGGAAGGAGGGGCAATATTGGAATTACATCAATTGGGTTATTTTCTTCTCCTAATAGGCTAGACCCAAATCACTGCAAGATGGGCTCGTGAGCCCATGGTTCTTTTTGAATAAATTGGACCCATAATACCTGGTCCCCCAACTTGTCATTCTCCTGAATTTCTTGGGTCAATGACAGAGGGGCAACGGTTGAACTTTTAACGTTGTGTTTAGCAGTGGGGTGAGAGGAGATTGCACCTATGAGTGGTTTAGGGTACAAGACAACAAAGTACAAGAGAAAATAAGTAATCATGATTTTCTGGATTTGACTCTTGAGGATGTTGGTGGGTGCATTGAAATAATCTATACTCCTGTGCACAAAGATGGAATCATAAGCAACCCAAAGAGCATAGTATCTGATCTGATTTCTCCTGCGAATCCTAAGGGAATGGACCTTGTAATTTTGGACTGCTGCAAAGACAGAGCTTACCCCACTGGGAATTGGTGCTACTATGAATGCCCCCAATGGAAAGTTGGTTTAGGATTACCCACATGGACTCGATGATTACTTAGAGAATACATCTAATTTCCCTAAGAACATTCAAGAAAGTCCTATTCATGTGACTGGTGCCCTTATTGTCCTTTATCTGAAGTTATTATGCCAGTATGAAGGTAATACAGTTCTCAAATTTCTGAAATTGTTTGATAGCTATCATGTGGAACATTGTTTATGCCTGTGCCAGCAATATGGAAGTATAAATGGAGTTGCATTCTTATTTGAAAGGGTTGGTGATGTGGGCAGTGCTCTTTTAGTTACACTTTTCGGCCTGAATGATAAACTAGTTTCCATGGATATGTTTGGCCCAACAGCTAATGATGTTGAAGGAATTGTAGAGATGAGTCAACAGCCTGAAGGTGTCCAAGAGATCACTTATGTGATTGATGCAGCGTTACTCAACATGAGGAACCATGGCCAACTTGCTGTGTGTGGAAGGCTAAAGGCTCTTATTGGGGCCTTAAGTGCTATTATAGTTAGAGAAGTTTTAGGAGGCTCCGATCAATGGGACCCCGGTGGAAGTTTTTACGCCTTAAGCATAACTTGGTCCCTATGTTTCAAGCAATGGGACCCTGGAGGAAGATCTTCAGTGGTTACGGGATGCTTCTCCAAAGTCCAAACCTTCACCTTGAGGACAAGGTGAATCTTTTGGGGGGGAGTATTGTTAGATCTCATAAGATCACTAAGGTGCATGTTAAGAGAGATAGAAAGGGGAGTAGGGGATTGGAGACTCAAGGCAGCAAGGATGATGTGAATAAGGGGTGAGGATGGGAATTGAGGTTGTAACTACCTGCACACGTGGCAGGGTGGTGGTAGGGAAGGAGCAGAATCTGTTAGGAGCAAGGAGTATAAGAAGGGAAGGCAGGGAGAAAGAGAGGGAGGGAGGAAGAATTGAGTATAGGAGTGGGATTTGGGAGGAAGCTAGCCCCTCGAAGAGCTAGCTTATTTGCTGTTTCTGTTCTGTAACTTCTGGGTTTGATTCCTAGTTTTCTGTTATAAAAAGGAGGTTCCTATCACTGTCTTGTAATGAAATGTATACCAAAAAGTTGCCCCGCATTAATAACAATAAATAAGGTAAATTGTTATATGACTCACCAGAAACAATAGAGAAAGCTGATATGAGGGGCCCATAAACTCCACTGTCAGGAATTCTTGTTGTCCCTTTGCCAGCCCAGTAGAATCGAATCTCCAGAATATTGTCTGTTACATTGACATTATATGATACCTTATGTGGGTTTTGAGCAATATGTGCTACATCTTCAATATTAAAATCCTTCCACACTAATCTTTCCTGCAATAGAGCAATCATATTAAATCCTGATTTGGACAACAAAACATAATTTCTTCATTTTGACCAATACCTGAACATAGATATCAAATAAGCGCTTCCCAAGACTTCTATATGTCTTATCATTTGTGAATTGTATTTCTGCAAAGTGGAGATTTACAGTATATTTCCCATTTTCCAAGCAATAGTGAAAATAAGTAAGTGAAATGGGAGATACACGTGCTGATGCATATAATTCAGGCATATTTGAAGATGGCAAGGACACAGTGTAACGTGTATTCTGGAAATCATTATCATCCATGAAGTCCCCAGTGCTACTTAATCCCCAGTGATTTTCATCATCATTAAAATATTTAGCAGCACCACCTAACACGTGTCCATCTCCTACATAGAGGATATTTTCATCATTTTCGATCACCTTTACATCCTTTCCACCACTATTAATATGCAAACAACTTGAATCTGCGATAATAGAAAAATGAAGTTAGAAAAAACATCATAGTGTTAGCAGTTGTCATCCACCATAATGCAACTTCTAAGATGATCATCATGTAGAATTTCCTTGATGGTTGTTCAAATTCCAAATCAGTTAAGAGTTGTCATACATAGATAATAACCAATCTATTTAATACCAAAAAAATAGACGCACTTTCATTTAGAGTTGAACTCTTCCATCACGAATTTAACTCATTAGAGTTAGTTCAATGGTAAATTTATCCAAGATGCTGTGTTTCCTACTTTTCGCATTCAGTTTAGTGTATCTTCTTCATCAAAATATCAAATCCAGGAACAAAAAATTTATAAAAATTATAACTAAAGTTCTCAAACTTATATGTTTGGCAAAGTCCAAATTGGGTACAGTAAAGAAAATAATAAATAAATAAGATTAAGCAATTAACATAAAAACAGAAGAAAAAAAATTAACATGTCATGAAAATACTGAGCATGAGCATTTACCATTGTACACACCATGACTAAAAATATGATTGCTCTATATATGCTTGTTTATTTGTGATGTAAATACATGCATATACACACTAGCACACATGCAGACTGTTAGCCGTCCACCCATTACAAGGGTGTACACTAGGAGGACTAGGAAGGTGTGTAGGGGATCCGGGCCCTATGAAAGAAGTGTGGGACGTGTGAATGAGAATCAGCATGGAGATCCTCACTACAACCACCTGCACACGTGGCAGGTGGGCCAGGGCCAGGATCTGCTGGAAGAGGAATTCGGTTAAGGGTTAGGGGAGAGTAAGAAGGGGCATTGAGGAAAAAGGAGGGATTCATTCAGATTGTGAGTGGGAGAATAGTGGGAAGGAGGCAGCAGAGTCCTCAAAGATTCTGCAACCATTTCTATCTTTTCTTGTTTTGTTTTTGAGTGTTTTTGTTAGGAACCTAGTTTTATTGATAGGAAAATATGGAGGCTAGCTCCTTACAAGCAGAGGAAGACCTCTGCAATTACAAAACTGAACAAAAAAAACACTCCTGCACCTCTGATAAACACTATTCACACACATAAATAATCCCTCATATTTAGTACTTTATACCTCTTTTGTGCTTATTCGATTGGACTTAGCTTTGTTTTATAAGTTTGGGTTTCATTGGGCTTTCTTTGGCGCTTTCTTTTTCTTTTTCTTTCACCAAACACATTGCATAACACTTGCATATTCAATAGCACCCCCCCCCCAACACTTGAATCAATTGATGTGTGTCATTTACATACATATTATGTGCTTGTTTTATCTTAAATTAAAGTCAAGTTAGAGTAGTTTTATTTGTTTTTAGGTGTTTTATTAATAAGTTCCCTTTACTACTCTCCTTGTTGCATTTTGATGTGCTAGATATAGAAATTAAAGTCTTAGATGATTTTCATAGAATCCTGATTTGATTCTGTGCATTGATTGCATATCCTAGCTTTGGATATTTTATGATATGATTCCCTTAATTGAGATTTAATACTTCCTAATTGAATTTAATGTTTATTTGAATTTGAAATCAGATGGATAAGTCAAAGGGAGATAAAGGATATCAAATCTTATCTAGATTTGATAGAGATCTCAAAGTCAACCAGACCCCTGGACAGTAATTTGAGCATATCTTGAGCTATAGAGATCGGATTGAGGTGATTCAAGTTGCTATGGAAAGCTAAGACACAGGGCTACAAGTTTGATGTTGAACACTTTTGCAAATTCCCTACACAGAAGGAAGCACGGCCATGTCATACAACACGGCCTGGCCGTGTTCCTCTCAGGAACCAGCATTAACTTGAGGTTAGGCCGTGCTTTATAGCACGGCCATGTCGTGGTCTGAGCCCAAAAAGAAGAAAAGCCCAATTGCAATGAGGGGCTTAATAAAAAAAGAGAGAGGGGTCAACCCTAAGCAAGAATTCACTTTGGACGAGATTGAGCAGCCGTCAAGGAGCAAGAGGAGAGTTCTTCCTTGGGAGCACTCGAAGAGAAGGAGATCAAGATCATCGATTTGTTTCTTCTTCCCTTTTACTTGTGTCTTGAACTCATGATGTCTATTCATTATTATCTTTTGATGTTGTTCAATAACATGTTAGGCTAGATTTTCTTTTTGGTTAAAGGTAATTCAAATCCCTAGACATGATTTTGTAATTGGATTGAAGATGTTATTCCCTTAGTTTTAATTGAAGTTGTTTATGATTCTTCTACTTGATTCGTTTATGATTATTGTCTTGATCCGTTTAGGAGGCCTACTAAATAGAACTTGATAATGATCTAATGCTAGTATTAGGAGACTTGATCCGTAATCGTCATGCTTTCCTAATCCCAAGTAGCAATTCGCAATTTATCATTGTAGTGAACTCTTTCTTTAATTGTGAAGAAGAACATAACCTAGGCTAGATAACCCAATCAGACCGAGGCTGTCACCTAGATCAACCTATCTTTCTCAACTTAAGGCTGCCGTTAGGTTAAATCTAGAGATCAGACTTCTAGGTTACTTAATGGTTAGAGAATTAATTAGAGATCAGACTTCTGATTAATGACGAACAAAGGAAAGATTGGGGTAACAGATCAGACTTGTTATCTACGGTTGGTAGTTTCAATAGGATTAAGGAATAACATCGGAAATCTAATTGCATTTATCTTAAGTCTAGTGGTGGAGAAAATCCCTTAACCAAGCTTATCCATCTTTAATTCTCTTGCTTATTGCGTTTGTGATTTCGTTTGCTATTTTTATTTGCATCTTAGTAGCTTTAATTATTTTAATTTTAATTCATCACTCACAAACCCCCCATTCAGTTATTGTTATTTTAGTTTTAGTTTCGTGACACTTTTACATTTCAATTGGTACAATCCTCTGCGGGAATGACCCTTGCTTTCCACTATACTATACTACATCTTCTGCAAGGTTTAATTTGGTAGTTCCTTCCGAATTGCACAAATCTTGGCTTAGTTGCCGAGGTACATTTAATACACACCATCAATGCTTGTCCTCAAGCAAAAGAAGCTCCTCCATAGAAGACAAAGGCTAATGCTCTCTTAATCCCTAAGGTTAGGTAAACATCATGGTCTTACACATAAGGCTTGTAATAAGCTAAAAACAAGAACAGGTCATGAGGCTCAAGGAGGCTAGCGAGGGAAAATGATGCAAGGTAGGCTTTTTGACCAAAGTAACTAAAAGAAGAAAAGTGCCTCAATCATATTCATGTATGCAAGTGCAAATGTAGCCTAAAAAAGAATCAAAGCAAGTTCTAGAGTGACAAATCCATGAGTGAAATCACACAAGAAAGAAGAGAATGGTATAAATGCAATCCATTCATCAATAAGCTCAAAATCTCACAAGGTATGTATCCACCAAACTCAATCCAACAATTCAATATTCAATACCAAGCAAGTTGAATTCAAGAGGCAAGACAATTTAATCAAGCATGTTATGAAACTTGAAACTTACAAGAAATCAAACTCACAACTCAAAACATCATTGGAAAGAACCAAAAACACACACAAACACCATTTTTTTCGTTTGCATAAAAACAGTAAAACAGAAACTTCATACACCAAAAACAGAATGTAAAAACAGTAAATAGTAAATGCAAACAAAAGACAGAAAAAACAGAAAAATAATAACAGAATAAACAGAAAAACAGAAAGGAAAACAGCAGAAAAATAAAACAGAAACAGTATGCAGAAAACAGAAAAAACAGCAGACGCAGTAGCGGAAAACAGCAAAAGCAGAAACTGTTCTGCAGCATAAACAGAAAAGAAAAAAAAAACAGTGCAGAAAACAACCAAGAGAAACAACAACATACAAGAGTAAACTGTAATAATAAAATAAAAATAGAAACAAAATTAAAAACAGTAGCAAAATAGTAAAAAGAAAAAGAAAACCACAACCAAAAAAGTGAAATAAAAGTGTAAAAAGAAAAAGAAAGCCTTAAAAAAAAACAAAAACAAAGAAGAAAAGTGATGAAAAAGAAAGCAAATAAAGGAAAAAAAGGTTGTAAAAAGAGAAAAGAAAAAGAAAGGAATAAGAGATGTGCATTATGTGACTTTGGGGAAATTGTTATGCTTGATTTCTTGAGTCCCTCCCCAATGCTCTCTTATTCTCTTTGGTTTTTAGCTTCCTATATCCATATTAATTCCTTCCCTTACCTTGGCCCCATTACAACCTTGAATAAAGTCCTCTTGATTTTTGTATGCATGTGTATTGAGTAGTGGAGAAGTAGAACATAAGCTTATGGTAGTGCAATTTTCATGAGTTGAATTGAGTGAAACACCTACCTTTTAAACACTTGAGAGATTGAGAGTGCATCTTGTGAGGTTTCATCATTCTTGATCTATGCATTTCAATTGAAGTTGCCTTGCTTGTTGATTTGAGATGTAAAGAAATGTTAATTTCATGCATGTTGTGATCTCTTGACACTTTGGTTGCTCACCTTACTCATGAATATTTACACTCTTGAATGTCATTGGAAAGTGTGTCTTTTTAAGTCTTTAGTTTTTAAGTTTTTGTTTTTTGATTTCTTTGTTTTCCTAGTTCAAGTTTAAGTTTTCCTAGGACGTGCAAAAGTTAAATTTGGGAGAATTTGATAAATACTATTCATACACATTAATAATCCCTCATATTTGGTACTTTATACTTCTTTTGTGCTTAATTGATTTGACTTAGCTTTGTTTTATAAGTTTGGGTTTCATTGGGCTTTCTTTGGCATTATCTTTTTCTTTTTCTTTCACCAAACACTTTGCATAACACTTGCATATTCAATAGCAACCTCCCTGCCAAATGGCCCCAAAACCTTACTCAATTTTTGGATGCCCTCCTCCCAAATCCTTCCCACCTTTTTATCCTTGTTGCTCCTAACCGCTTTCCCTTGCTTCCCACACACCTTGCCACGTAGGCCTGTAGCAGAAATGCCTCACAAAAGGTATCCCACGAGACCTTCGTGGCTTTGGATCCCCTCCCATAGAGCCAATCTAGGGCCTTTCCTTCCAAGCCAAAAGTTGCTACAGACAGCTTCTTAGAGGCTGGAATGTGGATGATGAGGCAATATCTCTCAACCTTGCAAATCCAACTATATGGATACTCTCCATTGAAGTAAGGAATCTCCATCTCATCCAATTCAGTACGCACCACAACTCCCATGATCGGGAACTCTGATACCAATTGTTAGGAACCTAGTTTTATTGATAGGAAAATATGGAGGCTAGCTCCTTACAAGCAGAGGAAGACCTCTGCAATTACAAAACAGAACTAAAAAGAACACTCCTACAAAACTTCGAGGGTATGCTCCTCCCTGCCAAATGGCCCCAAAACCTTTCTCAATTTCCTGATGCCCTCCTCCCAAATCCTTCCCACCTTGTTATCCTTGCTCCTAACCGCTTCCCCCTTGCTTCCCACACACCTTGCCACGTAGTCAAGGTTGTTACAACCCAAAATCCCTCCTCTGCCCCTTACTCATATTATCCTCAAGGTAGTAATCCTATGAGGCCTAACATTTTTCTTTCATCTTGATCTGGTGTAATTGCTTCTTGGGTATTGATTTCTCACCGAGTTCAATAACTAGAGAAGTTTCTTCGTGGAGATTCAATAAAATCAGACCATTCAGTATCAGTTTCCTATCACAGACTTTCAGACATGACTCTAATGGCATTCGAAGCCTAAATGAATCAAAACTTCAAATTGATCAGCTACTCGTTTTTCGAGGAAAGGTGATTTGATAATATATCATATATGCATCTCAATGTTTGTTTTCAAAGAAGCCTAGGTTACTTAAAAATCTTCAATTGAACTGATATGTTAGTTTGCAAAAGAAATTGGCATGTAAGTTCTCTAAGACTTGATAAAGTAGCACAAATTCAAAAAATAGAAGAATATATACTTACATCTTGGACAGTTGAAAGTCTTTAAACATGGAAGAACCCCCCTTCTGTCAAGAATCAAGAGTGACAATGAAATCACTAGAAACCCATTTTTCAAAATATATTACTCGTAAACTTATTAAAACAAAGGAATAATTAAAAGATAGACTCTACAATTTATTAACCCCTGAGTAGCTCCGGAACAAGTTTAGGTTTAAATTCCTGACCACGTTAAACAAGGTGAAACAATCATCAGTTTTACAATAACATCAAACTTAAAGATACATAGGAATAATTATTGCAAAAGGTTCTGCATTCTGACAGGTCATCACGACAAGCAGATAGCTCAGGTCCTTGCCATGTAAAGTTGTTGTAAGAAAGATCACTGCATACAAATATCAGAAAGAAATATTATCAGCAGACAAATGATCAATTATAATTATACATTCATATATACAATCATATTCTTCAACTAGTGGAGAATCCATCCAACATAGTTTTTACAAAATTTGAAGCTAGAAGACTTATTACAGGTTCTTCAGGTGAGAAGAGGACATGGTATTTATTAGTTGAAAGCTTTTTGGCAGATACAAAACCCAAACATGAAAAACATCTTTACCACTCCTAGCCATTAAGCTTTTTATCAGACAGTGTTGTTCTCTGAGCCACTTATGTATCAAACAGCACCTTAATCATTTTAAAGGATACCCAACCATGCTTCATCAGTCCCCTAACCATGTAGGCATATAATACATAAAGAAATTGGAAAGAAGAGAGAGAGAGGGGGGTATTCACAGTTTTAAGGTTACCTCTGTCAGGCTCAAAATACCATGATAAGAGAGAGCGAACAGAGGCATAGAGATGTTGAAATTGTGTCTTAATACAAAACGAGTGTCTAAATATATAATAATAAAGCAATAATTACATGGATCCTAATTTTCCTAATTACCATAATTACATGATTCTAATTGACAACTGTACATACTAATGAAACATATGAAACTTTTTCCACAAGGTGCATAAGAGAGGGAGGCACTAATCAATCATACTGACTAGGCTCACCTGTGTCTATATATGTTGATGTATGTCCTAGAGGCTAGTTGTATACTAACCTTCTGGTTATATTGTATCTTGTCATTAGTTATATATATATATATATATATATATATATATATATATATATGAGGCATTTCTTTTATTGTGTTATTTATTTTATTTAAATATGCATGATAAAATCCTTAGAATAGTAAGTACAATGCCATGGGATATCAAGTGCATGACTTGGTTGTGAGATCCTATTGGTTACTTTCGAAACACTATTCTTAAATGTCCCTAGTCAAGTGTATTGTGAATTAGGACAACTGTAATACATTGAGACTAGTATGTGCATAGACTGATGACCATATCTCACGGGTCATGGATATAAGATATCAAGTCTTCACATGGGTACACATTAGAGTAATGATGTACTGAATTGACCCACCATGAGAACGCCGCATGGATCGTTACGTGAGTGTCATGAGCAATTCTCACAGTGACAATGGTGTATATGATCCTTTGACTTGAACGAACTACAGTTCCCTACATGAGGAGTTGTATGACTTGATACCGTCAAACGTCTCCTGTAACAAGGTGTTTAAAAAGAAGGCTATTGGACATATTGAAAATCATGCAGAGAGATGTGAGTGGCCTAGATAAGATTTATCCCTCCTACTTAACAGAAGCGATATCTTTGGGGCTTTTGATAGAATGAGACTGAAAATGCATGGCCGTAATCGAATGAGTCAATATGAGATATTGATCGCATTTGTCTTAGTATGTCTAATCGGAGACCAAGAAACCAAAGATTGAACTATACAAGGGTAATCGTTCCATGCCTTGTGTTCAATCTAGATATTTGGACAAAGGGACTAGACTACATGATAACATTATTCACGTAAAAAGGTCATGTCAAATCACTTACATTTATGTTACTTGAGTAGTAGTGATGTATTACTAGATACCGCTCACTGTTTGTTTTGCTAAAATTGGATTTTAATATTACTGTCAACGTAATGGAAACCTATAGGGTCACACACTTTGAATAGGCCGATATTGGGGTTTAATATTCATGAGATGAAGATAATTAGGAATCCAATTATGACTTGGGCTCCTAGATAACTAATTGGATATTTAGTTAGACTAAATGGGCCAACTGAATAGATGGACCTGCATATAATTGTGACCTAGGTCAAATTATGAGCCGGCAGATCAATGTTCCTCATACTCACTGATGACGGCTGCCCTAACTATATATATGATATATAGCTACAGTAGCTACACAACATGAGAGATAAAACAGTGAGATTGAGAGGAGCACCCCCCACCACAACTAGTACTGCGGAGCTGCAGAGTGGAGGAGTCTGATCTCGGTCCATTCCTGTGGATACCGTAGAGGCACCGCTCGTTGCTGTACTCGTGTTTGAAGTCATCTCTTCTTAGAGGTAAATCCTTGAAACACGTTTATGATTTTCGAATGGATCCTCAACTGGGTTCGGGATTTGTTTTTATGTTTTTCCGCTGCGTTTCATGATCCCGAAACCCAACAGTGTTATCAAAACCGCTTGCGAAATCATAAATCGGTTTTTGGTATGAACTGTATGTATATGCGATATATGTTCGGTTTGATGTATGAGATACGTGATGATTTACTCTTGCATATTTTCAGTTTTGATATGTTGATGCATGTGCAATTGAATGATCTTGATTTTCATATGCTTTTTCATGTGCAATTGTATGTTCTCAAACGATTGTATGAGGATGCATGTTTTTGTTTGATATTTGCTAGCAAGTGTTATGAGGATTCGTTTGCTGTAATGGAATTTGGCAGAGATGCCGCACCAGGGAAGTCCTCAGTTTAGAACCGTCAACAACCTTGGAAGATCAATGGTTGATGTGCGGCGGCATTAGAGTTCCTTGCGACATGATTTCATGCTAAGCCGTGAACATCAAGGGTTGATATGTGACAACGCTAGGGTTTCCTTAGTGCGTAATGGCGCTAGGGTTTCCTTGGTGCATGACGGCACTAGGGTTTTCCCATGGCATCAAGGGTTCATGGTTGACAGCGCTCGCCGCTAGGTCTCGAGCAAAGTGGTGGTAAGGGTTTTCCCCATGCTACCTTTGTGTAGGGTTATTTTGATTCCCCTTAGTTTAATCCTTTTATTAAAGTTAAATAAATCACAGCAAAATTGTATTCTTGATTTATATGCCTTTTGATGCATTGTGCATGGTTGTGGCCTTAGTCCCTTTTTATTTGCCCTCTTTGGGTTTTATAAATACGGCCAACGTATCGTGTCTATCTCTCCACATTTTATTTTGTACATTCTCTTCTCATCTAACTCCCCTCGTATGTAAAACGAGGTTTCTTTAGATATTGTAATGTATTCTCTTTGTGGAAGCAAGGTTTTGGGAGGCTGCTTGGAAAAGACGCCTTTTTCCTAGGGTTTAGTTATTGATACTCTCATTGGCTTGAGAGAATCAATGCCTTAGGGGTCACAACCATATGTCACGTTTATCTTTTGGATTAAATATATATGAGATGCATGGTTATTAGTTGTATGCTAATGGGTAATAAATGGTAAGATCAAATTCAATAAAAATAACAAAATCCCTCAAAGCATATATTAAGTCAGGTTTATATGCCTTCCAATGCGTGGCACTCGTCAAGGTTAGGATCAATTAAGTGTGGGCCTGTCAAAGCAGGGTACCTTTATCTATCTTGATGAGACGCGATAGGATAAATGTAATATCCAACTACCAACCATTGGGTCCGACTTAACTGGGCTATTTCAATAGGATTGAAGGCTTAGAGGTATAGGGTTAGACTTTAATCTATGAGATAGACTAGAATAAGTGTTATTCACCCAGTCATCCAAGAGTTACATGTGATGTAATTGGGAAGATGCTCCCCACCTAAATAAACCAAGTTTTTGGTGATCAGCCAAAGCTAACTCAAAACAAGGTAGAATATAGATCTTGGCCCACTAAAAAATCTTACAATGGGATTTTCCGAGTCCACGATGAGGGTCGTTGATTTGAATAAAATAATGGGTGTTAGATTTAACAAAAGACCTTATTAAATTGTTTAATGACATGATACTTACTTTGCATACTTTTGTTGTTAGATTACCATGGGATCCAATACATCAAGTAACCTATCATTGCGATCCGTCCTTGAGAAGGACAAACTGTCTGGAACAAACTTTCTAGACTGGTACAGGAATCTGAAGATAGTCTTCAAACACGAGAAAAAATTGTATGTTCTAGTGCAGCCTATTCCTGAGTCACCTGCTGCAAGTGTCTGTCGTGCTGAAAGGGATGAGCTCATAAGAAGCATCAAGATGACATTAAAAGTTGGATGTCTCATGCTAGCCGTCATGAACACTGAGCTTCAGAAACAACATGAGAACAAGGATGCTTACGATATGATCGTACTTCTAAAGCGACTCTATCAAGAGCAAGCTAGGCATGAGAAGTTTGAGGTCTCGAAAGCATTGTTTCAATGCAAACTAGCAAAGGGAAACCCTGTTGGAACTCATGTGCTTAAGATGACTAGGTACATAGAGAACCTTGAGAGGCTAGGTTTCCCTTTGGTTCAAGAGTTGGCCATTGACTTAATCCTACAATCGTTGTCGAACGGCTATAGTCATCTGTGCAGCTTGTTTACGTAATTCTTATGTGTTCGAGACATAAAACCAATCTTTGGCCTTCACCTAACAACTTAAGCTTTTTAGGAGAGTTGGTCCTTGATATGGTATCATAGCCTCTAAAACCAAGTAGTTAGTCAGGAGCTTGATTCTTACCGCTGCTATTCTTTTAAATAAAGTTGAATTTCAGCACAAGATAGGGTGGTCCTATGCATTATTCACGCTTTGATCCCAAAGGGCTCTTGCATGAGGGGTATGTTAAAGATATTAAACCAATCTGGGGCCTTCACCTAACAGCTTAAGATTTTAGGAGAGTTGGTCCTTGACATTGTGGAAGAAACATCACCTAAATGAAGGAAGCCAAGTTTAATGAAGAAAATGACACTAGAAACAAAACTAAGAACAGATTATTGATAGTTCTCGTTAGCAGATTTAGAATGTTACAATGAATATAAAATTCCTAACTTTGGTATTAAATTGTTTACTGCTACTGGCCACAATTCCTAGATATTTATAATGCTTATAGAGTATAAAGGTTGTAATTACACAGCAAATATTGGCAACAAATGCCCAATTGTAACCCAGGGTATGATGTGAGCTACATAAGGATTATTTGTTTGATTTTTATTAATATTTAATTTTTATTGACATTTTATCAAAGTCCAAAAACTATTTAGCAGGAAGGATTATAGGATATCGTCTATCATAGGAATTTGATGCTCGACAAGCACCTTGCATATCCAAAAGGAAAAAAAAACATTTGTATACAAAATAAAGTTTCCTTCATACATGTAAATAACACCTAGATATTTCACTTGCTTATCAAAGCATATCTGTAAACCAAATGCACCATTCTGTCTACTGTAACTACATATAATAATAAACAATTTGCATTACAACAACAACAACAAAAGCCTTTTCCCACTAGGTGGGGTCGGCTATATGGATTAAACGATGTCATTGTGTTATGTCAAATACCATATTTTCCAAAAGGCCATTTAGGTCCAAGTCTTTTTTAATTGTCTCTTAGAGTTTTCACTGGTCTTCCTCTACCTCTGTGTCTAGGACTATCCTCCATAAGATTAACTCTTCTCACTTGGGCTTCTATCAGCCTTCTCCTCGCACACCCAAACCATCTCAAGCGAGATTTAGTCATATTTCCATCAATGAGTGTTACTCCAACTTTCTCTTTAATGTACCCATTCCTTATCTTACCTTTTCTAGTAGTCCACTCATCCCCCTCAACATTCTCATCTCCGCAACCCTTAACTTATGTTCTTGTTGGCATTTTACTGCCCAACATTTGGTACCATAAAGCAAGGGTGTTAATAGCGGCCGGAGTGGTCGCAATCGCTCCACCATGGAGCGAAGCGAAGCCTCCATGCTTGCAAACACTCGTGGCAGAGCCATTCACAGATGCAGCGTGGAGCGCCTCATTATCGCCCAATCACAGCTCAAATAGCGGCCATAGTGGCCGCTCTGGTCAAAACCCATCGTTGCCGACCAGAATCTTTTGCCCATCCGACCGCTGCAGGTATTCTTCTGGTCTCCGTCGTCCATCTGGCCAAAACTCAAAAGTTCCATCATCGAGCGTTACTACATCACCTCTGCGCCTATTCATCTTCCTCTGATTGCGCCTCTATTCATTACTTTTTTTTTTCTGTCTTTCTATCTTCTTCTGTGAGTGCGGCTTTGCGTCTTTCAATCTTCTGTCTGTGCCAGCCAGCTTCATGCATGCCAGCTTTCTCTCTCTCTTTTCCAAGTAGACAACTTGAAAGCAAAGAGACATTATTGTCCCTTTTGGCCTTTTTTGGCCAATTACAACAATATCTTTTTTATTTTTAATAATTAACATTACTGTCCTCTTTTTAATAATTTAAAATTATTGTCGTTTAATAATTATTTGACTTTTGTTATTGGTATTTTATGTTTTTATAACACTTTGACTAACATAATTGATAAATATTTTAAATTTTGAGTGCTGAAACTTTATGTATTGGTTATTTGTTAATGATTTAAAGTTTTAAAACTATTAGTATTATTAATTATTTGTGTTTTATAAATTTTGAAGTTTTTATGTTGTAACTGATATCTTTGCTATAGTGGTCGCTTCGTGATCCACTATAGCGTTTTTTAGGGTGGCCACTCCACGCCGCGATCCACCCTTAACAACATTGCCATAAAGCATTGCTAGTTTGATGGCAGTTTGGTAAAATTTTCCTTCAAGCTTTAGAGGTACCTGCATTTCTCCATTTCGTCTACCCAGCTTGAATCCTATCAGTTACATCATCCGCAATCTCCACGTCACTTTGTATGATAGATCCAAGGTACTTAAAGCGTTCAACTTGTGGGATGGTATAATCCTCAATTTTCACCTCCAATTCATTGTTATCGCACTCCTTGCTTAACCTGCATTCCTTATATTCTATTTTACTTCTACTTATTTGAAAACCATGTGATTCTAATGCTGCTCTCCATAACTCGAGTTTATCATTTACTCCTTTTCTCGACTCTTCTACTAGCCTTGCCATATAGCGCGTTATTTACGGGTAACAACCTAGCCTTGACACAATCAAATCATTTGAAACCAAAGCAAACTCATTTTCTCACAATAAAGTAAAACAAATTTAGGCATTCCTAAGCACAGAAGCAGAAAGATATAGAGAAAGTATGCTTGAAATTTGAATAGCTAACTCCCTAGTCCTACAGTAGCAAGAAAAACAGCTCATAATACAGTTGAATTTGAGCTGTAAAGGATACTTTGCAATATTGAAGTTAAAATGACTCTTGAGGTAAGAAACATACACACTGCTTCCATCCATCAAGATTGAGTCAGGTACATTACCACTTAGCATGTTGCCAGTAAGGAATCTGAAAAAAGCAATGGAAAATTGTTTACTATGCTATATTTTAACATTTGAACATTGAGGCAATCAAAGGGGGCATTTTTTAAAGGGTACATGTCTGCATACATGGTTCTGTCTAAACACAAACTCTATTCATGAGTAAATATTAAAATAATTCCTCCTTCGACCTTAAGTATGCCCATATTCTTGCATATGGGCATTTGTTTTTATGAGATGAGTTTCATCTCTTCAATGATAGTTGTGAGAGAGAAGGTAAACTGATTATTCTACTTATAGTTCAATGCAGCATATTTTAAAATTTAGAGAAGCACACTTACACAAATCTCAAATGCCCCGCACTTATAGTTGCTGGAATTTCCCCAACCAACTTATTAAAACTGACATCCCTACAAAATTTGAAGAAATAGTATAAAGTTCCATAATTAAAAAATATGGATTCTAAACTAGTTATGTGAATATACAACAATTGTTTCTTAAGAATTAGGATTTTTAAGTCATCATGAATCTGCATTATGTAATTTGCTTCCAAATATAGGGTAAAATACACTTTACTACCCTCTTGTTTAAGCCTTTCTCAAATAACCCGCTCAACAATTTTTTTAATCACTTAACACCCCTCTTGTTTGGATCACGTTGAAAACATTTAATTTTCTATAAAATGTAACGATGGTTAACTCACGTAAGAAGCACGTGACC
Organism: Styphnolobium japonicum; assembly: GCA_023212625.1. Lineage (NCBI taxonomy): Eukaryota > Viridiplantae > Streptophyta > Magnoliopsida > Fabales > Fabaceae > Styphnolobium > Styphnolobium japonicum. The sequence goes on along the minus strand of JALBWW010000004.1, from coordinate 15,647,804 downwards.
TTTGGTTATAGGAAATGTGATGTTCCTCATTCACTACCACATCAAACAATTCCTCCATAGTTTAGCTGCTTGATTATTGTGTTGATGGAAACACCAAGTTGTGTTGATGGAAACTGTTAGGTATCCTTTAATAAAAAGGGTGCATGTTAGGTAAAATGGGAGAGAAACAGAGGAGCAAAGCTCTATTAGTAGTTGACTTAATCAAACTAGATTAGAAAAAGAAAAAGAAAAGTCTTATAAATAGGGGGGAACCCATTTAGGGGGCAGGCGAGTAGAGAGTGAGGAAAGGGAGAGAGCAGGACCTCTCGAACGTCCTATAGGAAATCTTGATTCTTGTACATGAGCATTCTTGTAAGTAAATGCCCATCTATTCGTATCCCGATCGATATCAGAAATAGAGAGGAGAATAAAGATACAGTTTCTGTTCATTTTCTTGTAATTCTTGACCCAGTTCTATCAACTGGTATCAGAGCTCCCGATCTTGGGAGCTGTGGTGCTCACTGAAAATGGAGGAGATGGAAATTCCTGGCTTCACCGGAGAGTATCCGTATAGCTGGATTTACAAGGTTGAGGGATACTGTCTCATCAACCAAATTCCAGACTCAGAGAAGTTGTTTGTAGCAGTTTTAGGCTTGGAAGGAAGGGCCCTCGATTGGTTCTATGGGTGGGGATCGAGAACCACGAAGGTCTCGTGGGACACTTTTCGTGAGGCGTTTTTGCAACAATTCCAGTTGAGAAAGAAGCCAGATAAAGAAGAAAGGAAAATAGAGGAGGTTGCCGAAAGCAATCCTGAATCACGGGAGCTCAAAGTAGATGCAATACTTCAGAAAAATCAGCATCTCCGCACGCTGTTGCAGAACCCATGGAACCACAAGAGTGCGGAAGGGATTGCATGGTCATCGAACGAGCATGACCAAATGGGTGAACCATTCTTAGATTTGGCCCTAGTCAGAGATTTAAAACTTAATGTTTCAACAACGATGGAGATCGAAACGAGAGAGAAAAGCCAGTCCCAAGGTCGTGCAACCCAGCCAATCTCATGCGACCCATCCAGTCTCGTGCGACCCACCCACCGCCTGACCCGAACAGCAATCTTGTGCGAACCAACCAGTCCTTTACCTCCACCTGAACCATCAGACACAGGCCACTACGAGGAGGCTGACCCCAAGTTGAAACGTTCCAAAACCACATGGAGACGATGACTGGGGACCGATTGTTGAGATGGAGCAGGAAGAAGGTGCTCTATTCTAGAAAGGAAAATACGGCAGTGCAAAAACAACAGAGGGACATTGACCAGAAGGAGGAGAAGAGCCTCCATGGTTTTGAGAAATTGAAGGAGAAGGAAGAAACAAGGGATCGACACCATTGTTATGAGGAATCGGGAGAAGAATTTGGTTCCTATCACCAACCAGAGAAGGAGGAAGAGAAACATGAAGTTCCAGCCACGAGGCAAGAAGAATTCGGCGCCACAACAGCGTGGTTTCTGGAAGATCCTAGTCTTCAATCATCTCACCGACGAAGAGGTGAAAAGAGAAGTTGGGAACTGGGTCGGGTCAGTGGGCACCCAACCATGCTGTTTGGGCCTAGCCCAAACTGGACAGCCCTCAGCACGAGATCAAACGACCCAGAAAAATCAACTGGTGACTGCCCTTGGAGCTCATTTTCTGACCTCATAAGCCAAGCCCAAATTAGTGGGGAGAAGAACTGGGATTCTCAAAATAGAAACTATTTTCTAGACTTAATGGGCCAAGCCCAATTCAGTGTGGATAGAAAAGAGATGGCGGGAAAGGGGAAGAAGGGGATTGGGGGGTTCCATTTAGGGTTGAGAAATAAGCCTCATTCAAGAATTGATGAGCTATTTCATTCAGACCCAATAGTTGGGAAGGTAATCGACGACTCTGTATGGCTTCGCAATCTCGAAGACCCTCTTGTCATCATATATTTGTTTCGCAGTACAACTCCTCAGCAGGAATCTTCAGGCCTGCGAAGGTCAACTCCTACATACATCACGGTCGCTAAATCCCTTTTAAGTGCCCTTTGTTCTGGTATTGCAAGATATTTAGGAATATGGGTGTCAGTTTGTGCCATGTCAGTCTCTAGTGCTGCAACATGGTCTGCAAGAGAGGCATTGCAGGTAGCTACTGGTGCATGTGGTTTGTATGCTATCATCGTTGTTGGTATGGTTGTAACTGGTATAGCGGTCCTTTATGCCACATTTCATGTTTGGTTGGGAGTGGACTCGCCAGGTTCAATGAAGGTTACTGATTTGCTTCTTCATCTAGTTCGCTATGGATCTGGTGCCTCCTTTGTTTCACTGATTGGTCAGTTAGGTGGTGGAATATACACAAAACCGGCTGATGTTGGAGTAGACCGTGTTGGAGAAGAACAAGGAATACTTGAAGATGACCCTAGGAATCCTGCCGTAGTTGCTGATCTGGTTGAAGACAATATAGGAGATTGGGTTGCTAGGGGTGCTGATCTTTTTGAAAGTATTGCACCTGAAATAATCAGTGCCATGATACTTCGGGGAACAATGGGACAATGCTGTAAAATCGAAGATCCATCTGGCTTCATTTTGTTTCCTCTTGTTGTTCACACATTTAATCTGGTAGTTTCATCAGTTGGAATATTCTTAAATAGGGGTACATGGGAATCGGGAATAATGGCTCCCACAGAGGATCCAATGACAATTCTGCAGAAAGAACATTCTGTTACAATAGTATTAGCTGTTCTAGCCATGAATATGTTTGGCCTAGTAGCTGACGATGCTGGAAGAATTGTAAGGATGAGTAGGCAGCCTGAAAGTATCCGAGAGATCACTGATGTTCTTGATGCCATGGGAAACAAAACCAAAGCCATCACCACAGGATTTGCCATTGGTTCTGCTGTTCTTGCATCTTTCCTTTTGTTTAGTGCTTATATGGATGAGGGTTCTACATTTGCTCAAGAACCATTTAAACAGGTTGCTATTGCAATTCCAAAAGTTTTCACTAGGATAGCCACAGTGGCTTTCACGGTCATACTTGCAACAGTGGTTCTTTTTCTTGCTTTTGGAGGAGAATTTGCTTTTGTGGCTTTTGGCGAAGCTGTTCATCAAAGCCAAATATCTTCCCAGTTGTCATCCATGTTGTGGCTGGTTGTGGGAATTGGAGAAGGCCAATGGGACCCTGGTGGAAGTTATTATGCTTCAAGCATAACTTGGTCATTCTGCTTTAGGCAATGGGACCCCGGTGGAAGTCTTCAGTTGTTACAGGATACTTATTCAAACCTTCACCTCGAGGACAAGGTGAATCTTTTGGGGAGGGAGTATTGTTAGGTATCCTTTAATAAAAAGGGTGCATGTTAGGTAAAATGGGAGAGAAACAGAGGAGCAAAGCTCTATTAGTAGTTGACTTAATCAAACTAGATTAGAAAAAGAAAAAGAAAAGTCTTATAAATAGGGGGAAACCCATTTAAGGGGCAGGCGAGTAGAGAGTGAGGAAAAGGAGAGAGCAGGACCTCTCGAACGTCCTATAGGAAATCTTGATTCTTGTACATGAGCATTCTTGTAAGTAAATGCCCATCTATTCTGTTGTCCCACTGATATCAGAAATAGAGAGGAGAATAAAGATACAGTTTCTGTTCATTTTCTTGTAATTCTTGACCCAGTTCTATCAGAAACACCCACAAAGCCCTTGGTGTTTCCATCAACACAATAATCAAGCAACTAAATTATGGAAGAACTGTTTGATGTGGCAGTGACTAAGGAACGTCACCTTTCCTATAACCAAAGGTCACGTGGGTTAACCATTGTTACATTTCATAGAAAATCAAACGTTTTCATGATGATCCAAACAAGAGGGGGTTAAGTGATAAAAAAAAATTATTGAGGGGGTTTATTTGAGAAAGGTCTAAACAGCAGGGTAGTAACGTGTATTTTACCCTTTAATAAATATGTTGTTCATTACTGCATCCCAGATCCAACTAATAGATGCAACCTAAAATGTTACAAGTGAAAAAACAAAGGGAGCTAACAACAGATTGGTGCAATTTACCTACACCATTGCCTAAAATGATCAAATTAGAATAGGAATTGCCGAAAAAGGGAAAAAAAAAAAAAAGATGTTGATCTTCCATTTGTAGAATTTGCATACATTGAACACTCAGGAATAAATAAACCCGTAGGTGATGATTCGTTCCATTTCTAATGATATGATTGATTAAGTAGAAAACAGCAGATGAATTAATTTCACTTAAGCCTTTTTATCAGATTTAAAACTTCATAGTCTCATTTTTATTTTCCTCGGATCAATTTGTACCATTGTCCTGAATACTCTTTGTTAAGCAGAATGGCTCTCTTCAATTGACAGGATCTTCTATCAAAGGCATGATGTTTTCTAAACATCATCTAGAATTCCATTAACATCATAGACGCAAGCACACAAATTGCTTCTTTGTACATATGCAGTTGCAGAGACAAATGCAAAATATGCAGGAAAAAAAATATAGAAATAACATTCTTAACGTATCATTCTAGCTTTTATACCAAATTTTTACATAATTACATCCTGAAGTTTGACCAGTAAGTACAAAATATATTTAATTTTAGACATGTAGGCTTTCATAAAAACAAATATCAACAAATCTACTGAGAAAAATATATCCAAATATCTTTGAATTTTCTTCAGTGTGTGCATAATAGACCTTGATTTTACTTCCATAACCTAAAATTACATTATTTTTCTTATTTCTGTTCTCTATAATTAATAACAAGAACAGGGAAGGCACTTTTCTATCAACATTTGCTGCCCCAAAACTCCATAAAAGCCAACATTCCATTTGAAACTTTGTCAAATAAGTTAATATAAGCTACAGGGTTATATATGTATCTAGTATGTACATTTTTCAATTAACATGTTTAGCATGTTGCCCTGCTATCAACTCTAGCATATAAGAACATCAGCTTTTACTTCAGAATTACCAGAGAACTCAGTACAATTAACCCAACTTCCCATATTACCTTATACAGCAAATTTAGATTCTCCTCAAAATTTTCAAATACTATTCACTTTAAACTACCTTTCTCTTGAAAACATTTAGTTCCTTTGCTTGTGGACAAAATTTTCCATCTCATGATATGTCCTTCACAAACTTGGATTAATAAAACTGCATGTTTCGCTAGATATTAGAAAATGAATAGGATAACAGGAGTAATATTTTTACGTAAGTGTACCAATACATTTTGAGCCATATAAGTGTGTGCCTTTGTATGTACGTACCTATGCATATACAGGAAAATAATGGTATTTGTATTTAAGGAAAAAGAAATATGGTATTTGTATTTGCTCCAACAACAAAAGAATAGAGAAAGAAGCGTAGGCACAAATGTTTTACTTACAACATTTCCAAACTCTTCATTGTCCAGATGTAGGTAGGAAGCTCTCCAGTAATATTACAATTTCTCAAAATCCTAAATTGAAAAGCCTGAATTACTTTAAATTAAACAATATCAGATAAAATGTGCCAACTATTTTTAAACACAGAACTCAACATACAATCTTATCATGGCTTTCATATTGCTTAAAATAGGAAAATCCTGACTTGGACCATTTATGTCACTAACCCTCCTGTATAACATTTGTCACCATTAGCTAAATATAAATATAACAAGAAAGATGAAAAAGGGAAAAACATTAAAGCAACTATTGAAAAAATTAGTAGGCATTTCACTTACAGTTGAGATAAATTACTCAAAAGAGATATATTTGATGGGATAGGTCCCTCCAATCCACTTGCATGCATCTCTCTTCAGTGATGTACATTAAATGAGAATATCTATCTTAAAATAAACGTAATGTAGGCTTATCTATTGCCAAAACTTAAAGCAGATTTGAAGAATTGTTAAAAACAAGAAAAAAACAGGGAAATACAATCTCACAGTCTTTGAAGTAGTTTCCAATTCTGTATGAAGCTAGGTATTTTTCCGTTGAAATTGTTACCATTTATCCTACTGCAGTGCACCATAAAATGATATTATCAGAGAAAACGTCAGTATTTCTTTTCTAAGGAAAACAGTAAATAAGAACATACAAATCTGTCAAATTCTGTAACTGAGCAAATGTCAGGGGTAAGTTCCCAGACAATTTATTGGATGATAAAATCCTGCAAAGATAATATTGCAGGTATAAACCATCAGAATACAGAGTGTTTAATCTTTCAAATTTATTCCGACAATTAAACACAAGAATCTTGGAAAATAAAAAAGAAATGCAATGTCTTACAAAGTCTGCAGGTTAAATAGACTTCCAAGCTGAGAGGGAACAAGACCAGAAAATTGGTTTGATTCAAGGTTCCTAATTTGATGTGGGAAAAAAACAAAACAAATGAAAATTTAGATATGTCCAATGAGAAAGTAAAATAAATGCCCTATATCATTAATAACATCTAAGAATTTTAGCAAGCTATATGGAAAATAAAAATAATTCACAATATGCAGATAGCTTAATACTTTAAGTTTTTGGAACCATATAGCAATATACATGTCACAATAAATATAGACAGAAAATTAATTTCACTATTGGACTTCAATCAACATAAATCTTCAGAAAATAAATAAATGAGAAATTTTAATTTATAAACTTACAGGAATTTAAGAGTGGTAATATTTCCCAACTCCTTAGGAATTTCCCCAGATAGACGATTAACAAGTAGAGAGCTGCATAATAGGTTGTATTTAATAAAAAATGCAAGTTACTTGATGAAAACTTAAAATAGTTGATAAGAACTTACATTGAAGTTAGTTTCATTGAAGCCCATTCCTTTGGGATTGTACCATTAAGGTAGTTCAAAGCAAAATCACTACAATGAGAGTAAATTTCATTTAAATTGGCAACGCTACAAGTTCAACCATTCATATGGGAACAAAACAAGTTGAAGTTAAAAATCATAACTAAATTTTAACATTAAACAAGGACTGAATCATTTTTAAGGAGTTCATAGTTCATACACTTCTCTGAGGTAAGGAAGCTTAATCAGTTGAGGTGGAAGCATGCCAGGCAGGTTGTACCCCTTGAGTATACTAAAACATGGAAAATTAGAAGGAAAAAAAAAACATATATTAGTCTCAGCACTGTTAGAATTCTTAGATGTTATTAATAGTCATACCCTAATATATGACTATGGAAATTCAAAGTCCCCAACGAATTGTCATATCTATGACTATGGAAATTAAAGATTTAAATATATAAACAGGTAGCAATATCAGAAAATGTAGCAAAGGATAAATTACTTGGAAGAACTCAGGATAAGATAAAGAGATTTTTACATCCTTACTACATGACAGAAGGTGTTGTTTTCAGAAGAGCATTCACAATCAATGCTGCTCTGAGATCCATTGGGTGGCTCTAGTGTTAACCCCACCATTTCAATTTTACAAGAATCACTATCAAACTTCCAATAGGTGGCACCCATCATGCTAGTGATTTCTTGAAGAGCATCAACTGGAAAACATTTGAGGACAATATGATTATGACAAAACCAATAAAGTTGTATGGTATATGAAAAGGAAACAAAATAACAAATAATGTTAGAACTTAATCTTGCTTGATAACGATAAGTTAGGATCCAATTGCATGGTATGGGACTTGAGTCCCACATCGAAAGTATAAGATTCAGATGTGGGATTTAGCTAGCTTTTGGGGTGTGGTTCTCCCAAGATTCGTATCAATTGTTATTAGAGCATGATCCTCCACCCACGTGGACGTCGCCTACGTGGCAAGCTAACCACCAAGCGCTAGGGTAAAGAGGCTGAAGGGGTAAAGAGGTCAACGTGGACGTCGGCTGCGGAAGCGTGGTGGAATGTTAGGATCCAATTGCAAGGTATGGGACTTGAGTCCCACATCGGAAGTATGGGATTCAAATGTGGGGTTTAGCTAGCTTTGGAGTGTGGTTCTCCCAAGGTTCGTATCACGATATCTACATAATTAGGACAACTGACATTAGAATTCACTAGCTAACTTGAAATTGACTATGGAGGGGTAAAAGCAATTCAAATTAGTGACTAAATGCAGCTAGTAGCCACCCTCTAGATGCACTAGAAAAAAGGTGCAAACCTAAGAGTTTGACATGGGCAGCTTCAGTCAAGCAACTGCACATAAAATGTTACATGGTTAGTTATCCTTATCATTTGTGTATGAGGGCTCAGGCTTAAAATGTTGCCAGCAAAGTCCAAGAAATTTCTACAGCAAGGATTGTCCAGATAGTGGAGTTTGGAGGAGAAGGGAAGGAAAGGGATGGGTAATTTTTCATTTTAAGTCAACATTCCCCATATTTGAGAATTTTTTAAATTGACAAATTATCATGTAACCTTCCAATCATCCCTTATTCATTTTTATAAACATTTTATAATTCTCTTAATTTAGAAAAGAAAAATTACCCCTCTCCACCCTTCCCCTCCAAACTCCTCCATCCCAAACATACCCTAAGAGAATGCAGAGATCAATATACTCCCAAAATATCGAGATAAACTTTTCCACAGATTTCCTATAGAGAATGTGACACCATTTAGCACAATTCCAGAATTAAAATATAGTTATGTTTGTATAATGATAAGGGTAAAAAATTCAAATTAATTTCCTGAATGAATCCACTCTGTTTTAGTTACTCAATATATTCTTTTGAATGCCAATTGTTTAGTTCCTATCACTATATTGGTTCTTACTTGTTACATACTTGATGACATTGTTATATAGGCATTAGATAGAAAAAGTATCTGCAGAATCCAAAGGAATCTGACTCACACCCACAACAAACCAGCTGAGGTTGATCCTAAATTACCATAGACAATCGAAAAGTCCCCCCACCTATTAGTTTAGATGCCAAATCATAGGAATCATCTTTCAATATTTCAAATGTTTTCTAATAGGAACCCAGATATTTGATTATAGAAAAATGGGAGTAATCCCTAATTATAGGAGCAGAACTTACAGAACAGAACAGAACCTCTCCCTCTCACAGAAACAGAAAAAAGATAAAGATAAAGATAAAGATGCAGACTCTGAGGGGTCTGCTCCCTCCTTGCCCAAAGGCCCCAAATCCTTGCTCAATGACTGGATACCCTTCTCCCTCCCCCTTTCCTTTCTTATATGCTTTCCTCCTAACCGTTTCTCCCTTGCTTTCCACCACCTTGCCACACAGGGCAGGTTGTTAGAACCCAAATCCCCATTCTGCCCCACTCACATTGTACTCATTGTCTTAAGTCTCTATTCTTCCCTTGCTACCCTTCCTATTCCTCCTAACATACAACATAGTAACCGCGTGGGGGGTCTAACAATACTCCCCCCTAAAAGATTCACCTTGTCCTCAAGGTGAAGGGCCGAGAAAGTATCCTGTAACAGCTTGAAAGAACTTCCACCAGGGTCCCATTGCTTAAAGCCTAATAATCTAGTCCCTAATTCATTGGAAACCTCTGTGGCACCCAAGTCAACCGAAGCCATTGAGGTATAGAGAGCAAAAACCTCGTTCTCAGTTAAGCAACTGCCTAATCCAGTCTGATAGCCATCAAATCCACCATCTAAATAACACGTTGCTTCATCTAAATCAGCGTCAATTGTCATTGTTACAATTTGCCATCTTCCATTTACAATACTTGTTGCACTAATACTTCATTCCTTTGCAACAATTGTTTGACTATCACATTTTGTAATGAATCTAAGCCCAACTTGTCTAGCCTCATTACGTTGTTTAGACCCAAGCTCGGAACTATTTTGCTGACCAAAATGTTGACTGCTAGACCTGGTTGATTTGCTACACTGTTTACAATAGTAATACAACATTCCCCAGCTATCAAGAATGAAGAACCTTATCCAATCCCCCAGAATTCAAACACCCTTCACCACCAAGGCCCATGGTAATAAGCCTAATCATTTTGTGTAATGCTATACCACAAGCTACAAGAGGAGTAGATGGTCTGTCTAAAGCCATGAAGGCATAAATGCAATTGTCCTGTCACCAACCAAGGCTTGGTCATGACTTTCATCATAAGCCACAGTGTGAATTATATCACCCATTCTCCAGCCTTCATCTTTCTTCTTGAGAAGCTCAATCCACTTGTCTGCAATGGCCATGTGCAGGTGATAATCAAAGCCAACCCCATCATCTCGCATAAGAAGGCAGAATGTTGGCATTCCGCTGCTATCTTCACCAATTGTAACAGCCTTAGGGAAGAGCCCATGAATAATATCATTCGCTTGCATCAGGTAAACCACTCACTATAATTTCCAGTAAAAGCTACCTGCAATTGGTGATAGGTGTACATCACTGATGTGACATCATCAAATCAAAACCCATTAAACTTGTGTTCGTCCAACCACCATCTTGCATTTGAAAGTAGTCATGCACTTCTCTGGGAACCATTGAAGGCTTCTCAAGATTTTCACCCCCACCTCTCATGAAGCTTCCGGCTAGGTCACCATCGACTCTGATCACCCCTCCTCCCTCGGTGGTTGTGGCTCTTGTCCTTGAGCCCATAGTTGTCAATTGGGACACTACCTGGGACTAGCCAAAAGGAAAGAATTCCTTCCAAACGTTCGTCGTCACAAGTTGGAGCTGACTGAGACATTTGGGTGGGCTCGTTGCCAAACCCAGCCCTCAAATATGGGTTAGCTAGCATAGTAACTCTGGAAGTCATAGTGGATCGGTTTGGGCTTAGCCTAGTTCATATGGGTGGGTGCCCACTTACCCAACCCAGCATCTGTTCCCTCTCATCTGAAATAGCGGCCATTTCTTTGATCTCTTGTGCCAATGACTTCCTTTCTCTAGATTTCTCAAATCGCTTCTTCAGACGGATGTTTTCCAGACATAACCCTTTTGTTGCACCTATCAATTCATCTTCTCCCTGTTTCCTTCCCACCCAACCTTCAACAGCACCGTGGAGCAAATCTGGGGGCTCAAGCGGTTCAAGCGGAGGAAGATTTGCTAGTTTGGGTGAGATCCAAGGCTCCGTGGCTTCCGTACGTCGTTCCTACCTGGGCACCTCCATTGCGCAACCCTGGGACTGCCTTTTCTCCCCCGTATTGACCTCCCCTATTGCTAGAACATCAAGTCACACACCTCTGAAGAGGTGCAACTCCGAAAAATGGCTCACCCACTTGGCCATTCTCTTGTCATGGCCATGATAGTCCTTCCGCACCCTTGTGGTTCCCTAGGTTCTGCGTTAGCTTGAGTAGGTGCTAGTTTTGCTGTGGTATTGCATCAACTTGGAGCTCCCCTGATTTTGTGTCTTGAATGGAAATGCCAAGAGTGGGTTGCTCTTGATTTCTGCCAATCATTGTCACCTCATCTCCACGAGTATCCTTTGGCTCCAAGGTTTCTGGTTCCTCATTTTAGATGAAGGCTAGTAAATCCATATTGAACTCCGGCTGGAATCATTGCAGAAGCGCCACACGAAAATTGTCCCATGAGATCTGCATTGTCCTGAATCCCCACCACTCCAAGCTAAAGGCTGCTACAAATACCTTCTTAGATTCTTGGACTTGGTTGATGCGACAGTAAGTCTCAACTATGTAGATCCAGCCATCACAATCTTCACTGGAGAAATATGGAACCTCTTCCTTTTGCATTCTGGTTTGTACTATCCAGGGCTCCCCAAGATCAAGAGCTCTGATACCAATTTGATAGGAACCAAGATATTTGATTATAGAAAAATAGGAGTAATTCCTAATTATAGGAGCAGAACTTACAGAACAGAACCGAACCTCTCACTCTCAAAGCAACAAAAAAGAAAAAGAGAAAGATAAAGATGCAAACTCTTCGAGGGGTCTGCTTCCTCCTTGCTCAATGACTAGATACCCTTCTCCCTTCCCTTTTCCTTTCTTATATGCTTTCCTCCTAACCGTTTCTCCCTTGCTTTCCACCCCCTTGCCACATAGGACAGGTTGTTAGAACCCAAATCCCCATTCTACCCCACTCACATTGTACTCATTGTCTTGAGTCTCTATTCTTCCCCTGCTACCCTTCCTATTCCTCCTAACATACACCATAGTAATCGCGGGGGGTCTAACATTTTCAAATGTACATAACTCCTATAACGTGCATATCTCCATTTATTCCTTCATTACCGCACAACTCCAGTATAAATAGTTGTGAATAATAATATTATTGTGTGATCTTTCCCAGCATTACTATTACTTCTTATATGGTATCAGCATCCTAGAAGCTGTAACTAGCATTCTCAATCCAACCCTTCGTCCATGGGCACCACCAACCCATCCTCCATCCCTCCACCAACAGTGAAAACACCACCCCATCTCCCACCTATGATCCCAAGGATCTCATCCAAATCAATACTGCCACTCACCTCCCCATCAAACTTACTACCACCACCTATCCTCACAAACAACTCCGCTCTCTCCATGTTGGACATGATCTTGTTGGTTACGTTGAGGGCACAAATCTCTATCCAACATCCACCATCAAAATTAACAATGTTGACAAACCAAACCCAGCCTACACCTTTTGGGTACGTCAAGATCAACTTTTGTATCTTGCCCTCCTAACCTTGTGCAAACCAAATGGGGGCAATCATGTCATCTGCATAAACCTCTGCTCAAGCATGAGCAAGCCTTAAGAATGCCTATACCAATCGATCCCGCTCAAGAATCATGTCTCTTAAAGAGCACTTGGCTTCACTTACGAAAGGTACCTCTTCCGTCACAGAGTACCTTTGCTCCATCACATCTCAAATGAACTCTCTCTTATCATTCATCCCTTAGATGATCTGGACCTTGTTATCTACACTTAAGTGGCTTGGGATCTAGTTTTCGTGAAGTAGTAGCCTCTATCCGGTGAGACCCTCATCTCTTTTGATGAACTGTTTGATCTCCTTGTTGCTTATGAACTCATTTTGCAACGACAGGAATGTCTTTCCCTCCTAGCCCAATCACTGCCAATTATGCCAGAAGGAATAACCATCACCCAAACAAAAAATCGATCTCCCCATGGTTCCATGCATGCCTCTTTCCCTACTGCTAACCACAAATCCAATTCTCCTGCATCACCAGGTCCCATTGTCTATCAATTCTGTGACAAGAGAGGCCACTCGGCTAAAGAATGCTACAAAATCAAAGGGGGCCCTCCCGGCAACAATAATGCACCTTCAGCCTTCCTATAGTTGTTAAAATCACGAGTTAACTCGTGAACTTGTTCAAGCTTACGAGTTTAGGCACCAAATCGAGCCAACTCGGACCTTGGTGGGCTTGTGTGAACTCGGTAAACTCGGGTGAACTCGAGGTGAACTCGCAAGTTCAGGACCGAGTTCACTGAGTTTGGACCATTGTGCTGATTTGAGCCAAAAAGGCCAAAACAGTGGCGTTTTGTTTCAATTTTCAAAACTCATCGTTTCAAGCTTTCAGCCAAGTAGAAGATGCTCCATCGCGTCCTCAATTCTCACCATCGCAACCTCTGCTCTGCTCTGCCCCATCCCAGCCTCGCCATCCATTGCTCCTCTCACTATCCATCTGCTCCGTGTGCGTCTTGGTTAGTTGCGTCTCTTAGCTTTGTGGGTGGGTGTCTGTTGTGCAAGTCCCACCATTTTGTTGTGCATCTCTGTTGGTCATGGTTGTGGGTGCGTGTTGTGCATCTCTATTTTGAACTTGTGCGTTTTGTGCGTCTCTATTGTGGGTGCGTGTTGCAAGCTCCATTTTGTCGTGGGTGCGTCTTTGTTGTGGATGCGTGGGTGCATCTCTATTACCTAAGCTTGTTGGTGAATAATTTTGTTTCTTTTATGTCATTCCAGCATGTCTGAAATGTTGGTGCCCCTTATGATTTGCTCATTTATGTATGGTTTTAATTTTTACTATCATACTTTGTTACTTTAGTTTGCTTTATTATTGAGTAAGAATGTTGAATGTTGATTATGGATATGTTATTTTATTATGTTTTGGTACTATGATATTATTTTTTAATATTATTTTTGAAGTAGGTAAACTCTAACGGGTTTACGAGTCGAGTTTACCGAGGGCTCCACGAGTTTAGGTAAACTCGCGAGTTTGACAATCTTGTTCCTTGCCACCTGCACTAATCCAAGTCACTCCTCCTGGCTACTTGACTCTGGAGCCTCCCACCACATAACCAATGACATCAACAGTCTCTCTATCAAGACTAATTACAATGGTGGTGATCATCTTACGATTGCCAATGGTTCAGGTTTTCCTTTTTCACACACAGGTTCCACCACTACATCTAAACCGTTGGCAGTATCCCACGCAGGGTTGTCAATAGCGGCCGTAGCGGCCGCTATTGCGGCATAGCGGAGCGGAGCGGAGCTTGGCCGCTCCAGAATGCTCATAGCGGAGCGCTTCAGTGTAGCGGCCTGGAGCGCCACAATAGCGGGCAATAGCGGATCTAATAGCGGCCATAGCGCCGCTATTCTCTTTTTTTTACAAAAAAAAAGAAAAAATGCCCCAAACTCCCTTTCTCCTTGTCTATTGGCTCTTTCAAACTATATTGGAGCCTTATGACATTGATGACAAAGAAATCATGGCTCTCTATTCTCTCCTCTTTGGTAGCAACTCCTCGGAATGGCTCTATGCCTTTCTCGTTCTTTGACTCACCGTCTACAGCAACTCATCGTGTGGTTCTCTGTTTTCTCTCTTGGCAGCAGCAGCAAGACATTTGAATGTCTATGGGGTCCTATGTACTCTATATCACTGTGTGCATACTCATTATATGTCTATGTTGTTCTATTGCACTTGTCTATTTTTTTTGGGTTCTAATTCTATACTCTATATCTCTCTTGCATACTTCTTTTAGATAGTCCCTTGTTTTTTCTTCCTATGTCCTACTTGTCCGCTTTCTTCGCTATAGCGGCCGCTCCGCGATCCGCTATGCTACTATATCATTTTTGGGAGTGGCCGCTCCGCGCCGCGTTCCGCCATTAACTACTTTGATCCCACGTTCTTTGTGTTCCATCTGTCAATCAAAATTTAATTTCTGTTTCCCAATTATGCAAACACAATAACTTGTCTATTGAATTTTTCCCTTTGTATTTTGAGGTGAAGGCTTTGAACACAAGGGCGTACTTCTTCGAGGCCAGAATGAGGACAACGTGTACAAGCTGCCCAACATCCACCACCATCCTTCTCCCCTTGCCGTCAATGCTCAAATTCAACCTTCTCTCAATCAATGGCATCACAAACTTGGTCACCCCTCCCACCGCATTCTCCACCACATGGTCCATTCCAATAAATTGTCCACTTCCACCTCCACGCCTGTCGCATGCGTCTCCTGCCTCTCCAATAAAAGTCATAAGCTGCCATTTTCAGTTTCAAGTCTCACTAGTTCTATTCCATTAGAGTTTGTATTTGTTGACATTTGGGGCCCTACTCCCTTGAATTCAATAGATGGATTTCGTTTCTATTATTTTCATAGACCATTTTTCAAAATATGTCTGGTTTTATCCTCTCTGTCATAAATCTGATGTCTCCACAATTTTTCCGCAATTTAAGTCATTAGTTGAAACCAGTTTAATTTTAAATTAAAACTTTATACATAGATAATGGTGGCGAATTCATCAAACTCAGGCCTTTCTTGACCAATAACAGCATCTCACACCTCACCACTCCTCCCGATAAACCCAGAACATAATGGTATCATTGAACGCAAAGACTGTCACTTGGTTGAAACAGCTCAGTGTCTCATAAACCATGCCTCTGTACCCTACCACCTTTGGTCATATGCCCTCCAAACAGCGGTTAACCTCATCAATTGACTCCCTACACCTGTCCTCCAAATGAATAGTCCCTTCCAAATCCTTTTTAACACAATACCCAATTTTTCCACCTTTAAAACCTTTGGTTGTCTGTGCTTCCCATGGCTCAACCACTGTACCCAAAATAAATTCCAACCTCGTTCTCACCCCTGTGTTTTCCTGGGATATTCCACCACTCATCAAGCCTATATTTGCTACAATGCCAACACAAACCGTGCCTATGTCTCACCCCAGATACACCTAAGGTTCATACAGTTAATTTTACAAGGAAAAAAAAAACATTATTACGAGAATTAAAATTTAACTGATCCATACAGGGGTCCTTCATCCCCACACCACACCCCAGAGAAGGGAAATAGTGGTCTAGAGTCCTGAACCTATCATCTCAATCACTTCACTTCCACCATGTACAACTTTTAAGTACTGTTCCTCTTATACTTTCACTTTCAACCCAGAAATTCAAGCCACACATAGAACAAAGAAAAAATTAGAAAAAACTATTTACCAAAAATAAAACAAAAAGCAATCTCACAACTCACAAGTTTAGAGGGAAACCCAACAATTTTGATTGCCCACAAAATGGATGAAAGAATTGAAAGCTTATAAATTTACAACTTTTCTTCCGGAATTCTGGTTGCCACTCTCAATGCACAACCCAATATTGCAAAAAGCACTAAAACTACAGTGTTAAGTGTTTTATCCTATTTGACGCTTTGTCAGAATTCAACAAGATATTGTATCACTAGAAAGGTAACATGAGTCTTACCCTCTTCCTGGGGTAGCTTCGATTCAGCATATCTCAGCCATCTGAAACAACTCAACGCAATAACTAAGAAAGCAAAGTAGTTCCTAGCCAGCATGCTCAAAGGCCCAGCAGACAAAATGTTGCTTTGCAAAGTAAGTAGCAGCAGCACCAAATAGGCATAAAAGTTGTTGTTTTGTCTGCAAAGGTGGTTCCTTTCGGATATATGCGCTAAGAAAATGAGCAGTTAGGAGAGGCTAAAATGAAAACCCAGATGGGAAAATTCACTGCAGAGAGAGAACGTGCACGTGTTGTCTTGTCTTCCATTTGAATGCATTGCTGCCAACTGTGAAAGCCACCTTTTTGACCATGGAAATGTCATTGGAGGAAAGAAGATGGATATATATCATATAATTGATTTTCTTTTTCTGACAAAGACAGATTTAATGATTAGAATCACTTAAAATAAAATTAGACTATCAATTTGTTATTTATTATTTATGTAATTACAAGTAAATCATTAAAATAATTATTTTTAAGGTAATTATTGTAATAATTATATTTTTTTAATAATATAATAATATAAATTTTTTGAAGTAAATCAAAATGAATGTGGATGAACAGTTATGAAATCATTATTTTATTATTTTTAACTTCTTTCTTTTTCTTAATGGATGAGTAAGTAGAACATTTTTCATTTTGGTTCACGAAAAAAGAGTTTATTATATAAATAATTGTATTAGTAAATTATTTATACTTTGTTAAACTGATTATAAATTTCTACTATTTTATAAAATAAATTTATAATTTTTCTAAAATAATTATTATAAACAATAAATATATATAATCTTTCATACAAAAATTATAAATTTTTACACTTGTAATTAATGACCAAAATTACTTAAATTTAAAAAAAATTTCAAGAATTTATATAAAAATTTTAAAATTATAAATTTTTATCGAATTCTCTAAATAACATGATATAATCTTTTGTAATAGTGTGCCAAAAGTTCTTTTTTTTTTAACACAAATGAATGAGCTGAGATTGCGCATTTTTTATCTTTCTTTTTTATTTTTTTTATCTTTCTTTGTATCATAATGATTTATGAAAAAGAGTAACGTTATATACACATTTACTTTTCACACAAAAATGAACAAAAGCAGTTGCTATACATTTTACTCATACATACTTTTCCACAAAATTTAAATGATTTTTGAATTACATTGAAACTCTTTTTTGAAAGGTTTAAATTTTACATATATTTCACACACACTGTGTAACTATTATTTTTAAAATAAATAAATAAAAAAACACATCTCTTTTTATTTTGTGCTTTGCATCAACTGTTTTTGGTATTTAAACTACACATATTTTCAAGAAAACAATAGTTATACATAGCATGTGAGATATGTGTTAAACAATTAAAAATTACGATAAGATATAATCTAGTAGGTTGCAATATATATATATATATATATATATATATATATTTGAAACCTTTCAGCTATAGTAAAGCAATAAACAGTGTCAAGTTTACATTTGAATTTATCCAATTGACCGTTTTAAAGAAAAAAAAGGCAATTAGTTGCAATATTAAATTAATGAGTAAATATTTATTTTAATCTTCTAAAAATATGAGTATTATCAGTTTAGTCTTATAATAATTTAGTCCTTTTAAATGACCAATTTAATGTAAATAATAATATTAAGAGACTAATATAATGTTAAAAAAGACATTAAATAATTAATTTGATGTTTTAAATTGATATTGAATAACTATTTTGATGTATTCATCATTAGAGGATCTAACTAATAACACTTATATATTTAGAGTACCAAACTGAGTATTTATTCTTAACTTAACTATTTAATTAATTAGTTTCAGCATTCTCCAAGCTCCAAACTATCTTTAATTTCGCAATATATAGATTCAAAGTTTGAAACTTATAAGGCTTTAACTTACTAAAAAAGATATAAGTAAATTTGAAATGACATTCGCATTGGCACCAAATTATACATGAGTGTTTTCTAAGATCTCTGATACTTAATAAAAATGCTTAGCGTATCTGTTAGCTTATAATAGTTCAAAGGATTTCAATGTATTTAAAAAGAGAAATAGGAAAACATAAACCATTATATATTAGTCATGAACAATTTAAATTAAAGTGATGAATTAATTATGCTAATCAAAATATCACCTTTTAATTTTGAATAGAATGCTCACATTTGATTTCACATTGGTCAATGCCTTTGAAAGGATGCTGACAAGAAAAGCTTACCAAACTTATCTCCTTTTCCACAAAGTGACCTTCTGTGCACTAGCTTGTTCAAGATTGCCTTCCACACCAACACCCAGATAAGGTTGAAGTCATACTACCTAAGCACCTTTAGGTTGGCAAGATTTCATGACGAATTTGACTATGCATGGCTGCACTTGCATATGCCTTTCATGCATGAGACCGAGTTGAGCCCTCGTGTTTTAAAATTGTAGCCATTAACATTTGTGTTTAAAACATATCAAAGATACATTTTTACCCAAACCCTCCAAATCAGAATTATTGATGGGACCTATCGGAATTATAGTAATTAATAATGCTAACCACATCATTGTTAGAACGATAGGTGCCCAATATATATGTGACTTCATTTCAATTCGATTAAAATAAATTTACCTAAACTATATCTATAGTTGCATCATTAAAAAGTACGTATAGCTAATAATTCTTTTTTTCATTTTATAGAAGTATTACTCTATGGTTATCAATGCTTGATTTATTTATTAAAAAACTTAAAAAAAAAAAAAAAGACAGATCGAGCAGCAAGGTTTTTTTATAATTATGAGTAGACAAGATTAAAGTACAATGATCTGAGTTTTTAATTGTCATATTTAGATGTTGCAGCCTTTTAGCTAGTTTGATTTTCTTCGATCTCCACAAGTAATTTTGTGTTTCTTGGATGTGCCCTGTCCAATTTTTTTCTCTATTTTTTTTTTAATTGGCATTTGTCAAATTGAAAAAAAAAAAGAATGAAGCATTACTCTTTTTAAATTAATGCTGATTTTGACCAAGGCCAGCCAACTTTTATTTACTTTATTAATATAATGTACGTTTGAATTAGCTGTAAAAAAAATTATGTTAAAAATTGATTATGTGTATAATTGATTTTTAAGAAAATTAATTATAAGAAAATTAATTTATGTTAGAATATGTTAATTTATAAGTGATTTTAATATAAAGAGTTTTGACTGGATTGTATTAAAAAATTGATTTTATGAGTTAAATTATTAAAAGAGATATAAAATAATTGAAAAAATTATTTTGTTGAGGGCAAAGAATTATTTATCTCCTAAAATTTTTGAAATAATGTGAAATCAAATAATCTGTTTTTAAAATAATGCTAAAATTTTAATTTTTAGAGAAAAAAAGTTTTTCAAGTATAAAAAAATAATCAACTGTTTTTTTAACAAAACTCAAATATGTTACTTTTTTTTAAAAGTAGCTTTATAAATATAAAAAAATAATTAATCAAATTCAAATACAGTAAGTGAATTTTAAAGCTAGATAGTCATTATATTCTAGTTAAAATATTTATGTTTGACATCAAATGGACGTTTGGATAACAAAACTATAAATGAGGTTTTGAGCCTTTTGGCTTCTCATTTTTTGCAAACCGACGTTTTAGCAAAAGTAACATTTTTGCTGAAACTTAATTTTTCTTCTAGGTTTTTACAGGTAGTTTTACATAATTGCCACGAGTTATAATAATTAAACAATATTATACCTTGATTTTTATACTTTCTAAATTTTATATCAAAATTAATTTTATCTAACACTTTCCAAATAAAATTTTTTCTGATAAATTAATTTTAGATAAACACATCTAAACATAAATTCATTCTTCTCAAAGCAATTCTTTTCTATTACACTATACTCAAAAGTAATTATCTACTAATAATTTTAACTCACTCTGAAATTATAATCTCCATTTGCATCAGTATACAAGAAAAAAAATTAGAAAACTATCGATAATGAAATGATATTTAATATGCCCATTCATGTATTCAAAATTAGAGATTGAACTCGACATTTTCCTTAGGTATCTTTATCCTTACATTTTTTATTTTTTCTTTTGAGAAAAAGCCAAATAAGTGGTTGATTGCTTTCATCTATCCAACCGAGAGCATAGAATGATTTTAAAACTGTCAACACTCAACTTTGTCCGGGTCTTTTGTAAAAAATTAAAATATATATAACCCATTTAAATTTTTTTTATTATTTGATATTCATTATTGAGCCCTAAGCCCAGTTTCTTAAAATTTAATAAGAAAAAATATATAAAGGGAAACAATTTTGAATTCAAGTATCACAATTAATGCCACATTAATGGTGATTTGGAGTAAAAGATAGATTGATTTTGATTGTGTAAATTGATCCTAATTAATTCTAATTAAATATTCATAGAAAGATTGATTATGATTGTACATAAATTATGGATATTGATCCTAATTTATTAGAAAATATTTAATTTTTAAATTGATTGAGGATTGGGATATTCATTTGCTTGAGTTATAAATAGCTAAGAATAGAAAAATTCTAACGGGAGCTCAAGAGAGGGTAGAGCGGGCAACACACAGAAACACACACATAAGGAATAGGGTAAAGAAAGTTAGAAAGGAGGAAGAAGAGTGCAAGTTTCATTTTAGGTTTTCTCCTTTTATTCTTTTAGACGCTCAGTCAAGTAAATTCCTAAACCTTTACCCATTTACTTCCTCATATAATATGTGAGTATTTGATACATGCAAGTCCTATGGCCCTCAACCTACAGCTCCATCCATCAATGTCCTGAGCCAAAATACCAAGCCTAACAATCCTATTAGTGGCTCCACCAAAATACATGCAAGGCCCCACGACTAGTACTCTATGCCCCCATTCTGCTTGCATTAATTTATTAGTTCTTTCATTCTCGTCATTTTGTTAGTATCATTATAGAAGTAATAATGTGTGTGCTATTGTATCATTGTGATTTCACTTTCATGGCCACATGGGTGGCAATCAAAGAATAAAAAATACTGCCACATGATTTTAGCTTCAATTTCTAGAGTATATATGTATGTAAATATGTCATTGTGCTTTACTATTAAAGTGGATTTGAGATATCGGACGATAGAATAATCAAAATTAACTAAAGTGACGGCGAAATTTTGACTTTCTAAAGGTGAGTAGCTTCTCTTTAGTTTTGCTAAAAGCGCTAGTGGGGCTTTAGATTATCTCCAATATAAATATATTTTAACCTTAGTCAAGTATCACATTAACCATTAAATCTTGCTGACGATGAAAAATTTGAGAGAGGATCGAAGGGACGATCAATTAAACTATTGCCAATATTCTTAAGGTATTTATATTATATTTTGCCAGAAGTGTTGGTGGGGTCTAATTGTCACAAGTAAATAAATCAAATATTTTCATTAAAAAAAAATTGAACAAATTAATATAGTCCTAACTTTATGGTGGTAGTAAATTAAAATTTTATTTGGTGACTCATTCCAAAAAAATTATTTTCTGAAAATCATTTCACAAATCACTCATTCTAAAGATTTCCTTTTATAAAAATCATTTAAAGATCCCATATTTTATTTAAAAATATTTTCTTGAAAATCTTCATTCGAAAATTTCCTTTTATAAAAATCATTTAAAATTTCCATATTTTATTTAGAAATATTTTCTTAAAAATATGATTTTTTTTAATTTACCACATTCAAGTAACATGTTGTGGACTTACATTTATTTCATATAACAATGACTATTTAGCCACTAGATATGTTAATTATTTGATGCTAAGGTTAATTTTTATGAGGTTTATGATTTTCTTATGATATAATTAATTTAGGAAGTGATTGAACTATTTTTTACATAAATCTTATAAAGAAACTTATGTGAAAAGTATTGTAATAAACAACACATTATTATTTAAAAGTCTATACACATCTAATTTAACAAATATATGCATCGCAGGAGGTAATAAAATTAGTCTACATATATAATACAACAGTCACTGCAATAAATTCACATTCTAGCAACGCTTGAAATCTGTGGTCTAAAATAGAAGAATGCATAGCCTTTGGTCAAGGGCCACACTTTGAAACCTATGGCCACACTTTACAAGCGTTGCCCGTTTTGGCATTTGGGCCCTAGGTTACAAGGCTTTACTCCATAATTCATCACACTTATCAATTAGACTCAAGCTCAATAAACATACACATGATGATTCTCAAACTCATAATGGCTCACTTAATAATAATATGGGCTTCCAGGGAAAATATCAAGTTATCTATTCAACTTATTTTATAAACAAAACACCAATCAATAGAAGCTCAAACGAAGAAATTCTAACATTCTCCCACTTGGACAATATTAATTGGATTGTAATTTATTTTAAAATAATTTTGAAAATGACTCCTAAGTTGAAAACAACTTCGTGGCTACCAACATAGCTCGATTATAATCACCACAAAAACATTATCAACACCCTCCTTTGGATGTCACATTTAACGGAATCTCAAGTTAAATTTCAAAAACCTTTTGTATCAGAAATTTCTTTCCACATATATAACATAAAGTAACCAGAAAAGAAATAACTTAATATCAGGAGATCTCAAGAATATACATAATATGTTATTATATCTGATTCTACTGTTTAATAATGACATGAAAGAAAAACAATACTCCGTAGAATGTATATAGATGTTGTACATCACCCTACTAGCCAAAGTCCCAAATATCCGTATACTTAATATCCAAGGGGACGCGCCACAGGTCTGAATCACCGTAGAACTATGTTCTAACAAAACTAAACAGATCCTTCCATGATGCCTTCGCCGTCTTCATAAAACAGAAAGAAAAACAACACAATATACAAAACAATACAACAAAGAGGTGAGATCCTCGTCACCTATCAATACCAATAAAGTAGTGTAGAAAACATAATAATTTATATCGTTCCATAGATACATGTTATCAAACAATGAGTAAATCAACAACAAATAGTACAGTTATCATAGCAAATAATATAGTTTCATACTGAATCAACAGATATAATCATATTATCAAATAATAGGTAGATCAAAATCAATATGCATCATGATAATGTGACAGTGTGACAACTAACTATGCAACCATCTAATGATTGACCCCTACTCCATGGAGCTAAATCACAACATGTCAAAGAGAGTGATTAGGGGTACATGTTCCGTATCTCATTAGCCTCCAATTTGCTCAAAAGTTCTATAGAATTATTTCTTTTGACAATACGGCTCACGAGAATACTCTACACCAATCGGGAATAGGATAGTGTTTGGTCGGGATTGTTTAGTGTGTTGCAATCATATCACCACGGCATAGTCCAACTGGCCTCCTGTAGAGTTTTCGCACCCCGACGTCCCCAAGATCATTCATAGATCTTCACTGCACAATTCACACCCGCACTAAGGTGTAAGCTCAACTTCTAGGCTCAAAACCTTAACAACAAGTCTCTACAGACTATCACAATGCCATGGTCAACCAACCCATGCAAACTGCAATCACTTATAATTAATATAATAATTCATGGTCAACTAACTCATAATTATTGTTTTATCAAAACGCAATCCCCCCGGGATTCAAGCCACCATTTTAAGAATAGTGTCAACTGTCCTATCCAATGTCCAGTCTACGTCGGCCCGAAAGTAGTACCATTGTTCCTTAACCTATGGTGCTTCTAAAACATTTTTCTAAATCACGTAACACTACAGTTATGGTTTTCCAATCGCGTAACATCTCTGTTACGTTTTATAAATTGTGTAACATTTATGTTATGTTTTTCAATCGCGTAAAACCATTTTTTCTGCTTTTCAAATCATGTAACTTAAAAATTAATATTTTTGAATCGCGTAATAGTTTAAAATCACTTTTCAATCGCGTAAAGCATTTTCTGTAAAATTTAAATCGCGTAAAGCATTTTTCACAAATACTAAGCTATTTTGAATTAAATAAAATATTTCCAAGCCTATTTCACTATGTGAGATAAAAATAAGTTTCAAATATGACTAGTGACTTTTCAACAAATCTTTCAAAATCATTTCTATTGAAAAACATTTATTTCTACATCAAATCATCACAAAAATGTTTTTCTCCAACTTTCTGAAAAATAAAAGTCTTTAATAAAAGTAAGCATTAATTCAAAATAATTTGATACTAGTAAATACTTCAAGATCTAAACTAATCTTTAGAAAACCTTTCAAGATCCAAACAAATTTTCAAAAGTGTTTCTACTTGAAAAATAGTTGTTTCCATATTTAAATCATAACTAAATATTTTCTCTCATATTTTCGAAAATCCTTTAAACCATATAATAATTTTCGAAAATAATAACAAAATCTTTAATAAAGTGAATATCATTTCTACATAGTTTCTTTTCAAAGCCTTTCCATTTCCATCATGATTCATTGGTTTCCATCCAACCAAACATATGCATGTTCATAACCACATTTTTTATGCACGCATACATCATCTTCTTATTCACACATAAGCTAAATCATACTTGAATCATAACAAGTTCATGCCATATATCTCAAAATATAAAAAAAACACATAGGATAATCAAAACATAAATCATAAAGCACAAACCACAAAATATCAACCATAAAACATGAAAGCATAAAATATAAACCATAAATTAGTTCCTCACCACCATATTGGTTGATGAGAGAAATCTCCCCCTTACCTTGGTTCAAAATCCTCTTTAGTGAAAGTTCCTTATCTTTCCACCAATAAAGATCTCTTTTTCCACCAACGAAATCCCTTATAGAACCAAGTTCATAACTTTTAAACTCTAAAACATGAAATAAGATGATCATGGATCAATCCAATGATCTAAAACTTTTAAAAGTGAAGAGAAAGAATTTTCACCTTAGGTTCCTTCAATTTTTGGTAAGCTTGAAAGTCATGAAAAGAGTTTGTATTTCAAGAAACTTACAGCATCAAAGTTTCTCAAAACACTACTAGGATGCTAGAAACAAAGTTAGAATTTTGGAAAGAGTTTGGGAAGGTGAAGAAGAGCTCTAGGTCGTGAGCTTTGTAGAGAGAAAGTGAAGGTTTTAGTGTGAGTTCAAGTTAATGGTGAAGATGGCTATTTATAGGAGAAAAGTAAAGACCAAGAAGTAATTACTAGAAAGAAAATCATGATATTTAGCTTACCTTGCCATTAATACATAGGTGATTCACCATGTCATTTAATGTATTCATGACTCACCAAAATGAGTCACCCATCCACATAAATGTCATAGATATTTTCCTTGAGATATTTTTCAGTAGCTATTATCCAATGGACAAAGAACAGTATCTATTGTCCAATGAACAATAGGATGTACCCAAAATCACCCGAAGATTTTATTTGATCATTAAATCCCTAAAAATGGAAAATGATCAAATCTATTCCCGGAATTGAGTTTCGTAAACTTCCCTGTTCATAATAAATAGTCAAAGTACTTTTGGGTCAAAATTTTAAAATTATTATTTTATTATCCGAAATAGCCCCGGTTTAATACATAAAGTCAACAAAAACTAAAAATTTCCAAAAATGAAAAACATAAGAATCTGGTCTTAGATTCGAGTTTCGTGACTTTCCCTGGTCCTAATAAATAGTAAGGGTATTTATGGGCTGAAAATATAAGTTATTTATTTTTATTTTCTGGAACTGCCTCGAATCAGCTCATAGCATTTATGAAAAATACCCTATTTTAAATGAAGCTCAGAAAAATTCCCAAAAATCATCATAAATCACAAAAATTGGGAAAATCATTATTTCAATTAAAAATAAAAATTTTGGGGTGTTACATTATCAAAGTCCAACAAAACAGCCAACTAAGAACCACATGCAAGAATATGCTACTAGCAGTCTAATTTCTTCTCTTGTTCATCGTGCTTTCTTCTTATTTTTCACCTCCCTTCACTGACCTTACTATGTAATTATCTCATTATTATTATTATATTAAATTAGATTGCTTCTTGAAGAAGCCTTTTAATAAATTAATATTTATTAAAAAAATTAATATTTTATTAATGGCTTCTTGAAGAAGCCTTGTGAGAAATTATTTTTTTATTCATCATTTAGTTAGATTCTAACTAGATTGGTTGATTTGTAACTAAATTAGATAAATTGTAACTAAATTGGTTTGTTTATAACTAAACTAATTAAATTTTAATGGACTTAGTTAGTTTCTAACTAGATTTCAATTTTATTCCAACTATATGCCAACTAGATGGAACTAGATGCCAACTAGATTCCATCTAGTTGGATAATTTTTTTGTCTTATTATACTAATAATTTAAAATGACCATTTTGCCCTTAATTTAACACATGACAAATATTTTATGACACTTCTGTCCCTAGTCACAAACCCTAGTAAAAAAAAATCATTGTTTACATAAACAAGCCACATTGATTATTTTAATAGATACTATGTTCACATAAATAGTTTCTAAAATATTATTAACCAACAATCACAGAAAAACCAAAAATAATGCTAACGATAATTTATTTCAACCAATTCTGTTTACTAATCTATTACAAAAAGTAAATGTTTTTAATTAAATAAATAAAAATATGCTCTAAGTAATTTTCTTTGTTCTCTAATTTCTATTTAACAAAAATTAGAATCTAGAACATAATAGTGTAGAAATAAAATCATAAAAAAATAAAAAAAATAATTAAATGTTAATTAAAAAATTAAAATTAAAATTAAAATTTTAAGGGAGGATGTTACATCCAGTTTGTCTATGAAACTCTAATTTGTGCTGTAGAATTGTAACTCTGACATCTTATGGTCTAGATTGTATAACTTGGGCTATAGGAGTTAGTTTCACCTGGTTTTAGTTGAATCTAAAAGCAAATATACAACTTTGTTTTGGGTAAAAATATTATAATTTTATGAGGTTCCCAGAAAAACTAGTTGCTTTTGTTCAGGATTAGTTCTATAGGAGAACATGCCCTGAGAGCATGAGTTGATTTCTGTATAATAGGACCATAAAGGTCTGAATTTCTTTCTACCTTAAGCCTATTAGGTTATTAAGGTAATCTATTTCATTGAATTCAATATCTACAGTACATAAGTCACTTTTGGAGGATTAACAGATACATCTCGCCCACTTGTACAACACTTTTGAAAAGCTTGTTTCCTTAATGTTTCTAAAATAAATAAAAAATATGTTTCCTAAAGATTATTTCTTGAACCAGAACTTGTTTTGAGTAATATCTTAAAACGTATAAGCGTTATTTTGTTTACCATTCTTGTTTAGATATGGTAAAGTAGATAAGAGCCTTAGTTCTTGAGTTTATTATGGTTGAGTTGCAAATTTGTGTTGAAGGTTCCAAATGTGTATTAGTTAACTTTCTTCCATAAATAAATTTCTTTTAATGTTAGCAAGGAAAAGTTAATCAATAATATTTATCAAGTTTATATAGCCCAATTGGTGAAATCTTATAATATAGACCCTACTTTTGACAAAGCTTCCTCACTCATGCATGAGTAGACAATCATTCAAGAAAAGCTTCAAGTCAATTAAATTCTAAAAGACTAAGGTTACTTGCTTTGTAAGTATTTTATTCTTATTGTTACAAAGATAATGGGAGGATCTTACACACATGTTTATTTTTTATTTCTTTAATCTCAACCTTTTTATTTTTATTTTCCTCGAAAACTCTCTCTTTATTATTGTTTAAATTAGGGCAAAGCCCTTTAGGGAAAATTTTCCCAATTCTCTCTTCACACACACCATGCTCAACTTCGTTGCTTTCCATCATCGTGCTCACAACGTTGTCCATTCCTTCGTTCTATCTCGTCTATACACTATATACTTGGCCTTACCCTTTGTGAGAATGATTGTTTGTAAAAGAAAGAAACTCTATAGAGGGAATTAGGCATTAAAATTGGGAAAATAAATACAAAGAAGTGCTAGCATGAAAGTTTGAAAAGAAATCCACCCGAAGTTCATTAAATGGAATAAGCGTGGGCGTGAAGAAAAAAAACCAAAGAAAAAAAGAAAATATCATGATAAATGTGGTACAAAAAAGGAAGAAAAGAAAAAAGAAAAGTATGCTAGTTTGAATGAAAAGTTTTCCTTAACATCAAGTGCTCTTTCCTTTTGGTTTTTCAATCTTTTTCCTTGTGATTTTTCTCACTTTTGTTTATTATTTATCCTTTTCTTTGATTAGCCATACATTTTAGCCTTGTTACAACCTGAATATAAACCTTTTGATCTATTGGATGTGTGTACTACTACATTAGGGGAGATATGGATAATGGTTTTTCCTATGGAACATAGGAGTTTAGTGAATTCAATTCAGGTATTAGATGATTACTTAATGTGCATAAACTCAAACAGGCTTAATAGATTCATAAGATTGATTTTTGATGGCACACTTAGTATAAGTGAGATGTGCTTTGTTAAACTTGTTTCCATGAAATGAATTTTCAACTACTCCGCACTTTCGTAGCTTATTTGTGTGATTGGTACTTGGGGTTATATTTGATAGTTTGATTTGCAATTTCTCATCTATGAACACAAACCTTCTACTGTACTTCAAGTTTATTTTCATTGCTCAAGGACAAGCAATTGTTTAAGTGTGGGGGTCCATGATGTGTTGATATAATGCATGCTATTTGTGCTTGGTTTGGATTCATTTAAGAGTAATTCATGTCTTTTTGCTATATTTGTTTGTTTCCCCTCTTATTTATACTTTCTTTTTTGTTTCCTTTTATGTTTTGACAGATCCTATTATCTTTATTTGTAATTTGTTAGATATTTCTCTCCTAATTGATTTGAATTTATTATTTACTATATGAAAGTTGATATTTGGTGAAATATGTTGTAATTAGGGTAATTTGTAAGCTCCAAAGTCTAAACCCTTTGTATTTTGATGTCTAACAAACTATACTAAATTTTTACGTGTTTCTTGTGGAAAAGTGTTTGCCCCAATGGTTTAATGCGTTATGTTTTGATGATGACAAATACACAAAAATGATTATGAATATGTTACATACATGTGCTTAATGAATATATTGGATAATACATGATTATATACTATTGTTATTCTTCTTATAAGAATCATGCATTGAGTATGAGTAGCATAATTTATAGAATATATCCAATAATACTTTATATGTGTTGTAATGAATTGATATTGGATATGTCTCTATGTGAATCATATATGCATGATGAACTAACTGAAGTTACATATTAATGAATCATGCATATTGAGACGTTAGTTTAAGAATTGGACTAACTATGGTTTTTCAAGTGAGTTACACTTTGTAGGATAATCCAAGTAGCAAGAGTGAACATTGAAACAAGAAAGTGAAATAACTTTATTATGATCAACTCAAGAAGAAGGAGAAAGAAGAGATGAATAAAGCATTTAGAAGATTTGAAAAGAAGAATTTCTTAGAAGTTTGGATTACATGAAGAAGCCTATTGACTCAAAAGAGTATACTTTTCTTATAGGCTTTTCTCCTTTGTAAAGATAGATGTTTAACACGAAGAGAGCTCAAATTAATTTTTCAATCTTAACAAATGATTTTACACTTGCTAAAATGTCCAACAAAAATGTTTTAAAAAGTTAGTCATGGTGGTATTTCAAAACAAAGAAAAATAGTCAAGTTTGAGTTTCGGAAAACTGACATTTGATCACTATTTTTATCATAACTTTCAAAATACTTTGAGTTTCGATATGAAATTATTTCATATGAAAGTAGACTCAAAGAGCTTTCCAACGCATGGTTATTTACTTAATTCCATTAAGAAACAAAGAAGTTATGACCTTTGCAAATTAAATTTTGTATCTTGAACTGATGTATTCGAATACCCCAAATGAAGTATTCAAATACCCTATTTTACTGAACCTAGCTCGTGGCCAAATATTCAAATACCCCAATTGAGTATTCAAATACGCTTTTTACAGAATCAATTTCAATGGACATATATTCGAATACGCATATTAAGTATTCGAATATATGTTCTTTAGCAAATTCAGTTTTTACCAAGAACATATGCTCGAATACTCAAATGAAGTACTTGAATACTTGTCAACATGTATTCGAATACGAAACTCATGTATTCGAATACTCTTCGGCCAGAAGACAAAAATAAAGGCTATAAACGACTAGTTTTTGGAAGAAAACTCTTCTAAACACTACCAATGA
This sequence comes from Styphnolobium japonicum, assembly GCA_023212625.1. Lineage (NCBI taxonomy): Eukaryota > Viridiplantae > Streptophyta > Magnoliopsida > Fabales > Fabaceae > Styphnolobium > Styphnolobium japonicum. The sequence goes on along the minus strand of JALBWW010000004.1, from coordinate 15,617,083 downwards.
CCATTTTATCACTTGGGCTATGTATAGAAGCTAAGATTGAAGCAATAACAAGTTGATGAACTCTTACTTGCAAATCATTATAAGGATTTGATCATTTTCATCAAAATCAATATTTCAGCTCTTCATTGTCAAAAATCCATCTATCTATTAGTTCTTAAATTTGTATTATCTACTATTTGAGAGAATTTATCATTTCTATCAAATTGTAAACACTTGTAAGAGGGTGGAGAATCCCTCAAGAGAGTCAAGGGTAGTATTCCCCTGAGGAGAAAAGAAAGAGGTTTAAACACAAGGGTAGAGGATCCTAAGGTGTGAGGAGTGCTCTATTCTTGTAAAGGTTGTTCAAGCACCTATGAAGCTTGAAGAGTTAGAGGCTTTTGCACAAGGGGAGAAAATCCCAGAGGTGTGAAGAGTGCTCCATTTTGTAAAAGTTTCTCAAGTACCTAAGTTACAAACTTGAAGAATAGTGGAAACCTCAAGTGGATGATCTTGAGGCTAAACGTAGATCATAAGAAGTGATTGAACTAGTAAAATATTGTTTGCACTCTCTTATCTCTTAATCTCTTTACACTATAGCAATTTCCATTTGATTACTGACAAGAGGTTGTCGAGACCTCGTCAAATAATAAAAATTACCGGTTCGCAAACTAATTTGTAGTATAGAGCATGAACCGAATCGTCTCTCAAGGATCCAAAAAGAACAAAGATTTAATCAGATCAAGATAATTAAAAGGGGGGGTTTCGATGATTTGAAAAGATAATACACTAATTGAATTAAAGGAAAGTAATTAACAAATTAACCAATCCAAGGAAATTTTACCGATCTTGAGTTTAATCCATCATTGATCACAAGGAATTAACTTAATTGCTAACCATGTTCTTGGCCTTAGATCATATCAAGACGCCTCAACATGATCCAAGAATCCTCTACTAGATAAGCATCTAGGATTTAATTAACCAAGGTTAGATAAAGTAAGCACCATCCAAACATAGATTAACTTAAGATCAAGAATTTAACCAAGCTAAACAATCCATCAAAAAGCTTTAATAAATTGTTTATTCTATGTGATCCTCTTGAATACATGATAATAAAGCTATTATCACATAAACATCCAAATCAAATTAAGCAATTCAATCTAGATCAAAATTAAAAGAGGAAGAAGAGAAACTTGAATAACAATTAAGCAATATGAACAAGTAAAACAAGATCTCCAAATTAAACATCAAGATGGCTAATCCCTTGGATTGATTATGAGAGCCTAGCCTTCCGGATGGGAAGGAAGAACTCAGAAATAAAAGAACAAAAATGAAATTCTAAAGAGAATGAAGAAGAAGAGAAAGAAAACTCTCACAAATACTCAAACTTTCTTCAAACTTACTTAAAATTGAATCCCTAATAATACAAAGAGATTGGTTCTATTTATACTAATCCTAGAAGCCAATTTGTACATGTACATAATCTGAATACAAGCTATAAAAACAAGGAAATTGTCAAATATGGAAGCTTGATGCATGGTAGGTGGGTTGGTGCATGGTAGGTGGGTTGGTGTATGGTTGGTGGCTTTTAGTCAACAACTATTATCCTACTTCTGGCTTCAAATTCATCACCTAGACGGTGCATTTTGGCTTGGATGTCTCATGAAAGTTGTACCCAGTTGTCTCCTTGAAAATCTCCAATTTGAATCATGTCATTTGGACTTTTAGAACTCCAGAAATGCCAAAAACACTGCACCTACCTCAAGTTAGGTTGGAAGAACGTGTTTCCAAATTTAGACCAACTTGTAGCTTCAGAAGCATGCTTAAAACGACATCTATTGACAAAATGATCTTCAGTGAAGTTGGAGATATGGGTCTTATCTTTCAAATGACCAAGTTTCAGCCCAAGAGGAGGCCTATAACCCATTATATAGTCCAATATGTGCATACTGCCCAGATGGTTCTGTGACAGCAAACTCACTCTGTATTGCAAGGCTATTTTGGGCCCTTAGAAGTCTGATCCAGCTCTTGAGTTCTTCATGAAACTTGTAGATCCTTGTCTTAGCTTTCCGAAGACACCAAGATCACCTCAATTGGATCACCGAGTCCCAAGTTATGGCCTAACCAAGGAAGAAAGGTTAAAATGCATCAAAATCCGAAAATTATTCACAATTTGCATTAAAGCCCAATGAAGTCCAACAACATTAAACTCATCTAAAGTACTAATATTGGGCACAATAAACATCTAATAATGTCTAATACAAAGCTAACATAAGTGTCTCAAATTGATTTATCAACTACTATTTGTTAAATTCTTATAATTGCTATAATTGTTAATCTACTGCATATCTTGTGATCTTTCTATCTAGATTATTAGAACTTGATATCTAGCAAGTTTGTTTGATCTATATAATTATCCAAGTTCTATTTGAGTTATCTTAAATATTTGTATCAATGAAGAAGTAAACAAGTGAAACATAAGAAGGGGGGTTGGATTATGTTTCTTAACCTTTTTGAAAAAACTTTGTCACAAGAAGCGAAAAGCAATGGATGCAGAAAGCTTCTGAGTGTAATTGGACACTAATGCAAATTTGAGATAAACAACTTTAAACGAAGTGAAAAAGTTCTAAGGTTTAATTTAACTCTTTAGTTAGGAAAACAATGGCAATCCCCAGAAGTTAGTAAATAAGTAAAACACAAGAGGAGGAAAGAAGAGCTTACACCAGATGTTTATCCTAGTTCACTCCCTCAAACCGAGAGCTACGTCCAGTCCCTTCAACCAGAAGGATTTTCTACTAATCTTGTACAAAGATTACAAGTATTGTCCACCTCTTCAGGTATAAAAGTATTCTCAACTTCTTCAGGTTCTACTATTCAAGTATTCTTTTATACACAGCTTCTTTAGGCTTAAACACCAATGAATAAAAAGGTATACAAGAGCTTAAGTTTTTAACTCACTACAGGTGAGGATTGAAAATGAATCTTAAGACTTAATCTCTTTACAAGAGTTTGAATACAAAGAAGAATGAGAGCTTTAATCATTTTTACTTTTGATTTTCTCAGAAGGTTGTCACCTTTCTCTTCTTCGAAGACAATTGTATTTATAGGTGAGAGCAAATTGAGCAGCCTTCATAAGCTTCTTCGTCCAACGGAAACATTTATTACCGTTCTGAGTGGTATTAAATGCCTAAGATGAAAACGTGTAGAACTTCTTCTGAAAGGACACTTTGATTATCAGGAATGTCCAAAAATATGATAGCTTACGTCTGACTTGTCTGAGCCGCAGAAAGTTCCTTATTCGCAGGTCTTTGTAGTTGTTAGCAATGTCAGCTAAGCGGCTCAGTTGACTTCTTCTTGAAGTGTGCACTGTCAGAGTCCTTCTCAGCATTTAATGAAGAACAGTTTCTTCATATTTGAATTTTGGCATTAGACGAATCTTTGAAATCTGAGCTTAGTAAGAAAAGCATTGGACGATCCAAATATAATGAAACTTTGTGAAACAGTTTAAAAGGTATTGGACGCATACTTAGTTTCCTTTAGCTCAGAAGAGAATGGACGCACATACAAGTAACTGTTTGTTAATACTTTTCTTCTTGAAAATAGTTACGAAACTAGTTACAAGAGTCTTTTACTTATTCAATCTAAATTGAAACTTTTGTTATCTTTAAAACTTTATGGGGTAATGATTATTTAACCAGTATAGTTCTAAACTTAATTTCATAAGGTTCTTTGGTTCCAACAAATGATATTGAATGGTAAATGTTGAGATTTATTGAGATTCTGTTGAGATTTGTTTTGATTGGGTGTTGATTTTACATTATTTGTTTCCATGTATATATTATCTCCTTTAATTGTACACACTATAGTTTAGGAAACTGATGTAAATACTGATTTTCATATCCCTAAAATCAAGGGATTTAGTCTGTAATAATTATTATAAATCCAGCAGCTGAGAGTCATTGCTCTCAAGCAATTCAGTCCAAAACCCTAGTGTCTCAAGTTGGTATTAGAGCTCACACTCCGTGGGCCTGATCAAATGTCCCTCTTTCCCAAAACAGTCAATCTCCTCCGCTAGCAGTCCCGTCGTCCGGCCACCGTTTGGCCTGGAGCGTCGGCCCTAGCTCCAAAAATCGTGGCGGGTCCCCGTCACCTCATCGGCACCTCTTCTGTCACTTTTGGGGGGTGGTCACCCAAGTCAGTCATCCACTCACCTCGTTCATACCTCACCCCCTTCAATGGCTTTCACGTTTGAATCTTCCGCTGCAACATCTGACGCAGGTTCTGGTCGTGGATGAGGTGGCAGTGGAGGTTGTGGTTATGGTAATCATCTACAGTGTTCCTACTGTAATTGCATAGGTCATACTAAAGATAAATGTTATTTTCTACTTGGATTCCCTGAGAAATCAACCCATGTGTCATAGTCACAGCCTCAAGCTTCATACAAGCATAATGATAATCAGAATGTCTTATCAGATGCTGAATTCAAAGAGTATCTACAGCTCAAAGCAGCCCAACAAGGCCAATCTTTAGCCATTGTAGCCCATACTGGTAATTTTACGGTTTGTCTTTCACAATCATTGTCTGTTGGATCCTGGATTTTGGATTTTGGTGCTTCTGACCATATAGCTGGTAATCCTTCTCTTTTCTCCACTATAACACAACCTAAACCATCACATTATATCACTATTGCCAATGGCTTCAAGACAAAAGCCACTGGCATTAGTCACACCATACCTCTTCCCACCTTATCTTTAAATTCTGTTCTTTTTATACCTGGTTGCCCCTTTAACTTAGTCTCTGTTAGTCAACTTACTCGTAACCTTAATTGCTCCATCATCTTCACTGATTACTCTTTTTGCATACAGGACCGGAGTACGAGACAGACGATTGGAATAGGATTTGAATCACATGGCTTTTATTATTTCCAGCCTCCACCTTCAGTTACTTGCACCACTACTGAGTCCCCAGATCTCCTTCACCATCGCCTTGGTCATCCCAGTCTCAAGAAGTTGAAGAAAATGGTCCTCATCTATCTCACTTACGGTCTCTAGAGTGTGAATCATGTCATCTTGGCAAGCACGTACGCACTTCTTTTCCAGGCAAGAGTCCTCATCAATCAAACACTCCTTTTGGTCTTGTTCATTCTGATGTATGGGGTCCTAGTCGGGTCAGTTCTATCTTAGGGTATTGGTACTTTGTTACTTTCATTGATGATTTTTTAAGATGTACTTGGATTTTTCTAATGAAAGACCGTTCAGAACTATTAACTATTTTTTAGCATTTTTATAATGAGGTTCAAGCCCAATTTGGACACTCTATCCACATCTTACGTAGTGATAATGCCAAAGAATATTTTTTTGCATCCTTTAATCAGTTTATGACATCTCATGGCATGATTCACCAATCTTTTTGTCCACACACGCCCCAACAAAATGGTATTACTGAAAGGAAACACCGTCATATTATTGAAACTGCACATACCCTTTTGTTACATGCCAATGCACCTTTAAAATTTTGGGGTGATGCTGTTCTTCATGCGGGATTCTTAATAAATTGAATGCCCTCTTCCGTTCTAAATAACAAGGTACCATATTCCCTCTTGGTCCCCAAGGACTCACTGTTTAATGTTCCCCCACGTGTGTTTGGTTCTACATGTTTTGTTCATGATCTCACACCAGGTCTTGACAAGTTATCTGCTCGTGCTGTCAAATGCATCTTTCTTAGTTACTCTCGCGTCCAAAAAGGCTACAAATGTTATTCTCCAACTACTCATCGCTTCTACATATCTGCCGATGTTACCTTCTTTGAAGATACCCTTTATTTCACTTCCTCAGTGACACCAACCTCCATTTCTCAGGTATTACCTCTTTCTTTGTCTATCCCGTATGTGGTCGAGTCTCTTCTTCCACCTGTGTCTACCCCTTTTTCTCCTCGCCCAGCACCATTGGAGGCAACTGTACCTGACCAGGCTGGTGATTCATCCCCTGCTCTAATTGATCTACCTGCTCCGGATCCGCTTGAGTCTCCTACTGACTTACCTATCGCCCTTCGTAAAGGTACACATTCCACTTGCAACCCTTATTCCATTTATAATTTCTTAAGTTATCACCGTATATCTTCTTCCCATTGTGCTTTTGTTTCTGCTCTTTCCTTTGTTTCTATTCCTAAAACTGTCCAGAAAGCACTATCCCATCCAAGATGGCAGCAGGCTATGATTGATGAGATGACAGCCTTAGAATCCAATACCACGTGGACTCTAGTTCCCCATCCTCCCGGGAAGTCCACGGTTGGCTGTCATTGGGTATTTACTGTCAAGGTCGGTCCTGATGGTCAGCTTGACCGCCTGAAAGGGCGTTTAGTAGCTAAAGGCTACACTCAGATATTTGGGCTTGATTATGGTGACACATTTTCTCCTAGTGCTAAAATGGCCTCCGTTCGTCTTTTCTTGGCCATGGCAGCCATGCGTCGTTGGCCTTTGCATCAGTTGGACATTAAAAATGCTTTCCTCCATAGTGATTTAACTGTGGAAGTCTATATGGAGCAATCACCTGGTTTTGTTGCTCAGGGGAACTCTCGTGGCTTTGTTTGCAGGTTACAAAAGCTTTATATGGCCTCAAGCAAAGTCCTCGAGCAAGGTTTGGCAGATTCAATACAACCCTCCAACACTTTGGCATGACCCGTAGTGACGCGGACCACTCTGTCTTTTATAAATGCTCCTCCTCCGGCCGGTATATTTTTCTTGTTGTATATGTTGATGACATTGTTATTACAGGGGATGATCATGATGGTATTAAGAGTCTCAAGCAACACCTATCTCAATAATTTCACACCAAAGACTTGGGACGATTGCGATGTTTTCTTGGGATCGAAGTTGCTCAGTCTAGTACGGGGGGTTGCTATATCTGAGAGGAAGTATGCTCTTGATATTTTGGAGGAAACTAGCATGCTAGATTGTAAGCCGATCGACACATCCCAATGTTAAGCTTATGCCAGATCAGGGGGAGCCATACTCCGATCCAAGAAGATATCGAAGACTAGTTGGAAAGTTAAATTATCTCACTATGACCAGATCTGACATTTCCTTCGCTGTTAGTGTTGTGAGCAATTCCTCAATTCTCCCTGTGAGAGTCATTGGGATGCAGTAGTTCGCATCCTGAGATACATTAAAGGTTCCCTTGGGAGAGGGCTAATTTATCATAATAGAGGCCACACTGACATTGTTGCTTATACAGATGCAGACTAGGCTAGTTGCCCAAGTGATAGACGGTCAACTTCAGGCTATTGTGTTCTCATTGGAGGCAATCTCATTGCATGGAAAAGTAAGAAGCAAAATGTTGTAGCCAGATCAAGTGCAGAAGCGGAATATAGAGCTATGGCTCGTGCTACATGCGAGCTCATTTGGCTAAAACAACTCCTTTTTGAGTTAAAATTTTGCAATATTGGGTCTATGAGCCTTATATGTGATAATCAGCTAGCCTTGCATATTGCCTCCAATCCCATTTTCCATGAGCGGACCAAACAAATTGAGATTGATTATCACTTTATCCGCAAAAAGGTTACATCTGGAGAAATCACCACATCATTCGTGAACTCCAATGATCAGCTTGTAGACATGCTCACTAAATCACTCCGGGGTCCAAGGATAAAATACATATGTGACAAGCTTGATGCATATGACATATACGCATGATCAATCAATTTGAGACACTTATGTTAGCTTTGTATTAGGCTTTATTATATGTTTATTGTGCCAAATATTAGTATTTTAGATGAGTTTAATGTTGTTGGGCTTCATTGGGCTTTAATGCAAATTGTGAATAATTTTCGGATTTTGATGCATTTTGACCTTTCTTCCTTGGTTAGGCCATAACATGGGACTCGGTAATTCATTTGAGGTGATCTTAGTGTCTTTGGAAAGCAAAGACAAGGTTCTACAAGTTTCATGAAGAACTCAAGAGTTGGATCAGACTTCTAAGGGTCCAAAATATCCCTGCAATGTAGAGTGGGTTTGCTGTCACGGAAATCTAGGCAGTTTGTACATATTGGACTACATAGTGAGCTATAGGTCTCCTCTTGGGCTAAAACTTGGTCATTGGAAAGATAAGACCCATATCTCCAACTTCACTGAAGACCATTTAGTCAATAGATGTCATTTTAGGCATCATTATGAAGTTACAAGTTGGTTTGAATTTGGAAACACGTTATGCCAACCTAACTTGAGGTAGGTGCAGTGTTTTTGACATATCTAGAGTTCTAAAAGTCCAAATGGCATGATTCTAATTGCAAAATTTTAAGGAGACAACTGGCTACAACTTTCATGAGACTTCCAAGCCAAAAGGCACCGTTTAGGTCATGAAAATCAAGCCAGGAGTCAGATAAGAGTTGCTGACTAAAAGCCACCAACCAACACCAACCCACCTACCATGCATCAAGCTTCCATATTTGACAATTTTCATTTTTTTACAGCTTGTATTCAGATTATGTACATGTACAAATTGGCTTCTAGAATTAGTATAAATAGAGCCAATCTCTTTGTATTATGATGATTCAATTTTAAGTAAGTTTGAAGAAAGTTTGAGTATTTGTGAGAGTTTTCTTTCTCTTCTTCTCCATTCTCTTTATAATTTCGTTTTTGTTCTTTTATTTCTAAGTTCTTCCTTCCCATCCATGGAAGGCTAGGCTCTCAAAATCAATCCAAGGGATTAGCCATCTTGATGTTTAATTTGGAGATCTTGTTTCGCTTGTTCATATTGCTTAATTGTTATTCAAGTTTCTTTTCTTACTCTTTTGATTTTTATCTTGATTAAATTGCTTAATTTGATTTAGATGTTGATGTGATAATAGCTTTATTATCATGTATTCAAAGAGGATCACAAAGACTAAACAATATATTAAAGCTTTTTTGATAGATTGTTTAACTTGGTTAAATTCTAGATCTTAAGTTAATCTATGTTTGGATGGTGCTTACTTTATCTAAAATTGGTCAATCAAATCCTAGATGCTTATCTAGTAGAGAATTCTTGGATCAAGTTAAGGCTTCTTGATGTGATCTAAGGCCAAGAACATGGTTAGCAATTAAGTGAATTCCATGTGATCAATGATGTGTTAAACTCAAGATCGGTAAATTTCCTTGAATTGGTTGTTTCTTTAGATTTGTTTACAACTTTGATTCTCGTACTTTTATTAATCTTTTTAATCAACAACAAAACACCCATTTTCTAATTATCTTGATCTAATTAAATCTTTGTTTTTGGATCCTTGAGAGACGATTCGGTTCATTCTCTATACTACAAATTAGTTTGCGAACCGGTTATTTTTATTATTTGATAGGTGTCGACAACCTCTTGTCAACGCACCAGCTTGAGGGGGAGTGTTGAGATTTATTGAGATTCTGTTGAGATTTGTTTAGATTAGGTGTTGATTTTACATTATTTGTTTCCATGTATATATTATCTCCTTTAATTGTACACACTATAGTTTAGGAAACTGATGTAAATTCTGATCTTCATGTCCCTAAAATCAAGGGATTTAGTCTGTAATAATTATTATAAATTCAGCAGCTGAGAGTCATTGCTCTCAAGCAATTCAGTCCAAAACCCTAGTGTCTCAAGTGTTAATAATTAATCACAATATAATTTACATTATTCTATAGACTTATATGTGATTAATATAATGTATTATATGAATTGTTAATCATATGCAAGCATGAATTATTGTGAAATATATTTATTCCGCTGCATATATTGTTTGGGTGCATCAAAATGCATAATTGCTCAAGGTTGTTTTAAAATTTATTGATCACCCAATTCACCCCCTTTTGTGCGGTGGTTGCCCTTGGCTAACATTTCTTAATCAAACTCAAGTTTTGTGTTACAATGTTTTATCTTGAAAAGTCACTCTAGAGGTCTGAAATATTAGAAGTCCAAAAGATACTCTAGAGTGCTTGAAGACCCACTTTCTCAGAAATTTCAAGAAGAATGATAAGAAGCATGGAAGTTACTAACTGTTGAAAAGAAGAGTCATCTTGATGTTAAGAATGGTCTTCCAGAAATACTCTTTTCATCACCGTGCAAAGTCAAGCATGGAAATGCACTATCCTCACCGAAAATGTGTAACACCCTACGTTAGATGTCACATTTTCGACAATTAATAACATATCAAACCAAGTTGTAAATGTTTATATTTAAAAAGAAATAGGGGTTTCAAAATTTCTTTTAGCGAATAACAAAACTCAACAGAATATAATAATATAACACACACTGATTCAAATAATTTACATCATATTTACTCATTCAAGTTTCATTTTACATCATACCACATAAGACATAAGTATTCCAAAGGTAAATATATACAAACATTGTACAATTGTACTAACCACCTATTTGGCCCGAAGTCTCAAATACCTACAGAGTAGGGTCCTCCTATGGGTCCTCCTCAAGATCCTCAGCAGGCAAGAACCCTTGAGAGTGTCTGCCTCTGCGAACAGGAGCCCTAACAGAAGAAACAACTGAGTCATCTTGAGGAGTGTACTGATCATAACTCCACAGCTCACAAATAAGCATATATAACTCAACAAAAGCAGTCACGACAAAAGAACCCATAGGAATACCCTAACGTGTCCTATGTAGGGTTAGGGTTACGTCGCCTACGTACTCCACGATGTGCCAATCGTCGAACCCACCGTGATACTTAACTCTAACAAAACCCAATTTATCTCGCCATCCATCCATCTCAGTCTTCACATAATAAATTCATATAACAAACAAAATAATACAACAAAGAGGTGAGATCCTCGTCATCATCAATACCAATAAAGCAGTAAAGAAACAGTAAACACAATTCATACAGTCATGACCATGCTATCAAGCAATGGGTAAATCAAAATTAATGTGCACCATGATAATGCAACAGTATGACAACTGACTAAGTAAATGTACAAAGATTGACCCATACTCCATGGAGCTAAACACAAACATCAGAGAGAGTGATTTGGGAGACATGTCTGCTTCTCATTAGCCTCAAAGTGCTATCATATTCTCAAAGCATGCAACATGGCTATACGAGACATTTTCTACCAAATCGGGAATTGGAATAGTGTCTCCTCGAGATCGTCAATGTGTTGCAATCATATTACAAGTGGAGTTTCCGCTCCCCAACGCCTCCTATATCAAATCCATGATCTTCACTACGCAATTCGCACTAGCACTAAGGTATAACTCTATCTCTTAGGTTCAAAGTCTTAACAACATGTCCCAACAGACTTTTCACAATGCTATGGTTAACTAATCCAAGCAAAGGTGCAATAACTCATAGTAAACTAACCCATAATTATTGCTTTTCAAAACAAAATCCCCTCAGGGATCAAGCCACCACTAAACGCAGCGTCAATTGACATGTCCAGGTCCAGTTCATCGGCCCGACAATAGTTCCATTATTTTTCTCACTTGTGTGGTGCGTTTGAAATATTTTCTAAATCTCGTAACACTACGGTTATGATTTTCAATCGCATAACTTTCTGGGTATTGTTTTCAATCGCGTAATACTCTGGTTACGATTCTAAAATCGTGTAATACTTCTGTTACTTTTTTCAATTGTGTAATCACATTTTTACAGAATTTCAATCGCGTAATCACATTTTTACAGAATTTCAATTGCATAACTCAAAAATTAATATTTTTGAATCGCTTAAGGTTTTTAAAATACTTTTAAATCGTGTAAAGTGTTTTTCATTAATTTCTAGTCGGGTAAAGCGTTTTTCACAAATTTTCATTCACGGAAAGCGTTTTTCATAAAAACTAAGCGATTTTGAATTAAATCAAAAGTTTCAAAGCTTATTTTTGTTGTTTTCACTAAAACTAACCTTTAGAAAATATCTTTTCAAATTCCAAACTAATTTTCAAAAATTGTTTGATCTTGAAACCATTTGTTTCAACTTTAAATCGTCGCTAAAGTATTTCCCCTATATTTTTGAAAATATCAACATTTAATAAAAATAAATTTTACTTTTAAGATAGTTTCTTTCTCTTAATTTAAAACTTGGTTTATTTCCTATTCAACTACAAAATTCTTTAACTCATATACTTATCACCAAATTATTTGAGTTTATTAATTAATAAAATATTTTCCTTTAATGCTAACTTTTTAGGCTATGTGGCCGTGAGCCACCCTTGGTCTTTGGACCAAAATCCTTTGATGTTAACTTTTTCTAGCCAAGTGGCTAAATACCTCACATGGTCATTGAGCCAAAATCTTTTCAAAATTTTTCCATTTCCATCTTGATTCATTGGTTTCTAATCAAACATATGCATGTTCATAATCATGTTTTTCAACCACACATGCATCGTCTCATCCACATATAAGTTATATCATACTTTAATCATAACAAGTTTATGGAATATCTCAAATACATAAAAGCACATAGGATAAATAAAGCATAAAACATAAACCATTTAAGCCCCACAAAATCAAGTGAATAAATCCTTAAGTGGATTTTTCACCAACAAACCACAAATCCTATTTCTTGCCACCATATTGGTTGATGAAAGAAATCTCCCCCTTACCTTGAAATCCTCATAGGTCTTCTTGGAATGAATTTTCCTTTCCTCCACCGACAAATACTTAAATGGAACCAAGTACACAAATTTTAATTCTAAGGCTTGAAACAAGATGACCATGGATCAAACCTATGGTCTAGAACTTGAAAATAGAATTTCAAAAGTGAAGATAAAGAACAAAACCTTTAGTGCTTCAAACTTGATTTTCAAAGAAAGTAAGCGAAAATAATTTTTTTTGGGGAAACTTTCAACACAAAGGTGTCTTAGAATGGTGTTTAGGTTCATAAAACTAGGTTGGATTAATTTGTTCAAGCTTGGAGTGGGAGAGAATAGGCTTGGCCGAAATCTTCAAGGAGAGGAAATGAGAGAGTTTTTGGATTTCTTGGACAAAAGTGAAAAGTAAGAAGTAAAAATGAATGGTTGACAAGGTAAGAGTGAAAATGAGATATTTTCCTTGTCTTCCACAAGGCTTGGCCGAAAATTACAAGAAGCTTGGAGAAGAAATGTGTTGTCTCTTACTTTACTCTTGCCTTCATCCAACTTGTCCAACACTAAAGCGTCCAATGACTCACCATGTGACTCACTATGATGACTAATCAATGAGTAAGCCATGATGTCATAACTTGGATGATTAGGATTTCTAATTAGATATTGTCTCTAGATATTTTCTTGTGTTGGAACCAAAAAAAAAAACCTTTGTGAAATTAGGTTTGGAACCAATTTGTTTAAAGAATTAATACCCCATAAACTTTTGAAGATAACAAAAGTTTTAATTTAGAATGAATAAGTAAAAGACTCACGTAACTTGTTTCTAAACTATTTTAAAAAGAAAACAAAGTGTTAACAAACAGTTACTAGTACGTGCGTCCATTCTGTCTTAAGCTAAAGAAAACTGGGTATTCGTCCAATACCTTTTTGAATTGTTTTACAAAGAATATTATATTGGATCGTCCAAAGTTTTCTTTACTAAAGCTCAGATTCAAAGCGTTCGTCCAAAAGCCAAAATTCAAATGTGAAGAAATTGTTCATCATTAAATGCTGATAAGGACTCTTACAACGTACACTACAAAAGAAGTCAATTGAGCCACTTAGCTAACATCGCTAACAACTACAAAGACCTGCAAATAAGGAGCTTTCTACGCACTCAGATAGGACATGACTAAGCTATCATATTCTTGGACATTCCTGATAATCAAAGTGTCTTTTCAGAAGAAGCTCCACACGATATCAGCTTATGAATTTAATACTGCTCAGAACGGTAATAAATGTTTCCGTTGGATGAAGAAGCTTATGAGGATTGCTCCAAATGCTCTCACCTATATATACAAATGTCTTCGAAGAAGAAAAGAAGAGAAGATAACAATCTGTGTGATCAAAGTGTAAAAGAATCAAAGATTTCATTCTTCCTAGTACTCTTACTCTTTTAAAGAGTTCAAGTCTTGAGATTTATTTTCTATCCTCACCTGTAGTGAGTTAAAAACTCAAGCACTTCTACATCTTTTATTCAACTTGGTTGTTTAAGCTTGAAAAGGCTGAGTATAAAAGAATACTTGGATCGTAGAACCTGAAGAGGTTGAGAATACTTGTATACCTGAAGAGGTAGACAATACTTGTAATCTTCGTAAATGATTAGTGGAAAATCCTTCTAGTTGAAGGGACTGGACGTAGCTCTCGGATTGTGAGAGTGAATCAAGATAAACATCTGGTGTAAGCTTCTCTTCCCTCATCTTGTGTTTTATTTATTTATTAACATCTGGGGATTGCCATTGTTTTCTTAACAAAGGTTATAAGATAAAACTTAGAACTTTTTCACCGCATTTAAAGTGATTTATTACAAAATCTTTTTAGCGTCCAATTGGACTAAGAAATTTTCTTCGTCCATTGCTTTTTATTGATTCAACCTTTGTCTTAATGGTTTGCTATTTAAACGAAAAGTTTCCAAAAAGGTTAAGAAACACAATTCAACCCCCTCTTGTGTTTCACTTGTTTACTTCATCCAGTAACTATTACCCAATAGATAAAGATCAATATATATTATCCAATAAACACTAGAATGTACCTAGATTTTATCTGACAGATAAAATCTTAGAAAATAAAAACTTTGAAATCTATTTTCGGATTCGGGTTTAGTAAGCTCCTTTGGCCCTAGTCAACAGTCAAAATTTTTCCATCACCGAAAATAAATCAAATATATTTTTTCATTTCCGGTACCGTCTCAAAACATCACACAAGGTCAAAAAATCAAAAATAATTTAAATAATTCATGAAAATTCACAAAAATTGTAAAAATCATTTATTTAATTAGAAAAGAAATTTCAGGGTGTTACAAAAAGCATTGTGCCCCCAATGAATACATGTATTATGTGTGTCAGAATTACATTTTGAGTGTCAACGACTCTTTCCAAAGCTTATAAAAGGATTCCAACTTCAAATGATGATGAGATGATGCTATCTAATCTATATTTCAATACAACAATACTATTGACTCTTCTCATCCTATTTTCTTCTTGTTAACTAAAGCTAAGTTATACTTAGTTGTATTTTGAGAAAGAGATTTATGTGTATGGCAAAGTGTTATCCACTCTCTGAGTGCTTTTCGTACCTAACCAAATACTGCCCATCTCATATTTATTGGAACCAAAGACAGATTTTACTTTCTTAAATATTCAATAAATCCCTCAAAGTTTTGAAGATAACAACAATATTAATATTAAAATGAAACAAATAAGTTTTGAAATAACTTATACTTTTACGAAGTTGTGTCTGTTCTGGATGAAGGAACAACTCTGTTTTAAGTTCTTATTAAGCCGTGCGTCCAATATGTTATATTATATTTTATTGGATCGTCCATTGTTTGCCTCTGTTGTTTGTCTCTGTTGTTTCTTTCTTAAATAGCTTCGTCCAAAGCATTTCAAAAAGATAAGCAAAGCAAAGTGTATTAATTACGGATGGGATCTCTGACAAAAGCGTCTTTCGAGATATCAACTATGTACGCTAGAGCTAACACTCCTAACAATTACAAAGATTAGCAAATGAGGAACTTTCTGCGTATTCAGAAAAGTCAGCTCTAAGATATCATTTTCCTTGCTAGTGTTGATAACCAAAGCCACTTTTCAAAAAAAGATCAATAAGTTATCAGTTTAACACATTTAATACTACTCAGAACGGTAATAAATTTTTTTGTTGGACTGTGAACACCCCATTTTGACCAGGTGTTATCATTAAAAAAATAAAAATAAAAATAAATGGAAAAATAGTGCCACCAAACACGCCAACCACTCTACGCATGCTACCCATTTTATTTGACTTTGGAGAGGAGATGGAGCGGGGATGGCAGAGACAAATTGAAAAAAAAAATGAAAAACACAGTGCCACCAACTACGCCAACCACTTTGCGCATGCTACTCATTTTATTTGACTTTGGAGAGGAGATGGAGCGGGGATGGCAGAGACAAATTGGAGGTGATTAGGGGATTGGAAAGAAAAAAAAAACCCTCAGCCTCCTCCTACACCTTAGACCAAATGATCATTTGAGGGGGGTAAAAGGAAGAGAGGGAAGAGGCCTTCAGCAGAAGGAGCTAAAAAAAAAAGCCACTGCTCCATACCCGAAAACCATCTGACCATCAAGCATCCACTGTCGCCCAACCTCCATAAAAAACAGAACCTAGAAAAGAGCCACCAAACGGAGCCATAAAACTCTCTCTGCTATTTAACTCCAGACTCCCATAGTGAAACCAAGCCATATACACCTCTCCCACAAGCATCATAGTAGTAAACAAAATTTTAAGAACCACTTTTACTTGTAAACCTTCCACGCCCAAGTCAGGGAGAAAAGATGAAAGGAGGACGGTGAAGATGTTGAAGAATTGAAGTATTCTTTTTGTTGGCAAAGTTAGCAACGTGTCTTAAAGCCTGCAGAGTTGCCTTCTCCAAAAGGGTCTTTGTCTAAGGTACTTGAAGTGTTTTTGCTTTTGTTTCCTCTATCTTTAGTTCGGTTGTGTAAAAAAAAAAGTCTTGCAATTTTTGGAATGCTTTAATTATAAGTGCTTGATGTAGCATGTGGGGCTTGTCTGAAACTTTCAAAAAGAACTTTACAATCTTCACCTATGCAATTAGAACGTTAATTGATATTTTGAAAGGTCAAATGATGTCTCTGCACATGTAAGTAACATTGGGATAACTCTCTTTGGATTTTATTTATTTATTTTTATAAAAGAAAAGGAAGAGAGAGGTGAGAGAAAAGTAAAAAAATTAAAAACTAAATGAAATGAAAAAGTTAGACAAGGAGTATATTATGAAAATGTTAGAAACCGTGTGAACAAAAGGGGGAAGTTCCCACCACCCACTAAGCATGTTAATTTAACTCTTTTTCATGCAAACAGTTTTGTCAAAATTATTATTATTTTTATTAAAAAAAACTCTTTTAATTACTGCTATAAAATATGAATATATCGATGTCTGTAGATGTAGAGGCCCTATTAGAATTTAACAGGATATAAAAAATATAACTTTTTATTTATTTGATTTTTGGCTAGGAGCGCTCTTTACTTCCCTGTGTTGTTTAATTATTTGATGTTATTGTGTTTAAATATCTTTATTTTTGATTTGGATATTTAGTATTAACTATTTGTACTTATATTATACAAAAAGAAAATGGAGTAGATTAATAATTAAATAAGTGGTCAAATACCTCAAATGTTCGTATTTAACTGTCTTTAGGGATCAAGTATCCACTAGACAATATCTCTTTGGGATGGATCAATAGGTCTAGTACCGTCTTCCATCCCATTTAGGACACATTAACAAGCCTTTTTAAAATAAAATGGTCCAATGTCATAATATTCGTGTTAGTTGTCTTCAAGAGTCATGTACCCACTAGACAATTTTATTGGAGTGGATCAGTAGGTCTAGTACTGCCTTCCATCCCATTTAAGATATGTTAATACGAATTCTTTTTAAATGGCCCAATGCTAGTGACACTTGTGTTTAGTTGTCTTCAGGGGTCAAGTACCCACTAGACAATTTTCTTCAGATAGATCAGCGAGTCTAGTACCGTTTTCTATCCTGTCAAGGACGTGTTAATAAAAGCTCTCTTTTATAATCAAATCATTTTTGTTACATCAAATCAGTTCATCCTCTTTTAATCAAATCAAATCAATTTATTTTAATTAATTAATTTGAAAACAATTTTTTTATTTAAAATCAATCAACTCATAATTATTTTTTTTTAAAAATAAAGAACTACGTGGCTTTGAGTCCCCTATTGCAGTAGGTGATACGTAAGCACGCAAGTCAAGCCAAACTTTTAATTTTCGCAATTTAGTTTTTGGTTATCTGTGAAAATTTGTTTGCACTTGTTTAATTTTTTTTACTTGCTGAAAGGGGTAAAATGGATTTTGTTTAGATTATAAAATTTGCAAAATTAGCTTAAGGTAACTGTCTCAAGACGAATGTATCAGGGGTGCAGTGGGATTAAGTTTCCACCCTTCTTTGTGCATAATCGACTCTCGAACCTTATCCCATTTTCACAAAGCTTTTTTTTTTGTTTGTTTTATTTTAAATCCATTTTAAAGGGTTTTCCCAGTTATTTTCCATACAGAATAAACGATTGGTGGCGACTCTATTGTTTGTTTCAACCATTATTTTTGCTCTCGCCATTCCTCATCGTGATTTTTTCGGTCGCGACAGATGGCGACTCCACTGGGGACTACTTGGAGAGTCAAGCCTATTATGGCTAATTGTGTAAATTGTATAACCCTTAGATATCCATTTTACCCTTTTTTATTTTTATTTTTAAATGAATGTCATGTTCTTGGTTTTTGTATCTTTTATCTGTAAGCGTTGTCATCAATGCTTTGTTGCTCATGTTTCCTCTGTAATTATTTATCATTGTATGTTTTTGTATATGTGATACCCCACCTTTTACTACTTTAACTTTAGGATAGATGACTGATAAATCAATTTGAGACACATATGTTAGCTTTGTATTAGGCTTTATTAGATATTTATTGTGCCCAACATTAGTATTTTAGATGAGTTTAATGTTGTTGGGTTTCATTGGGCTTTAATGCAAATATTGAATAATTTTCAAATTTTGATACATTTTAACCTTTCTTCCTTGGTTAAGCCATAACTTGGGACTCGGTCATCCATTTGAGGTGATCTTGGTGTCTTTGGAAAGCTAAGACAAGGCTCTACAAGTTTCATGAAGAACTCATGAGCTGGATCGGATTTCTAAGGGCCCAAAATATCCCTGCAATGCAGAGTGGGTTTGCTGTCATGAAAATCTAGGCAGTGTGCACATATTGGACTACATAGTGAGCTATAGGCTTCCTCTTGGGCTGAAACTTGGCCATTGGAAAGATAAGACCCATATCTCCAACTTCACTGAAGACCATTTAATCAATAGATGTCATTTTAGGCATGATTGTGAAGCTACAAGTTGGTTTGAATTTGAAAACACGTTCTGCCAACCTAACTTGAGGTAGGTGCAGTGTTTTTGGCATATCTAGAGTTCTAAAAGTCCAAATGGCATGATTCCAATTGCAAAATTTCAAGGAGACAACTGGTTACAACTTTCATGAGACCTCCAAGCCAAAATACACCATCTAGGTCATGAAAATCAAGCTAGAAGTCGGATAAGAGTTGCTGACTAAAAGCCACCAACCATAAACCAACCCACCTACCATGCACCAACCCACCAACCATGCATCAAGCTTCCATATTTGACAATTTTTATTTTTTTACAACTTGTATTCAGATTATGTACATGTACAAATTGGCTTCTAGGATTAGTATAAATAGAGCCAATATCTTTGTATTATGATGATTCAATTTTAAGTAAGTTTGAAGAAAGTTTGAGTATTTGTGAGAGTTTTCTTTCTCTTCTTCTCCATTCTCTTTACAATTTCATTTTTGTTCTTTTATTTCTGAGTTCTTCCTTCCCATCTATGGAAAGCTAGGCTCTCATAATCAATCCAAAGGATTAGCCATCTTGATGTTTAATTTGGAGATCTTGTTTCGCTTGTTCATATTACTTAATTGTTATTCAAGTTTCTCTTCTTCCTCTTTTGATTTTTATCTAGATTAAATTGCTTAATTTGATTTAGATGTTGATGTGATAATAGCTTTATTATCATGTATTCAAAGAGGATCACAAAGATTAAATAATATATTAAAGCTTTTTGATAGATTGTTTAGCTTGGTTAAAATCTAGATCTTAAGTTAATCTATGTTTGGATGGTGCTTACTTTATCTAACATTGGTTAATCAAATCCTAGATGCTTATCTAGTAGAGAATTCTTGGATCACGTTAAGGCTTCTTGATGTGATCTAAGGCCAAGAACATGGTTAGCAATTAAGTGGATTCAGTGTGATCAATGATGAGTTAAACTTAAGATCGGTAAATTTCCTTAGATTGGTTGTTTCTTTAGATTTGTTTACAACTTTAAGTCTCATACTTTTATTAATCTTGTTAATCAACAACAAAACCC
Source organism: Styphnolobium japonicum (assembly GCA_023212625.1). Taxonomy (NCBI): domain Eukaryota; kingdom Viridiplantae; phylum Streptophyta; class Magnoliopsida; order Fabales; family Fabaceae; genus Styphnolobium; species Styphnolobium japonicum. Next base: position 15,597,060 of record JALBWW010000004.1, on the reverse strand, counting down.
CCTTTTCTAATTATCTTGATATAATTAAATCTTTGTTTTTGGATCCTTGAGTGACGATTCGGTTCATTCTATATACTACAAATTACTTTGTGAACCGGTTGTTTTTATTATTTGATAGGTCTCGACAACCTCTTGTCAATGACTGCTAGTTCTGTTGTATATATGCTTTGGTCTCTGTCTTGTAGGATGAGGGGTAGTTTTACTTATGCAGGTTTTTATGCTCCTAGCACACACTTCACTTGTCACTTACCTCACACACATGTTGAACTCTATACTCGAGCTTGTGCAACCTTTAGGGCTAGTTAGAAGGTTAACTTAGTCATTAGTTGGCTCGTGCCTTCTTGACAACTGTTGACTCTCCACTCTGATTATACTTGGTTTCTTGGAATGGCCATGATAAGAGGGTTCATCCCTACTTCATGGTTAATTTTAAGAGATCAGATCCTTATCTTTTTGATAAGGGCAATATGGGGACCTTTTTATTAGGAATCTAAAACCGCTGTGAAAATCCTGCACTAGTAAATTGAACCTAGTTGCTGCCTGAATTAGAGTTTTGACCTTATGGAGCTTTAACCTTAAGCTCTACCCTTTAGGACACAAAGGAAGCATATATATATATATATATATTGTCCTCAATAATTCATTTTTGCATTTCATACATCAATAAAAATACTTTTGAGCTTTCGCAATCATAAATAATGGACCAATAATTCCTTAATTTGAAGTAAAAAAAATGTTTTCTATGTTGCATGTTTCATTCTTTGTTAGTCTTTTACACAGAGGTGAGCTTCCTTGGACATTGTGGTAAGGTTAACTTGAGTGGATAATAATTATGGAAGAACTGTACACCGAGAAGAACACTAGCAATGCAAGCAAGAGGAACATCAGGATCACCGTGGCCACGAATGATTTGGGGCGAGTAAAAGAAATTAGCCGACTCTTGACACCCGAAGGCTATGTCAAATTCTCGAAGAAATATGAAAAGATCCTTGACCTTCTACTCATTCCTGTTGAGGCTCCAGCTTTAAGTGCCTTAGGCCAATTTTGGAATTCGACATTCAGGTGTTTCGATCTACCAAACATGGACATCACTCCTACAATAGAAGAATATGCTAGAATATTGGGGTTGCCAGTGCAAAAGAGTTCAGTTGTCTACTCCTACCGAGGGTAATATGTGGCGAATGAAAAAATTGCTGGGTTATTAGGAGTCTCAGTCCAAGATTTAGGCACAGAAAAAAAAAAGGTCAACACAAGGTTTAAAGAAAAGTTATTTAGAATCCCTCTTGACTGCTTCTACTCAACGAGGAAATTGGGACATTTTCAACCGAATTTTTGCTTTGACCATCTATGGATTAGTCCTTTTCCCTTTTCTAGTTGATGTTGTTGATCAAGCCGCCATGGATGTTTTCTTCTGGTATGAAACAAGGAAAGAAAATATGATCCCGGTTATCTTGGCAGATACCTTATTGTCATTCGAAGTCTGTCATCAAAAAAAAGGAGGGAAGCTTAAGTGTTGTATGCATCTGCTGTATGTTTGGGTGATGACACACATGTATGCCGATACACATTTGGATCGTCTTGCCAATCCTTTGCGAAGCTTCCACCTGTTGCCTATAAAGAAAAGAGAAGTTTACGAATGAGGGGAAGAATTCAACAAGGTAAATGCCAGCTCTTTTAAGTGGGTGTGCCCATGGTACAACAAAGAAGAGGTGATCACCAGTTGTGGAGGCTTCTGTAGTGTTCCCTTGATAGGCTCGAGGGGCTGCATAGTATATACACCATCTTTGGTATTCAGACAATTTGGCTATACTCAAGACGTACAATCAGAATATTCACTTAAAGGTGAAGGTTTTCTATACCAAGATGACGAGTACTCCAAGAAACAAACCTTGGAAGTCAAAACAGCTTGGAAATATATCCATGTTCAAAGCAAAAAGGAGTTGGGAAGGCAAATGGTAGTCCATACGGGCAGATATCAAGCTTGGAGGGAAGCTAGGAAGACTAACCATGGTGCATCCAATATCCCAAGGGGGAATGAGAATGCAGTCAAAACACCAACTGAACATCAAATGTTGGCTCAAATTGAGAGGCTAAAAACACAAATGAACAACTTAGATCAAAAGAGACAGCACGATGAATGCGAAATTCTCACATTCCAAAGAAAGTGCCAGAAACTAATCAAAGAGATTGAGCACCTGAAGGATGAGAATGCAGATTTGGCTGAACCCTTCATGCGAGGAAAACGAATGAAAAAGGGCAAGGAGAAAGAAGGAGATGCAGTGCTAGCAAGGGTGCATGAGATAGAAATGAAAGTTCGCACTCAAGACAAGTTGTTAGTCAAAATTCACAAAGAGAAGAAAATGCTTGAGTCAAACGCCGCAGGCTTTGAGCATTTGAAGAAAGCATTAGAAGGGAGGATCAGGGACTTACAAGCCAATCTGACGAGATCCGAAGATGACAACCGACAAGGATGGTCAACGATACAACAACTCCATGATCGTCTTAGCGAATCATTCAACAAGGAAGACGCATGGAAGGAGCATGCTGCAAATGAAGAATGGGAGAAAGAGAAATGGAAAGATCGATATGAAGATATCACGGGAATTGAGCTTCCATGTCCCAAAATTCGTCAGTCACTTTGAGAAGGCAAATTCTCGAGTTCAAGCGGACCCTAGACTCCGTCTCCCACCTGAATTAAGCGAGTTTATGGAACTCAGTGGGGAATTGGCCAAGAGTTTGAGAAAGAAGAAAAACAAGCTCCTGATGTGATCCATTTTTTAAATCCTTGTTGTATCAAAGACTCGGAAAACGAGCATTTTTGTACTTATCAACTACGGATAATGGAAATTTGTTTCTTTTGTCATCTTTGCCTACCTGTTTCTTTCACAAATGTTATAGAGACGAACCTATAGAGGAGTACATGCTCCCTTGGGTACTCTATCAATCGCATTCCCACCTTAGGACGACATGTTCATTATGTGGAAGTGTGGGAAAACGTCCATTTACGGGTGAAAAAAGACTGCGCTGCTAGTGAAACGTTCAACTGAGACACGATCTATAAAGGAGTCATTCTCCCTGAGATATGTCGTCAACCACATGTCAGCCTAAGGGGTACATGTTCCTAGCGTTGAATGTGGGATATATTAAATATTCAAGTCAATCTTACCACGATTTCCAATTTGGATCACCAAACTTTTTTTTTTGTGCATGAACATACTTATCTTTTGTCTAATTAATTCTTGTGCTCTAAAATATAGTGTCGTAACCATTGCTCGACCAAGAAAAGAAAGTGTCATTCAAACTCGTGTTCACCATACAAGAGCAAGAGCTAGAATTCTTAGAATGGAAGTAGAAAATCGAGAGAGGAATCTTAGTTCTGAGGTTGACCAAGTTAAAGATTAGTTGAAGACAATGTCCGACACACAAACTTGGATGGAGGAAATGCTAGTAGCAATGAGGGATGCACTGTATTTGAAAGCGAACGGGGGTGCATCAGGTTATTTCCAGCAGGAAGACACCCAAATTGGAGGTCCTAATGGGCAGAATAATACTGCACCCATCAGGATTGGTGAAGGATACCAAGCAGTAGAATTTGCACCGGAAGGAATACCGAGTGCAGGAACGTCCTGGGGACAACCCTAAGGGGCTTCGTTTAGACAGGTAGCTATAAATGACTAGGAGAAGGCTCAAAACGAGAAGAATATAAATGAGTGGATGGAGAAGTTACAAGAGCAAATACGAGCTATCCAAGGCCCCAGTGTCTATGGTCCAGTCAGGATTGAGCAGTTGTGTCCTACAGTTGATGTCAATGTGCCCAAGGATTTTAAGATACCAGTGACAAGAGGTTGTCGAGACCCCGTCAAATAATAAAAATTACCGGTTCGTAAACTAATTTGCAGTATAGAGCATGAACCGAATCGTCTCTCAAGGATTCAAAAAGAACAAAGATTTAATCAGATCAAGATAATTAAAATGGGGGGTTTTGTTGATTTGAAAAGATAATACACTAATTGAATTAAAGGAAAGTAATTAACAAATTAACCAATCCAAGGAAATTTTACCGATCTTGAGTTTAATCCATCATTGATCACAAGGAATTCACTTAATTGCTAACCATGTTCTTGGCCTTAGATCACATCAAGACGCCTCAACATGATCCAAGAATCCTCTACTAGATAAGCATCTAGGATTTAATTAATCAAGGTTAGATAAAGTAAGCACCATCCAAACATAGATTAACTTAAGATCAAGAATTTAACCAAGCTAAACAATCCATCAAAAAGCTTTAATAAATTATTTACTCTATGTGATCCTCTTGAATACATGATAATAAAGCTATTATCACATAAACATCCAAATCAAATTAAGCAATTCAATCTAGATCAAAATTAAAAGAGGAAGAAGAGAAACTTGAATAACAATTAAGCAATATGAACAAGTAAAACAAGATCTCCAAATTAAACATCAAGATGGCTAATCCCTTGGATTGATTATGAGAGCCTAGCCTTCCATGGATGGGAAGGAAGAACTCAGAAAATAAAGAACAAAAATGAAATTCTAAAGAGAAGGGAGAAGAAGAGAAAGAAAACTAACAAATACTCAAACTTACTACAAAATTGACTTCTAACTTACTTCCAAATTGAATGCTTTCAAAATACAAAGAGATTGGCTCTATTTATACTAATCCTAGAAGCCAATTTGTACATGTACATAATCTGAATACAAGCTATAAGAATCTGAAATTTGTCAAAAATGGAAGCTTGATGCATGGTTGGTGGGTTGGTGCATGGTAGGTGGGTTGGTGTATGGTTGGTGGCTTTTAGTCAACAACTCTTATCCGACTTCTGGCTTCAAATTCATCACCTAGACGGTGCATTTTGGCTTGGATGTCTTCATCAAAGTTGTAGCCAGTTGTCTCCTTGAAAATCTCCAATTTGAATCATGTCATTTGGACTTTTAGAACTCCAGAAATGCCAAAAATACTTCACCTACCTCAAGTTAGGTTGGAAGAACGTGTTTCCAAATTCAGACCAACTTGTAGCTTCTGAAGCATGCCTAAAACGACATCTATTGACAAAATGGTCTTCATTGAAGTTGGAGATATGGGTCTTATCTTTCAAGTGACCAAGTTTCAGCCCAAGAGGAGGCCTATAACCCACTATATAGTCCAATATGTGCATACTGCCCAGATGGTTCCGTGACAGCAAACCTACTCTGTATTGCAGGGATATTTTGGACCCTTAGCATTCCGATCCAGCTCTTGAGTTCTTCATGAAACTTGTAGAGCATTGTCTTAGCTTTCCAAAGACACCAAGATCACCTCAATTGGATCACCGAGTCCCAAGTTATGACCTAACCAAGGAAGAAAGGTCAAAATGCATCAAAATCCGAAAATTATTCAATATTTGCATTAAAGCCCAATGAAGCCCAACAACATTAAACTCATCTAAAGTACTAATATTGGGCACAATAAACATCTAATAATGCCTAATACAAAGCTAACATAAGTGTCTCAAATTGATTGATCAACCGGACTTTTCTAAGTTTGATGGTACCGGAAATCTGTTATTCCACCTCAAGACCTACTGCACCAAGATGGGCATCTGGTCCAAAGATGAAAAGTTCATTGTCAGTTTCTTTCACGAGAGTCTGACTAGACCGGCACTTGAATGGTACATCCAATTGGATCAGTCCAAGATCAACCGCTGGGACGACTTGGCTAATCTATTTATGGGAAAGTATCAGTTCAATTTAGACACTGCATTGACTCGGGGAACAATTGGGGGCTATGCAAAAGAATAACAATGAGACCTTTAAGCAATATGCTCAAAGGTGGGGAGCTTTGGCTTCTCAAGTGCAACCTCCTCTCACAATTACCGAAATGTGCTCTTATTTCATGGGAACATTAGGCTCTGCTTTCATCGGCGCAATGGTTGGCGTTGCATATAAGGATTTCTCTGAGCTAATCACTGCAGGTGAAAGAATTGAATCTTTGGCCAAGGCTGGGAAGCTACCATTTGGCAATATGGAGAACAATCCTATCAAGAAGGGGAATTTGATCAATCAATTTGAGACACTTATGTTAGCTTTGTATTAGGCTTTATTAGATGTTTATTGTGCCTAATATTAGTATTTTAGATGAGTTTAATGTTGTTGGGCTTCATTGGGCTTTAATGCAAATATTGAATAATTTTCGGATTTTGATGCATTTTGACATTTCTTCCTTGGTTAGACCATAACTTGGGACTAATTGATCCATTTGAGGCGATCTTGCTGTCTTTGGAAAGCTAAGACAATGCTCTACAAGTTTCATGAAGAACTCAAGAGCTGGATCGGACTTCTAAGGGTCCAAAATATCCCTACAATGCAGAGTAGGTTTGCTGTCATGAAAATCTAGGCAGTGTGCATATATTGGACTATATAGTGAGTTATAGGCCTCCTCTTGGCATGATTTTAATTGCAAAATTTCAAGGAGACAACGGGCTACAACTTTCATGAAGACCTCCAAGCCAAAATGCACCGTCTAGGTGATGAAAATGAAGCCAGAAGTCGGATAAGAGTTGTTGACTAAAAGCCACAAACCATACACCAACCCACCTACCATGCACCAACCCACCAACCATGCATCAAGCTTCCATATTTGAAAATTTCCATATTTTTATAGGTTGTATTCAGATTTTGTACATGTACAAATTGGCTTCTAGGATTAGTATAAGTAGAGCCAATCTCTTTGTATTATGGGGATTCAATTTTAAGTAAGTTTGAAGAAAGTTTGAGTATTTGTGAGAGTTTTCTTTCTCTTCTTCTTCATTCTCTTTAGAATTTCGTTTTGGTTCTTTTATTTCTGAGTTCTTCCTTCTCATCCATGGAAGTCTAGGCTCTCATAATCAATCCAAGGGATTAGCCATCTTGATGTTTAATTTGGATATCTTGTTTCGCTTGTTCATATTGCTTAATTGTTATTCAAGTTTCACTTCTTCCTCTTTTGATTTTTATCTAAATTAAATTGCTTAAATTGATTTAGATGTTGATGTGGTAATAGCTTTATTATCATGTATTCAAAGAGGATCACATAGAATAAACAATTTATTAAAGCTTTTTGATGGATTGTTTAGCTTAGTTAAATCTCTGATCTTAAGTTAATCTATGTTTGGATGGTGCTTACTTTATCTAACTTTGGTTAATTAAATCCTAGATGCTTATCTAGTAGAAGATTCTTGGATCATGTTGAGGCGTCTTGATGTGATCTAAGGCCAAGAACATGGTTAGCAATTAAGTGAATTACTTGTGATCAATGATGGATTAAACTCAAGATCGGTAAAATTTCCTTGGATTGGTTAATTTGTTAATTACTTTCCTTTAATTCAATTAGTGTATTATCATTTCAAATCATCAAAACCCCCCTTTTAATTATCTTGATCTGATTAAATCTTTGTTTCTTTTTGGATCCTTGAGAGACGATTCGGTTCATGCTCTATACTACAAATTAGTTTGTGAACCAGTAATTATTATTATTTGACGGGGTCTCGACAACCTCTTGTCAAATTTGGCGCCGTTGCCGGGGATCCAAAGGAAACTATTTGATCATTTCATCTAACTCTAACAATTGTGTTTGCTTTGTTTTTGAATCATTTTTAGGTGGAATTCGGCTGAAATTGGATAAAGGGCATTGTGTCAAGAATTTTGGTTCGGTACATTATCTCTGATTGACCTGAATTTTGGTACACTAATGGAAAACATTATTTTGAGAAATGCTCACTAAATATAGTGAGGTCACCCTTATTTTAGCCAAATTCCATCGTTTAGACCACTTTTTCAATTTTTTAAGATTTTTTATTATTCTTTTAGATAGAATTTTTGTGTAGATTCCACTCTGTGGTAGTCCCATAATTTTTAAAAATCTGTAGATATGTTTTATGTAATTATTTTATGTGTATATTTAGACTTGTTTTTGTGATTTTGTGTTTGATCACTAAACTGATGGAGCATAAACTTGATGAGTTGGCTTATCTGGTGGGGCAGTTGGCAGTGGAACAACTTCGGTTACATGTGCAAGAACCTGCAGGATTTTGTAGTATATGTTGTAGTTCTTATCATCCCACATATGCTTGTACCACATTACAAGATGATGGTTCTGTATTTCATGACCATTCTGTTGATGCAACAGGTGTATTTCTTGGTGAACCACAATACCAACAGCTTGGATATGATCCTTATTCTACCACATATAACCATGACTGGGGAGAACATCCCTGGTTCGAACCTTATGTTGAACTAATCAGTATATATCAGCAGCCTATGCAGCAGCAAGCCCCAATAAGCATGGAATTTGAGCCTACATTAGAGGATTTGGTGAAACAATTGGCTCAAAACAACATCCAATTTCAGCAGAGAACAGAAGTTATAGTACAGAACTTGGAGACCCAAGTTAGTCAACTTACATCTTCATTGAGTCAGTTGAGCAAGAAACAGATGCAGAATTCTGATTCTGTAGAACATGAGACCATTGATGTGCATAAACCAATTGATGATTTGTGTGCTGAATTTGCTAGTTTTACTGATTTTGATGATTCTGTTTGTTGTACTGGTTGTGATGGTGATATGTTGTGTAATGCATGTGCTGAGATTGCTGCCTTTTTGAGACATGATGAATCTTTTTCAACAGATAATGCAGCAATTCAATCTACAAAAGTAGTGCAGCCACCAAAATTGGAGTTCATTGTGGCTAAAAACTTCCTTATTGATGAGGAGAAGTTGCTGCAGATTTTTAAGGAGAATCAAAGACCTATCATACTTGCAGACATTCCTAGCGTTAGCCCTTCCATATGCATGCGTAGGATTTTACTTGAAGATGAAGTTAAGCCAATAAAACAGCCCCCGAAGAGACTGAACCCTCTGATTCTAGATGTGGTGATCTATTACACTGGCTATGGTGTGGCCGCCGGGATTTTGTTGCTTCTGCTATCCATAGGGAGTTTTCTTTTCACACTTTTATTTCATTTTTCTATTTGTTTTCTTTTTATTTTTACTGTTTTGCTACTGTTTTCAATCCTATTTCTGTTTTTATTTTACTGTTACTGTTTACTCTTTTCTGTTGCTATCATTTTTTCTATTTGTTGTCTCTGTTTTGATTTTGTTTGCTGTATTTCATTTCTGTTTTCTGTTTTATTTGTTGTTTCTGTTTTCTATTTAAATTGTTGTTTTGAAAAAAAAAGGTGTGATTTTCGTGTGTTTAGTCCCTTCCAATGGTGTTTTAAGAATTATGAAAGTCATGAGTTTGCATTAATTGAAGTTCAAGTTTCTAACATAAATGAATGAATTGTCTTTCCCCTTAAATTTCACATGCTTGGTGTTGGATTTGGGATTAGTGGAATAAGTTTGGTAGATGCATCCATACCTTGTGAGATTTTGAACCTATTGATGAATGGATGTTGCATCTATGTCATTTTCTTCCATTCTTGTGTGAGTTTCACTCATGGATTTTATCACTCTAGAACTTGCTTTGATTCTTTTTGAGGCTACATTTTCATATGCATGCATGAACTTAATTGAGGCATTTTTCTTGAATTAACTACTTTAGCCAAATAGCCTACCTTGCATTTATCCCATTGTTAACCCCCTTTGAGCCTAATTGCTCATTCTTTGTTCTTAGATCATTACAAGCCTTGAGTAGAAAAATCATGTTTTACCTCATCTTAGCGAATAGGAGAGCATTAGTTTTCTTATTGGAGGGGCTCTTTTTGCTTGAGGACAAGCCATGGTTTAAGTGTGGGGGGGTGCTTATGCAAAATGTTTGGTGCAAAAGAAAGAAAAAGAAAAAGTGGCTAATTTTGATTAAAACAAAAAAAAAGTGGAAAAAAGAAAAAAAAGAATAAAGCCAAAAGGTTGTAAAAGAAAAGAATAGTAAAAGGAAGGAATGTGTTAAGAGAATGTGTATTTTATGGTTTGGGGTAAACTTCAGTGCTTGTTACTTGAGTTCCTCCCCATTGCTCTTTTATTCTCTTTGGTTTTAACTTGTTATATCCATATTGTTCCCTTCCTTTACCTTGGCCCAATTACAACCTTGAATAAAGTCCTCTTGATTTGTGTGTGCATGTGTTTTGAGTAGTGGAGAAGTAGAAGATATGCAAGCTTATGGTAGTGCAATTTTTCATGAGTTGATTTGAGTGTAAACACAAACCTAAACACTTGAGAGATTGAGAGTGTATCTTGTGAAATTCTATCATGCTTGATCCATGATTCTACTTGAATTCACCTTGCTTGTTAATTTGGGATGTAAAGGCATTTCACTTCATGAATGTTTGGAATCTTTAAAACTATGGTTATTCTTAATTCTCTTGTATTTAAAAATTAGTTGAATTGATTAAATAAAGTATTACATGTTTGTGAATATCATCCTGGTAAACCCTCACGAGACTATAACTCGTCCACTAGGGATACCTAGGGGTTTAAAGGCTTGTGGCACATGCTAAGTACCATCGTGTTTTCCTACGAAAATGGATTAGGTTAGGTATAATCAGTTTTATGTTTTTATTTAATAATATGATGTTTCTTGCTTTTCTTTAGTTTTGTTCTTATGTGTTTTGCCAGGAGTGCAAAAGCTTAAGTGTGGGGGAATTTGATCAATCAATTTGAGACACTTATGTTAGCTTTGTATTAGGCTTTATTAGATGTTTATTGTGCCTAATATTAGTATTTTAGATGAGTTTAATGTTGTTGGGCTTCATTGCGCTTTAATGCAAATATTGACTAATTTTTGGATTTTGATGCATTTTGACCTTTCTTCCTTGGTTAGACCATAACTTGGGACTATGTGATCCATTTGAGGCGATCTTGGTGTCTTTGGAAAGCTAAGACAATCCTCTACAAGTGTCATGAAGAACTCAAGAGCTGGAACGGACTTCTAAGGGTCCAAAATATCCCTGCAATGCAGAGTGGGTTTGCTGTCACGAAAATCTGGGCAGTGTGCACATATTGGACTACATAGTGAGTTATAGGCCTCCTCTTGGACTGAAACTAGCCCATTGGAAAGATAAGACCCATATCTCCAACTTCACTGAAGACTATTTAGTCAATAGATGTCGTTTTAGGCATGATAATGAAGCTACAAGTTGGTTTGAATTTGGAAACACGTTCTACCAACCTAACATGAGATAAGTTCAATGTTTTTGGCATATCTAGAGTTCTAAACGTCCAAATGGCATGATTCGAATTGCAAAATTTCAAGGAGATAACTGGCTACAACTTTCATGAAGACCTCAAAGCCAAAATGCACCGTCTAGGTGATGAAAATGAAGCCAGAAGTCGGATAAGAGTTGTTGACTAAAAGCCACCAACCATACACCAACCCACCTACCATGCATCAACCCACCAACCATGCATCAAGCTTCCATATTTGACAATTTCCATATTTTTATAGGTTGTATTCAGATTTTGTATATGTACAAATTGGCTTCTAGGATTAGTATAAATAGAGCCAATCTCTTTGTATTATGGGGATTCAATTTTAAGTAAGTTTGAAGAAAGTTTGAGTATTTGTGAGAGTTTTCTTTCTCTTATTCTCCATTCTCTTTAGAATTTCATTTTTGTTCTTTTATTTCTGAGTTCTTCCTTCCCATCCATGGAAGGCTAGGCTCTCATAATCAATCCAAGGGATTAGCCATCTTGATGTTTAATTTGGAGATCTTGTTTCGCTTGTTCATATTGCTTAATTGTTATTCAAGTTTCTCTTCTTCCTCTTTTGATTTTTATCTAGATTAAATTGCTTAATTTGATTTAGATGTTGATGTGGTAATAGCTTTATTATCATGTATTCAAAGAGGATCACATAGAATAAACAATTTATTAAAGCTTTTTGATGGATTGTTTAGCTTGGTTAAATCTCCGATCTTAAGTTAATCTATGTTTGGATGGTGCTTACTTTATCTAACTTTGGTTAATTAAATCCTAGATGCTTATCTAGTAGAAGATTCTTGGATCATGTTGAGGCGTCTTGATGTGATCTAAGGCCAAGAACATGGTTAGCAATTAAGTGAATTACTTGTGATCAATGATGGATTAAACTCAAGATCGGTAAAATTTCCTTGGATTGGTTAATTTGTTAATTACTTTCCTTTAATTCAATTAGTGTATTATCATTTCAAATCATCAAAACCACCCTTTTAATTATCTTGATCTGATTAAATCTTTGTTCTTTTTGGATCCTTGAGAGACGATTCGGTTCATGCTCTATACTGCAAATTAGTTTATGAACCGGTAATTATTATTATTTGACGGGGTCTCGACAACCTCTTGTCAGTTTCCACCTAGAAAGAAGGAGAGCGAGGTAAACTTCATGCAAAATCACCAAACCCCCACCCCTAAATATTCCACAGCTCATCCTACCTATCATACACTACCACCATCAAACTCTTTCCATACGCCCACACGTTTTACCCACCATCTCAAACACATCCAACCTTGATCCCGACCTGTGTCCCACCATTTCAAGTCAATAACATCCCTACACCACGACCTATTTTCATAAACCAAACCACCAATCCCAAATTCACCACCACATCAGCACCAAACAGGCCGAACTATCCTCAACCCAGGCTAAGTCGACCAAATCCAGGGAGGGCATTTTTCCCTAATCTACCACCCTTCCCTAAACTGTCAATCTCAAATGTCGAGCTCTTTCAAAGACTAAATAATGCTCGCTTGATTTAAGAAATCCCAGTACTTCCCATGCAACCACCATTCCCAGCATGGTATAATCCAAATTTCACCTGCAAATATCACATAGGTGTCGTAGGGTATTCCATTAAAGATCATGAAGCCTTCAAGACAACTGTGAGGAAGCTCATTGCTTATGGGAGGTTGGACGTTCAAGAAGAAACTGAGCCTAGCATTACTAACAACCCGTTACCTAATCATGGAGCAGGGAATCAGGCGAATGCCTTGGATGTAGAAATGGATTTGATAAAAAAGGTTGTAAACATCCACATCCTGATGATTGAAGTTTTTTTGGGTTTAAAGGAAGCAGGTTATCATGTCACGATGCCAGCAAGTGTGATCAAGGACAATGAGAAGTATGACCAATCCTCCAGTTGTGCATTTCATTCTGGGGCAAAGGGACATGATATCGAACATTGCTGGAGCTTTAAAGCTCAGATTCAAAGTTGGATTAACATGGGGGTGATGTTAGTGATGAGGAAAGGCAGTCACAGCGAAGACATTAACATGGTAGAACAGTTTGTCCTCAAAGTCCCATCGGTAAACAAAAATCAGGCGTCGGATAATGTAGTGATGACCTTAAAAAAGCCGTTGCCATTCTCATTCGAAAATGCTCATACTGTACCTTGGATTTATGATACCAAGGTCAAAACAAAGGAGGTAGCCAGGGTAGCCCCAGCCACTCAAGGAAATGGCTCAAGCCAAGCCACGGTTCCACGGTTACAAAAATCATATACAAGTGGAGTAGGAGGAATAACGAGAAGCGGAAGGTGTTATGCTCCTGTAGAAGAAGATAAGATCCGTAAAGGCAAGGAAGTAGTGGAGACTTCCGGGACCAAAAGCCTCGAGGATGGAGAAGGACAAGAATTCCTTAAAATAATGAGGCAGAGTGAGTACAATGTGGTGGATCAACTGAAGAAGACACCAGCAAGGATTTCCCTCTTATCCCTTATCCTATCCTCCGAGTCGCATCGGAAGGCTATAACAAAAGTATTAAATGAGGCTTATGTTAGACCTGATGTGACCCCTAAGGGGATGGTAAATATGGTGGACCCGATCAAAAAAGTGAACATGATCACTTTTTCTGAAGAAGAGATAGTGTTAGGTGCCTCTAGAGGACCTAAAGCTCTGCATATCATATTGAAATGCAAGGGTTTTGTGGTCGCTGGGGTACTAATGGATGGAGGATCGGCCTTAAATGTAGTTCCCCTGGCTTTATTAGAAAAGATGGGCATGTGTGTTGATGACTTACAACCGCAAGAGATGACAGTCCGCGCTTTTGATGGAACCAGAAGGGGAATTTTGGGAAAAATCACTCTACCATTGGAAATTGGTCCGAGCATTTTTCAAGTAGTGTTTCAAGCAATGGATATAAAACCCGCGTACTCCATGCTTCTAGGGAGACCTTGGATTCATGAGGTGGGGGCAGTGCCGTTAACTCTTCATCAATGCTTGAAATACATAAAAAATGGGTCCGTCATTACCATCCACGGAGAAGAGGAGATGCTGTTGTCAAAGCCAGTCTCAGTCCCTTATGTGGAAAATATGGAACAGATTGAAGATGATTTGTTGCACAGCTTTGAGGTAGAAGAATATGAACAAGAAGAGTTTGAACAAGGAGACGTTGAGCAGCCTGTGAAGAATGTAAATCAGGTGGTGACCTGTATGATGACAAAGAATGGGTACCAAAAAGGTAGAGGTTTGGGAATTCAACTGCAAGGGATCCAAACACCGGTGTCACTACCAGAGAAGCAAGATCACTTCGGGATAGGCTATCAAGCTTCGTGGGAAGAAATGATGGAGAGTCTGGTGGTGAGTAAAAAGAAGAGCAAACAAGGCAAGAAGATCCAAATCCCACACTTAAGAGAGACTTTTCCGGCACCAACGGAAGTCATGATGCCAGAGAAAACCATGAGTCCCCGTTTCCGCCTCGTCATTAATGCCCTAGATGGAAATCCCGAGGAAGGTCCTGCTGTCCACTCCTTTGCAACAAGTGAAATGCTAAACAATTGGAAATCTGAAGCGATCATTGATGTAGTGGCCAAAAAGTAATTGTTCATTTGAAGTACGTTGTGTGGACCTAAAACTTTAATTTAACTTAAGTTGATCTTGTTTGAAATAAATGTGCATAAGTTTTTACACGAGTCTCCCATTATATCATATTATCTTTCCTCTTTTCTTTTCTTTCTCATGTGTTCATTCTTTATTTTGTTTTTTATTTTCACTATATTTTCATTTTATTGTTTGTTCATATATCCGTTATTTTGTATTTTCCAACACTACACAAATTGTCTTCCAGGAATCTAAACATCATAGTCAATCAGGCTCAGGATGATACCTCAAAAAACTCATTAATTGATTCTTATGCAATGCCTGACGAAAGCAATCAAGAATTTGAGATGGGAGATGAAGCTGATCAAGAGTTTGCTAAGTTGGTTGAGTTATCCGAAAGAAAAGTCAGTCCGAGCAACGAAACAGTGGAAGTGATTAATATGGGGACTGGAGAAGAAAAGAGAGAGTTGAAGATGGTGGATAACCTTGAGGGTTAGGAAATGCTTGCGTTATTCAAAGAATACTTAGATGTATTTGCATGGTCGTATCGGGATATGCCTGGCTTGGATCCTGAGATACTTCTCATAAGATACCGCTTTACCCAAGTGCTGAGATCAAAAAGCAAAAGCTGCGAAGAATGCACCCTGAAATGTCTTTGAAGATTAAAGAAGAGGTGACCAAACAGTTAGAAGCAGGATTTCTGGAGGTTTCAAGACACTCAAAATGGGTAGCTAATGTCGTACTTGTTTCAAAGAAAGACGGAAAAGTTAGGATGTGTGTTGATTACAGAGACTTGAACAAGGCCAGTCCTATGGATGATTTCCCGCTTCCTCACATTGATGTGCTTGTTGACAGTACTGCAAGAAACCATCGATTCTCTTTCATGGATGGATATTCTGGGTATAATCAGATTCCTATGGACATAGAAGATAAAGAAGACGACTTTCATTACTCCTTAGGGAACCTTTTGCTATACTGTTATGCCGTTTGGATTGAAGAATGCTGGGGCAACCTATCAACGGGCTATGGTTGCACTATTTCATGACATGATGCATAAGGAAATTGAAGTGTATGTAGATGATATGGTGGCCAAGTCCAAAAAAGGGGAAAGTCATGTGGCAGTCCTACAAAAGCTATTTGAAAGGTTGAGGAAGTACAAGTTGAGGCTGAACCCCAACAAATGCATTTTTGGCGCATTGACAGGGAAATTGCTCAGTTTTATTGTCAGTAGGGAAGGAATCAGAGTTGATCCCAATAAAACAAGTGCAATCCAAGAGATGTCTGCACCCAGAACAGAGCGGGAAGTGAGAAGTTTCCTTGGGAGGTTGAATTACATCGCAAGGTTTATTTCCAACCTGACTAGTACTTGTGAGCCCATATTCAAGTTACTAAAGAAACACCACCCGGGAAAATGGGATGAAGAATGTCAAGAAGCCTTCGACAAGATAAAAGCTTATTTGCAAAACCCTCCAGTCTTAGTACCGCCTACATCAGGTCGTCCTTTGATATTGTATCTTACGGTACTGAAAACTTCGATGGGAGCAATGTTAGGGCAACTTGATGAATTTGGAAAGAAAGAACAAGCAATTTACTATCTGAGCAAAAAGTTTAATGATTGCGAAGTTCGCTACATGCCAATTGAAAAAACATGTTGTGCTTTGGTTTGGACTTCAAAAAGATTAAGGCAGTACATGTTATACTATATGACGTGCTTAATCTCTAGAGTGGACCCGCTGATGTACATATTTGAAAGTCCGCATATCTCTTTGAGGGTCTCTGAGTGGCAGATAGCATTGTCTGAATTTGATATAAAATATGAGACTAGGAAGTCTGTCAAGGGGAGTGCCATTGCTGATCATTTAGCTGAAAACCCTATTGAGGAGGAACAACTGGAAGCATCGGAATTCCCAGGTGGGGGAATATTACTTGTTGAAGATGAGGTTGATGAAGAAAAGGTATAGGAGATGTATTTTGATGGGGCAGTTAATATGTGCGGAAACGGAGTAGGAGCGGTAGTTATAGCATCAAGTGGCAAACAATACCCAATTTCCATCAAGCTGGATTTTGATTGTACCAATAACATTGCAAAATATGAAGCGTGCTTAAATGGATTGCGCGTAGCCATTAAGTTGGGAGTAAAACAACTAAAGGTGTTCGGGGACTCAGCTCTTATCATTCATCAAATAAATGGCGAATGGCAAACCAAGGATTCAAAGTTGTTACCATATCAGAAGTACTTAACACAATTAATTGCGAAATTCGAAGAAGTTACCTTTTCCCATTTAACTCGAGACAAAAATCAATTTGCAGACGCTTTGGCTACATTAGCTACTATGACCAAATTGGACATCCACCTTCATGTCCAACCCATTCAGGTGGAAGTACAAGAAGAACCAACTTACCGTTCTAATGTTGAGAGAGAATCGGATGGAAAGCCTTGGTTTCATGACATTAAGCAGTACATTCAGCACAGAGAATACCCCGTTGAGGCAAGTGAAGTGAATAAAAAGACCATTCATCGTTTGTCAATGGCTTTCTTTTTAAGTGGAGAGATTTTATATAAAAGGAGTTATGATGGAGCTTTTCTAAGATGTGTTGATGCTAGAGAAGCTCGTATAATCATGTCTAAAATCCATAAGGGAATTTGTGGAACCCATGCGAATGGTCATATGATGGCGCACAAGATCTTAAGAAGTGGATATTACTGGTCTACCATGGAAACTGACTGCATAGAATACGTCCGAAAGTGTCATAAATGCCAGATATATGCAGATCGAGTCAATGCTCCCCCATTTCCTTTACACAATATGGTGTCCCCATGGCCTTTCTCAATGTGGGGAATAGACGTCATCGGACAGATTCACCCAAAAGCTTCTAACGGACATCGTTTCATCCTAGTGGCAATAGATTATTTCACTAAATGGGTGGAAGCAGTTTCGTATGCTAAGGTCACTCAGAAAGTGGTTATAAGTTTTCTCAAAAGAAACATAATTTGCCGATATGGCCTTCCAGAAAGAATCATCACGGATAACACAGAATCTCAACAGTAAAGAGATAGAAAAGATGTGCGAAGATTTTGGAATCCAACATCATAATTTAGCGCCGTACAGGCCTCAGATGAATGGTGCAGTAGAGGCTGCAAATAAGAACATCAAGAAGATTATAGCAAAGATGGTTGTTAATTATAGAGATTGGCATGAAATGTTACCTGACAAGAGGTTGTCGAGACCTATCAAATAAAATAACCGGTTCACAAACTAATTTGTAGTATAGAGAATGAACCGAATCGTCTCTCAAGGATCCAAAAACAAAGATTTAATTAGATCAAGATAATTAGAAAAGGAGGGGGGTTTTGTTGTTGATTAACAAGATTAATAAAAGTAGGAGATTCAAAGTTGTAAATAAATCTAAAGAAACAACCAATCCAAGGAAATTTACCGATCTTGAGTTTAACTCATCATTGATCACAAGGAATTCACTTAATTGCTAACCATGTTCTTGGCCTTAGATCACATCAAGAAGCCCTAACATGATCCAAGAATTCTTTACTAGATAAGCATCTAGGATTTGATTAACCAAGGTTAGATAAAGTAAGCACCATCCAACATAGATTAACTTAAGATCTAGAATTTAACCAAGCTAAACAATCTATCAAAAAGCTTTAATATATTGTTTAATCTTTATGATCCTCTTTGAATACATGATAATAAAGCTATTACCACATCAAGATCTAAATCAAATTAAGCAATTTAATCTAGATAAAAATCAAAAGAGGAAGAAGAGAAACTTGAATAACAATTAAGCAATATGAACAAGCAAAACAAGATCTCCAAATTAAACAACAAGATGGCTAATCCCTTGGATTGATTATGAGAGCCTAGCCTTCCATGGATGGGAAGGAAGAACTCAGAATTTAAAGAACAAAAATGAAATTGCAAAGAGAATGGAGAAGAAGAGAAAGAAAACTCTCACAAATACTTAAACTTTCTTGAAACTTGCTTCCAAAATTGAATGAATCTAATACAAAGAGGTTGGGTCTATTTATACTAATCCTAAAAGCCAATTTGTACATGTACATAATCTGAATACAAGCTATAAGAATCTGAAATTTGTCAAAAATGGAAGCTTGATGCATGGTTGGTGGGTTGGTGCATGGTAGGTGGGTTGGTGTATGGTTGGTGGCTTTTAGTCAACAACTCTTATCCGACTTCTGGCTTCAAATTCATCACCTAGACGGTGTATTTTGGCTTGGATGTCTTCATCAAAGTTGTAGCCAGTTGTCTCCTTGAAAATCTCCAATTTGAATTATGTCATTTGGACTTTTAGAACTCCAGAAATGCCAAAAACACTTCACCTACCTCAAGTTAGGTTGGAAGAACGTGTTTCCAAATTTAGACCAACTTGTAGCTTCTGAAGCATGCCTAAAACGACATCTATTGACAAAATGGTCTTCATTGAAGTTGGAGATATGGGTCTTATCTTTCAAGTGACCAAGTTTCAGCCTAAGAGGAGGCCTATAACCCACTATATAGTCCAATATGTGCATACTACCCAGATGGTTCCGTGACAGCAAACCCACTCTGCATTGCAGGGATATTTTGGACCCTTAGCATTCCGATCCAGCTCTTGAGTTCTTCATGAAACTTGTAGAGCATTGTCTTAGCTTTCCAAATACACCAAGATCACCTCAATTGGATCACCGAGTCCCAAGTTATGACCTAACCAAGGAAGAAAGGTCAAAATGCATCAAAATCCGAAAATTATTCAATATTTGCATTAAAGCCCAATGAAGCCCAACAACATTAAACTCATCTAAAGTACTAATATTGGGCACAATAAACATCTAATAATGCCTAATACAAAGCTAACATAAGTGTCTCAAATTGATTGATCAAATTCCACCTCTATTAAGATTTTGTACTCGTGGGCAATACACATTACAACGAATATAAAGAAAAACAAGAAAAATCATATTATTAAACTAAAAATATAAAACTGATTGTACCTAATCTAATCCACTTCCGTAGGAAAACACGATGGCACTTAGCATGTGCCACAAGCCTTTAAACCCCTAGGTGTCCCTAGTGGACGAGTTATAGTCTCGTGAGGGTTTACCAGATGATACCCACAAACATGTAATATTTTATTTAATCAATTCAACTAATTTTTAAATACAAGCATTGTATCAAATATAAACCATAATTAATAAGTCAAGTATGCTTAACAAAGAATAGTTGAATCAAATCAATTGAGAATAAAGTATAGCATAATCATGCTTTAATCAGGAATAGGCATGTTCAGATTGAGTAAAATTCTTCACAAGTGTCACTCAAATCACACAAGGTGTTTAGGTTAACTGTTTACGCTCAACTCAGTCAAATTATGAAAGTATTTTACCATAGGCTTGCATATACATCAATTCTCCACTACTTAGATCAAATAAATTGCAAAAATCAAGAGGTCTTTCAAAAAGGTTGTAATGGAACTTATAAGGTGAAAGAAGGGAACAATATAGATAATAGCAGGTTAAAACCAAAGAGAATAAAAGAGCATTGAGGAGTAATTCAAGTAGAAAGAATAAATTTTTTACCCAAAACCATAAAATGCTCATTCTCTTCACACATTCCTTCCTTTTTCTATTCTTTTTTTTTTCTTTCTTTTTTTTTGTTTTTTGTTTTTTGTTTTTTTGTTTTTTGTTTTTGTTTTTTTTTTGTACCAAGCATTTCGTATCAGCACACCAATTCCCCCACACTTAAATCATTGCAAGCAAAAGAACTCCTCCAATAAGAAAATCAATGCTCTCCCATTCCCTAAGGTAAGGTAAAACATGGTTTTTCACTTAAAGCTTGTAATGAGCTAAGAACAAAGAATAGGAAAATAGGCTCAAAGAGAGTTAATATTTAGATAAATGCAAAGTAGGTTTATTTGGCCAAAGTAGCTAAGTCAAGAAAAAATGCCTCTGTCATTTTCATGCAACATACAGACCAATGTAATCTCAAATCGATTCAATGCAAGTTCTAGAAAATAAATTCATAATTGACATCACTCATGAAAGAAAATAACCAAGTGTAAGTATCAAACTTGGAAAAGCCCAAAACTCACAAAGGTATGGAACATTCACTCAATTCAACCATGCCTTCTCCCTAATATCCACAATCATATACACATGTATATCATGAAAATGATTCAATCAGAACTGCTTTTGCATACTTTTATCATCAATTAAGCTCAGATTCAGCACATGCTTGTATCAAAATCAATTGAAAAGATCAAAATTGTGTGTGTGTGTGTGTGTGTTTTTTTTTTTAATATATATACAAGAACAAAGATGATTTAAGACCTATTATGAAATGCAAGTTAAGATGCGTCTCAAGAGCAAAACTACTCCTTACTCTGCCATCATACATCTAAAAAGTTAGTAACAATAAAGATTAGTTTTTTTTTAACTAAACTATGTACATGGTAATGTCAACTATCCCTCCCCCAACTAATTAAAGACATTGTCCCCAATGTCAAAATAAAGATAGGTAGAGTGTAGAAGGTCTTACCGTAAAACCGCAAATCGGGCCCGAAATAAGAAAAATTACAAAAAAACTAAAATCATAAGAGAAAACAAAAATTCACAAAGACAAAGTCAAATTAAGTTTTTGCTTTTTGCTGCTGCTACCTTGTTCCCAATTCCGTGGAGCCATTACTGGATCACGTTGTGGTACAAATGCATTGAGTTGATCGAGCAATTGTTCAGGAGTTGCAGCAGTTACAAGACTTTGACGTGTCGCTTGTGAGATGAACCTTTTTCTACAAAGATGATCAAGAAAACAAAACAAACCTGTCATAAAAACCATTAACATTTAATATACCTATGGGTTTTTGGTGAAAGTTCTCAGTGACTGTGATGTAATTTGAAAGAGTTCTTCCAATGTTTCAAAACCACCAGGTAGGGCAATAAAGGCATCAGCATTTGCTATCATAATGTTCATGCGTTGGTGCATGCAAAATACCATTACTTCATCCCCTAATGTTTTTCCAATGGGCTTGCTGGTAGATAAAGGACTGGGAATGACACCAAGGACTTTGCCACCTCCTAAATGTGCAGCAGTTGCTACACAACCCATTAACCCAAGACTACCTCCTCCATAAACTAAATGGATTTCTCTCTCAGCTAGCACTCGACCAAGATGGTGTGCAATATTTACAAACTCTTTATCTTTCCCAGGATTAGATCCACAAAAGACACAAACACTCTTGATCCGACGAACTGAAGTGACTTCCATTTTTTTCTCTTTGTTTTTTTTTTGTACTCTCACCTTATCAATGATCTGAAGAGAGCAAAGTGCATTATTTAAAGGCATCAAAACTCAAAGGTAATAATTACACCTATAAAGGAGGGGTAGATCTGCGTGTCAGATAAGTTTGAAAAATAAGCACAGAAATGATAATAGCTATATGACAAAGATAAAAGGCTAATCTATATGTGTCAGAAGAAGTTTGAAAATATGCAACACATATTTCAAAAAATACGGCTATTTTTTTTTTTTTTGAATTTTTTTTTGAATTTTTTTTTAATAAACAAGAAGAAAAAAGGAAAAAAAAAAAATACTTACAGGAGGTGTGATTGTGGCTCACATTTTCCTCTGGTTTTACGTCCAGTAACGGCTTGAATGCTCTCTATGGGCCGATGGTCGGCTTCCCATCCAATTTTCTTAAAAATTGGCAAACAGGGTCTTTTTGAGTCAGATTCCCGAGACTATAACGCTTATGTTCATCTTGGAATATTGGCCATAAATCGAGAAGTACTCTCTGCACATCTCCACTAGGATGCGTCTCAAGAGTCAATAGAATGTTATCTAAAGACTCCTTACTCATGCCATCCTTTATGAAGTTAATTTTATCATCTCGGTTTATAGACGTCATTCCAATTGATTTGCATTTTGTGTTACAGGTCCATCTTGCACATTTATAGCAGACCCGTAACCTTTTTGCTCTTCTCTTCTTTGCATATGAACTTTTGCCTAGCCCTGGCATATATGAAACAAGAGCGTCAGAAAATTCACCTCCGAGCCTGACCTTTGCTTCGATCAACCAACAGATATCCGCAGGATGCCTTTGTGCATAAGCATCCTTAATCTCTCAAACCTTGCACAATAAATGTTAGTTAAAGCATTTTGAGGGAGAGAAGGGAATTGCTTGCGGAGATTAAAAAGCTGATTATCCATTTCGAAAGAAAGAAGAAAGAGAGAGAAAAAAAATTGAGTAAAATTATGTAAGATTTCGGTGTTTGTGGGTAATCAAGGGACCGAAAAAGATTTTCACGAGTACCGTTATCCGCCATTTAACCGGTGAAAAATCATCCAACGAAAAATAAACAAAATTAAGACAGAAAAATCAAACTCTGATAGATTTTCTCGCTTGGCACCAAGTTTCTGTCTCGATTCCTGTGATTGCAAAAAAGTCAAAGTTGAAAGATGAAAGAGTTAGAAAGCTTGGGTTGCCTCCCAAGAAGCGCTACTTTTAATGTCCTTAGCCAGCGTGATTGAAGATTTTGCACGAGCGATGGGTCCTCCCCAATAATGATTCAATCTCTGGCAATTGACATTTTTCTTTTCTATTTTTTTTTCTTCTATTTTTTTTTCTTTTGTCTTCTTTTTTTTCTTTTTTTTTCTTTTTTTTTTTTCAACACAGTAGTGATCAATCATGGTAGAGGGCATCCTGCAGTTGAACTTCCTCCACGAGGTTCTCTTGAGCTCCTTCATAAAAATTTTTGAGGCGGTGACCATTAACTTTGAACACTTTGTTGGTGGCTTCACTCTTAATTTCCACTGCACCATGAGGAAAAATGTTAGTGACAACAAACGGATCGTCCCACCTAGACCTTAATTTACCAGGCATCAACTTAAGGCGAGAATTAAACAAGAGAACTTTTTGCCCAACTGAAAACTCCTTCCGAAGAATAAACTTATCATGGAAGGCTTTGTTCTTTTCTTTGTAGAGTCGGGAGCTCTCATAGGCATCTAGGCGGATCTCTTCCAATTCCTCAGAATCGCAACTTCCGCTCTATGCCGCTCGGCCAAATTCATGTTGCGAGGCTTCACGCAATATGCTTTGTGCTCAATTTCTATCGGGTAAGTGGCATGCCTTACCATAGACTATCCGATATGGAGACATCCCGATTGGAGTTTTGTAAGCGGTCCCAGTAAGCCCAAAGAGCATCCTCAAGCCTCATGCTCCAATCCTTCCGATTAGGTTGGACTGTTTTTCAAGTATGCGCTTGATCTCTATTGGAGACCTCGGCTTGACCATTAGTCCGGGATGGTAAGGTGTAGAAACTTTATGCAACACGCCATATTTCCTCATCAATCCCTCCATGCTCCGATTATAGAAATGGGTGCCTTGATCACCGATGATAGCTCTCGGGATTCCAAACTCGCAGAAAACTGTGATCTAACAAAATCCACAACAACTTTGGAATCATCATCCGAGTGGCTTTAGCCTCCACCCATTTTGATACATAATCAACTAGCAAAATGTAAACATAACCAAAGGAAACAGGAAAAGGTCCCATGAAATCAATACCCCATACGTCAAAGATTTCACAATACAAGAGGTTGTGGGGCATCTCATTCCTCGCGAGAAATGTTCCTGTTCTCGACCTTCGCTCACAAGACTTACAGTAACAAATATGCATCATGAAACAAGGTAGGCCAATATAAACCCAGTCTAAAACTTTCCTAGTCGTACGTTGAGGCCCAAAATGTCCACCACATGCAAATGCATGACAAAAGCTAAGAACAGAATGAAACTCTTGATTAGGCACACATCGCCTAATAATTTGGTCACTACAAAATCGCCACGTATATGGATCATCCCACACATAATATTTTGATTCACTCTTAAGTTTATAAATTTGTGCACGAGTGAAATGTGAGGGAAAACTCAGTAGCAACCAAGAAATTCACCATATCGAGAAACCAAGGGAAGGTGTTCTTACCTTGTACATAAGTGCTTCATCTGGGAAGGAGTCCCGTACAGGGAAGGGATCTGAAGCCCTTTCAATGCGGCTCAAATGATCTGCCACTAGGTTCTCTGCTCCACTCTTGTCACGGATCTCTATGTGAAACTCTTGGAGCAGTAGCATCCATCTTATTAGTCGGGGTTTTGCATCTGGCTTCTTCAAAAGGAACTTAATTTGCATGATCGATAAACACAACAACCTTAGAACCAAGCAAATATGATCTAAACTTATCCAAAGCAAAAACAATGGCTAAAAGTTCTTTTTCGGTTGTGGTATAGTTGGCCTGAGCAGCATCTAGAGTTTTGGAAGCATAGTATATCACATGAGAAGCTTTTCCCACTCTCTGTGCCAAGACTGCTCATACTGCATAGTTAGAAGCATCACACATTAACTCAAATGGCAATGTCCAAACAGTGGTCGGATGATAGGGTACTAGTCAAGGCCTGCTTCAAGTGGTTGAAAGTCGCTTGCACTTGTCATCAAAATTGAACTCCACATCTTTCTGCGAAGAATCGGGAAAGTGGAAGAGCAATCTTGCTGAAGTCGGCAATGAAGCGCCTGTAGAAACCTGCATGACCAAGAAAAGAACGCACTTCCCGCACGCATGTGGGGTAAGATAGACAGGTAATTACATCAATCTTGGCAGGATCTACCTCAATGCCCTTACTGGATACTACATGGCCTAAAACTATACCCTGTTCTACCATAAAATGGCATTTCTCAAAATTTAGCACAAGGTTAGTCTCAATGCATCTTTGCGATTTCTAGATAGGTCCTAAACATGAATCAAAAGAAGAACCATAGACAGTAAAGTCATCCATAAATACCTCCATGCACTCCTCTAAGAAATCAAAAATATGCTCACCATGCACCGGGAAGGTACCAGGGCATTGCGAGGCCGAAGGGCATCCGTCTCTGTAAGCAAAGGTGCCGAAGGGACAAGTAAATGTGGTCTTCTCCTGATCCTCCTGCAATGTGGATTTGGAAGTATCCAAAGGTAGCCATCTAAAAAGCGTGAATGGGACTTACCGGCCAACCGTTCCAAAGATCTCGATCAATGAACGGAAGGGGGTAATGATCTTTCCGAGTGGCTTGGTTGAGACGTCTGTAGTCAATGCAGACTCTCCAGCAATTCTGCACTCGGGTTGGAATGAGCTCATTCTTCTGGTTGGCCACAACAGTCACCCCGGATTTCTTTGGAACTACTTGCACCGGGCTCACCCACTTGCTGTCAGAGATGGGATAGATAATGCCAGCTTGGTCACTTCTTTTTTCACCACATCTAGAATGAGAGGATTCAGTCTCCTCTGGGGTTGTCTCACTAGTTTAGTTTCCTCCTCAAGTAATATCCTGTGCATGCATGTGGAGGGGTTAATACCAGGAATGTCTGCAAGTGTCCAACCAATTGCCCTTTTGTGTTGCTTCAAGACTTCCAATAATCTGGTTTCTTGCTCAGGTTGGAGGTGTTTGGCCATTATCACCGGGAGCTTCTCATCCTCTTCCAAGAATGCATACTTCAAATGCTCGGGCAAGGGCTTAAGTTCAATGGAGGGTGGTTGCTGGACTGACGGTACTAGTTTTGGAACCGAAACTAAATCTGCTAAATTCTCAGCAGTTGCACCTGTACCTGCAAGCTGTGCACAATCTTGCAAAACAACATCATCATATCCTATGGAATCAAAAGAATCACACTTAGCAGCAGGATGAATGATAACATCATTCATAACAACATCATTGCCATTAATAACAGAAACATAATCATCAATGTCAGCAGAATTAACAACAGCACATGATAAGTATGTAGAAATCTCAGCACAGGCTGCACACATTGTAGTGGGTTTACAACCAAAAAGTCCAAAGCAGGCAGAACAAGTATCACAAGCTATGCTATCAGTGTATCCTACAATTTCAGAAACTCGCCAACATATCAAGATGCATATCATCAACCAAGAAATCAATGACATCAAAATGAAAATCAAAATGATCCTCTAAAGGGTATTTCATGGCATCAAAAATGTTAAACTGAATGATATCATCACCAAATTCCATGGAAAGGGTACCAGCATGCACATCAATCTTAGTTTTAGCAGTTTTCAAAAATGGCCTACCTAAGATCAATGGGGGTGGGGAAGAGGCAGATTCATCTTCCATATTCAACACATAAAAATCAGCTGGGAATATTAAATTATGTACCCGAACCAAAACATCCTCCAACACTCCTGCAGTTGTGCAAAGGTTTGCTTGCTAATCAATGACAATGCTTAGGTAGGCTTTAGCTCTCCCATATGCAAGGAAGTGTAAACTGACTTTGGCATTACATTGATGGAGGCTCCCAAGTCTAGCAAGGCATGAGTGAACTGTTGGTGCCCTATGGTGCAAGGGATGGTAAAAGTGCCTGGATCCTTGCATTTGGGAGGCAGGTTGGGCTGAATCAAAGCAGAGACATTTCTCCCCATACTCACTTTTTCAGTGCCCTTTAGCTTCCTCTTATGGGTGCACATCTCTTTCAAGAACTTGGCATACTTGGGGATTTGTTTAATTGCCTCCAAGAGAGGTATATTCACCTCAACCTTCCGAAAAGTCTCCATAATTTCCTTATCCAAGTCCTGTTTCAACCATATGCCTCTATTGTATCATTCGGTTGGGAAAAGGAAGAGGAATGTTGGAACCTCGACTTTTGGATGCTCACTTTTCTCATCTTGAATTTTCTCACAACCACGATTTGATCCGGTTTCTGCTTGTTGTAGGATCATTTGTCTTTAATTTGTTACAAACATTTGAATTTGCTTCAACTTGAAGTTCTTTGTAGAATCTTGTTTCTCCGGTCAAGGGTAGAATCTGGAATTATCTCACGGTCCATTGATTTGCTTACCATCGCGTAAAGCTATAGCACTAACATTGCCTCTAGGGTTTGGAGTGGTTTGAGAGGGTAATTGGCCGTAACCCCGTGACTTTAATTCATGAATTGATGTGGCAAGTTGACCAATTTGAGTCTCTAAGTTCTGAATGGTGGTTTCACTGTTGAAACCGGATGTTATTAGTGGCCAACTGTTTCACCAAATCCTCCAATGAGGGCTCAGATTTTGTGGCTACAGACCTTCTTCTGAATGGTGGTCTACTTGGTCCAACATGTGGTGGCCCGATTTGTCCTTGCTTTCTGATCGAATGGTGGTCTATACTGGTTTGGTGGTCACGATTTGATGCATTCCCATATCTCGTATTGGGATGGTCCCTCCAGCCAGGGTTGTAAGTGTTGGAGAATGGATCATATTTCGTTGTTGTCTTGATGGAATTGTGGCTTCCCAGAAATATACCAGTCACAGATTGGTCTTGAAACTCGTAATCATCTTGCAATGTGGGGCATGAATCAGGATGAGAGGAACTAGAACATATGCTACAAACTCTTGCAGGGGTTTGCACACGTGGTTCGTGTTGTCCTATTGCCATTTGTCTAACCAAAGAAGTGAGCTCATCCAATCTATGTTCCACCCTTTGTTGATCCATGTGAAGAGGTATTAACTTCATTGACTATTCTCGTTGCAAGACTCATTCGAGTACCAAATTGCCGAGAATTTGCCGCCATGTTTGCAATTAAGTTTCTCGCAATACCGAGTTTTATCTACCAATGCTCCACCACTTGCAAGATCAATCATACTCCTTTCCATTGGCATCAATCCTTCATAGAAGTATTGGATCAGCAGTTGATCACTAATTTGATGGTGTGGGCGGCTTGAGCACAATTTCTTGAATCTCTCCCAATACTCATGGAGAGTTTCACCACCGATTTGCCTTATGCCACAAATATCTTTCCTTATTGCAGCTAGCTTCTTGATGCAGAAAGAACTTCTCCGTAAATAATCTTTTCATGTCATTCCAAGAAGTGATGGCGTTGTAAGTAATACAACCAATCCTTAGCAAGACCATCCAAAGAGAAAGGAAAGGCCCTTAGCTTGATGTGATCTTCAGCTATTCCATGAGGTTTCATGGTGGAGCGAGACAACATGGAACTCCTTCAAATGCTTATGTGGATCTTCACCGCAAGACCATGAAACTTGGGCAAGTGTATCAATCCGCATTTCAACTCAAAATCAACATTAAGTTCGTGGATATTGAATGCACAAAGGTTGATAATTCACATCAGTGCGACCAATTCCTTAAGGGTCCTATTGTTATAGTCACCATAGTAAAATCAACAGACTCAAGATCGCATACGTATACTAATGTATGCACTAACAGATTAAAAGAGTCAACAAGATTAGGTGCAATGTCAAGTTCAAGCCCAATTCCAGAAGTAATTCTATTAGCTCTATGAATGCTACTACCAGTCCTATGAATTCTATGAAGTGTATGAAATGTTCTATCAATTTCAGGATCAAATGAATGCAAGGTACCAGGATCAGATCTAGTCATACAGCATGCAGTTCATAAGAAGGTATTAGAAAAGCAATAACAACTAAAACACTAAAAATTCCAAAAACAAATACTCCAAAAAATTTAAACAAAAATAAAAACAGTATCAAATGAATTTTAAAAATTATGGAACCACCACAGGATAAAATCTACACAAAAATGCTATCCAACAAAATAATAAAAAATCTTAAAAAATTGAAAAAGTGGTCTAAACGATGGAATTTGGCAAAAATAAGGGTGACCTCACTGTACACAGTGAGCCTTTCTCAGAATAATATTTTCCATTTGTGTACCAAAATTCAGATCAATCTGAGATGCCCGAACCAAAATTCTTGACACAACGCCCTTTATCCAATTTCAGCCGAATCCCACTTGAAAAAGCTTCAAAAACAAAACAAACACATTTGTTAGAGTTAGATGGGATCTTGAAATGATCAAATCGTTGCCTTGGATCCCCGGCAACGGCGCCAAATTTGACAAGAGGTTGTCGAGACCTATCAAATAAAATAACCGGTTCACAAACTAATTTGTAGTATAGAGAATGAACCGAATCGTCTCTCAAGGATCCAAAAACAAAGATTTAATTAGATCAAGATAATTAGAAAAGGAGGGGGGTTTTGTTGTTGATTAACAAGATTAATAAAAGTAGGAGATTCAAAGTTGTAAATAAATCTAAAGAAACAACCAATCCAAGGAAATTTACCGATCTTGAGTTTAACTCATCATTGATCACAAGGAATTCACTTAATTGCTAACCATGTTCTTGGCCTTAGATCACATCAAGAAGCCCTAACATGATCCAAGAATTCTTTACTAGATAAGCATCTAGGATTTGATTAACCAAGGTTAGATAAAGTAAGCATCATCCAACATAGATTAACTTAAGATCTAGAATTTAACCAAGCTAAACAATCTATCAAAAAGCTTTAATATATTGTTTAATCTTTATGATCCTCTTTGAATACATGATAATAAAGCTATTACCACATCAAGATCTAAATCAAATTAAGCAATTTAATCTAGATAAAAATCAAAAGAGGAAGAAGAGAAACTTGAATAACAATTAAGCAATATGAACAAGCAAAACAAGATCTCCAAATTAAACAACAAGATGGCTAATCCCTTGGATTGATTATGAGAGCCTAGCCTTCCATGGATGGGAAGGAAGAACTCAGAATTTAAAGAACAAAAACGAAATTGCAAAGAGAATGGAGAAGAAGAGAAAGAAAACTCTCACAAATACTTAAACTTTCTTGAAACTTGCTTCCAAAATTGAATGAATCTAATACAAAGAGGTTGGGTCTATTTATACTAATCCTAGAAGCCAATTTGTACATGTACATAATCTGAATACAAGCTATAAGAATCTGAAATTTGTCAAAAATGGAAGCTTGATGCATGGTTGGTGGGTTGGTGCATGGTAGGTGGGTTGGTGTATGGTTGGTGGCTTTTAGTCAACAACTCTTATCCGACTTATGGCTTCAAATTCATCACCTAGACGGTGTATTTTGGCTTGGATGTCTTCATCAAAGTTGTAGCTAGTTGTCTCCTTGAAAATCTCCAATTTGAATCATGTCATTTGGACTTTTAGAACTCCAGAAATGCTAAAAACACTTCACCTACCTCAAGTTAGGTTGGAAGAACGTGTTTCCAAATTCTGACCAACTTGTAGCTTCTGAAGCATGCCTAAAACGACATCTATTGACAAAATGGTCTTCATTGAAGTTGGAGATATGGGTCTTATCTTTCAAGTGACCAAGTTTCAGCCCAAGAGGAGGCCTATAACCCACTATATAGTCCAATATGTGCATACTGCCCAGATGGTTCCGTGACAGCAAACCCACTCTGCATTGCAGGGATATTTTGGACCCTTAGCATTCCGATCCAGCTCTTGAGTTCTTCATGAAACTTGTAGAGCATTGTCTTAGCTTTCCAAAGACACCAAGATCACCTCAATTGGATCACCGAGTCCCAAGTTATGACCTAACCAAGGAAGAAAGGTCAAAATGCATCAAAATCCGAAAATTATTCAATATTTGCATTAAAGCCCAATGAAGCCCAACAACATTAAACTCATCTAAAGTACTAATATTGGGCACAATAAACATCTAATAATGCCTAATACAAAGCTAACATAAGTGTCTCAAATTGATTGATCATTACCCTATGCTTTGCATGCTTATCGCACCAATATCCGATCTAGCACTGGGGCAACTCCTTTTTCTTTAGTGTATGGGATGGAAGCGGTCTCACCCTTAGAGGTTGAAATTCTTTCGTAGAGAGTCTTGATGGAAGCTGAGTTAGAAGAATCCGAACAAGTAAAAGCCAGATATGAGCAGTTAAGTTTGATATAAGAGAAACGCCTCACAGCTATCTGCCATGGTTAGTTGTATCAAGGAAGGATGGCAAGAGCTTTTAATAAGAAAGTGCATCATAGGAATTTCTGTTCAGGGGATTTGGTCTTAAGCAAAATCCTTCCTAACCAGGAGGATGCACGGGGAAAGTGGGCACCTAGTTATAAGGGGCCCTATCTGGTCAATGATCAATCAATTTGAGACACTTATGTTAACTTTGTATTAGGCTTTATTAGATGTTTATTGTGCCCAATATTAGTATTTTAGATGAGTTTAATGTTGTTGGGCTTCATTGGACTTTAATGCAAATATTGAATAATTTTCGGATTTTGATGCATTTTGACCTTTCTTCCTTGGTTAGGCCATAACTTGGAACTCGGTGATCCATTTGACGTGATCTTGGTGTCTTTGGAAAGCTAAGTCAATGCTCTATAAGTTTCATGAGAACTCAAGGGCTGGATCGGACTTCTAAGGGTCCAAAATATCCCTGCAATGCAGAGTGGGTTTGCTGTCATGAAAATCTGGGCAGTATGCACATATTGGACTACATAGTGAGCTATAGGCCTCCTCTTGGGCTGAAACTTGGCCATTGGAAAGATAAGACCCATATCTCCAACTTCACTGAAGACCATTTAGTCAATAGATGTCGTTTTAGGCATGATAATGAAGCTACAAGTTGGTTTGAATTTGGAAACATGTTCTACCAACCTAACTTGAGGTAGGTTCAGTGTTTTTGGCATTTTTGGTGTTCTAAAAGTCCAAATGGCATGATTCCAATTGTAAAATTTCAAGGAGACAACTAGCTACAACTTTCATGAAGACCTCCAAGCCAAAATGCACCGTCTAGGTGATGAAAATGAAGCCAGAAGTCGGATAAGAGTTGTTGACTAAAAGCCACCAACCATACACCAACCCACCTACCATGCACCAATCCACCAACCATGCATCAAGCTTCCATATTTTACAATTTCCATGTTATTATAGCTTGTATTCAGATTTTGTACATGTACAAATTGGCTTCTAGGATTAGTATAAATAGAGTCAATCTCTTTGTATTAGATGGATTCAATTTTGAAGTAAGTTTGAAGAAAGTTTGAGTATTTGTGAGAGTTTTCTTTCTCTTCTTCTTCTTTTTCTTTAGAATTTCGTTTTTGTTCTTTTATTTCTGAGTTCTTCCTTCCCATCCATGGAAGGCTAGGCTCTCATAATCAATCCAAGGGATTAGCCATCTTGATGTTTAATTTGGAGATCTTGTTTTGCTTGTTCATATTTCTTAATTGTTATTCAAGTTTCTCTTCTTCCTCTTTTGATTTTTATCTAGATTGAATTGTTTAATTTGATTTAGATGTTGATGTGATAATAGCTTTATTATCATGTATTCAAAGAGGATCATAAAGACTAAACAACATATCAAAGCTTTTTGATGGATTGTTTAGCTTGGTTAAATCCCCGATCTTAAGTTAATCTATGTTTGGATGGTGCTTACTTTATCTAACCTTGATTAATTAAATCCTATATGCTTATCTAGTTGAGGATTCTTGGATCATGTTGAGGCGTCTTGATGTGATATAAGGCCAAGAACACCATTAGCAATTAAGTGAATTCCTTGTGATCAATGATGGATTAAACTCAAGATCGGTAAAATTTCCTTAGATTGGTTAATTTGTTAATTACTTTCCTTTAATTCAATTAGTGTATTATCTTTTCAAATCATCAAAACCCCCCTTTTAATTATCTTGATCTGATTAAATCTTTGTTCTTTTTAGATCCTTGAGAGACGATTCGGTTCATGCTCTATACTACAAATTAGTTTGCGAACCGGTAATTATTATTATTTGACGGGGTCTCGACAACCTCTTGTCAGTCAAACAGACGTTTTTAGGAGGAGCATTAGTACTGCAGGATATGGATGGACAAGAATTACCAAGACTAATAAATACTGATGCTGTTAAGAAATTCTATGCCTAAAACCAAAAAAAAGCCTGTTAGGTTGAAAACCCAAAAGGGCGACCTAAGCAAAAGTTAAGGCTAAAAAAAAAGAGGATAGCCTGCTAGAATGAAAACCTGAAAGGGCAGTCTAAATAAAATTATTAAGGCAATATTTGAGGCAAAAATATCAGAACTTGACCTTTTCTCAAAGTTTGACTCAAACTGGGGCAAATTTCGCTTTGGCTCATTTGTCCATGCTGGATCAAGACGAGTAAAGAGCAGCCAAATGCCATTTGTTGAAGGAGAGTCCATCAAGAATATACTTGGTTTCATTGTCGGATCTTTACAAAAGAATCAATTAATAAAGAATGAGGAACTCAAACTAGGCAATTTGACCATTGAGGTCTCATGTTATCATGATTTGTTTCCCATCATACTATCTTATTTCAATGTTTCCTTTTCTTCTAAATTTCCCATGTATAGTTACAATTTGCTAAATTCAATAAAGACATTTGTTCATTTAACGAGTATAAATAGACAATCTTGATGGCCATTTCTTAGTGATTGACTTAAAGATCAACCAAGTGCAACATTTCTGAGTAACAAGGTAGAAACAGAGGCATGATTGATTCTATTTGTGACTTACCCAACTTTAGGTCCCCAATCACAAAAGCCGAAGTACTGTGGTAAAGGAATTTGAAGGGGGAATAGTCTTGGCAGCAAATGAAAATTCAGAGAGAGTTAAAAGAAATGTGGTGGACACAATTTGATGGCCCCTCTTTTCCACAAACAATGATGGTTCAAGACAGTCAGTTATTCTTAAATTAAAAAAAATTTATTTGCATCTCATAATGCATCAATTCATTTGCATTTAAATAGGACATTTTTTCAGGTCTGCAGCCAATACATATCCAGTTTACAGGCTCAACCCCATGTCACTTACTTTTCAAGTGTAAGGACAAACCGTTATTTATTTTCAGGTCCACAGCCAGTACGTATCCAGTTTACAGGCTCGACCCCATGTCATTTACTTTTCGGGGTGCAAGGGCCCACCATCATTTATTTTCAGGTCCACAGCCAGTACGTATCCAGTTTACAGGCTCGACCCTATGTCATTTACTTTTCGGGTGCAAGGCCCCATCGTCATTTATTTTCAGGTCCACAGCCAGTACGTATCCAGTTTACAGGCTTGACCCCATGTCATTTACTTTTTGGATGCAAGGACCCACCGTCATTTATTTTCAGGTCCACAGCCAGTACGTATCTAGTTTACAGGCTTGGCCCCATGTCATTTACATTTCAGGTGCAAAGGCCCACTTTCATTTATTTTCAGGTCCATAGCCAGTACATATCCAGTTTACAAGCTTAACCCATAGTCATTTATTTTTCAGGTGCAAGAACCCAATGTCGTTTATTTTTTAGGTTCAGGGCCTAGTACATATCCAGTTTACAGATTCAAGGCCCATTGTCATTAATGTCATTTATTGATCCATTTGTCTTTTTCATTCCCGGTCAAAATAAAGGTTCATATCTTTATTCGTTCCTTATAACGATAATACGAAAAACCATAGTTATTCATATTTTGGAGTAAGAAATTAGTAAAGAGGGGCAACTGTGAACAACCCATTTTGACTAGATGTTATCATTAAAAAAATAAAAATAAAAATAAATGAAAAAATAGTGCCACCAAACACGCCAACCACTCTACGCATGCTACCCATTTTGTTTGACTTTAGAGAGGACATGGAGCGGGGATGGCAGAGACAAATTGAAAAAAAAATTGAAAAAAAACAGTGCCACCAAATATGCCAACCACTTTGCGCATGCTACCCATTTTATTTGACTTTGGAGAGGAGATGGAGCGGGAATGGCAGAGACAAATTGGAGGTGATTAGGGGATTGGAAAGAAAAAAAAAACCCTCAGCCTCCTCCTACACCTTAGACCTAATGATCATTTGAGGGGGATAAAAGGAAGAGAGGGAAGAGGCCATCAGCAGAGGGAGCTAAAAAAAAAAAGCCACTGCTCCACACCCGAAACCATCTTACCACAAGCATCCACTACTGCCCAACCTCCATAAAAAATAGAACCTAGAAAGGAGCCACCAAATGGATCCATAAAACTCTCTATGCTATTTAACTCTAGACTCCCATAGTGAAACCAAGCCATATACACCTCTCCCACAAGCATCACAGCAGTAAACAAAATTTTAAGAACCACTTTTACCTGTAAACCTTCCACGCCCAAGTCAGGGAGAAAAGATGAAAGGAGGACGGTGAAGATGTTGAAGAATTGAAGTATTCTTTTTGTTGGCAAAGTTAGCAACGTGTCTTAAAGCCTGCAGAGTTGCCTTCTCTAAAAGGGTCTTTGTCTAAGGTACTTAAAGTGTTTTTGCTTTTGTTTCCTCTATCTTTTGTTCGGTTGTGTAGAAAAAAAGTCTTGCAATTTTTGGAATGCTTTAATTATAAGTGCTTGATGTAGCATGTGGGGCTTGTCTGAAACTTTCAAAAAGAACTTTCAAAAAGAACTTTACATATAGTGATCTTCACCTACGCAATTAGAACGTTAATTATATTTTGAAAGGTCAAGTGATGTCTCTGCACATGTAAGTAACATTGGGATAACTCTCTTTGGATTTTATTTATTTATTTTTATAAAAAAAAAGGAAGAGAGAGGTGAGAGAAAAGTAAAAAAATTAAAAACTAAATGAAATGAAAAAGTTAGACAAGGAGCATATTATGAAAATGTTAGAAACCGAGTGAACAAAAGGGGGAAGTTCCCACCGCCCACTACGCATGTTAATTTAACTCTTTTTCATGCAAACGGTTTTGTCAAAATTATTATTATTATTTTATAAAAAAAACTCTTTTTAATTACTGCTATAAAATATGAATATAACGATGTCTGTAGATGTAGAGGCCCTATTAGAATTTGACAGGATATAAAAAATATAACTTTTTATTTATATGATTTTTGGCTGTGAGCACTCTTTACTTACATGTGTTGTTTAATTATTTGATATTATTGTGTTTAAATATCTTTATTTTTGATTTGGATATTTAGTATTAATTATTTGTACTTATATTATACAAAAAGAAAATAGAGTAGATTAATAATTAAATAAGTGATCAAATATCACAAATGTTCGTATTTAACTGTTTTCAAGGATCAAGTATCCACTAGACAATATCTCTTTGGGATGGATCAATAGGTTTAGTACCGTCTTCCATCCAATTTAGGACACATTAATAAGCCTTTTTAAAATAAAATGGTCTAATGCCATAATATTCGCGTTAGTTGTTTTCAAGGGTCAAGTACCCACTAGGCAATTTTATTAGAGTGGATCAGTAGGTCTAGTACCGCCTTTCATCTCATTTAAGATATGTTAATACAAATTCTTTTTAAATGGCCTAATGCCAGCAACACTTGTGTTTAGTTGTCTTCAGGAGTCAAGTACCCACTAGATAATTTTCTTCGGATATATCAGCGAGTCTAGTCCCGTTTTCTATCCTATTAAGGACGTGTTAATAAAAGCTCTCTTTTATAATCAAATCATTTTTTTTACATCAAATCAATTCATCATCTTTTAATCAAATCAAATCAATTTATTTTAATTAATTAATTCGAAAGCAATTTTTTTTAAAAATCAATCAACTCATAATTATATTTTTTTTTAAAATAAAGAACTACGTGGCTTTGAGTTCCCCATTGCAGTAGGGGATACGTAGGCGCGCAAGTCAAGCCAAACTTTTAATTTTCGCAATTTAGTTTTTGGTTATCTATGAAAATTTGTTTACACTTGTTTAATTTTTTTTACTTGCTGAAAGGGGTAAAATGGATTTTGTTTAGGTTATAAAATTTGCACAATTAGCTTAAGGTAACAATCTCAAGATGGATGTATCAAGGGTGCAGTGGGATTGAGTTTCCACCCTTCTCTGTGCATAATCGACTCCCGAACCTTATCCCGTTTTCACAAACCTGTTTTTTGGTTTGTTTTATTTTAAATCTATTTTAAAGGGTTTTTTCAGTTATTTTTCCTACCCAATAAACGATTGGTGGTGACTCCATTGTTTGTTTCAACCATTATTTTTGCTCTCGCCATTCCCCGTCGTGATTTTTTCAGTCCCGACATGGACGAAGAAGCTTACAAAGATCATTTCAAGTGCACACTACCTATAAATACAAGTGTTTTCGAGGAAAAAAGCAGAAATCAAGGAATCAAAAATATCAATACAACAAGATATTTTTTTTCAAAGCTTTCCTTAGTGTTAATATCCTTACTCTTGCAAGAGAATTATACTTGAGTGCTGTTCTTTTATCCTCACTTATTGTGAAATAAACTCAAGTGTTTTACAAAATACCTTTTTCACTATTACTGTTTAAGCCTGAAGAGACTGTGTATAAAAGAATATTTGTTGGTTAGAACCTAAAGAGATTTGAGAATACTTGTTGTAGCCTAAAGAGGCGTTTAGAAGAATACTTGTAAACTTTGTGAAGTTTAGTAGAAAATCCTTTAAGTCGAAAGGACTGGACGTAGTTCTCGGGTTGTGAGAGTGAATTAGTATAAATCTTTGGTATAAGCTTTTCTTTCCTCTTTGTGTTATTTATTTTATTTACTAACATCTGGAGATTGATATTGTTTTTTGTAACTAAACTTTTTTTAAAAAATAAAGTTTTAAACTATCGTCCAATAACTTTAAAAAAACTCTCTTTGCGTCTAATGAATTGTAAAGAGTTAAAGTTTCGTCCATTCTTACTTGCTTTACTGCAAAGTTATCTTTTGAAAGATTGTTTTAGAAAAAGTTTTTCAAAAAGGTTAAGAAGCACAATTCAATTCCCTTCTTATGTTTCAACTAGTTATTTCAATATCCTTGTATATTGATCCATTAGTGTGATTTGAGAAGCAAGTTCGTTGGTTGCACTAACGTTGTTGGGCTTTCTAACTTGAAGAGTCTAGCGTTAAAGAAACAATACTCGTATACTAGCTTGAAGAAGCTAGAGTCAAAGAAAGAATACTTGTTTATGTTATAAAAATCTCAGTTAAACTTAGGACTGGATGTAGGTAAGTGGTTTAGATGAACCAATATAAACACTATGTTTAAGCTACTATTCTCAATTTTCTTGTGGAAGTTTGTGGATGTAGGCAAGTGGATGTAGACTAGGACTGAAATAGCTAGAAACATGGTAAGCCAGAAACTTGTGGAAAATGCTAGAAACAAAAAAGAGAAATTCTGGCTTCTCCCCAAATGAAGCTTTTTTCTTCCTCCAGGAAGATTGTGACCGTTTGATTATTAGTAGGATCCACAAAATCAGTGAGACCCACATAAAAATAATGGTAGGGATTTAAATGGTGAAACCATTTGATTATGAGGGGTAGGGGTGTTCAAATCCAAACCAAATCGAACAAAACTGAAAAATCGAATCGAAAAAATCGAAAACCGATTAAAACCAAACTTTTTTTGTTTAGTTGGTTCTTTTTTTTAGAAACCAATCGGTTTGGATCGATTTTCGGTTCCAATTTTCAAAGCCGAACCGATCCAAACAAACCGATTAGAATATCATATATATACATATTTTAAATAACTTGGTATGTGTTGTTGAATGAATATCTTGAAAGCTTTACTTTCTTTTCTTGTTAAAATTATTTATATTAATGATTTCAAAATGACATTTATCATTTAAGATATATGCTCACTTGATGGTTGCTTTCTTTGGTAATTATGGCTAGAATTTTGGTTTATGTAGCTGAAAATTAATTTAAAATTTTAGATTTTTATTATATGATTGTACTTGACTATTATACTAGAAGTTTGATCGTGATTGTATTTGGTGATTACACTAGAAGATTGTTAATTTTTGTTTAAATAAGTAGTTGTTGTTTGTTTTAAATTGGTAAATATATTATTTATTGTATAAATAGACTATATTATCTTTTGAGCCATAAAAAAACAAAGGAATAAGATTATTTTTTTTAAATGGTCAAAAACCGAAAAACCGATCCAAACCAAACCAATTAATATCGGTTTGGTTTGGTTTCTAAATCTGAATCAAACCGATTGGTTGTCTATATGAGAAAACCGATTGGTTTGGTTCGGATGACTTTACCCCTCAAAACCGATCCAAACCAATCCGCGAACACCCCTAATGAGGGGAATCCACATAATTAGTAAGACCCACATAAATTTAAGTGTAAACATTTATTTTGGTCTTCCAAAAATATATGCAACATCACATTAGTTTTCTATTTACCAGTGACATCAAATTGATTATTTAATGATAATTAGAGCATGTGTTGAAAAAGATTAATTCTTTTCCAAAATAATTTTTTTTAATTAAATGATGTTTTATCTAAAATTTATCTTGTTTGTTTAAAGTGTGTAAAATTGATTATAAGTGAAGATATTTTTTCATTAACTAAAAATAAATTTTTTAAAAAAGATTTTAT
This sequence comes from Styphnolobium japonicum, assembly GCA_023212625.1. Taxonomy (NCBI): domain Eukaryota; kingdom Viridiplantae; phylum Streptophyta; class Magnoliopsida; order Fabales; family Fabaceae; genus Styphnolobium; species Styphnolobium japonicum. The sequence continues at coordinate 15,557,146 of JALBWW010000004.1, read as the reverse complement.
TTTAAACTTTTGATTAAATGATTTTAACTTATTTCGAAAATTTTGGTAGATAAATACTTTTTTATCCTTAACTAAATAACTTTTTCAATTATTTCATATACTTTTTGGTAATTTAATATATAAAAACGATTCTTTTTATACAATCTAAAGAATTTTTTTATCTTATAATCGATTGTGACTTAACATATCCAAACATAAATTATTTTTTCATAATTGATTTTCTAGAAAATTAATTATACATATAATCAATTTTTAACATAATCTTTTTTTTTACAGCTAATCTAAATACATTCTTAATGTCATTAATTTCATCATTTAAGGACTAATTTAACATTATTTTAAAGACTAATTTGATGATAAAAATATATTATTAAATGATTAATTTAATGTATTTATAAATAAAGAATCAAATAGTGTTTACTCTAAAATTAATGGTAAAAATTTAAATAGAGAAAAAAAAAAACTTCCTCCGGCAGGAAGCAAGAATTTCTCAAAGAAAAATATGAAATGAAGCCTACCTGTACAAAAGGTCTTAATATATCAACAGTTTTTTTGTTTTCAACAACAAACTACTTTTTGTTTTAGAAACAAATTCTCATTTTGTGGCTTCCAAAATGAACAAACAACACATTACCTACCTGAAGTTCAGAATCTGATCACCATCTTTTAATGGACCCGCAACCACCGCCATGCTCAAGCAACCAAGACGACGACGTTTTCTTCGACGCGCTTGATGACTGCCCCTTCCACCATTGCGCCGGCGACGGCGATCACCCGCCGGAATCTTCGTCTCCGGCGACCACAATCCGGCGGCGTTCAATTTGCCGCGGGTCACCGGATAAGGAATCGACGGGAAATTTAGGGTTTGAAGATTCTTGCACCGAGAGTATTTTGATCAATGGTGCCGAAACGAGCTTCCTTGGGAATTCGAAGGAAAATGAGAATTTTCCTGAGAAATGGGAATCAAATGAAGGGAAAGTTTGTTCCTTTATGGCTACAAGTGGTGTGAATGAAGAGGAAAACGAGGAATCAACGTTAACTTCAGCTGAAGCAAATGATGATGATGCGGGTGGTCATTCCGCTGATTCTTCTTCGAATTTTGTTGAATATGTAGCAGGATTGATGATTGGGGCAGTTGGATTTCAAATTAAAGTGTTCATTGGGTTTATAACTTATCCAATGTTGTTCCTGTTTCATGCTTGCATGTTTTTTGTGGACCCTTTTGGAACAATGAGGAGGGGCAGGGATTTTTTCATGGGGATTTTGGCTAGAGTGTGGGGTGGGGTGTTTGAGGAGCACGAGTCGTTCTGGAATGTTGCCTTTCGATGTGGATGGGGCTTCTTGTGGTCAATCTATGTTTGTTGCATTTTGTTTGCTCTCCTGGTTTGGTCACTTGTAGTTAGTGGGTTTTTGATGAAGTGCTTAGTGGAAAAGCCAATTCAGATCAGACAAATTTTGAATTTTGACTACACCAAGCAGAGTCCTGTTGCATATGTTCCCATAATTTCATGTGCTGCTGTTGGTGGTGGGAAAGATTCTGAGAATAACATTGTAGTTAGGAAGTGGGTGGGTGAAAGGGTTATACCATCTAAGCACAAAGTTCAGGTCACTGTTTCATTAGTAGTGCCAGAGTCAGGATACAACAGAAATCTTGGGGTCTTTCAGGTACACATCTGATTCATTTCAATCTAAACCTAAGAAGCACCGATATTTCAAATATCTGTCGTACCTGTGTCGGATATGTACGCGTATTGGATATCGGTATCTGATACCAAATCATCCAAATACACTATCGGAGCCTATTATCTATAATTTTTTTTTAATTTTTGAATTTTTGTGCCAATATGGGTGGGATAGGATAAGAATTTGATAAATTATAGTCTTTTATTGTGTTTGTAGTGACTAATGCTAAAAATAAAACGTATTTTCTCCACTTTTCTCCCTTAATCATGGAATGACCAAACTATTTTCTCCATCTTTGATATATATGTTATGCCAGATTGTGCCATACCCGTATCTTAATTTTTTTTAAAAATGACATATTCCTGTGTCGTACTGGTGTCATATCCGATACCCGTACCCGTATCTGTGCATCATAGATCTAAACATATTTTGGCTTGCCATGAACCTCTTTGAAAATTTTCCTTTTACTCTGTCATTTTGGAGTTTTACTAGTTCTACATCTTCTCTTAATTTAAATGCATATGGTTACTATAGTAGTACAGGGACCTTTGACGGGGAATAAGCTATTTGTGGCTACTAGTTTCTACTTTTGAAGATAGTTCTATATGGAAACTACCAAGGGTTTGAGTGGCAACTTGGTGCTATTTCCAACATCCAAGATCTTCTTATTTGCATTATTTGAGTATTGTTGGAGTGTGGTTAAATCTAATGTTGTAAACATGATTTTATAATTTTACGAATGAGTTTCATTTGAAAGGAGTTCAAAAGCTTCTTTTATGGCTGTGGCTCAAACACGGCCATCAGAAGGATTTCTCAGCCATTAAACTCATTTGGAAGGAATTCAAGTGGCTAAGAGTCCAATTCTTGGTGCCCTTGTCTAATTGTTAAACTTTAACTAGTAAGAACATAGTAGTGAGTTCTCAGCATAGTCCTCTTCCATGTTTAAAGCCTAGACTTTCACATGAAGGTTGTGTTAAAGAGACTAAGACATTTCGTAAGCCTTTGCTTAATAGCTCAAAGTTTTAGGTGAAGTGGTTCACTGGCATGTTATTTCTATGTATCTGCTTTGGTCCCTATCAGTATGGTGTGGGTATTTAAAATAATTGTCAGATTTATTAGACAAATAAGGGGATTAATTGTACATGTGCCATGACTGTTTCATCATGATTTCTGTAAGCATGCTGTGAAAATTGCTATTTCTTTGTACTTTGTATCCTCCTACTTAGACAATTACAATTCATAGTTTCCTGTTGCTTGTTTTTGTGTTTCTTCTCTGACTTATGTTATTTTATAGATCGGGGTAGATTTCTTATCTTCTAATGGTAAAACAATTGCAAGTTCAAGTCAACCTTGCATGTTAAGATTCAGAAGTGAGCCTATCCGCTTAATCTTGACTTTCCTCAAGATTGCTCCTCTTGTTACTGGCTATATATCAGAAACCCAGACCCTGAATGTCAAGATGAGAGGTTTCGTTGAAGGGGATGTACCTACTTCATGCTTAAAAGTTCAACTTGAGCAACGAGCAGAATATCTACCTGCTGCTGGCATTCCTGAAATATATGATTCATCTATAGTTATTGAGTCAGAACTTCCCTTTTTCAAGAGGATTATATGGCATTGGAAGACGAGCATATTTATATGGATCACAATGATGACATTCATAATGGAGTTACTCTTTGTTCTAGTGTGTTGTTGGCCTATAATTATTCCAAGAAGCAGGCAAAGGAGTGGTTCTGCTCGCAGTACTGGTACCCAAAACAATCTTCAAGCACGAAGTTGAGACTGCTTTTCCCAGGCTTCGTGACAATGGTGGAAGTAAGGCTTTATGGTCTAATAGTATAACCTAGCATGTTCTGACATGTAGATATAGAGTGAGGCATCCTAACTTCAATTATTTTTTTTCGTAGTTTTGTTTTTTATGTTTCCTTTACAGTCACAATGTATATGTTTAATTGCACATTAGGTCTGATATAATTTGGCTGGCAAAATCTATGTTCATATGGCTGGCCATAAGAAAGCTATTTTGATTATTTTCTCTACTATCAAGAATTTTAAATATTCTTTGCCAAAAAAATTTCGATTTAATAAATTCTGACATACATGTTTCCAACCAGAACTGAGAATAATAGCTAATTCATTTTCAAAGAATGGTTTTCGATTAATCAAAAAATAACTAAATTAAGCACTGACTTTTTCCTTCATCGAAAAGGAAGAAAGATTTTAGGATTGAGTCGTGTCGTGTTTAAATTTTTATGATCACGGGTTTGTAATGTAAACCAAACTTGCCTTCAGAATCAGTGCATGCATTATCTCGTGTATTAATGCAAAGCATCCATGTGATTACGATAATCTTTTGACGCAGCCCATGTTCCATAATTCAGCTATATCTGATCTTATCCACTTCAGTCACTACCAACTGTCCTGAATAAACCTTTTTATTGTTCAATTTCTGTTTTTCCCTACAGCTCATTTGCAAAGAAGTTTATCCTACGTCTCTCTAAAATGCCAGCATACCAGTAAGTGGGTTTAGATTAACTATAAAAAGATAATTATGTTGAAAATTGATTATGTGTATAATCAATTTAAAAAATTTAATTATGAGAAAATTAATTTATATTTAAATATATTAATTTATAAGTAATTTTAAGATAAAGAGTTTTGTTTGAATTGTATAAAAAAATTATTTTTATGTGTTAAATTATCAAAAGAGATATAAAATGATTAAAAAAGTTATTTAGTTGAGGATAAAGAAATATTTTTATCTTAAATTTTTGAAATAATTTGAAATAAAATAATATGACTTTCGAAATGATGCTAAAATTTTAACTTTAAAAAAAAAACTTCTTTTTAGTATTAAAAAATAGTTAACAATTTTTCTTAACAAAACCTAATCATGCTACTTTTTTCTAAAAACAACTTTATAGATATAAAAAATGATTATTTCAAATAATTAATCAAATTCAAATACACTTTGGAGTTGACAAAAATTTTTATTGTTGAGCGATTCACTATTACCTTGGCAAAGGTTAATCAATTTTATACAGAAACAATTTGTTTCTCCTCTTTCTCTCCTAAAAATTATTATTATGTCCATTGTGTTAACGGGTATCGTTACATCCTTCCCTCTTAAGAAAAATGGGATCATCTAAATGCCTGCCTATTAGTAGCTAACTCCTAGGTTCAAAACTATAAAAGAAAATAAAAAATTTAACATTTACTTAAAAATAGAAATACCTCGATTAACCCATCGATAAGAAGCTATAATTTGTAAACAATAAATCAAGGAGGAGGTAAATTTTTCATTTGTTTGGATGTATTATTACAGGGTTGTTTGCTACACTATACTAGTGATTCTTCCTTCAACCTTATCCCTAGTACACAAAGAAGAAAATGAAGACGACAACTAAGATGCTTGCCTACACTTGATGTCAACTTTCTTGCGTTCGGTTATATCACTTGAAGCCACCGCGCTCTGCTCCTTTGAGGAAAGAAACACTCTTGGTGATCACACGCAATGGTTTGTTCATGTTACCTGATGATGTTGTAGACCCATGCGCCGGCCACGGCCCCCAGAATTGGTGACACCAAGTATATCCATATTCCTCTGTATTCATGGTGTACAAAAGCAGGCCCTATGCTTCTTGCTGGGCTCATTGATGCTCCTGTGATTGGCCTGTCAAACAAGCAACGTTGTTATTAGATATTGGCACAAATGGAAGTGGCTGAGATCATGTAATATTAGAAACTTTTACTTCGTGGCATGATCTCAGCCATTAAGAATATGTGCTCTGAGAATACTCAGTAATTTCTCACACAAATGAGATCAAAGTTTGACCTGTACTTTGCTTTCAAAAGGTGTAACATCTTTGATTGAATAAAGTAACGTTCTTAATGTAAAAGCCTATGCTTAACGTGGTATTTACATAGTTTTGGGATAAGTTAATACCCTGCAAACATCACATTCAGCATTATCGTAGACCCAACTGCAATCCCAGCCAACTCACCGATCTGCAAGATTCAAAAATAATATGAATATTTAAGAGCCATGAATTGGTGGGGGTTCAAGAATTAAGAAGATCCACATATGGATTTTTGATTCGCATGAGATGTGCCTAGTGATGTAAACTTTTAGCATTCTTCCAAGTGATTCAAAAAGTTACAAATATATTTAGAGTCTTAGACAATTAGTCAATTTATGTACTATCCTTTTTATGTCAAAGAGTTTGGCAAGGTGATTTGCCAACCCCATTAGCCAAACGTATATTAATCAAAATCTACAACGGAAAATAAGAGCTAATTATTACCAAACAAGCAAGAAAAGAAATTTTTTTGGATGAATAGGAGACGTTACCGCTCTATTATCGGTGGCGAAGCCAGATATGACAAACATAAGGTAAAAAGTGATTATGAATTCAATCACAAAAGCTTGCAGATCAGACCCAGTTGGGAGAGTTCCTGCAAACTGGTCATGCTTGCCACTAAATATGAGTCTGAGAGTTCCACTTGCAAGTGTGGATCCAAGGACCTGAGCTGATATATAAGCTGGTACCTACAAGATTAAATGAAGGACAATTACATCACCATGGCAGTGCCAATAATTTTAAGACAAATTGAGACAATTGTATAGAGGAATAGGCTATCTTTTATTCCATCATTTTTCAAGCTACATGTTCAAGGAGGTGTTTTGTTTGGCAATGATAAACTAGTGTGAAAAGGCCAAGGGAAACATATGTTAAGAAGAGGTATTTTAATTTCAAGCAAAGTGGGCTATAAATGATAAACTAGTTCGGCCTCTATCTTCCTATTCCTATTTAGTTTAACCAATAATCAAGTTGATAGAGGAAAAAAAGGTTCTGTTTGGTTCACCTGTATCAAGGGAAACCTTTTGATTGTGGCGAAAGCAATGGTGACAGCAGGATTGAAATGGGCGCCAGAGATGTGACCAACAGAGTAAACCAGCACCATCACAGTCAGTCCCCAAACAATTGAAATCCCAGGATGTGTCACCACATTGTCATTGTTCTTGTTCACCACCACCGAAGCACAGCCTGCAAATATCAAGAAATAGGTTCCCACCACCTCTGCTAGCAGCTGTATTCAACAAGAAACAAAACCTTCATGTCATTTCAATATGATCAATAGATTGGTTCACGAAGAGACTATACACTGCAGTGATTCCTAAACAACAAAAAGTTTTAAATTCTAGCAGATATAACAATCCATTTCGTCAAATCAAATCCCATATGGGTTTGTAAACAGAGAATCTCAATGGGTTTTGGGTACCAAAGAAAGATTAGGAGACACCTTCTGCAAGAAAGGCACGGAGACATAGATGCTTGAGTCTTCACTTGTTTTGGAGGCATCTCCTTTTACATTTAAAACTACCTCACGGGTTCCATTGCTTGCTGAAGTCTGAGCCATCACCGACAGAGAACAAAGAAACAGCTGAATGAACAAGTAAAACTTCTGTTTATGAACAGCGAAGAACACTCTACTTTGTCCCCTCAACAAGAAGTGAGGAAGAACTTCGCAAATAACGGCAATTTATAGGCACCTGAAAGACAAAAAAGTGGAATAGACAAAGAGAGAGCTTGGACTTTTCCTTCAGATGAGAAAGAAGATGGAACAAACAACCCCTTTTGTTCCTATTGACCTTCTCTGTAGTTTTGAAGATTAAATTTGAACTTTCATAGGATATCAATATTGTTGAAAAATGGATATGACTTGAATAGTTACGAACTAATATTTTTGTATTTTCTTTTGTTTTTCTATTTTCTTTTGTGAAGGCGGCCTTACTTTTAAGGCATCAAAATCCTTAACTAAATAAAAGATTAAAATTTTCTATTTACAATGACGGTGTTTGAACCTATCATCCTTTATCAACTATTCAAACCCGTACTACTAACCTACTTTTAATGAGTTAAAAGATAAGAATGTTGATTCAGCTTCTTAAGCTCTCCCCGTAATTCAGGACCAAATACTCTCCGTTGGCAAGTATGACATTCTTTAAAATCGGAGGAGCTCACACCTCATAATGTGAACCCAGCGTGACAAAATGATAACTCTCCTTATATGAAATTGCCAAAAGTTGAAACAAAGATAAGGATGTGAAATAGGGTGACTTCTACCGTGGAGAACTATAACATGTGGTTCACCCATGAATCAGTAAAATAACAAGCAATAGTAGGTTGCCAACCTTTTACATATTTTTTTAAAAAAACTTTTGTATTTGCAAATTAGACTCTTAAACCTTAGTAATTGTTAAATAGTTAACAACTTGAATAACTTTTAAAATATAAGTCTCCAAACATAAATCACATTAGGACAAATCCATTTTTAACCAAAATCATGTTTGTAAAATCATGTTCATCTAAAATTAAGTTTACAAAATCTAAACAAAACACACACTAAATTAATGCTCCAACCCATAGTATTTTATTCATATGTAACCAAATTTTATTTCTTACATAGTAACTTATTCCATAATATAAATTTATTTTTTTATTAAATAATATGAAATAAAATAATTCTCAAAAAATATAACAACAATTGTTTAGAAAATCATTTTCATGAGACATTTTATATTTTTTAATATTTAGATATTTTTGAATTTCGAGAGATTTAAAATAATAAAAAATTAATGTTATAAATTAATCTATAATATCGATATTGTAAAATTTTTAAAATACTAATTATTAAAATAATCAAGTAGATCTCTCATTGATCCTGAAAGCGGCCTAATATTTATGTTTTTGTAAACCAACATTTTAAATATGTTTAATTAGATTTCTTACTATATGGTTTGGGCTAAATAAATAATAATTTAAAATTAATTATACACATCATTAATTTTCTTTTTTAATTTAATAGAATGCATAAATTTTAAATCAATACAAAGATAAGATTTTGAAAAATGTTAATAAATTATGTAAAATAATATTCCTTTTGTACAACAGCAAAAATAATGTTGCGAGCTGCTACAATCTCAACAATCTATGATTTTTTTTTCAAAAATGGCTATGTCATAAGAGCTTTTTCACACGAGAAAGAAGAACAAAAAATAACAATATTTTATTGAGAACAAACTTATAATATTTTACAAAAAAATAATAAACTTTATTAGGGTCTAACTTATAATTTTTTTATTATAGGTAACCTATACTAATGGTATCTGATTTGCTCTGATCTAAACCATCCATTTATTTTATATTAAATCTAACGGTTTGTAATCAATGGTCCACCGATGAACCATTTAATTGTTGGTTCACCTTAGACGCCAGCCTAATTATATATCTGATACGATATAGGGTATATTTTGATTCCGAAACAAAAATGGATGATTTGTGGAACATCGAAATACTAGTGAGAGAAGAAGAGAAATGAGAGAGAGATTGCAAGTTAGGTCGCGTCTAAGGTGAACCAGTAATTAAATAGTTCATTGGTAGACCATTAATTATAAACCGTTAGATTTAATATAAAATAAATGGATGGTTTAGATCAGACCAAATCAGATACCATTAGTTCTTCACGGTAGTTCTATGGGTAAACCACATGTTATAGTTCTTCACGGTAGAAGCTACCTGCAAGTTATACCATCATACGTACCCTTATTATCTCAATATTCTACTGCAAAAATAGTAGTGCTATGTCAGCAAAGATAGAGTCACTACATTAATGGCACACTAACTTGGGAGCATTTTGTATTAGCTGAAAATATTTTAAAAATTATTATTGAATTAAAACTAGCTAAAAAACTAAAATAGTAAAATACAACTATTTTAAATCCAAGAGGGTCAAATGTACATTTAAACATACAAACCGAAAATGTAATAGTTATCGTCATCTATCATATTAGACTTTCATCCAGGTTTATATAATCTTGAATATTAAAATTTTGCATGCATCCAGAATTGAGGTCTCAAAATCTTTATTGATTTTATTAATCTTTCACTACAAGAATTTTGTAGATTAGCTAGGGAAAATTCCGTAGCTAATCCCAAGCTAAATATATTAACAACCGATTAGCTAGGGATTAGCTACGGAATTTTCCCTAGCATAATTTGGGTCACTAATTAGCTACGAAAATTTTTGGTAGCTAATCCGTAGCTAAAATGAAATAGCTACGAAATTTTCGTAGCTAATCCCTAGCTAATCCATAGCTAATGTTCTTCAAAAATTCTTCCAAACACCCTCTCTATTTAGCTAGGAAAAATCCCTAGCTAATCCCTAGCTAATGAGCAGCTAATTTTTCCATTCCCTAGTTAATCACTAGCTAATCCGTAGCTATTTTTTAGTTAAATCCTAGTTAATTAGTAGTTAATTAGTAGCAAATCCATAGTTAATTCACAGCTAATGTTTGTGATCCCCTGGTTAATCCCTAACTAATCTGTAGCTAAATTTTAATTAAATCATAGTTGATCCATAGCTAATTCATAGCTAATTCAAAGTTAATTTTTCATTTCCTAGCTAATCCCTAGCTAATTCTAACATAGTAAAAGAAATACATTTTGTTTATTTTCATTTTCCTAATTAAACCTGCATATGAAATACATTCAAAACATCCAAATCCAGCCAGTAAATCATTCAAAGCAATGAAATATCATAATTGTATTAGTAACTTCAAAAGTAATACAATAAGTTCAAACAAGTTCTACAAATAAAAGTAAAGTTAAACAACAAAATAGGTTTAAACAAGTTCTACAAAGAAATAAAAATCACAACTAATCAATGTCTAAGTCCGCGCCATCATCATCACCATCCATGTGATTCCCTCTATCTGCTTCGCCTTGTGAATGTGACTGCGATGGATGATGTTCGCCTCGGAAGCCAGGGATCCGAGACAAGATAGGCTCTAACATAGGCATGAGTTGAGTCCTCACAAAGGAAGCCATTGCCACATCTAGAGCAGAAGGTAAAGCTGCATTTACAGCTGAGTTAACAACTGTGTTTAAGTCTGCTGAAGTCATAGAGGGACCTATAGCCTCCGAGGATGATGCATGCATGGGTCCATGGACGCCAAGATCCAAGCTATGGCCCATGCCATGGACCCGTCCCTTCTTGTTAGGACCTGCAACATCTATCCATACCTCCGGGTCAACCACAGGATGCGTAGAAGAGTCTTCTCCATACTTCTGCGACATTGCGGTGTCAAGGGTCTCCTAAAACAACCAATAAAGAAAATGTTATTGAGAGAATCAATAGCTTAGCAAATATAATAATCTTTTAGTTTTAAAGACACATACAATGAAGTTTTTTGCACGATCAGAGACATATTCCCCTGACTTCTTCTTATGTGTACGATAATACATGTCACGATAAGAAACTTCATGCTTCAACTCTATCTCCTGTAGTCAACATTTATTAGAATAGATATTAAATAGCAATACAATTATATTAGGGGAAAAAATTATTACCATCTTCTTCTTGTGTTGGCCAAAGCTAATTGAGCCACCCGTGTGTAGTATGGATTCAGGCATAGTTGCCCTGTTGCTTCGCCCGGCATCTGACTTCCGCCTCCATTCAGGTGTTAGCCATATATCAACTAGACCATCCCAAACTTCATTTTTCATCCCCTTTGGCCCATGTCCCTTAGTGTCTATTAAGTTTGTTGAATTTAACGCTTTTAGGGATGCAATCCTCGCATTTTTCAACATATCTGGGTAACGATCCATGCATGTCCTTTCCCAGACATTTCTTGCCATGGCACGATCATAATCAGATGCGAATCGATATTGATCCTACATACATAAGTAAAATGTAAGTATAATCTCTCTATACATAAATGTATAATATATTATTTTACAAAACATGGTTACTTACCATGAAATCATTAAACAATGCGTTCTTCACGTCACTGGGGTAATTTCTCCACCTCTCTGCTGGAATGGGCATCCGAGTGAGCACAGAAGACATAATGGCACGTGTCACTGTCTGTGGGACAAACCATTTCCTACAAGTGGAATAAGATAAGTTAACAATCTTAAAATGAAATAAATAAATAAAACATGGTATTTACTATTACTTACGGGGCAGGGACGGCCTCCATAGATATAACTGGCCTCCTATCTATGTTTGCACCGGATCCACTTGATGGCACCGAAGTTGGGCCGCTAGTTGGTGGGTCAGCAGCAGATGGGCCAATAGTAGGTGGCGCGACAATTGATGGACCATCAGTCAATGGGCCAATAGCCGAAGTAGTACCTAACATAAAAATTTCATACATACAATACATTTAAGAATTAACAATACTTAAAATAGCAACAAAGAATTTTAATAAATTTTTATGTTTTAATTCTAAAAAGCATACAATAAACGTGATAGGGATAGAAGTTATGGACAAGCCACTTTTTACAAAAGTAAAAAACAAAACATGATGTGGGGCCCGTCAACATGTAGGAAAATGGAATGCCCAAGACAACTACTTTCTTCTCCTTCTTTCGACCCCCCTCTCTCTGTCTCTATATGCTAAGCTTCCGCCACGTTCCTTTCCTTGTTAAATTGGTGAATTTAATTTTCATTTTTTCCAGCTTTTTTTACCTCGCATCAAATTTAATACCCCTAACGTTTTAATGCCTTTTTTAAGGAAAAATTACTTCACCATTTTTCAATTAATAATAATTGATATTATTACCACCAATATAATAATAATTCAGAGCATCTTTGATACGGTTCTATTTTAGTTTTTATTTCACAAAAATAACAATTCTTTATTTTAATACGTTAATGCCATGTGCCTTCCAAAACATCCTTGGGTTCAAAAACATAGGGAGAACACATGACAAGAACCAAAACAGAGAATCAACAAACACACACTTACTGGGAAAAAGATATATCTGTTAGAGTTACTGTGTTCATTGTCTAATGGATAGGAATTTAAGACCCAGAAGACAAAGGGAAACCTGAAGTTGAATGTCCTAATTCTTGGTGGGGCACCCAGTATGTGTACCTGCTGCAAATATGGACAAAAAGCAACATGTGGGCTTTAGGTGGGCTTGATTAAGTTTCAGATTGCTCATAAAGGACCCACATACATTTGTACTCATTTGGGGATTTTGGTGGAGGCAGCAACTACTCTCCCCAGTTCTTTTCTTCTTTTTTATTTTTCATTTTATTTACTATTATTGATATGAAATATTCCTTGAATTTGCACAATGGTGCAGTGGCTGAAAATGGAGAAAAATTAGAGTGTAGGACAAAGGCAGCTTGTTTGCCTTGCTAGGCTGCTATTGAAGAAAAGAAGAATTTTGGTCCTAGATGAGGCAACTGCATCCATTGACACTGCAACTGATAATTTAATTCAAAAGACTATTAGGGAAGAGACAAGTGGATGCATAGTCATTACAGTGGCACACAGAATTGTTATTTGCTCTTGATGTTTAAATGTTATATTGAATTTCTAAACTCTTTCTGAAGCAGCAATTTTTTTATGGTACATCCTTCTGCTGCCTTTTTCTTGATTGATTAGCTTTATACTAATTGCATCTATCTGCTCTTCATTTCCTATTAATCCAGAAAATAAGTAGAATCAACATTTTGTAATGGCTGCTGGATTTTTCTGTATTATTTTAATTTTATCTTTGTATAGATTTCCTTGTGTCCTCCTTGTGAAGGTTTACTTATGCTTTTTAGATTTAAATATAGGCTGTACGTTTTTTTTTTTGTGTGGAAGTTTCTGGTCCATTAGAAGGCAATCTATGTTGTTCCCTAAGCCTCTGGATTCATATTCTTTTGTTCATTTTTCTCACTCTTTTCCTTCTTTTCTCTAGGAAACTACTGTTGAAATAGTATAATTTAGTGTTCTTGTGTGACTAATATTTGTTGACATTTTGACTTCTAAACTAATATTTATATTTTAACAGTATTATGACTGTTGAACCTTTTCACTCATAGGCTATTGAGGTCCCCGGTGATATTCTAAAGATCAAACAAGATCAAGAAGCTGAACTTTTTGGTGAAGATCAAAGTTGGGGCCATGGAGAAAGCAATGTAAGTTTCTTTCCGTCTTCTAATTATACTGTTAACTTTGCTAAGAAGCCTAATCCTCTTTTATCCTGTTCAGTTTTAGTTCCAATTCCAATTCCAACCTTGCACTCGCATTCAAATCTTTCACTTACTCACTCACACCACACCACAGTTCAAAGCCTGCACATTTTCAATGCTGCCATTTCTTTTTGTTTCAAACTTTACTTGCCACCTTCCTAAATTTTCCCTCTAACCAAACATCCCTCAAACCAGACATTTTCTGACATTTTCTCTCTAGCCAAATACACTTTTCTTGGCTTCACTTCCTTCTTCTCTTGCTTACACACATACCCTTTTCAGTTTTCACTCTACTAAGATCTCCCCACTCCATACTCAGTTTTCATGAATAGAAAAGATATAGTACCTAATTAACCACATGAAATTGGCAATATCAATGCTAAGCCCCAAGGTGCATAAAAAATGGTACCAAGTGGCTGGGGCTTTTTTCCTACAGCTTAAACAAGATAAGTACTCACTTTTTTTTTTCAAATGACAGCTTCACACACTGCATTTTACTACCAATCAAACTTCTAAAATAGGGAAATAACAATTTATGAAGTAGAGTAAACCCAGCTACCCAAAAATCTAAAATCCATTTGTTTACATCAACATAATCAGTATTGCATCATCAAGCTATTCCAATCCCCATAATTCTAAAAATAATTTGCAGCCAATAAATGATTCAGTCAACCAATACCTAGATCCATATTCATTTAGAAGGTGGGTTTGGCATTTTCTCAAGCTTTGAATATGCAGTATAACCAATCTACAAATTACCATTTCAGAAAGCTCCCAAATTTTAGCTAGCTCCATTCAAATCAATCTACAAATTAAGTAGCTCCCACCACACCAGAGTCAACAGATTACATTTCATTGTTTGAATATAAGAAACTAAAGTTTTTGTAGGTTACCAAACCAGCAATTGATTCATAAATCAATTGAGTTATATTGCATTTGATCGATCGATCAAAAATCACATTTAGCCATGTTTCCTTGATGATTGAAAGCAAGGAAATCGAAGAGAAGAACAGAGAAGAAATGGAAGTGAGAAATGAAAAGGGAAAAGAGAGTAAAACCTTTTATGTTGTGGAGTGAATTGCGCTGAAGGAGAAAAAGCAACGTTTGATGTTTGACAAATGCACAAAAACTTCAACAACAAAAATAATGCACAAATCAACTTTCTTGTTTTGTAGGTTGAGAGCGCGATGAAATCGGTTAGGGTTCTTACCTAACACTTGATGAAATCGAAGATTGAGAGAACTTGAGCGAGGCAATGCAAAGGCAATGAACCTGGAAAAAAAACCCAGCCATCAAATGAAAATCATTCATTGAAAATCCCTAACTATTTAAAGAGAAGATAAGAGAACAACCTAAAGAACAAGTGCTCGAACAATGTGTGGATGTCACTCTGCCGTATTTGAGTTAGGGATTTGAGTCACACAACGCTTGAACAAGGATGTTTGCATGAATGAAAGCAGAAGGCTAAGGCTAAGATGCTAGGAAAATCAAGCAATTAAAAATAATTAGCTAGGGATTAGGGAGGGAATTTCCTCGTTAAATCCCAAGCTACCAATGTTTACCTCAAAAAAAACTTTTTAGCTAGAGATCATTCCCTCGCTAAATGGTTTAGCTAAGGAATTTATTTAGCTACAGAAAATTCCGTAGCTAATCTGTAGTTAATTTTTAAATAAAATTTATTTTTTTTGTTTTTAAAAATTTAGCGGGGGAATGATTTCCCGTAGTTAAGCCGAAGCTAATTAACTAGGGATTAGCTAGGGAAAAATTCCGTAGCTAATTAACGAAATTCTTGTAGTGTTTTAACGTAATTGTCAGGTCTTTCAAATGGAATATATGTGTTCAAACATATCATTTTTACTTTTCACCAAAAGAAAAAGCACATCATGTATACATATAAGTTTCCTAGTGCAATCTTATTGGAATCAATCAGTGCCACAATTTTTCACAAAAAAATGCCAGATAAAGCTTATGGAAATTTGTTTAGAAAAGTATTGATTTTTATGGAGATAATCGATTCGTAAAAATAGTAAATTAATAAATACTTTCTTAGTGTTAATCCACAAATCAAGATCTTAGTCATTATCCAATTAAAACCTAGAGGAGTAAAAAAACTAATTAAGAAAAGAAAATCTCCTAGTAAGAGCTTATATATTGGGAATCACAAAGAGAAATTACAGTTCAAAATGCCTTCAAACTTCACAGAATGCAGACACGTTAAAAACTGAACGAATCAAAAGTAATAAAAAGGTCAATTTCAAATTCGATGACTTCAGTTCATCATGCCGAAACACTTCTTTCGCAATGTATAAAAATAAATGCTAATTTTGGCGGCGAAATGGTAATACGTTGCGGCATTTGTTTTTTTAAAAAAAACTGTTATAAAATACTAAGCAATCTATGTATCTGTAGAAAAAATTAATGACACCATTAAATTCAAGTTAATTTTTTTATAGTAAAATGAATGTTAACTTTTGAAAAGAAAGAATGAATAATGGAGTTAAAAAATTCATTTTTAACATTTTCTTGATATGTTCCTAACCATTTTTATTAAAAAAATTTGTTAAATTTAACATTTATAAAATAATAAATATAGATAAAAAAAATGAAATCAAATTTAATAAAATTGATAGATATCACATGTAAAATAATCCGTGCAACGCATAACAGTAATAAATCGTTTTATTATATGTTGTTGGCAGTGATATTATAATACAGCTGAAAGATTTGGGTAAAATTTAGGATACCCTCTTTATTTTAGGTTTAAATGTATTTTTGATTCCTATAGTTTACACTCATTTTCAATTTAGTTGCCACATTTTTTTTCTTTTCAAATTGGTCCCCTTAGTTACAATCGTTAGCAGAAAAGTCCCTGCCGTCAGACTTGGTTGTGACTTTGTCCATTTTCTTCCTAGGTGGCAAACAATTTAATGATGTGGGTGTGTTTTTTTTCATGTCATTGCAAATGTTGCTTCCTAGGTGGCAACTGATGCTGAGTTGGTAGATAGGGCTCTTTGTAAATTCCCTTAAATTCCTTCCAAAAGTCATTGTGGCAACCTTTCATCCTCCTCTTCATTCTCTCTGCTTTGTTTTTCCTCTTTTGGTGTTGTACCTGAGGCAATACATGCACTTGTCCCCTTCAAAATCGGCCAACAATGCCACCAATTTCATGGGAACCGCCTTCCTTCTTACCTTCCTCAGAGGTTTCTTATCTGATGCCTTTTTCACCTCTTATCACATCTACCTGATAAGCGCAGTTATTGAGCTCCTGGTAAGCACCCTACCCCACTGTTCCTCTCTCTCTCTCTCTCTCTCTCTCTCTCTCTTTTCCTAGTCATAGAAAAATAACATGGGAAAGGGAAGCAATAAGTGCAAAATTAAGTTAGCAGTACCTAGCTTAACTTTATAATAAGGAAAAGCATATTGTTAAGTGTGAGAGAAAAAGTCACACAAGTGATCAAAGAGAAAGAGGGAGAGGATTCAATTTAGTTTTAGTATTGAGTATCTTAAAGAACTAGTATCTTTCAAAACCATGATGTCTTAACCAGAATCAGAGTCAAATTGCAAGTTGCAAATACAACTTGCAAGGTGGGGTTGCATCACATGGTGCAAACCGAGCAACCAAATCCATATCATAGAATTGAAAGATGTCAATGATATAAAAAATAAAAAAACTGTCTTATCCATCCCTTTGATTCTATTTCTTTTTGCTGCGTTCACTCGCCCACTTAGTCTTAGAAAACCTTATGAATTTGCATGAACGAACGCCCAATAAGATACCAGTCCAAGTCAAGAATCAATTTTTTTTAGGAATAGGATGGGAAAGAGGAAAATAAAAGCATGTAGATAACTTTATCTCTCTTCACATTAGTAAAATGTTGATTTGCAGATGGGCCATATTGCCTACATTATTTCATCATATGATTATTGGTTATAAAGCTACGTATTGTTACTATTTCTTATCATTGACATGGAGGGCCTATACTTTGGTTAACTCGATAAAGAGATATACTCAAAATTTACTATATGTGTGTGCAATAAAAAAAGTAGCATGAGAATAACAATTTTAATATTTATATAATGAGAAATACTTTTTGCCCACCACGTGATGGGGAGTGTGGTGTAAGTTTAATTATGTTCAATATAATTTAAAATTTGTCATGTGTATATATATGTAGAATAATAGATGTGATGTCCATAAATAGGTATACAAATAATATACCCTTTATGTAATATTAGAGGATCTATAAGAGCAAGTTAATTTGAAACATTTTCATTTTTATAATTAAGAAATATAAAGTGTAAAAGTCAATTTACTTGTCAATAATCATATATATAGTAATATCTATCGTTCCTTGCTATCCTAATTAAGTCAAGAAAATATCTTATCTTAGATGACAATAAATCATATTGATATCATATTTCTTTTATATATAATTACAAGTGATCTACTATAAATTGATACATGCAATTGAGGTAACATATTGGTATCATAAGTTATTAAATACAAATTTATAATTGAGTTGCTACTAAAAGAAACCTCACTAGTAAAAGAAAACTCCACAAGCTTGAAGCAGCTATTAAAGACTATATAACAACATTTTATCATAATTTGATGGTATAATTAATGGTTGTTAATATTTGTATTTTCTTTGTTGTAGCCACCGGATGTTAGAAGTGGGGCTAACTTGCCTAATGAGCATAGAAGATCATCGGATAGGAGTAATACTCATCAAACGACAAGTCATGCGAGTCCTCATTAAGTAGTAGTTTGCTAGGATTTTATTTCTCAAAACAGTAATAACTTATCAAGTAATTTGTTGTTGTAAACTTATTTAGCTTTATGAATTACATTGTTTGTTGATGTTGATTATATTTCTGTCCTTATTTTTGCCTTTTGGATTGATGATAATATTATTTACTACATTTATGCCTTTGTCTCCATCTTTTGTAAAATTATTCATTGGGATTTTGTTTCCTGATATTATTGAATTGGATTTGTATTACAATTTAAGCAGGGTATAATAAAAAAATATTACAGTTCCAAAAATTGTAATAACTAATTTAATAGAGGAAAAATGTAAAAAGTAAGATATACTTTTTTTTTAATAAATTACTTGAACCGCCGTATTATGCCTCCTTTTTCTTCATGATTTGTGCTATATTATATGTAACAATTAGGGTGGTTCAAAACCGCCATAATATACCTAATGAATAAGGGCGGTTGAAAACCGCCCTAATAAGATGTGCACTATGTACTATAATTAGCATTTTCTCATCCTTTAAAAGGTTTCATATATCAATTTAAATTACGTTTTCAAGACTTATATATGTTTACAGTATTATTAATACTTGCATCCTTTTTTTTTACTACGCATGTTCTAAGGGGGAGTTTTTGCTTATGCTCTAAAAAGGATCTGTATTCAATCAAATTTAAATAGTTTTTGCCATCATTAAAAAGGGAGAGATTGTTGGAACCAAAGAACTTTTGAAGAATTAATTTCGGAACCAAAGATGTTTACTGAATTAAACCCCTCAAAGTTTTGAAGATAAAAAGGTTTAAATTAGAATGACCCAGTAAAAGACTCATGTAATTCGTGTATAAATTGTTCTGTTAATGTTTTCAAGCTTAAAGATATGTTAGTAATTCTATAACAATACAACTTGGTATAAACAAACTGTTATTTGTACGTGCGTCCAGTTTGTCTTGTAACTAAAAAGGAAAATTAGTATTCGTCCAATAAACTTTAAGTTATTTTTCGAATATATTATATTGGTTCGTCCAAATGTTTCCTTACTTAGCTCAGATTAAAGCATTTGTCCAAAGCTCAAATTCAAATATGAAGAACTGTTTATGATTAAATGCTGAGAAGAACCCTGACAAAAGTACATGACAAAAGAAGTCAACTAAACCACTTAGTTGACCCTACTAACAGCTACAAAGACCACCAAATAAGGAACTTTCTGTGTGCTCAAATAAATTATGACTCAGTTATCACACTCTTGGCAGTCCTTGATAATCAAAGTCACTTCTCAGAAGAAGCTCAAACATGATATTAGTTTATGCATTTAATGCTGGTCAGAATTGTAATAAATGTTTCCGTTGGACGAAGAAGCTTTTGAAGACTGCTCAAAGTGCTCTCTTTTTATAAATACAAATGTCTTCGAAGAAGAAGGTTCAGAAGTATTGCTGAAGCATTGTTAAAAAGAAAAAGTTTTTGCTTATTGTATAGAGTTTCTGTCTTGAGTTTTATCTTTTTATCCTCACTTGTAGTGAGTTAACTCAAGCACCGTTTACATCTTCTTATATTCAACTTTGTTGTTTAAGCCTGAAGAGGCTGTGTATAAAAGAATACTTGTACGTTAGAACTTGAAGAGGTTAAGAATACTTGTGTACCTGAAGAGGTGGAGAATACTTGTAATCTTTGAAAAGATTAGTGATAAATCTGTCTTGTTGAAGGGACCGGATGTAGCTCTCGGGTTGTGAGAGTGAACCAGGATAAACCTCTGGTGTGAGCTTTTCTTCCCTCCATCTGAGTTTTTTATTTTTACTAACATACGGGGATTGTAATTGTTTTTCTTAATAAACTTTAAAGTTAGTATTGAAAACCTTCTCTGTGTCCAACAGGATTGAGAAACTCTTCTTTCGTCCATTACTTATTATTATTTCAACCACTGTCTTGTTTAAACCGTTAAGTTTCGAAAAGTTTTCCAAAAAGGTTAAGAAACATAATTCAACCCCCTTCTTGTGTTTCACTTGTTTACTTCATATATATATATATATATATATATATAAATATATATATAATTTCGTTTACAGACTTTGTTATGTACAATATATACATCACAAAATAAAAGGGGTCTAAACCTCTGCGTCTATATCAAAAGTAGAGTTACATATATATTACTACATCATACTATAATAGTCTACATCACACTAATGTATATCTGGTTGATGAAATGTTAAGCATTAAAGCCATGGTAGATAGGAACAATATGATCCTCCTCAAGATCGTATGCCCAATCGATCTCAATATCCAGTAAGATGGTAATCCTGTACATGGTTACTCTGGAAATACCACACACAGGAGTGAGAAATAATATTTTCGAGTAGAAATTCAAGCAACATTTAAATAAAATAATAATAAAAATAGTACTATTTCCAGTTGCATTACATTACAAAAAATAGTATTTACATGAACATTCAATTATAAATGAAGATGCAATCAAATAATCTTAACTTGACCTATTTTTAATTTTATTGTTCTATCTTTAATTCTTAGAACATTTAACAGTAAATAAGCTATTAATTCTTTAACTTTTTCTTTCTTGGACAATTACATACTCATCATCTTTATCATAGTCCACCATAAACCTATGCTTACATGGTCTATGAAAATTACCAAAAATGGTAACCAGAGGTTTGCCTTGGCATGGAGCGTCCTCTAGAATCCTATGCCAAATGATTATTCCACAAATTTTCTAGAGGTGGATTTCATTTGGTACATGAACAAAATATTTCATCATCGTTACTATCATTAAGTATTGGAATATCTATGACACATGTAAGTTCCGTGAGGATCCTTGGACTAAAATGGATCATTTGGATCACCTTATTCTATAAAGGGTCATCTCTAACATAACATGAATATAGGATCACCTTACACTAGGAAGGATAATTTCCTTGCCTTTTTAACCATGAAATGAGCATGCAATGTCAATTCTTGAGTTTCTAGGGTACTTGAATATTTTTCATATAATGTCAACTTTTGAGACATTTTCATTGTATAATAAACCTTAGAAAATCCATTAGCTTTAGAAATTAAGATTTTGCCTAAACCTTAACCCTATGGTTAGGTTTCTTACATGTATAATAACCATGATCTTTTCCTAGAATACATTAGCTATATGATAGGTCAAGTAAGCTTCATAATTTAAATAATTATACCACACTTGTATAAAACCATTGATTGGCCATTCCATGATGGAACAATATCACCAATCGGCCACACCATTCTAGGATAATGTTACTACTCTGTTACACACCACGCTCGGATAAATATTACCGCTCGACCACACACTACGCTTGGATAAATATTACTGTTTGGTCACATACTATGCTCGGATAATTGTTACTACTCGGTCACACACTACACTTAGATAATGTTACCTCTCAGTCACACACTACGCTCGAATAATGTTACCATTCGACCATACTAGCTCTCGGTCACATCATGCTCGACAATACTACCACTCAATTACATCATGCTCAGTAATATTACAATTCAGACACATCATACTTGGCAATACTACCACTCAGTCACATCATGCTTGGTTATACTACCTCTTGGTCACTAATCTCACAAGTTATTCAATGCTAACTCAATGTTAACTCTACCCATACATGTTATCTATTTTTGGGTTTTGTTTTTGATGAGTGTGTGTATTTTTATTTATCATTTCTATTAGTAAATGGACTGAATTGCTTATGGAGGTAAGGTTTTCCATGCTTATCTAATTATGAACTACAACTCAATGCTGCATGTTTTCTGATATTTACGTGGTTCTCTTTATACAGAGAGAAGATAAATGTCCTCTAGATAATTTGCTTTCCGTTGTGACATGGTTAATTCAACATATTTCACAGAGAAATTATGGAAAGCCTTGCAATTCGAATTTTGATTTCTTCATGCATTTGTAAATATAAGATCTTCATGCCTTCGTGGTTCTATTCTTTACCCATTTTCTTATGAGTTGTCAATTAGGTTTCTATTGGTATTTATTGGGGCCTTGTGTAGCTTGGTTTTGTGTGAGTAGTGCTGTATAGGTTGAATGAATGGCAGTGGTTGATGGCTTGAGCAGTTGAGCTTGTGTTGATTTCAATGGCAGTGATGGGTTGCTCTGCTGTAACAGAGGGAATGTGTTGTGTGTAGGGAATTATCTGTGTTGGATTTGAGTGTGGTTAGTGTCGTGTGTTTTGGCTAGTGTAGCAGAAGGACCCATGCACAGTAACATGTTGTTGAAGAAAATTAATTTTAGGCCAAAAGACCAAGGTAAGGAATCCTCTCCTTTCCCTTTGTCATAGCCTCCATTATGAGTGCATTGAAGCTAGCCTTATTTCTAAAAGGTGTGATGAGAGATTTCAAGAAATAGAAGATGGGAGATACAACTAACTGCTGATGTCCAATGCCTTTATTCTTTGTTTGATGTCACACTTGAGAATAAATTAGTTTTTTTTATTTGCCATTGTATCCTTTTCTCTGTTAGCCATAGGAATCATATTTGGTAGTCTAGCCAGGGCTGATGTTGCTCTTACCATAATTGTAGTCTGTTCCTATAACTTTGTTATCCATGACATGTTTGTTCTAAAAATTTTTATGCCAAGCATGGTGTAGTGTATCCTTGTAGGCTGAATTATTTCCATTGTTGAAAGCGTCATTAATTCAATTTCCTGTTGGAGAACCTAGATGCTAGCCTTGTATTCACGAATTTATCCAAATTTTTTTGCCTTTGGAGAGGATGGATGGTTTTACTCAACCCATTCTGGTGACTCTTTTAATTATTGTTTTGGTAACTCTTCATCTGTGCTCTTCTCCCATGGTGGGTTGGTTGGTGACTCTATTTTGGTGCGAATGGATTTGGTGTAACAGGGACATTACACACTCGCATTGTTTATTTATAACTTTTATCTGCCACGTGATTTGCTATTCTGCATATTTATATAATAATATATTATATATTATAAGTATAACCAATAGAGGTATAAGAGAATATTTATAAGATTTTTTAAATCTATCTAGCTACTCAAATCATGAAAGGGAGAAGATTTAGAAGGTAAAGATAATGAGGGAGGTTCTTCACCAAAAAAAACTTGCAATGCCTAACATAATCAAAATGATAGCTTGATTTGATGTCCGTGCCTTTTCTAGGAGTCTAATCTTCACGCAGCTTTTCCTTTTTACTACCTATTGATTGTTAATAATAAAATGGAACCAAGGACATTCATTAGAACACCATATGCTATTTCTTTGAATTTGTATCATAATATTTGGTTAGGACAGAATAATATAGCTTTTCCATTGGTGATCTTCTTAAATGGCTTGCTACAAAGTTATGATTTTACACACATGCACACATACTTTAACATAATTAGCCATAAAAAAACATATAAACTAAAATGCTTTCATATTTTTTAACAAGTTTAATACCTCTGTAGATAAATGATCCCAAACATGACGAAGGGTGGGACACAATACAAATTAATAAAGAAGCTTTTTATGTAGTGTTGGAAAGGCCAAAAGCACTTGTAGTCAAATCTTTCACTACATGTCATGTTTTAATGAAGACATTGCATTTTGTATATTTTTTTAGTTGCTTTGATATTCACGCAATTATTATATTTTTCTTTATCATTTCTCAGGTTGCTAATGCTAATGATGGATGTGTTGGGGCAAGCAATGCAAACTCTTAAGGAAATCATGAAGACAAATATATCTTTTAAGTAGATACCTTTGTTTATTTTGCAATTTTTAAGATGTACTTTGGTGATATTATAAAAAAAACTCATAACAATTGTATTACTCATAACATTTGTACTATTTATTTTTATCTATTGTTATGTATATTCTTCCTTTTGTATGTTATTTCTAGAGTGATTTAGATTGATGAGATAGATCATGTGTAAATGAATAGATTTTAAAATAAATTATGGTGAATAATTAGGCTATCCCTTGATATAAAAGCATTGCTTATTCCTATCTCTTGGCAACATTTTTTAAACATTGCTAATATATACAGTTTTAGGCAACATTTAAAAAGTGTTGCCTAAAGTTGTACTTATAGGCTACGTTTGAAAAAGGTTGCATAAAGCCCACAAACAAGTAACACTTAGAAAATGTTGCCTAAAGTCAAGGAATATGCAAAGTTTGGAAAGCATTGCCAAAAGGTAAGAATAGGCAACGCTTTTGCATACTGTTGCCAAAGGGTTCCAAAAAGCGTTGTGTTGACACCCAAATTTGTCCTGAAATTTTAATTTTCACCAATGGGCATTGTACCAATAAATTTAGATTTGATCCATTCACCAAGCCTAAACCCATTGCTTTAAAATGATTGACAAAAAAAAAAGAAAATTTTTTTTTGGTCTGGCTTGCATAAATGAAAAAATCTCCACTGATCCAGTAAAATGATTTCAGGAAATAAATTTGAATTCATAAATACATTTAATCCCTTATTAATGGTAATTTGGGGTTTAAATAATTAATTGATTTTGATTGATTCTAATTGCACAAATTGATCTTGATTGATAGGAGAAATTTATTCTAATTTACCCTAATTAATTGAGCTGATTAAGGTGATGAGAATAATTATTTGGGCTATAAATAACAAATGGTAGAAAAACCCTAGGGGAGCCCTAGAAGGGAGAGAGGAGCCGTAACACAAAAAAGAAAGAGAGAAAAAAGTATAGAGAGAGGGAGAGCTACAACACTCAAAGTGAGATAATACACACAAAGAAAGAAAGAAAGAATGAGAAGGTAGAAGAAACCTCTCCTCATTGCCCTCCCATCTGGGAATTCGACTCAAGGTATGACCTTAATCTTTTTCTATTCTTTGCTTCTTGCATAAAATATTGGAGATCTTTTGTATTCATGGTTGAAATTCCAAGACAGCTACTATGAGCCCTCCTCCTCTACTAACAGAAACAAGCCATCATAAACCATTGGTTCCACTAGCATATTGATATTTGTTCATGCTTTTTTTTTAAATTATTAATAATAATGAATTAAGATTTCCGACGATGGAATAATCAAAATTAGCCGAAGTGACGACGACATTTTGACTTTCCTAAGGTGAGGAGTTTCTCTTTGGTTTTGCCAGAAGTGCTGGCAGGGCTTTAGGCGATCTCCAATATAAATATCTCTCTTCATACATTAATCTCTTCTTATGATTACATGTTTGTCACTTCAGTCAAATATCAAATTAACCCTTAAACTTTGCCGACGATGGAAAATTTGGGAGAGGATCGAAGAGACGATCAACTAAACTCTTCCCAATATTCTTGAGGCTATTAATATTAGATTTTGCCAGGAGCGCTGGCGGGGTCTAATTTTCACAATTAATTAAATAAAATATTTTAAAATAAAAAACAAATGTGAACAAATTAATATAGCCTTAACTTTGTGGTGGTGGTAAATTAAAATTTCATTTAACCACACATTCCAAAAATTTACATTTTTTTAAAATCATTTCACAAATCACTTTTTCTAAAAGATTTCCTTTTATAAAAATCATTTAAAAATCTCATATTTTATTTAGAAATATTTTCTTAAAAATATGATTTTTTTTAATTTACCACCTTCACGTAATGTGTTATGGGCTTACATTTGTTTCATACAATAATGGCTATTTAGCCACCCATTCTCTGTCTTAGTCATTTATCATTTTTGATAATATGCCGACAAAATAGGACATGTCAAAATAAAATAAATAACATTTTTTTAGATAATAAAGGACCAATTTAATTAATTTGACAAGATAATAATAGATTAAATAGGTAACCATTCTTAGAATGGACGGTGTAGGGTGCTAACACCTTCCCTACCCGTAATCAACCCCCGAACCTAAACTCTTAAACGCAGACCATTTTTTTAAGGTGTCCAATCGCACCATTCCATTTTTAATGGAAGAATCGGTTGGTGGCGACTCCTAAATATTAATTCTTAGTTGCCTTCTCC
This sequence comes from Styphnolobium japonicum, assembly GCA_023212625.1. Lineage (NCBI taxonomy): Eukaryota > Viridiplantae > Streptophyta > Magnoliopsida > Fabales > Fabaceae > Styphnolobium > Styphnolobium japonicum. The sequence goes on along the minus strand of JALBWW010000004.1, from coordinate 15,530,696 downwards.
CATCGCGGCGTCATTCGGGACGGTTGCGACAGCTGGCGACTCCACTGGGGACTGTAGAGGGTTAAGCCATGTTTTAATCTTTTGTTATCTACCTTCTTAATTGTTTTGGTCCTTATTATTCCTTCCTTTTTTTAATCTCTTATTTGCTTCATATCATGTTGCATTTGTTTGCTTCATATGCCTTTTGGGATTGTGAATAAGATTATTTTTATGTTCCCTCCCACACACTATGCACTACACTCACACACACAAGCCCTACACCCGGGCTCATTACCTTGTAGGCTTAGATAGAGGGCAAAGTAATGTTGCTTTGAGAGACCTACGGTCTCCGCATAAGCACATGAAACCCCCTCACTCAAATTGAACCCTTTCCATTTGTAGCCTGTCATGGGTGAGGATTGGGGACCCTGCTAGCCAAAGTGTTGGCGACAGTAGGGGCAATTTGGGAACCACTGTCCAATAGGGGTCTAGAACTCAAACCATCACTAATTAGAATGACCCTAGAGCCATCATGGTTTATAGAACTTATCCTCTATGATAGGGCATCAAGCTTAAAGAACTCCTTTTATAGGACATTTCACTCTTCATTGTTTTTTTTTTAAAAATTCTTTTGAATAAATTTGGCTATAGATTTGTTTCCTAGAATAACTACTGGCCTTTTTTTCTCTAATAAATTTGAAAGATTGTGCAAATCCAATTGGCCTAATGGCATTTTTGTAAACAAACCTAGATGACAATCATGTTCTTGTTTGTTGCATTTCATTAATTTTGTTAACTTGTGAAAATAAAAAAGGTATCACATAAAGAGCAACCCTGCTTCCACGGCACCCTTATAGGACTCGATCCCAAGTCAGGATCATGGATGAATTAGAGCAAGAAAGGACTCAAGAAGACCTTAGAAGTGATGTCAACCAACTTAAAGATCAAATGACTAAGGTTTTAGAGATTCTGCAAAGGAGGATTGACATGGATGGAATCCCTACAAGAAATAATGAAGAACCTCCGATAACACCTCTGCCACATGTAACCAATCCTCAAGACGGCGGTGTGTTATTGGCTACATCAAACTGTAACTCGCAGAATATCTTGACTCAACAGGTTCCCCTTAGCTCCCCTGAGGTGGCGTATTTACAACAGCGCAACAATCTTACCCTTGTTTCATGCCGCAAGTTGAAAGTTTGAAATCCAATGAAAAGCTAGAGGTACTTGAAGAAAGATTACGAGCTATAGAAGGAGTGAACAATTATGGTATCATGGACGCTTCAGAGCTTTGTCTTGTTCCTAATGTGGTGATTCCTCCAAAGTTTAAAGTAACAGATTTTGATAAATACAAGGGAACCACATGTCCAAAGAATCATTTGACTACGTATTGTTGAAAGATGACTTCTTGTGCCCATGATGACAAGCTACTTATCCATTTCTTTCAAGACAGTTTAACTAGGGCAACCTTGAATTGGTATACCCACCTTGATCGAGCTCGTATTCGATACTGGAAAGCTCGTATTTGATACTGGAAAGACCTTGCCGATGCCTTCCTAAGGCAATACAAGTACAACATTGACATGGCTCCAGATAGGCTCCAGTTGCAAAATATGGAGAAGGAAGCTTTAGAAACTTTCAAAGAATACGCACAACGATGGAGAGAAATAGCTGCTGAAGTGGAGCCGCCATTATCTAATAAGGAGATGACTGCTATGTTCATCGATACTCTTCAGTCACCCTTCTATGATCGGATGATTGAGAGTGTCTCCTCAAATTTCTCTGACATCGTCATCATAGGGGAAAGGGTAGAAAATGGAATAAGAAGTGGAAAGATTGCCGACAACTCAAGTGGGACAGCTAGTGCAAGAAAATCCTGGGTAGGAAAGAAGGAAGGTGAGGTACAGGCTATGATAAATGATAAGAGTCATGGGGAAAGTCCAACTCAAGGAGAACCTATCCATTCACCCGCAATACCTCAACAATCATTCCAAACACCTTACACACCTTACCCATACATCGCCGCTAATTCACTTGCTTCATACCCTCAACCTTACCAAGCACCCCCTTCTTTTCAGCACCAAACACCTATAGTGCCTCCCCAAACTACTCAATCTTGGACTCAAAATTTGAATGCTAATCAAAGAAAGACCCAAAATAACCAGGACAAGAAACCCATTCAACATGACCCTATTCCCATGTCCTATACTGAGTTGCTACCTCATCTATTGCATAATGGTTTGGTAGCTCTATGCCTTGTGAAGCCAATAGAACCCCCATACCCAAAGTGGTATGATCCTAATGCACAATGTGATTATCATGCAGGAGCTATAGGCCATTATACTAAAAAATGCACCACTTTGAAGAATAAGGTGCAAGGTCTTATAAAAGCCAAATGGTTGACCTTCGAGCAAGGAACTCCAAGCATAAGTCATAATTCTTTGCCTAATCATGGAAATCTTGGGGTTAATGCAGTTGAGTGAGTATTCACATGTGACTCATGTTAAGACTTTTGAAGCTCTATGATGGCATTTCTAGTTCAAGTATCTGCAGTTGAAGATTACCCTTCACTAATCATAAGGCAAATTTGTCATCAAGCTTAGTAATTGAGAACTTATCAGGCTTCTTCCAACTCTAGAGTTTCATTATTAGTAATTCTTGATACTAATCCTATGGCTCTGCCCAAGGCTGTAGGGTGACATTTGTAGAATGGGCTCACATGTTTCCATTTCAGTATTGTTATCAATAAATGCATTTTCCATTCCAAAGATAAATGTTCATAACATCCTTTCTTTTATGAAATTATCCTTCATCCATATTCATTCCTTTGCCTTTATGCAATTTGCCTTCATTATTCATTACATGTGCCAATATAAACCAATGCTTGTCTGAAAGTGGTATTCTTGTAAATGACAATGGTATGAACCCAAGTTGGGATTTTGATTACCCCATTAATGGTGCTAACAAAGACAATGATGCGGATTGGGGGTCCTCTATTGAACTACTAAGGAGTTTGCGATATTTAGTCCTATAAAATGTCCATTGAAACAATGAATTCGAGGATTGAAAATTGGAAGGAAAGAGAAATCAAGATCAGTACCTTAATGAAGGAAGACAAGTGTGAAAAGGTAATCATATGGTACTATCCTTGTTGCTATAAAGAGGTGCCATGCTTCGAGTCTCACAAAGAAGAATGGTCAAGCGTTACTACTCATGTGTAGTGGTGTTATACATAAGCATCTTTCCAAGAAAAAAAAAGCAAAAGCAAAAAAAGTAAGAAAAATGAAAAAAAAAAAGGAAAATGACTCGCTAGGTCGAAAATCTAGAAAAATGGCGGCCTAGGCAAAAATCAAAGTGCAAAAAAAAATATAACAAAAAAATGAGAAAAGAGAAATAACTCGCTAGGTCGAAAACCTAAAAAGGCGACCTAGGCAAAAATTAGAGTGCAAAGAAAAAATTAAATGGCCTGGTAGGTTGAAAACTCGAAAAGAGCAACCTAGGCAAAAGTTAGGGTCAAACAAAAATAAGATAACAGCACCTGCTGCATCAAAGGAAGTGATGGCACCTACGCCATCAATGAAAGTGACATTTTTTCGAATAATTTGAAGACAAGGAGCCTAGCTAAACTTCAAAGTTGGGGCAATTAAATTCTTGGACGCCAATAAAGTTCACAAATTGGGGCAGATCAACTCTTGGAGGACAAATGGTGCTCATAGACATTAAAACTATGGCAATTAAGATCCTTAAAAGCAAATGATGCCCACAAAGTTGAAAGTTGTGCAATCCAAATGTACTGAAGGTCAATCATAAAAAGTACAAGAACTTCAAAGTTATGGTAAATCATATCCTTGGAAGAAAATAGTGCTCCTAGACATCAAAATTGGGGCAAATCAAAATCAAGGAATTCAGCTATGAGGAATGAACTGCTTACTGATCTTAAAACTTGGGCAAATCAAATTCCAAGAAATCAATTATAAGAAGTGATATGCTCACAGACCTTAAAGTTGGGGCAAGTCGAATTCATGGAAGCCAATAATGCTCACATACCAAAAATGGAGCAATTCAGATTCATGGAAGCCAATTATGCGATGTTCAAGATGATACACAATGGTGACTAACATTGATCATTCTAGAGAATACCACTGGAAGAAAAAACTCTCGTTTTATCATTTTCTCCTCTAACCCATTCTCCTTCAAATGACAAATTCCTGTCATGATTCCCTTCTTGTATCCTTTTCATTCATTGTTTCTAATAATCTCACTTCTATTTTCTGTTGTCATGCATTTTTCATGGTAACATATACTGAAATGTGAAACTTGTATTAACACTATGAAGTGTATCAAGAATTACTTTGATGACCTCAAAAGGCCAAGAAGAGCACTGAGAGTTCTCGACGAGTTGCTACTCAACAAGAAAGGGTAACCGGGTCACTATACTTGAGATGTGATCATCACAAGAACAACGTGCTTATGAAACCATTTCAAGCAAGGCACATAAATGCAGAGGTTGAATACACAAATCATGAAGTTAATCAGCAAGTCTCGCTTTTATTCATCCTTGAATCCATTTCAAGCAAGGCACATAAATGCAGAGGTTGAATACACAAATCATGAAGCTAATCAGCAAGTCTCGCTCTTGTTCATCCTTGAATCCATTTCAAGCAAGGCACATAAATGCAGAGGTTGAATACACAAATCGTGAAACTAATCAGCAAGTCTCGCTCTTGTTCATCCTTGAATCCATTTCAAGCAAGGCACATAAATGCAGGGTTGAATACACAAATCGTGAAGCTAATCAGCAAGTCTCACTTTTATTCATCCTTGAATCCATTTCAAGCAAGGCACATAAATGCAGAGGTTGAATACACAAATCATGAAGCTAATCAGCAAGTCTTGCTCTTGTTCATCCTTGAATCCATTTCAAGCAAGGCACATAAATGCAGAGGTTGAATACACAAATCGTGAAACTAATCAGCAAGTCTCGCTCTTGTTCATCCTTGAATCCATTTGGAAGAAAGTCCTTAAGGGTTGTGGAATTAAGGGTAACTCATTCTAATGTTTTAAAAGAGTTTCTACTCAACTTGATCATACAGATCCCTGTGTTGGGGGCATGCATTGCATTGTGCATCATTTCATCAATTAATCAAGAAAAAATTGTTTTCAAACTTGACCTTATGAGGTTCACTAATACTTTCAAATCTTAACATACTGAGGTCACATTTACATTTCTTGTCATAACCAACTGAGGTTTAATCTTACATGTTGTTTTGACTTATTTCATTTCCGGGCCCTGCGCCCACTACTTATAATTTTTGGGCCCTGCGCCCACTGCTTATAATTTTTGGGTCCTGCACCCACTGCCTTTTCATTTTTCGGGTCCCGCACCCATTGTCATTTAATTTTTGGGCCACGCGCCCATTGCTTTTACCTTTTTGGGTCCTGCACCCATTGCGTTTTAATTTTTGAGCCCCGCGCCTACTACCTTTTAATTTTTGGGTCTTGCACCCATTGCACTTTCAATGTTTGGGCCCTGCGCCCACTGTCTTTTAATTTTTGGGCCCCGCGCCTATTGTCTTTTAATTTTTGGGCCCCGCGCCCACTGCTTTTTAATTTTCGGGTCCCGCACCCACTTGCATTTAATTTTCGGGCCCCGCGCCCACTGCCTTGTAGTTTTTGGGTCCTGCACCCACTCCTTTAAATTTTCAGGCCCCGCGCCCACTGCCTTTTAATTTTTGGGTCCCGCACCCACTGCTTTTTAATTTTCGGGCCCCGTGCCCACTTCCTTTTAATTTTTGGGTCCAGCGCCCACTGCCTTTTAATTTTCGGGTCCCGCACCCACTGCCTTTTAATTTTCGGGTCCCGCACCCACTGTCATTTAATTTTCAGGCCCCGCGCCTACTGCCTTTTAGTTTTTGGGTCCTGCACCCATTGCTTTAATTTTTCGGGCCCTGCGCCCACTGCCTTTTAATTTTTGGGTCCTGCACCCACTGCCTTTTAATTTTTGGGTCCCGCACCCACTGCCTTTTAATTTTCGGGTCCCGTACCCATTGCCTTTTAGTTTTTGGGTCCTGCACCCATTGCTTTAAATTTTCGGGCCCCGCGCCCACTGCCTTTTAATTTTTGGGTCTCGCACCCACTACCTTTTAATTTTTGGGTCCCGCACTCACTGCCTTTTAATTTTCGGGCCCCGCGCCCACTGCCTTTTAATTTTTGGGTCACACACTCACTGCCTTTTAATTTTCAGGCTCCGCGCCATTGCCTTTACTTTTTGGGTCCTGATACCCATTGCATATCTTTTCGGGTCCTGATACCCCATGCATATCTTTCTGGGTCATAATACCCATTGCATTTATATTTCGGGTCTTGATACCCATTGCATTTATATTTCGAGTCCTGACACCCATTGCATTTTTGTTTGGGTCCTGATACCCATTTCACTTACTTTTAGGGTCCTGAAACCCATCATATTTACTTTTCAGGTCCTTGTACCCACGTCATTTGTATTTTTGGTCACGTACCCATGGTCATTTACCTTTTGGGTCTTGTACCCATGATTATTTATTGGGGTCTCATACACATTGCTACTTACCCTCTCGGGTTCCTGTACCCATTGCAATTTACTTGTCATAAATTTTATGGACAAATTTGAGTCAACACATTTGCTTTCCATTTATTTTATAAATGGAGAAGCAAATGGGGGCAGCTGTTGACACCCAAATTTGTCCTGAAATTTTAATTTTCACCAATGGGCATTGTACCAATAAATTTAGATTTGATCCATTCACCAAGCCTAAACCCATTGCTTTAAAATGATTGACAAAAAAAAAAGAAAATTTTTTTTTGGTCTGGCTTGCATAAATGAAAAAATCTCCACTGATCCAGTAAAATGATTTCAGGAAATAAATTTGAATTCATAAATACATTTAATCCCTTATTAATGGTAATTTGGGGTTTAAATAATTAATTGATTTTGATTGATTCTAATTGCACAAATTGATCTTGATTGATAGGAGAAATTTATTCTAATTTACCCTAATTAATTGAGCTGATTAAGGTGATGAGAATAATTATTTGGGCTATAAATAACAAATGGTAGAAAAACCCTAGGGGAGCCCTAGAAGGGAGAGAGGAGCCGTAACACAAAAAAGAAAGAGAGAAAAAAGTATAGAGAGAGGGAGAGCTACAACACTCAAAGTGAGATAATACACACAAAGAAAGAAAGAAAGAATGAGAAGGTAGAAGAAACCTCTCCTCATTGCCCTCCCATCTGGGAATTCGACTCAAGGTATGACCTTAATCTTTTTCTATTCTTTGCTTCTTGCATAAAATATTGGAGATCTTTTGTATCCATGGTTGAAATTCCAAGACAGCTACTATGAGCCCTCCTCCTCTACTAACAGAAACAAGCCATCATAAACCATTGGTTCCACTAGCATATTGATATTTGTTCATGCTTTTTTTTTAAATTATTAATAATAATGAATTAAGATTTCCGACGATGGAATAATCAAAATTAGCCGAAGTGACGACGACATTTTGACTTTCCTAAGGTGAGGAGTTTCTCTTTGGTTTTGCCAGAAGTGCTGGCAGGGCTTTAGGCGATCTCTAATATAAATATCTCTCTTCATACATTAATCTCTTCTTATGATTACATGTTTGTCACTTCAGTCAAATATCAAATTAACCCTTAAACTTTGCCGACGATGGAAAATTTGGGAGAGGATCGAAGAGACGATCAACTAAATTCTTCCCAATATTCTTGAGGCTATTAATATTAGATTTTGCCAGGAGCGCTGGCGGGGTCTAATTTTCACAATTAATTAAATAAAATATTTTAAAATAAAAAACAAATGTGAACAAATTAATATAGCCTTAACTTTGTGGTGGTGGTAAATTAAAATTTCATTTAACCACACATTCCAAAAATTTACATTTTTTTAAAATCATTTCACAAATCACTTTTTCTAAAAGATTTCCTTTTATAAAAATCATTTAAAAATCTCATATTTTATTTAGAAATATTTTCTTAAAAATATGATTTTTTTTAATTTACCACCTTCACGTAATGTGTTATGGGCTTACATTTGTTTCATACAATAATGGCTATTTAGCCACCCATTCTCTGTCTTAGTCATTTATCATTTTTGATAATATGCCGACAAAATAGGACATGTCAAAATAAAATAAATAACATTTTTTTAGATAATAAAGGACCAATTTAATTAATTTGACAAGATAATAATAGATTAAATAGGTAACCATTCTTAGAATGGACGGTGTAGGGTGCTAACACCTTCCCTACCCGTAATCAACCCCCGAACCTAAACTCTTAAACGCAGACCATTTTTTTAAGGTGTCCAATCGCACCATTCCATTTTTAATGGAAGAACCGGTTGGTGGCGACTCCCAAACAATTAATTCTTAGTTGTCTTCTCCCATCGCGGCGCCCTTCGGGACGGTTGCGACACGTTGCCTTAGACTTTAGGCAACGACCATATAGGTGACGACTTGGCAATGGCTGAAAAGTGTTGCCATAGACTTTAGGCCACGGTTTCAATCCTATGGCAACGCTTTTCAGCCCTTGCCATAAGGCTAAAATGTTATAGTGAACTTTATATAGTTATATACATGTGAATCATGCATATTGAGTTATGGATTATGACTAACTATGTTTTCCAAGCAAGTTATGCTTTATAAGATAGTTCAAGTATCAAGAGTGAGAAATGGAACAAGAATGTGAAAGACCTTATTTATGCTTAACTTAAGAAAAAGGAGAATGAAGAGATGGACTAAGCATTTGGAATAAATGAATATTAGAAGTTTTGAAACCTTAGATTGCATCAAGAAGCCTAAGAACTTAATTGGGTGTACTTTCTCTTATAGGCAATTTCTCTTTTGTAAGGATAGATGTTTTACAAGAAGAGAGTTCAAATAAGTTTTTCAATCTTGAAAAATGTTTTTAAACTTGCTAAAATGCCCAACAAACAAGTTTTGAAAAGCTTTTTATAGAATGTAATTTTTTTCAATTCAATTGTTGAATCATGTAATATTATCACAATTACTTTGCATACCCAATTTAAAATAAATTAGACATTAATAAATACTTAATATAATAGTTAATATTATTTATATTTTGAAAGCATATTACTTTTTAAAATAAAGTAGTTATATAAAGTATCATTTAATTTTTTTAAATGAAATTTTATGAGCTCGATTTACCTCAGAAAAACTTTTAATCTAACGGTTAAATTAATGAAATTCAACGTTTATAAAAAGTTATTCAATAGAGTAAATGAGTCAAATCGTAGACTTAGAGTAAATGAATCTCATATAAGGTGGGATCTACTTACTATATATGTAAGACTTGTAAACTTATATTATTGATTTTTGTAGAATGTAAATACTAATATAACTGTAGAATCATGTGATATTATTAAAATAAATATTCATAACAAATTTTATATAAATTGAGATATTCATAAGTGTGCCAAGATTTTAGTCCATATTTAAATCCTTTTTTTTCTAGCTATCCATATTTCAACTTACATACACAACATTCATAAGTTAGTTCCATAAGTCATAAGAGGGAGAGATGCCATGGTATCCTGATGAGTTTAGTACCTAGTGTGAGTTGTCAATTATCTATTAACTGTTAATTTCACAATAAATGCTTGAAAGTCTACTAAATATAAATAACAACTAATGGATACTTAACAACTCACCTTAGATACCGGTACCTTGAAAAAAAATATGAGTACCAGAGTGATCCTCATAAGAGGCCATGTCACGACACAAATTGGGGGTCCGTGTCCGATGCATGACAAGGATGTGTCGTATACTCACCCAAACTACACAAGCCTTAATAACATGTCAATAACTAACACCCAACAACCCAAAGAGTATAAAAACATTGCTAACTTACAAAAGAAATTCAAAACATCATTTCCAAAAACAAATATCGCCTCTAACTTCGTTAAAACAAACCAAAATATGCATAATAGCCTCCACAAGGCTTCATAAACATAAAATATCCAGTACCTACATTTTCAATGACCAACAATTTATTTTTAAACAAAATATAATAAATTTTAAAAAATATTATTTGATACATTTCATAATATCGCAAATCTTGCTTGCAGAAATAATGGACCATATTTAAGAGTTTGAGTCTATAACACTCCAAATAAATGTTTATAACAAAAAAAGAAAAAAGAAAATATAGACTCCTTTGATCAAACAGGACGAGCGAAACTTGAAGCTACCTCCTTACTAATCTATAAAATATATATTTCGATACATTTATTATACTACTGTATTTTTAATCTATTCATTATGACTTTGTAGAGGAAATTTAAGGTTATCACACCAACCTCGTTGGGAATGCATCAACTTTGGTACATGTATAGCTTATACTACCAATTATTTATTTAATACTAACTTGTTATTTTCATAATATGAATTGTGCCTACAAATTGTAGCATACTTACAAATTGTTGCATTATAGAATGATACAAATAGATAATCACATCGATATTTTCTCCCCACTTGTTTCATTTTTCTCCACAACATTTTGCTGCACATTATGACTACATTTCAATAAATGGAAAACACAGTGTACCATTCCTTTGGATCACAGTATTGCATAAAAAATCCTTTCGATGAAGGTCCCTGCATGCGTATGTTCAGACATAATACTACTCTCTTCCCCACGAATAACAAATTGTTAAGATCATGTTCATGGATTTGAAATGTAAACCAAACACACCTTCAGAATCAGTGCATTATCTCGTGTATTAATGCATAGCATCCGTCCATGTGATTCTGATAGTCCTTTGACGCAGCTCATGTTCCATAATTCAACCATATCTGATCTTATCCACTTGAGTCACCGGAAAAATATTCTGAGTAAACCTTTTTATTGTTCAATTTCAGCTTCTCCAAACAACTCACGGGCAAAGAAGTTTATCCCATGTCTCCCTTAAATGTCTCACATTCTTGTACTTGCAAACATGCCATACAAGGAGTTGCTACGGTGTCTTAAGGTTTTTTTTTTAATCTTAGATCAATTGTTAAACATTTATCGTTAGATGTTTCTCATAATTAATATTTAAAGTGTACTGAGCATAATCATTAATGAAAAAAGTTTGATTCAAACTATAACATCCATTGTACCACGATTAACCTATGGTTTGGTTAGTGATTAGTTAATTATTTGTAATTAGTTAAATAATTAGTAACATCTATACTAATATATATAAGTTACTTTGTGTGACTATATTGTAATTAAATTTCTCATAACTTTTTCATTTAGTAAATTTCACTTTTTTCTCTAATCACTATTCTCTCAATTTTCTCTCATTTGAGTCATGTTTCTCGCAATATGATATCAGAGCAATGACACCCACCTTAAAAAAATATCCCTCATTCTACTTCATTGAGCTCTTATACAACTCTGAATTTTTTCTTTCTCCCCCGATTCTCTCTCTATGCCTGCATCTGAAAATTTTCCCTCTCTGTGCTTGTATTCTTTGGCTTTCTGGGTTTCTCTCTCCCATCTTCCAAATTTGCCTCTTTCTCTTCATCTTAGTGCTCTGTTAATCTGTCCAGCAGTTCTAGCTACCAAACTATGGTGGATCTTCTCCCAATTGTCCAATGGAACTTGTACTAGGACACTAGGCCAACATTCTAGTTATGTTATTTGCCTTGCAGCAGTTGAAAAAAATTTCAACATAATTGCCTCTGGTGGCCTTGGCGGGGAGGTTTTTATTTGGGATCTTCAAGTAGCGCTTGCTCCAACCGCAAAGTGCAATGATGTTGTGGTTAAACTTTGATTTACTTTCTCTATTTTGATTCGGTTGGTGATAATTGTTCCCACATTTAAGATTGTTTTGCCTCATAGTGTGATGTTATTTGGTGGGTAGAAGAGCTTGGATTTGCTTGGGACTAGTGTTGTGGAAACATTAGAATAAGATCAAGGAGGCTTAAAGAAAGGTCCAACACTTCTAAAATTTATGCACCTTGGTCGTTGTCGGTTCTTATTCGTCATTCATTTTCATTTTTTTTCTTATTGGCTGATGTGATTATGACATTTATTGTATTTTGTGACTTTGTTTAGATAGTTTGTATTGTTTATTCAAAGTTGGGAATGCTAAGTACGCAACCTCTAGCTTGCGGGAAACAATTATCACATATGGTTAATTAGTTAGTGATTAGTTGGTGATCAATTAATTGATTGTGATTAGTTAAATAATTAGTTACATTTGTACTAGTATGTAAGTAACTTTGTGTGACTCTATTCTTATTAACTTTTTCATTTAGTAAATTTTACTTTCTTCTTTCATCACTCTTGTGCCAATCTTGTCTCCTTTTGGCCATGTTTCATAACATATAAGAAGCTAAACCTTTTTAAACAAGAAAACGAGGTGGTAAACTTTTCATTTCTCAATGTATTAAAGGGTTGTTTGTTACACTATACTAGGGATTCTTCCATCCTCTTTAACCCTGATACTTGGCGATCTACGAAAGAAGAAAATGAAGACAACAACTTAGCAAAAGTTATTGTCTCTCTACATGACACTTGATGTCTACTTAATTTCTTGCATTTTCTTAAATCACTTGGAGCCACCACGCCCTGCTCCTTTGAGGAATGAGGCACTCTTGGTGATCTCACGCAATGGCTTGTCCGTGTACCTGATGCTATTGTAGACCCATGCGCCGGCCACGGCCCCTAGAATCGGTGACACCAAATATATCCATATTCCTCTGTATTCATGGTGTACAATTGCAGGCCCTATGCTTCTTGCTGGGTTCATTGATGCTCCGGTGATTGGCCTGTCAAACAAGCAACGTTGCTATTAGATATTGATACAAAGACAGATAGAGCGTAACTCAACTGTTATCTCTCCTGGTATTTATCAGAATGATGTGTTTATGTGTTGGGGGTTAATTTCCTGCATCTTTATTTTTCATTCCTCCTTAGATCTATTAGAACCTTCCTAGAATAATAATAATAATAATAAAAAAAAAAGATATTGGCACAAAAGGAAATGGCTGAGATCATGTAATATTAGAAACTTTTACTACGTGGCATGATCTCAGCCAAAAAGAATATGTGCTCTAAGAATACTAATTTCTCACACAAATGAGATCATACTTTGACCTGTACTTTGCTTCCAAAAGGTGTAACATCTTTGATTGAATAAAGTAATGTTCGTAGCATAAAAGCTTACACTTAATGTTGTATTTAAATAAGTTTTGGATAGGTAAATACCCTGCAAACATCACATTCAGTAGTATCGTAGACCCAACTGCAATCCCAGCCAACTCACCAATCTGCAGGATTTAAAAAATAAAAATGAATAAATAAAAGCCATTGAATGGGGTTTAAGAATATTCAAATGTGGTTTTTTTATTCGCATGAGATGTGCCTCGTGATGTAAACATCTAGCACGTTACAAATATATTTAGACAATTAGTCAATTTATGTAACATTTTTTTATGTCGAAGAGTTTAGCAAGGTAATTAGCCACCCCAATTTGCTAAACATCTTAATCAGATCTTTAATTGAAAATAAGAGCCAAATATAACCAAACAAGCAAGGAAAAAAGAAAAAGAGGAGAGATGTAATTACCGCTCTGTTATCGGTGGCGACACCAGATATGATAAACATAAGATAAAAAGTGATTATGAATTCAACCACAAAAGCTTGCAGGTTAGACTCAGCTGGGAGTGTTCCTGCAAACTGGTCATGCTTGCCACTAAATATGAGTCTGAGAGTTCCACTTGCAAGTGTGGATCCAAGGACCTGAGCTGATATATAAGCAGGTACCTACAAAGATTAAATGAAGGACAGTTACATCACAATCGACATGCCACTAATTGATGACAAATTGAGACAATTGCATAGACGAATAGGCTTTCTTTGATTCCATCATTTTTCTAGATACATGTTCAATGAGATGTTTTGTTTAGCAATGATAGACATAGCCTAAACGCCTGACAAACTAATGTGAAAACGCCAAGAGAAAGGCGTTAAGAAGAGCTATTTCAATTTCAAGAAAAATGGGCTATAAAGAACCTGCCTTTCTTGCGAGGTTGGAGATAACAATACTGAAGGAAAGTGAAACAATATATTTTTCAAATGAGCACATTTTCCTATTTAGTTTAACCAATAGCCAAGTTGAGAGAGGAAAAAGACTGTGTTTGGTCCTCTGAGTTTAGCTTAGATGTAAGGGACATTTGATGTTAGTTGTAAGGGACATTTAATGTTAGTGACAAGTGCAAGATTCAATCACTAGCGAGCACATATCTCTTTCCCTTTTCCCTCCTCCTTGCAACCCCCTTAAGGGGTTACCCTTAAGTTTCACCCTAGGGGCTTCCATTGGGCTCAGCGGGGCCAGGTACCAAAAAATAAAATAAAAAAGCTGTGTTTGGTTCACCTGCATAAGGGGAAACCTTCTGGTGGTGGCAAAAGCAATGGTGACAGCAGGATTGAAATGGGCACCAGAGATGTGACCAACAGAGTAAACCAGCACCAACACAGCCAGTCCCCAAACAATTGAAATCCCAGGAAGTGTCACCACATTGTCGTTGTTCTTATTCACCACCACCGAAGCACAGCCTGCAAATATCAAGAAATACGTGCCCACCACCTCTGCTATCAACTGTATTCAATAAAAAAACAAAACCTTACTGTCATTTATAATCAACTTTTCAAGTTCAATATGATCAATAGATTGGTTCACAAAGAGACTATACACTGCAGTGATTCCAAAACAATAAAAAGTTTCATCAAATCAAATCGCATATGGGTTTTTAAACAGGCCATTTCAATGGGTTTTGGGTACAAAAGAAAGATTAGGAGATACCTTCTGCAAGAAAGGCACAGAGACATGGATGCCTGAGTCTTCACTTGTTTTGGAGGCATCCCTGTTAACACTTAAAACTACCTCATGGGTTCCATTGCTTGCTGAATTATCAGCCATTACCGACAGAGAACAAGTAAACAGCTGAAAATGGACTTGGGTTTGTAAACAGCGAAGAACTCTCTGCTTTGTCCCCTCAACCAGAAATGAGGAAGAACTCAGCAGACAACTCCAATTTATAGGCATCCAAAAGTCCAAAAAGAAGGAGAGAGAGAGAGAGTACTTGGACTTTTCCTTCAGATGGACCAAACAACCCCTTTTGTTCTTATTGACCAAACAGACTATTTATTTTCTTTGAAGATAAAATTTAATGTTTCGTAGCATATATATATATATATATATATATATATATGAGTTTAAATTTTTAAATCCTATATATATATCTTTTGAAAACTAGCTATGATATGCTTGTGAGCTGAGAAAGCATTGAAGGAGGCATCAATAGCTTTCCGATAATCCTAATATGCCATCTAATGCTTATTTTGGTCCAGAGCTATATCTGTTTGTCTAATGATATGAGGCTGACTTGGTGAAGATTAAAGACTTACAATTTGATTCTTCCAAGAAACAAATAAAGTTTCGCCAAAAATAAAAATAAGCTGAAAATAAGCTTTGAATAATCTAGACCTTTTTTTCTGTCATGATGACTCATGTCGTAAGAGGTTGATAAGATGACTAGGCTTGAATAGAGGTATGAACTCTAATTTAAGTAAATGCAATAAACAGACTCTCAATTCACGGATTTTCTATTTTCTTTTTCGAAGGTGGCCATATTTTTTACGTACAAAAATAAAAGTTTAAGGAAAGGAAAGATTTAGCGATTCCAAGATACCAAAAACCTCTAACAAGAGGCTACATACAGTAAAAGGTGGCCATATTTTTACTCATCGAAATCCTTAACAACATAAAAGATAAGAATGTTGAATCAGACTCATAAACACATCCCATAATTCAGTGTCATAGATTCTATTGTATTTAGTACTAAATTTTCAGGTGGGGTAATTACAATCGGTGTAAAGTTTGGTCTCCAAAAGTGGAAGTCTTTAATTAGATTCTTCACACTCGCGAATTTATAGGGAAAATAATAAAGCCTCCTCTTTTAGATTTTTTTAAATAATTACTATTTACTTAATCTTACCTATCAAAACTCTTAACAAAATAGACCTTAATTTTTCGGTTTGATAAAAGAAAAAAAAAAAGTGTGATATTTTGCGTGGGAACTCACCCTCATTAATTTGAACCCAGCGTGACAAAATGTCAACTCTGAAACCCTCCTCGTATGAAATGGCAGAAAGTTAAAACAAAAAAAATAACAAATTGAAATATCAGAATGTGGAAACAGCTTCATCAGCTTTTCATGCTCTAAAAGTGTTTTATTCAAAGCAGTTTTACATAATATTCACCATGAATTCTCTCCAATCGATGGTATGGCTGTTTCACTAGTAAATGTACTGTGAAATAATTATTTCCACAATATAACGATTTTACTTTAGAAGATTTTTATTAAATTAAACATTAAATTAGGACACTGTGTAATTCATAAGCTATATTATCTTGTATAAGTCTAAAAAATAATAAAAATGAAAGAAAATGAGAGAGAAATAAAGCAAGCATAAAATGAATAACTTCTTGCAAGGATGTTACGGTACAGACTGAACAAGTCTATTAAGGGAAGAGGACCCCCATCTGAAGAGGCCTCTAATTATCTGACCAAATAGGGCAGGTTTGGATTCAGGAACAAACATGGAAGATTTAATTTGGGGAACAACGAAATACTAGGGAGAGAAGAGGAATGAGAGAGATGGCAAGTTACCATCATACCCTTATAATATTCTATCTAGTGTTAAAATCGGCCTATATCAAAGAGATTGACCACGAACCAGATATTTAGACGATTATGGTTCAATCCTATAATTGAATTTCTAGTCAGATCACTTTGACAATTCAAAACCAGTCAAAATCTAATCAAATTAACTAATCAATAATTTTTTTTTTATAAAAAAAAGTCAATATTCTTCACATTTCATATATGTTTTTATATATTTTACATATTGTTGCATGTAAATATTTTAATGACGTCATTGATTCGATCAACTGATTTAAATAATTAAACCAGTTGAACCTGAACTAAAAATCTCACGAGTTCACTGTCTAGTTTGATTTTAACAACATTGATTTTACTATATTAAGCTAAAATAATAGTGCCATAACTCAACGAGGTTGGGTTTGGGGTTAAAGAAGTCTTTCAAGTGGCATATATGCGCTCATACATATCATTTTTACTTTTCAAAAGAAAAAGCACTCATGTTCATATATAAGGGGGTGTTTGGTTTGTTTAATGTCGTTAAGTCTAGACCGGACAATGAATTAACGAGGCTTTCGATTCAGGTTCAATTGGTTGATCGACTCAAATGATATTATTAAAATAATTTACATGCAACAATATAAAATATATAAAAATATTTATGATATGTGAAAAATATTTATTTATTTTTTCTTCAAAAAAATTAATAGTTGGTCACTTCAACCGGATGAACTAGGCAATTCAACCAGATTTTGATTAGTTTTAATCAGCCCAAAATGGTTTGACCATTAATTCAGTTATGAGATTGAACCATCACCGTTTAAGTGTCTAGTTTACAGTTAGATCGGTCAGATCATCCGGTTCAATTCTGACAACACTGAATTTGTTTTTTATTTTCATTTTCAACTTATATATTTTCATTATAATTACAACAATATCACATTGTTTTAATTATGTTTTCAGTTGTCAAAATTATGAAGGAAATGGTAAAAACTTCAAAATGTTATTTTCATTATTTTCTTTACAAAAAATTAAAAATTAAAAACAGAATGAAAATAATGTGACATTTTTATAATTATAATAAATACATATCAACTGAAAATAAAAATAAAAACAAACCAAACACTCCATAAGTTTCCTAGTTTCCAGTTGTGTAATCTTATTGGAATCCATCAATGTTACAATTTTCCACAAAAATTGCCAGATAAAACTTTTGTAGCAAAAGACAAAACAAAAAGATGATGGATTTCATGGAGCTAATCGACTGGTAAAAATAGTAAATTAATAAAATTAATGTTTTCTTAGTATTTATCCACAAATCCACATCTTGCTTGTTGTCCAATTGTGAACAAAACGAAAGGATAGAAAATCTAACTAAGAAAGAATAAAAAGGCGTTTATATATTGCAAATCTCAACGAGGAATTCAAAATGATGTAGTAATATGCCTTTACAGAATGCTGACACGTTAGAACTCGAAAGAAGCATAAGTAATGAAAAGGTCAATGTCAAATTCGATGGCTGAAATTCACCATGCCGAAACACTTCTTTCCCAATGTAAATGTTAACTTTGGCAGCGATTCTAAAAAGTGTTGCGGAATTTTATTTAAAAAATCGTTATAATGTATTAGGCAATGTTTTTTTTATTAAATGTTGCTTTGTCTAGTATTATTTGGACTGTGATCGTAGCAGAGATATTCTAACTGCAGAGCCGAAAGATTTGGGCAAAATATCTTTCTTGTCATAAAGTTGCTTGATTAATTCAATCTTGGGGACATCTTAGGAGACAAAATATAGGATACTTGCTTTCTGTATTTATTTGGTTGGCGATAAAATTTAGACATACTTTGATACTCAAGCAGGATGAACATACTTTGATACTCAAGCAGGATGATTGTCTCTGTTAGAAACTTACAAGAAATAGGGTAATGTCGTTTAGTGAGGGGAATTGGGAAACCTATGTTGCCATCTAATATTTTATATGTATATATATATATGACATATATAGTGAGAGTATTATTTTATTATGAGAGATGAGAGGAACAAATCTTGACCATTGGATCATCAATGTATAGTTAATATTAGAAGTTATTTAAAGGTCACATGACCACTTAAAATAATCACATGACTTTTTATTTTAATCTTGACCATATATGGATGATTCAATTGTCAAGATTTGCTCATCTCATATCAAAATAAACTACTCCTCTCACTAGATACGTCCTGTATATAGATTGAAACAACTTGTATTTACTGAGCATGGTAAATCTCCTCGACAAATTTCAGATCATGTGCATATTCAAGATGGCTAGAGTCTCAATCAATAACTTAATTTGCTGTTACTACTTTCAAAGTTTTGCAACCATTCATCCTTATTGATTGTTATGAGCGATAAGTATAGTTTGATTGCTATATAGCTTCTTTTGCTCTTTTTAAACCCTTCTGTATATATATTTTTTTAATAAATATATCTTACTTTCTAGAAAAAAATGGTATCAATGTAACAAAATACATTTTTACACTTCTGAATCATCTATATTGAAAGAACCTTCTACAAATTTACATTTGAATTAAAAGTTTCAACATATATATAATAATTAGGTACTAGCATTTTGATGTGCGTCAATGCATATGTTATTTTTATTTTTATTTAAATGATAAATAATTTATTTTAAAAATATAAACAACAATGTATAACTATTTAATTGTCAAGTTATTTTATTTATTTTTATTTAATTTTTTTTTTTTGAAAGAATTTTTATTTAATTTAAAAACTATGAAAATAACTACCCTACTAACTATAACTTCTTAGTTTTTAATACAACAATGACATGGAGATTCAAACTTATAACATCTTTTAAATTATCCAAAATTCTCACCACTAGCTCACTCCTCCTGATTTTTTTAAGAAAGTTTTGTATGATAGGAGGAGAGAAAATACCAAAGCTAAATTTTGCTCTTATATAATAGTATAAAATTTTATTTTAATAAAAAAATGACTGCTAAGTTACACTCCTTATTTTTTGTCCACATTATCACTGAAATGGCAGAATTCATATTTTAAATTTTTCTATGTCAATATATATAAGATTTTGTACCATCTCTTTATATGTTTGAAAATAAATATTTAGTATAATTTTTAAGACTAATATATAGACTATCAAGTATTTGACTAAGAACTTTTTATATCCAATTGATTTAAAAATTAAATATTATATCAATATCACAAGTAATTTATGGTCCAATTAATGGTAAAATTGGTATAAATTATCCCATGTAAATTTTTGTATTGGTTAAAGAATGAACTATATATATTTTACGTTTATTTTTTCTGGATAACTTAGGAATATTACTAAAGATAGGATACTAAATGGTTTATCCACCAAATAGTAAAAAATTATACATTTTATATTAAATTGTAGCATTAAAAAATTGGGTATCTTGTATTTATTACAATAAAAGTAACTTTTTTGTAAAAAAAAAAAAATTTCTCTTTTCATACAGATACTGAGTTAGTATTAAAATAATATTTAAATAACTGTACAATTAAAATTAGCCCTAGTATCGGCACTATATATGGATCGAGACCAAAGGTAGTTATTAACTTAATATTTTACAGATTTGGAATCAACTTCATCAAGAAAAGGAAGAGTTACAGAAGTGGAAAGATTATTAGCTATAATTATGTATTTTAAAACAATATCAAAGTTTAGAGGGAAAAAAAAAAGAGATCAAAGAGTTTTATATTAATGATGATGAGTAATCCACCGATATTGGAAATGTCTAGATCACCGCTTCAAAATTGTTTCATTTATAATTCGAAAACGAAAAAAAACAATAGTAGTGGTAAATTCACTTTTGTCCATATTTAAATCTTTTTTAATAGCTATCTGTATTCAAAATTTGCAAGCATATTGTAGGAGACGCTTATTGAGATGACCTCTTATTCGTAATCATAGTTATTCGGACCGGATTGGACCGGGCGGTCTGACCAATTCGATTGCAAACCATTTTTTAAGCCGGCTTTGGTTCATGAGTAAAACCGAATATTAGGTCAGATCGGGTTGAACCGGAGTGAACTGGTAAGAACCGGATGAACCGGTACAGAACCGGTCATTGGATTTTATTTTTAAAAAAAGCATGAAATTTGAAAATTAAAAAAATCAAAAACCCTCTCAGACCCTCACTTTCTCTTTCGTCTCTCTCGTGTTCAAGCTTTTAGCAACTTCAGCCCCACCCAAACCCAAACAGCGGCCAAACCTAGGCAGCCACTGTCTGTCACCGTCTAGCAGCCCATCACCACCACGCATAGTCCTGCTGGCCAAGCACACTGTAGCACTGCAGGCCACGCACGACCAAGCACGCGACACACCACAGCAGGCGTCGTCCTCGCCGGCGAAGCTCACCACGGCCATGCACACCACCGGCAGCACACCCACCACAACCCCCACCACACCATCGGCAAGTGAGGCAAGACACGACCATCTCTCCCAATTTCAGTTTCAGTATAAAATTTGGATTTGGTTTATATTATAAAATTTCAGTATTAAATTTTTGGTTCAGACGTTCAGTAAAAAATTTCTAGTTCAGTATAAAATTTCAGTTTCAGTTTCAGTTTGTATGTTAGGCTTAGCATTATAATTTCTGAGAGATTATTATTGGACTCTAATGTAGGATATGACATCATTTGCAAGCGGTGCCAGTGGTGCTCAATCAGTAACTGAGAGCACACAATCTATTAGAGGAAAATCTGATCCTACATGGGAACATTGTGAAATTTGTGTTGATAATGAAGGGAAAAAATGCTTAAAATGTTTGTATTGTGGGAAATTTTTTAAAGGTGGAGGAATACATAGGATGAAAAAGCATCTTGCTGGACAAAAGGGAGATGTGTTGATTTGTGCTAAAGTTCCATATGAGGTTAGATACCAATTGACAGAAAATTTGCAACTGGTTTCTGGAAACAAAAAACGAGGAAATGATGATAGAGGGGAAGAGAATCTATATGGAGATAGTGTTGTGCGGTTTGATGGAGACACACCAGATATGCAAGAATTACACACTCCTCCAGCTACAAGACAAGCCAAAGGAAAGGAGATAGTAAATCCAACCCAAATGGCAAAGAAAAAAGCAAATGAAAATATAGGCAGTTATTTTGCTCCAAGAACTATACCTGGAGCTCAACCTTCAATTAGAAGTGCTTTTGCAGGTAAAGAAGCTATACATAGGGCTGATTTGGCTGTTGCTAGATTCTTTTATGATTGTTGCATATCATTTAATTGCACAAATTCAATCTATTATCAGCCTATGTTGGATGTTGTTGCAGCTATTGGTCTTGGTTATAAAGGGCCTAGTTACCATGCAATTAGAACTAAATTGTTGTATGAAATGAAAAAGGAGGTTGAGTTGTTGGTTGAAGCTTCTAGGAGTACTTGGAAAGAAACTGGTTGCACTATTATGGCTGATGGTTGGCAAGATCAAAAGAATAGGCAGCTAATTAATTTTCTTGTGTATTGTCCAAAAGGAATTAGTTTTGTCAAATCTGTTGATGCATTTGATGTTGTTAAGGATGCTCAAATACTTTGCAATCTATTTATAGACTTGGTTGAGTTTGCTGGACCAAGTAATGTTGTGCACATGGTCACTAATAATGCTGCTAATTACAAAGATGCAGGGAGATTGTTGAATGAAAAGTACCCTTCAGTTTTTTGGTCTCCATGTGCTGCACATTGTTTAAATTTGATTCTAGGAGATATTGGCAAAATGGAGATTGTGAGTATCTTGGCAAAGAATGCATCTACTATAACAAAGTTTGTCTACAACCATGCATTTTTATTAGCTTGGTTAAGGAAGAGACAGGATGGACAGAAATTATACGTCCTGGGTCAACTCGTTTTGCAACAACTTTCATTGCATTACAAAACATTCAACAACACAAGCATGATTTGCAAGCCTTGGTAACTAGTAGAGATTTTGTAGATTCTAGATACTACAAGGACAATAAAGCCAAGAATTTTATGGAAATTGTGTTGAATAATAAATTTTGGAATGATTGTGGTATTGTTGTCCAAATTGTGTCTCCACTGATACGCATGTTGAGAATTGTTGATGCTGATGAAAGGCCTTCTCTTGGTTATGTGTATGATGGCATGTATAGGGTAAGGAAAACTATTAAGGCTATATTCATGAATAAAAAGTCTTTATACAAGCCTTATACAAGAATTATCAAGCAAAGGTGGGATAGGCAACTTCGTCAAAAAATTCATTGTGCTGCCTATTTTTTGAATCAAACCAGAAGTTCAGCAAGGATGGCTTGATATTTTGGAAGCAAAAATTAAGACTCATAAGACTAATTTTTTTAAAGCAAATGTGGCTTTATCGTGATAGGATGGAAAGTTTTGGCAACCAACTAGCTATTGAAACTGCCAAAGACATGCGACCTGGTAAGATTTTAATATTTTAAGTTTCTTGGATACCATTTTTTTTATCTTTCAATGATAATTGATAAGTATTAATGATTATTTTTAAAATCTATTGGTATATCATTGGTAGCAAAGTTTTGGATTTAGTGCTCCATTAGTGTCGCAATTAGCTATTCAACTTTTTAGTCAAACTGCATCTTCTGGTTGTGAAAGAAATTGGAGTGTTTTTGAAAGAATACACACAAAGAAAAGGAATAAGCTAGAGCATCAAAGATTGAATGACCTTGTATATGTGCATTATAATTTGGGCTTAAAAAATAGATTTGTCTTATTAAATTTTTTATGTAATTTGTTTTTTTTTAAAGCTTCACTTGTTGGTTGCTAATATATACATATTGTGTTATAATATAGAGCCCTTAATAAAAGAAGAACTCTTGACCCTATTGACTATGAGAGCATGGAAAAAATTGAGTTTTGGATCATTGAAAAAGATGAAACTTCATTGCTTGATTATGATGAGTTGGAGAAGATGCTTTATAATGACTTACCAAATCCAATACTTGATTTAACTGAAGGTAATGGTTTGTCATTTTGTTGTGAAAGTTTATTACATTATGTAAAAAGTAATTGTTATATATATCCTTAATATAAACTAATTTTGTTTTTGTTGTTTTGTTAATTTTAAGATAATAATCAAGAAAGGGTTGTTGGTGGCGCTGAGCTTAATTTAGAATTTTTACCTCAATAAGACGTGGATAGTTATACTGGATCTTTAAGTGGCTAAGGCAATACCATTGACTTAAACAATACCATGGCTGATGATGACAATGATGCTTGGTTGTATGAACCATGAAGATCTTCCAAGTATTTGATACTGTAATCACTATGTGGTTTATTTTGAAACTTGTTATTATATTATAATTTGTGTATTTTATTATTAGTACTGTGTGTTATGAGTTATGAGTTATGAGTTATGAGAAGATAACTTGTGTTTGATTTTGATACTTTAATTAATACTTGATAGTTGGTATTTGTTTTGAAACTAATTTTTTTTTTCATTTTTAATAGTTGGTACTTTGATTGTGTGCATGTGTGTCTATATATATATATATATATATATATATATATATATATATTACGTAATTATGACGTCATCTGGTTCAATTGAACGGTTCGATCGGTTAAACCGGTTGAACCTGAACCAGAAGTGTTTCTAGTTTGCTGTCCGATCCAGTTTTAACAACCTTGGTCGTAATAGTCTTCAAAGATAATTAGTCTCACAATGTTAATAATATGTGAAAATATCTTTAAAAAAAAACTTTACATACATAACATTAAAAAAGATAGTTTCAAATTTTCAATAGTATAAGAGGCCTAATAACCATTCTGCATTTCCTCTATTTTGAAAAGTAAGAAGTACAGGATCATGTGCATGAAGTAGTAAGAACTAAGAAGACCCTTTGGTTTGGGTTTCTAATGGGATATTTTACCGTTTACCGTGTATCATATCCCTGTAATTGTGCTAACAGTGCATCAGCATATTCTTTGCTGATATGCATGATTTGTTCTCTGTATAGTTGTCTCCAAAATCAATTAGGAGATATCATAGGGATTAGTTAGGAGATTCTTAGGAGTTATTTGGGGTAACTCTTCTATATATATTCGTGACTTTTGTAGAGAATAAACAGACCAAAATATTTTCAGAACAAAATTCATTATGGTATCAGAGCCAGTCGGGCTCTGAGCAAAATTCTCTTGAGCAGCCGTTGTGTGATCCGTAAGGATGGCTATGAACCAAGAAGAAGGACCTGATCAAGTTGTGAACCAGGGAGAACGTACAGATCAAGGGCAGAAAAAGCCATCTCCTTATGATTTGAACTCCAATGACAACCCAGGAAGCATGATCACTCAGCAAATGGGAGAGAACTACGATGAATGGGCACGAGCCATGAAAATGTCTCTCTGCGTGCTAGAAGAAAATGGGGATTTGTGGAAGGAACCATCGAGGCACCCAAAAAGGGCATGCCCGAAATGGAAGATTGGTGGACTGCAGCAACCCATGTTGGTGTCGTGGATTCTAAACACCATTGAACCTGG
This sequence comes from Styphnolobium japonicum, assembly GCA_023212625.1. Taxonomy (NCBI): domain Eukaryota; kingdom Viridiplantae; phylum Streptophyta; class Magnoliopsida; order Fabales; family Fabaceae; genus Styphnolobium; species Styphnolobium japonicum. The sequence continues at coordinate 15,505,472 of JALBWW010000004.1, read as the reverse complement.
TTTATGCTCCACCATATCCTACATGGAAACGCAAAATGATGTGGACGATATAAAAGAAAGATTTTCTCATGTGAATGGCCCAAGGATTCAGAACTCAAACATTTGGTCGGGTGCAAGCAAGGAGGGATGACGATGGTAGCGTATTACGGCAAATTGAAGACGTTGTAGGGATGAATTGACAAGTTATGAGCAGATACTACAATCATAGCCAAGGGTGCAAGTGCGACATTGCGTCCAAACCGAGAAGCGCAGAGAAGAAGAAAGAGTGCATCGCTTCTCATGGGATTGGATGATGCGAGTATGGAACCGCTTCGTTCCAACCTCTTAGCAACAGATCCGCTGTCGTCTTTGAACAGAGCTTATTCAACACTAATTCAAGAAGAAAGAATGAAGACGATTACCAGAGCCAAAGAAGAAAGAGGAGAGGTGATGGGACTAGCAGTGCAAACAGGTGGAAGAGGAATGAAAGGACGTAGAGATGCAAAAGAAAAGTCCGTAACATGCACATATTGCAACCATCGGGCATGAGGCGTGGAGTCTGCTTTCAACTAATTGGTTATCCTGATTGACAGGGGGAGAGACCGAAGGTCGAAGGAAAAGGCAGCGCGTGCAAAGAATCAACAACGGAACAAGAACCTGGACGAGGAAGAGGAGGTAACCGTATGCGCCAATGTTATGCAAAGCGGTGGAACGAGTACAGGAACCACAATTTTAGAATGAGACAATTCCGGTCTGACGGGGCTAACCTCTGATCAGTGGCAGACTTTGGTAGCATTGCTGAATAATCAAAAAATAAATGCCAATGATAAGATGACAGGTGAGTGGAGTAACACTGCTTGGATAATTGATACTGGGGCATCCAACCACATGACGGGAAACCTGAACATTATGAGAGATATTCATGACATACAATGGTGCCTGGTTGACTCCCTAATGGGCAACGACAACAAAGAACCAAAGAAGGGACAAGATGTTGAATGAAAGCTTAAAACTTACTAAAGTTCTCTATGTGCCTAGCTTAAATTGCAATTTGATATCAGTCTCACAACTGGTGGATGAATTAAATTGTGTCATTCAATTCACTAAAAAATTGTGTGTTATGCAGGACCGCACTTCGAGGATGTTGATTGGAGCGGGTGAACAAAGGAATGGGCTCTATCTCTTCCGAGGAATTCAAGCAGTGACAGCTTGCAGAATTGATGGAATAAACTCGATGGATCTGTGGCATAAAAGGCTGGGACATCTATCTCCTCGAAGGTTACCTATTGATTTCTGGAGTTAGTAATTATAAATTTGATAGTGCAGTGAATAAGGCATGTGATGTTTGTTTTAGAGCAAAGCAAACTAGAGAGAAATTTCCTTTAAGTGAGCATAAAGCAAGTGGTGTGTTTGAGTTAATTCATTGTGATTTATGGGGGCCTTGCTAACTCCTTCTTCTTCTCGTGGTGCTTTTATTTTTGACAATAGTATATGATTATTCACGTGCTGTTTGGATATATTTATTGATTGACAAACGAGAAGCGCCACAAATACTTCAAACTTTTTTCAATTTAGTGGAAAGACAATTTCATAAACAAGTGAAAATTTTGAGAAGTGACAACGGAACTGAATTTACATGCATGAAACAGTATTTTCTTGATCATGGAATTATTTTTCAAACATCTAGCACTCGAAAACCTCAACAAAAAGGGATAGTGGAAAGGAAACATAGACATAATTTAAATGTGGCCTTCGAGCATTGCGTTTTCAAGGTAACCTTCCTATTGAATTGGGAGAATGCATTTTAACCGCAGGATATTTGATGAACCGAACCCCTTCTCAGTTGTTGAATGGAAAAACCCCATATGAAATGCTACATGGCCACTGTACCCACATATGATCACCTAAGGATATTTGGTTCACTCGTGTTATGCACATAATCAAGGAAGGAAAGGTGATAAGTTTGCAAGTAGGAGTAGAAAGTGTATTTTCGTTGGATACCCATATGGGAAGAAAGGATGGAAGTTATTTGACTTGGAGCGAAAAGAGTTTTTTGTTTCAAGAGATGTCGAATTCGTTGAGTCAGCATTTCCATTTGTTGAAAATGGTTTCATATCTAGAGAACATGATGTTGATCCCAATGTGGGGAATTTTGAAGAATTTGTAGAGGATGTGTACACAAGTGCAACTACCCATGATTCGATCGTAGGAGGTGAGAATGGAAGCACACCCGTGTGGATGATAGGGAGGGTGAGATAGATGTTGAAACTATTGAACCAAATAAATCCCAAACGACACAATGGTAGACCATTCAAGATCCGTTGTACCCTCAGATGAACCACTATTGGGAAGAGGACATAGGGCCAAACAACCTTCTACCCGACTGCGTGATTTTGTGACCAATACCATCCAAAGATTGAGCCCATCCAGCTGTTCATCCTCTCCAAAAGCAAACTCAGGTGAACCTTATCCCATAACGAATTATGTGAATTGTGACAATTTTTCTTTAGCACACCGTGTTTTTCTTGCATCTATTTCTCAGGAAAAAGAACCTGTCACTTATACTAAAGCAATGAAAGATGGCCGATGGAGGGAAGCCATGAAGCAAGAGATCCAAGCGCTAGAACAAAATGGCACTTGGACAGTGACCCAATTGCCACCAAGGAAGAAAGCACTTGGCAGCAAATGGGTGTATCGAATAAAACACAAATCAGATGGTAGCATAGAAAGATTTAAGGCGCGGTTGGTTATTCTTGGAAACCGCCAAGTGGAGGGGATTGATTACTTCCGAGACATTTGCCCCTGTTGCAAAAATGGTGACTGTATGTGACAATGTTAGCAGAGTCACGCCAAGGACTGGGAATTACATCAGATGGACGTGCACAATGCATTCTTGCATGGAGACCTTGAGGAGGAGGTGTTTATGAAGCTTCCTCCTGGCTTTCACGTTCAACAACTTGACATGGTGTGCAAGCTCAACAAGTCCCTATATG